>OZ004719.1:4372502-4972502 GCA_963924515.1 Vespertilio murinus | reverse complement strand
CGAAGCCGGTGTGGCTCAGTGGTAGAGTGTCGGTCTGCAGACTGAAGGTCCCGGGTTCGATTCCGGTCAAGGGCATGTACCTTGGTTGCGGGCACATCCCCGGTAGGGGGTGTGCAAGAGGCAGCTGGTCGATGTTTCTCTCTCATCAACGTTTCTAGCTCTCTAGCTCTCTCCCTTCCTCCCTGTAAAATATCAATAAAATATATATTTTTTAAAATCAATGATGAGAGAGAATCATTCATTGATTGGCTGCCCCCTGCGCGCCCTACACTGGGGATCGAGCCCGCAACCCAGGCACGTGCCCTTGGCTGGAATCGAACTCGGGACCCTTTGGTCCGCAGGCGGAGGCTCCATCCGGCTCGGGAGAGAGCACTTCCGCATATCGAATCCCCTCTGCATGGGGCTGATCCTCAGGGAGGGACTTGCCCACACGTGGCGTATCTCCTTGGCGCCTTCATGCCAGCTAGGAAAGAGAGCCTCTCCCCCAGGCGTGTGGCTCAGCGTGGGCCCGTGGACCGAAGGGTCCCGTTGGATTCAGGTCAAGGGCACCTCACCTTGGTTGCAGGCGCCATCCCTGCCCTGGTCAGGGCACACGAGGGAGGCAGCCGAGGGGTGTACCTCTCACCTCGATGTTTCTCGAAGTGAGGAGGCCCTTCCTGGCCACCGAGCAGTGCCAGGGCGGGCACAGGATTGCAGCCATGTGCCCTCGGTCCTGACCCACCTGGCCGGCCCTCCTTCCGCAGACGGCGTGCACAGCGTGACGGCCCAGTGCGCCCTGCGCGTCACCATCATCACGGACGAGATGCTCACGCACAGCATCACCCTGCGCCTGGAGGACATGTCCCCGGAGCGCTTCCTGTCCCCGCTGCTGGGCCTCTTCATCCAGGCAGTGGCCGCCACGCTGGCCACGCCCCCGGACCACGTGGTGGTCTTCAACGTGCAGCGGGACACGGACGCGCCGGGCGGCCACATCCTCAACGTCAGCCTGTCGGTGGGCCAGCCGCCGGGGCCCGGGGGCGGGCCGCCCTTCCTGCCCTCCGAGGACCTGCAGGAGCGCCTCTACCTCAACCGCAGCCTGCTGACGGCCATCTCGGCGCAGCGCGTGCTGCCCTTCGACGACAACATCTGCCTGCGCGAGCCCTGCGAGAACTACATGCGCTGCGTGTCCGTGCTGCGCTTCGACTCCTCGGCGCCCTTCATCGCCTCCTCCTCCGTGCTCTTCCGGCCCATCCACCCCGTCGGGGGGCTTCGCTGCCGCTGCCCACCCGGCTTCACCGGTGACTACTGCGAGACCGAGGTGGACCTCTGCTACTCGCGGCCCTGCGGGCCCCACGGCCGCTGCCGCAGCCGCGAGGGCGGCTACACCTGCCTCTGCCGCGACGGCTACACCGGTGAGCCGAGGGGGGGGGGGTGTTACCTTCTTCATCGTATTTTTTTTTAATTATTATTTATTAAGGTGTTATCTGTGTACATAGCTTACCGTTGCCCCCCACCCCTCCCATAAATACCCTCCCTCCCCAGAGTTCTGTGTTCATTGGTTGTACTTATACGCATGCATACCAGTCCTTCGGTTGATCTCTTATCTCCCCCAGATCTCCCTCCCCCCCCCCCCCCCCCCCCCCGCTGTCATTGGACAGTCTGCGTGTTGTTTTACTGTCACTATATCTATCTTTCTGTTCATTTCGTTTATAATGTTCTTTAATATCCATAAGTGAGTGAGGTCATGCAGTGTTTCTCTTTCATTGGCTGGCTTATTTCACTCAGCATGATGTTCTCCACTTCCATCCAGGTTGTGGCAAATGATGAGAATTCCTTCCTTTTTATGGCAGCATAGTATTCCATGGTGTAGAGGTACCATAGCGTCTGCTTTTTTAAATTTTATTATTTTATTATTATTTTATTTTATTGATTATGGCATCACATAGTTGTCCTTATCCCCCCCCCCCCATTCTCATACCAAACCCCTCCCTACATATGCCCCCACCCCCCTGTTGTCCACGGCCACCGGCTAGGCCCATGTGCATGCACACAAGTCCTTTGGTTGATCTCTTTCCCTCCCTTACCCCCTCCCCCCCTCCCCTACTTTCCCTCTGAGGTTTGAGAGTCCGATCGCTGCTTCTCTTTCTCCGGGTCTGTTTTTGTTCATCAGTTTACGTTGTTCATTATTTCCTCTAGACCGGTGAGGTCATGTGATCCAAGAAATAGCCTTGTGAGAACCAAAACTGAGACCAGCCATAATGGTTATGCCGAGAGGCAGATGAATCAGGGCTGTAGTGAGTTCCTTTCTGGGCCAACAGTTCTTTTGAGTCCCAATTTCAATGTCAGACAGTTCCTTAGGTGTGCATGTCAGCCATGCTATTTCAGATCCGGTTGGTGGACAAATGGTGGTGATGCAGGTCTGACCGTCTCTGGTTTGGTCCTGGGCATCCTTCAGCAACACGCAGCTGCCGTCAGCTGGTATGGTGAGGAGTCTTCAAGATGCCGACATCTTCTTTTTATTTTACATTTTATTGGTTTTCTTACAGAGAGGAAGGGAGAGAGATAGAGAGTTAGAAACATCGATCAGCTGCCTCCTGCACACCCCCCACTGGGGATGTGCCCGAAACCAAGGTACATGCCCTTGACCGGAATCGAACCTGGGACCCTTCAGTCCACAGGCCGACGCTCTGTTCATTGAGCCACACCGGTTTCGGCTGTTACCACCTTCTTTTCCAGAGCGATGTGCAGGCTGCCCCGGCCTTTCACACATCCCCCTCGCTCTGTGATACCCCCTACACAGGAAGGCAGAAATGGGAGTCCCCCTTCTCCACTCCCCGCCCCCGGCACCCCAATCCGGTGTCCCTGAGGTCAGCACTGGCTCTGGAGCCAACCCGCTTGGGTTTGTATCCCAGCTTTGCCACCAGTAGCTGTGGGTCCTTAAGCAAGTTCCTTAACCTCTCTGTGCCTCCGTATTTTAAAATGGAAATGATCCGCCCACTTACATCCTGTGGCAGCTGTGAGCATTACTTTCACGGGCGGTCGTGAGGAGTCATTTAATTCACTTAATACGTGGAAACAGCTGGCCTGTGGGAAATGGTGGCTCCAGGTCTCACCTCCAACCTTGATTAGAGGTGAGGCTGGGCCTGCACCCTGATCTCCCCCCCACGCCCCCTGCCCTACCCCCAGCCTAGACACAGTGTAAGTTACCCGTCTGTGCTTTTCTCCCCGGGCCTTGAGGGGAAGGCCGGGGGAGCTGGGACCGCCGGAGGGAGGGGCTCGGGTGTGGGGGTGAGGGTGTTTCAGATCACTGCCCCGTGCGACCCTGAGCAGGTGCATAAAAAGAGGGTCCGGCTCAGGAGGCCCCCCTGTTGGCCTGTGACCCCGGCGCTCCCTTGCGGGCTGCCTCTGCTCTGTGCCCCTGACCCCTCCCTGCAGGCCCTCGCTTCTCATCTGGACACCCCTTCACCTCTCCCCACGCCCTCCGTCCCCACGCCGTAGGCCTGGCTCCCTCTCCCCCAGAGCCGTGCCCGCGGCTCGGCCCGCAGTGGCGCCACCGCCTCCCTGCCCAGAACTTCCCAGACTGGACTCCTCTCAGCTGCTGCTGGGGGTGGGGGTGGGGGTGGGGTTTGGGGGAGGGGAGTCTTTGTCCAGGAGGATGACGGGGTGGGGGGGCTTAGAGTAGGCAAACAACAGTTTCCATGGAAACAAGAGCCAGTCACTAGGCACAGGAGCCGGGAACCTATCTCTAGGATCTGGGAATGGGGAGGGAGAGACAGGGGTGGGCTTTCCCTGCTGGAATTTCCAGCTCCGCCATTGAACCCTGGCCTGCGCGCCCAGCGCTCCGTTCCCAACTTAGCATCTCCCACGTGCACAGAGGTCCCAGCCTGGACCCCAGGGCTCAGGGTGGGCGGTCCCCGCCCCATTCCTGGGGCGTCCCCACCTCCCCTCCACGTCCCCCCACAATTCCCACAAATCCAAGGGGAAGCCTGGTCTCATCCCCAGGGAGGGAAACTGATCTGGGCGCCTGACGGGACAAAAGCACCCGTGGGAGGGAGAGAGGGTGGGAGGGAGAGAGGGTGGGAGGGAGAGAGGGTGGGAGGGAGAGAGGGTGGGAGGGAGAGAGGGTGGGAGGGAGAGAGGATGGGAAGGGAGGAAGGGAAGGAGGCGTTTGGCACCAGCTTCGCGCTGACCTGCAGCTCTTCCTTCCGTGCACACTCACCCCTGCAGGGGCCAGAGCACCCCCAGCTTGCTTGGCACCAAAGGCTGCTAGGGACCTGGGCCTTGTGATCAGGGAGCTCACAGGCCCAAAGGGGGCACAGCAGGGCCCGGGAGCTTCAGGAATGGGCAGGGGAGGGGTGTAACCACAGGGCATTGTGGTGAGAACGGTCCAGCGGGCCAGGAGCAGCAGCGGGAAGGGCTGAGGTTTCCCAGAGGAGATGGGGGAAGCGAAGGGGTGCTGGGAGAGTTGGGGAGTGCTGTGGGGGGGTCACAGGAGACTGTGGGCATTCTCGCCTGGTGGGGAGGAGCCCCAGGCCCCCACCTCCTCTCAGGGACGCGGCCCTCACCCTGCCATCCGTCCCCCTGCCCAGGCGAGCACTGCGAGGTGAGCGCCCGCTCCGGCCGCTGCAGCCCCGGCGTCTGCAGGAACGGGGGCACCTGCGTCAACCTGCTGGTCGGCGGCTTCAAGTGCGACTGCCCGTCCGGGGACTTCGAGAAGCCCTTCTGCCAGGTGACCACCCGCAGCTTCCCCGCCCGCTCCTTCGTCACCTTCCGGGGCCTGCGCCAGCGCTTCCACTTCACGCTGGCCCTCTCGTGAGTGCCTGGGCTGGGGCCTGGGGCGGGGCCTGGGCCTGGGCCGGGGGCGGGGGCGGGCAGGGGGCGGGGGGGGGCCTGGGCCGGGGCGGCCCTCTCGGGGGCCGTAGCGGGCGGGGGGTGGGAGCCCGGCGCCTCCTGTTCTGCAGGCAAGGGGAGCGGGCAGCAGCGCGGGTGCTGGGTGCTGGGTGCTGGGTGCGGGCTGCGGGCAGAACCAGGTCTGTGCACTTGGAGTTGCCTGTGCACTTTGCCAGCGGCCCTTCCTCACCCACCAGGCCCACCTCCCCCTCCTCCCCCCACAGCCCCTGGGGGCGGGAGCCGGCAGGCCAGGGTTTCCGTTCTGGTTTGGGCTCATCTTCCACATTCTAGCCCAGGGGTGGGCAAATTTTTTGACTCGAGGGCCACAATGGGTTCTTTTTTTTCTTCTTCTTCTTTTTTTTTTTTTTTTTTAAACATTTTATTGATATTTTACAGGGAGGAAGGGAGAGAGATAGAGAGCTAGAAACGTCAATGAGAGAGAAACATCGACCAGCTGCCTCCTGCACACCCCCTACTGGGGATGTGCCCGCAACCAAGGTACATGCCCTTGACCGGAATCGAACCTGGGACCTTTCAGTCCGCAGGCTGCCGCTCTACCACTGAGCCAAACCGGTTTTGGCCACAATGGGTTCTTAAGCTGGACCGGAGGGCTGGAACAAAAGCAGCCTGACCATGCTGGCACTCTCATCTTGGGCTGCTGGTGAAGGAGCGGAGGGGAGAGCAAGAGAGCCCTCCTCTCTTTCGGCTCCGTGGGCCTATAGAACAGCTGAACGGGCTGGATCCGGCCCGCAGGCTGTAGTTTGCCCACAGCTGGTCTAGCCCCTTGGCCCACGGCCTTGACCGAGGTGCCAGCCGTCTGGGTGGGGTACGGAATAGGATCCGGGGCTAGCGGGGTGGCCGGGGAGCTGGCGTGCCGACGGGTGCCCCATGCCCCGCCCCCGTGCCCGGCTCCGCGCAGGTTCGCCACCAGGGAGCGGGACGGGCTGCTGCTGTACAACGGCCGCTTCAACGAGAAGCACGACTTCGTGGCCCTCGAGGTGGTCCAGGAGCAGGTCCAGCTCACCTTCTCCGCAGGTGACCCCGCGGCCCTGGTCCCCTCGGCCCCCGGCCCTGACCCCAAGCCACACTCCCTCCCAGCCAGCCCTGGGCCGGGACCAAGCGTGGGCACCCCCGTCCCCCCATTCCCAGCCCTCGCCTGGTGTCCCCGCTCACCTGGTCCTTTCCCCAGGGGAGTCCACCACCACCGTGTCCCCGTTCGTGCCCGGGGGAGTCAGCGACGGCCAGTGGCACACGGTCCAGCTGAAGTACTACAACAAGGTGGGTGCGGGAGGGGCGAGGGAGTTGGCGGGTCCTGCCCGTGGCTCAGGTGCTCACACAGACCGGGTGGCACTGCCTGCAGGGGGCGGGCCGCGGCACGTCTGCCTGAACGGGAGGGAGGGGGGGGGCGTTTGCCACCTTGCTGGGGCGTTTCCGTCCCAGGGGGTGGTGCCAGATGCTCCCTGTTCTGTTACGCCCGCCAGACGCAAATGGATGTCGCTTTAAGCCAGGGGTCGGCAAACTGCGGCTCCCGAGCCACATGCGGCTCTCTGGCCCCTTGAGCGTGGCTCTTCCACAAAATACCACGGCCTGGGCGAGTCTATTTTGAAGACGTGGCGTTAGAAGAAGTTTGAGTTTTAAAAAAATGTGGCTCTCCAAAGAAATTTCGATCGTTGTGCTGTTGCTATTTGGCTCCGTGGACCGATGGGTTTGCCGACCCCTGCCTTAAGCTCACAAGTCGCGGGACTGCACATATGTGCACACGTGTGGACACCAAGGGGTGTCTCTGTGCCTGGCCCACGCACCTAGCCGGCCCCTGCCGTGTCTCCCCTCCCCGCCCACAGCCTCTGCTGGGCCAGACGGGGCTCCCCCAGGGGCCGTCGGAGCAGAAGGTGGCCGTGGTGGCCGTGGATGGCTGTGACACGGGGGTGGCCCTGCGCTTCGGAGCCGTGCTGGGCAACTACTCCTGCGCTGCCCAGGGCACCCAGGGGGGCAGCAAGAAGTAAGCGGGGAGAGGGGCCGGATGCCGGGCTGGGGGGAGCGGCTGGGCAGGGAGGGGCGGTCGAGGGGAGGCCTTCGGGGCCCTGAAAAGGGGACCGATCCAGATGGGGGTCACCCTCCCCTTGCGTCCCCCAGCCTGCTCAGCCCTCCGGGGTAGGAGCAGGCGAGATTGGGAGGTGAGAGCAGGGCCTTGTGGATTGGTGAGGAGAGGAGGTGGGTATGGGGTACCCGCAGCCCTTCCTCTCTGGCCCAGTGGCGGCAGGGAGTGGGGAGAAGGAGAGGCATCCCCGCGGTCGCCCCCCCCCCCCCAGGTCCCTGGATCTGACGGGGCCCCTGCTGCTGGGCGGGGTGCCGGACCTGCCCGAGAGCTTCCCGGTCCGCAACCGGCACTTCGTGGGCTGCATGAGGAACCTGCAGGTGGACAGCCGGCACGTGGACATGGCCGACTTCATCGCCAACAACGGCACCGTGCCTGGTAGGGAGCCCGCGGGGGGGCAAGGCCGGGGCCCGGCGCACAGAGGGGAGATGCTGGTCTGGGGGCACCTGCAGGCGGGGTCTCCAAACCCCTCCGGCCGCTGGCCCAGACCCTGCCCTAGCCCCCTTCTCCCCTCCGCCCAGGCTGCCCTTCCAAGAAGAACGTGTGTGACAGCAGCACCTGCCACAACGGGGGCACCTGTGTGAACCAGTGGGACGCGTTCAGCTGCGAGTGCCCCCTGGGCTTCGGGGGCAAAAGCTGTGCCCAGGGTAAGAGGAGGAGGAGGCCGAGGCCCCGCGCTGCCAACAGTGCTGGGAACCCGGGCAGGGACAGGCTCTGGGCAGGGCCCGTCGAGCCGGGCTGTGGGCGGAAAAGCGTGTCTGGGCAGAGCCGGAGAGGGCAGCACAGGAGACAAAGGGCCCAGTGATAGACAGGCGTGGGCACGGCGTGGGGCGGGCCCAGGGCAGGTAAACGCGCCGGAGGCGGGACCGGCGAGGGAGGGGGCGCTGGGAGAGGCAGTGCCCTGCCTCCCGCGGGGGGGCCGCCCCCACGGAGCATCGTGTCTCCTGAGGCGCCCGCCTGCTCCGCCCCTCAGCCTGCCTTTATCTGCTCCCCAGAAATGGCCAACCCCCAGCGCTTCCTGGGCAGCAGCCTGGTGGCCTGGCACGGCCTCTCGCTGCCCATCTCCCAGCCCTGGCACCTCAGCCTCATGTTCCGCACACGCCAGGCCGACGGGGTCCTACTGCAGGCTGTCACCAGGGGGCGCAGCACCATCACCCTGCAGGTAATGCACGGGGTGAGGGGTGTGGGGGGGGGGTAGGTGGGCCCGGGCCAGAGCTGGTCTGAGATGGGTCTTTCCTGGGAATGAAAAGCAGATGATTGCCGAAACCGGTTTGGCTCAGTGGATAGAGCATCGGTCTGCGGACTGAAGGGTCCCGGGTTCGATTCCGGTCAAGGGCATGTACCTTGGTTGCAGGCACATCCCCAGTAGGGGGTGTGCAAGAGGCAGCTGGTCAATGTTTCTCTCTCATTGACAGTTTCTAGCTCTCTATCTCTCTCCCTTCCTCTCTGTAAAATATCAATAAAATATATTTTTTTTAAAAAGAAAGAAAAGCAGATGATCAGTTTGGTGGTCACTGCTGCCATCTGTTGGCCCTGGAGGAAATAACACCTTGTCCTCTGGCCTCAGTGGGGCAGCAAGATGGGTTTGCCCGTCCAGGAAGGGGAGAGGGGGCTGGAAGAAGAGCCAGCCCAGGTGGTCTGATGACCCTCCTCTCTTTCCTCCCCGTGCCAGCTGCGGGAGGGCCACGTCGTGCTGAGTGTGGAGGGCACGGGGCTGCAGGCCTCCTCTCTCCGCCTGGACCCGGGCCGGGCCAATGACGGCGACTGGCACCATGCACAGCTGGCCCTCGGAGCCAGCGGGGGCCCCGGCCATGCCATCTTGTCCTTCGACTATGGGCAGCAGCGGGCGGAGGGAAACCTGGGCCCCCGGCTGCACGGGCTGCACCTGAGCAACATCACGGTGGGAGGAGTGCCCGGGCCCGCCGGGGGAGTGGCCCGAGGCTTTCGGGGCTGTCTGCAGGTGAGCGTCCTCCCGGCCTTCCCAGCCGTGACCCCCGCCCCCCCCTCCCCGCCCCCCCCCACCGGGAGGCCGGCTCCACGGAGGCCCAGCACTGCCCCTGTCCTTCCAGGGCGTGCGGGTGAGCGAGACGCCCAAGGGTGTCAGCAGCCTGGATCCCAGCCGCGGGGAAAGCATCAATGTGGAGCCAGGCTGTAGCCTGCCAGATCCCTGCGACTCGAACCCGTGTCCTGCCAACAGCTACTGCAGCGATGACTGGGACAGCTACTCCTGCAGCTGCGATCCAGGTGAGCCGGGGAGCCAGGGAAACGGGGCAGGCGAGCAGGCGCCCGAGGTCTCAGACTGGCTCTGCCATGGGACCTGGGGCCGGTCACACCGCGTCTCGGAGCCTCCGTCTCCTGCACGGCACAGCCGTGGCTGGCTGGTATGGCGCTTGCCGCGGAAGGAGCCGGACGTAGGAAGTGCTGGGGGAGGGCGGGACCTGAGCCTCCCCCATCCTTCTGGTCCCAGGTTACTATGGTGACAACTGTACTAACGTGTGCAACCTGAACCCGTGTGAGCACCAGTCCACGTGCACCCGAAAGCCCAGTGCCCCCCATGGCTACACCTGCGAGTGCCCCCCAAATTACCTGGGGCCATACTGTGAGACCAGGTGAGTGGGTCGGGCACACAGTAGCGGGTCCCAGTGGCTACTGCCTCCCCCTGGGGTGCCCCTCTGGGCACCGAGAGCCCGGCGAAGCGGCAGCCAGGGTCGGAAGGGCCGCCCGAGGCCACACCGGGCAAGATTGGCAGAGGGAGCTCATGCCTGCCTGCGCCCCTCTCTGCAGGATTGACCAGCCTTGCCCCCGGGGCTGGTGGGGGCACCCCACGTGCGGCCCCTGCAACTGTGATGCCAGCAAAGGCTTCGACCCAGACTGCAACAAGACAAGCGGCGAGTGCCACTGCAAGGTGACAGCCTGCCCTAGGCCTTGACCTCTGCTCTGCCCCTCCTGGGCCCTTGAGGGGGTCATGGGGGGGGGCTTCCTGCAGACTGAGGCCTGCGCTTTGCTCTAATGTGGCGGGCAAGTGGCTCTTGGTCCTGAGGTTGGGGGACCCAGGACCAGTGCTTAACGAGGGCGCTCTGGGCCCGCTGGACTGGCCGTGTGCTGCTGACGGGCTAACCTCCCGATCGTTGTCAGTTGTTAAATGTTTTGAATACTACTCATGGGGCGGGGGACCTGAGGTCAGGGGGCCTCTCTCCATGGGGCCTCAGCTGAAAGGACGCGCCCCCTCCCTAGACCAGCAAAGAGAGCCTGAGCCGGAAACCCTCCCCCCCTCCCCCTCCCCCTCCCAGGAGAACCACTACCGGCCCCCCGGCAGCCCCACCTGCCTCCTGTGCGACTGCTACCCCACGGGCTCCCTGTCCCGAGTCTGTGACCCCGAGGACGGCCAGTGTCCATGCAAGCCGGGGGTCATCGGGCGCCAGTGCGACCGCTGTGACAACCCCTTTGCCGAGGTCACCACCAATGGCTGTGAAGGTGGGTGGGTGCCCCCCCCCCCCATGGCGTGCCAGGTCCCCTAAGCAGGCGCCGGCGGATGCTGAGGGAGGGCGGGCTGGGAGCCTGGGCAGAGGCAGGGAGACTGCTCCCGGTGACGGCGTGTGCTTCCCCGCAGTGAACTACGACAGCTGCCCGCGGGCCATCGAGGCCGGGATCTGGTGGCCCCGCACCCGCTTCGGGCTGCCTGCCGCTGCCCCCTGCCCCCGGGGCTCCTTTGGTACGTGCTGAGGGCCTGGAGGCCTCGAATGCGAGGTGGAGGGCTCAGCCTCTCGTGGACGGGGTGAGGGCGGAACGCCCCTGGCTGCAGGCCCCGGACCCCTCTCTGGCTTCCAGGCCCTAGAGCCTCCGCGTCCCGTCCTTCCCTGGGTCACGGTTCCTCTGCTCCCAAGGGTGCCCAGGGGACTGGCGCCTCCATCTTTGACTCTTAACGAAAGTGCTGAGAGACCTACAGGGTGCTGGGTTCTGGGAACTCAAAGATGGGCCCCACAGGGGTCTCAGCCTGAGCTCGTCACCCGGTTTTGGAGTTATGCCACTAGACATAGTCTGGGAGCAGGGGATGCTGGGGATGGGGTTTGGTGCGGGTCCTCAGATTGACGAAGAGCAGAGTTCCCAAGCCGAGGATGGCTGAGAGCAGAGGGTGGTGGCGGGAGGGGGGCAGGGACGGGGGGGGGGGGCTGGGGCTCAGGGAGGCCACGCGCCTCTGCTCCTTAGCCCGTATGTAGGCTCATCTGGCCGAGCCCTTGGCTTGAGTGTTGTGCACACCTGTCCTCCCATTTTGACCTGGGCTGCAGGAGGGCAGGGCCCTCGTCTCTAGCCCACGGGGTTCAGTGGCCTCCGGGGCTCTCCCCTGAGGCAGCCTCGTGGCTTCCTTCCCCAGGGACCGCTGTGCGCCACTGCGACGAGCACCGGGGGTGGCTCCCCCCAAACCTCTTCAACTGCACCTCACTCACCTTCTCAGAGCTGAAGGGCTTTGTAAGTGAACCTCCTCACGGCCACCTCCTCCCTCCCTCCCCGGCCCCTGCCCGGTCCCACTTGGCCCGCCCAGCTTGGAGAACGGGATTCTGGGATTCCACCTCCTGCCTCCTGAAGCCCTGACTGGGAGAGGCCGCTTCTCTTCCCCTTGGCTGAGGCCCCTGCACGCCAGTTCCACCCTCTGGGGACCCCTCTGCCCGCATCCTGCGCTGACACCCCCTGCCCTCCCCTCCCCTCCCTTCTGGTTCCGTCCTAGGCCGAGCGGCTGCAGCGAAACGAGTCAGGCCTGGACTCAGGGCGCTCCCAGCGGCTGGCCCTGCTCCTGCGCAACGCCACCCAGCACACGGCCGGCTACTTTGGCAGTGACGTCAAGGTGGCCTACCAGCTGGCCACGCGGCTGCTGGCCCACGAGAGCGCCCAGCGGGGCTTCGGGCTGTCGGCCACACAGGACGTGCACTTCACCGAGGTGGGGCTCAGGGGGGGCAGGGGTGCCTCGTGGTGAGGAGGGGTCTCCGAGGGAGTCTGCTCCTGAGGGCGGAGTCCGGAGCCCTCCCCGCCCCTGCCTTTGGGCCGCTCCCAGCTGGCATGAGACTTCCGTGAGACCCCCTGAGCCATGGCCGGCACCTGGGTAACTTAGAACTCCTCTTCCCAATGCTTTCCTTTTCTTTATTTTAAAAAAAATACATTTTTGTTGACTTCAGAGAGGAACGGAGAGGGGGAGAGAAACATCAGCGATGAGAGAGAATCACCGATCGGCTGCCTCCTGCGCGCCCCCACTGGGGATGGAGCCTGCAACCCGGGCACGTGCCCTGATCGGAAATTGGACTGTGAGCTCCTGGTTCCTAGGTCGACGCTCAGCCACTGAGCCACGCCGGCCGGGCCCCCAATGCTTTCCATAGCAAGGTGCCCATAAAAAATAACGTTTGTATTGGAGGTCGGTCTGACCAGGCTTTTCTGCCCACGGTGCCAGGGTAGGGAGCCGGTCCAGGCACGGGGCCTGGGCGGCTCAGAGACAAGGAGGAAGGGTTAGAGGGAGGGGAAGGCGGGTGGGGAGCCAGGGCTGGTCTAGGCACTGGTGGGGGGGGGTAAGAGGTGGGGGGCCGCGGGCCCAGCCCACCGTGACCGTGCCCACCCCCAGAACCTGCTGCGCGTGGGCAGCGCCCTCCTGGACGCGGCCAACAAGCGGCACTGGGAGCTGATCCAGCAGACGGAGGGCGGCACGGCCTGGCTGCTGCAGCACTACGAGGCCTACGCCAGCGCGCTGGCCCAGAACATGCGGCACACCTACCTCAGCCCCTTCACCATCGTCACGCCCAACATCGGTGAGGCCGCTGCCCGAGGCGGGAGGGGCCGCCGGGAGAGTCCCCGGTGAGGGGGCCGCCTGACCCGCGCCCCCTCCCTCCCTCCCCAGTCATCTCCGTGGTTCGCCTGGACAAGGGCAGCTTCGCGGGGGCCAAGCTGCCCCGCTATGAGGCGCTGAGGGGGGAGCGGCCCCCGGACCTCGAGACCACGGTCATCCTGCCCGAGTCTGTCTTCAGAGGTCAGTGGGGGCCCCGGGGTGGGCGCAGGGCCAGGCTGGGGTGACTGTGCGGGGTCCCGCTGAGCGGACGGTGCTCCTCTCCCAGAAGCACCCGCCGTGGCCAGGCCCGCGGCCCCCGGAGAGGCCCCGGAGCCCGAGGAGCTGGCCCGGCGCCAGCGGCGGCACCCGGAGCTGAGCCAGGGCGAGGCCGTGGCCAGTGTCATCATCTACCGCACGCTGGCCGGGCTGCTGCCCCACAACTACGACCCGGACAAGCGCAGCCTGCGGTGAGTGGCTCCTCGGGGAGACCAGGGGCAGGAGGGAGGGAGGGAGGGGTTGGGGTGCAGGCTGGCGGGGGCGTGCTGAGACTGAGGGCAGGACCCAGGGGTTGGGAGGCGTCTCAGCGGCGAAGGGTGTGCCCCAGTCATGCAGCCGCCGACCCCCGTGGTGACGGCGGACCCGCTCGCCCCCGCGTCAGGGTTCCCAAGCGCCCCGTCATCAACACGCCCGTGGTGAGCATCAGCGTCCACGACGACCAAGAGCTGCTGCCCCGGGCCCTGGACAAGCCGGTCACCGTGCAGTTCCGGCTGCTGGAGACGGAGGAGCGCACCAAGCCCATCTGTGTCTTCTGGAACCACTCCATCCTGTGAGCCTGCACTGCCCAACCCCCTTGAGGCTCCGGGGGGCTCCCCCGGGCCCCCCGCCCTCCCTCCTCCCGGCTCCTGACCCCCGCCTCCCTCCCGCAGGGTCAGTGGCACCGGCGGCTGGTCGGCCCGAGGCTGTGAGGTCGTCTTCCGCAACGAGAGCCACGTCAGCTGCCAGTGCAACCACATGACGAGCTTCGCCGTGCTCATGGACGTGTCCCGGCGGGAGGTGGGTCCGCAGGGGGGCGCCTGCGGAGCTGGGGTGCGAGCCGGGCACGGGGCCTGGGGGGCTCAGGCCCTGCTCCTCCTAATGCCCCCCGCCCCTGGCCACCCGCCCCGCAGAACGGGGAGATCCTGCCGCTGAAGACCCTGACGTACGTGGCCCTCGGGGTCACCTTGGCCGCCCTGCTGCTCACCTTCCTCTTCCTCACCCTCCTGCGGGCCCTGCGCTCGAACCAGCACGGCATCCGCCGCAACCTGACCGCCGCCCTGGGCCTGGCTCAGCTGGTCTTCCTCCTGGGAATCAACCAGGCCGACCTCCCGGTAAGCGGTCCCTCCTCACCCGCCCCCTTCCCCCAGCTCTCAGCTCCCCCCACCCCGTCCGGGTCATAGTAACTGTCCCGGCCCGGTTTCCTCTTCTCTAGCTCCCTTACTTCCCCAGCACCCTCAAAACCCCCTCCTCTGGCCCAGACGCCCCCGAGGCACCCCCGACACCCAGGCCATCACCCTCTGCGGAAGCCGCTCTCAGGGGGTGCCTGCCTGGGGTGCCCGGCCTGACCCGGCCCGGCCCTCAGTTCGCTTGCACAGTCATCGCCATCCTGCTGCACTTCCTGTTCCTCTGCACCTTCTCCTGGGCGCTGCTGGAGGCCCTGCACCTGTACCGGGCGCTCACCGAGGTGCGCGACGTCAACGCCGGCCCCATGCGCTTCTACTACATGCTGGGCTGGGGCGTGCCCGCCTTCATCACAGGTACCCGCCCCCCCCCTCCCAGGCCCGCCTTCATCACAGGTACCCCTCACCCCTCCCCCCCGGCCCACCTTCATCACATGTACCCCCCCGCCCCCCCCCCCAGGCCTGAGGTCTGACGCCCCTTCACGGCCCCCGTCACGCCGCGTTCTCCCACCCAGTGGCGCCACATCCCGATGGCCTGGGCCAGGGTCTCCGTCCTGTCCCTCTGGTTGAACCCGGTCCCTGAGGCCCCCACGCAGGGGCTGGGCCCCCGGGTGGAGGGGGATGGCAGGGGCAGATGGGGCAGCGCCGTCACTCTGTGAGCCTGGCCCCGTGAGCCCACTTGACGGCCTGACGGCTTCCCAGCGCTGACCCCCCCCCTTCCCCTGCTGCCGTCCCCACGTGCCAGGTCTAGCCGTGGGCCTGGACCCCGAGGGCTACGGGAACCCCGACTTCTGCTGGCTCTCCATCTACGACACCCTCATCTGGAGTTTCGCTGGCCCTGTGGCCTTCGCCGTCTCGGTGAGTGCTGGAACGTGGGCTGGGTGGGCTGGAGGGGGCGTGGGGGTGAGTCGAGGCCTCAGAGCCTCGTTGGAAGCAGCTGAGGCTGCAGGGCCCGTGGGGTGGAAGCTGGCTGCTCCCTGATGGTCCCCTTGTGCCGCCCCCTCCTCTGCCAGATGAGTGTCTTCCTGTACATCCTGGCGGCCCGGGCCTCCTGTGCTGCCCGTCGGCAGGGCTTCGAGAAGAAGGGCCCTGTGTGAGTACAGGGGTGGGCGCCGGGCGGGGGGGGAGGGGGCGTGCGGGAGGCCGCGGGGCCCCACTCACCGTCCCCCCCGCCCCCCAGCTCGGGCCTGCGGTCCTCCTTCGCCGTCCTGCTGCTGCTGAGTGCCGCGTGGCTGCTGGCCCTGCTGTCCGTCAACAGCGACACTCTCCTCTTCCACTACCTCTTCGCTGCCTGCAATTGCGTCCAGGTGCCCGGCCGGCCCGAGCCCGGGAGCCCCACGGGGACCGGAGTGGGGGGCGTGGCTGTGGGCGCTCCGTGGCCGCTGACCCACTGCTGCCTCCTGCCTGCCAGGGCCCCCTCATCTTCCTCTCCTACGTGGTGCTTAGCAAGGAGGTCCGGAAAGCACTCAAGTTTGCCTGCAGCCGCAAGCCCAGCCCTGACCCTGCTCTGACCACCAAGTCCACCCTGACCTCGGTGAGGGCCCGGGGCGTGGGGAGGAGGAGGGGAGGAGGGGAGGCCGGGGAGAGGCACGGGGCCCAGGCAGCCTGCTCTCTCTGCTTTGGCCCCACTCTCCCTCCATCCCTGCCTTCTTTCCTGGAAGGAGGAGGGGGTGGTGGTGTGGTGCGTGTGGCCTGGGAAGAGGGGACCCTGAGGGGTGGGGGTGGGAGGGAGGGCTTTGACTTGGGAGAGAAGGCCTGGAGTTTGGGAGAATCAGGGGAGGACGTGGCCCAGACAGGTCATCAGGTCATGAGTGCCCCCCACCTGAGCACCCCTGGATGTAGGTGAATTCTCCCAGGCCCCCCGGGAGGCTCTGAGGAGACAGTTCCCAGTGCCGTCTCTTACCAACGAGCCCGTACACTGCCGAGCCCGGGCGCTCGGGGCCACAGGACTGGCACAGCGAGGGCAGAGAGAGCCACAGCGAGGGCAGAGCCACGGCGCTCCTGGGCCCTGCGGCCGAGTCAGCGGGGATGTGGGCCTCTTCCAGACCGGGGTGTGGGGGGTGGGACGTGGGGCAGGCTCCCCCCGCCCTTCTGCTTCTAACCTAGACCCCCACCCCTTTCTTGCTCCTGCACTGACTGACTGACCTCCCTGTTCCCCATCCAGTCCTACAACTGCCCCAGCCCGTATGCGGATGGGCGGCTGTACCAGCCCTACGGAGACTCGGTCGGCTCTCTGCACAGCGCCAGCCGCTCGGGCAAGAGCCAGCCCAGCTACATCCCCTTCTTGCTGAGGTGGGTGAGCCCCAGGGACCGGCGGGGTGGGGGGCGGGGGGCGTGGCCACGGAGCGGGGAAGAGCTCTGTGCGTGCCAGGCCCGGCGGACCAGCCCGGGGCACTGGGCGAGGGACAGGCGGACCTTGCCAGCCCGGCCCTGTCTTCTTAGGGAGGAGGCGGCGCTGAATCCTGGGCAAGTGCCCCCCGGCCTGGGGGACCCCGGCGGCCTGTTCCTGGAAGGCCAAGACCAGCAGCATGGTGAGGACGGGTGCCCTGGCGGCCAGCCGGGTGAGGGTGCCACTGCCCGGGCTTCGAGAGGCGGGTGGGCCGGCTCTGAGCGCTCTCCCCCTCCCAGACCCCGACACGGACTCCGACAGCGACCTGTCCCTAGAAGATGACCAGAGTGGCTCCTATGCCTCCACCCACTCGTCTGACAGCGAGGAGGAGGAGGAGGAAGAGGAGGCGGCGGCCGCCTTCCCCGGAGAGCCGGGCTGGGACAGCCTGCTGGGGCCCGGGGTCGAGAGGCTGCCCCTGCACAGCACCCCCAAGGGTGGGCCGGCGCGGGGCTGTGAGCTTTGGTGGGGGAAGAGGGTGGGCAGAGGGCCTGGCATGGCTGGGAGGCAGCACGAGGGTGGCGGCTCAGCTGCCTGCCTGCCTTCTCCGGGACTCATCCGCTTCCTTCCTCCAGCAGACGGGGTCTCGGGGCCCGGGAAGGTGCCCTGGCCGGACTTTGGGGCCACAGCCAAGGAGAGCGGCGGCACGGGGGCCCCTGAGGAGCGTCCTCGGGAGAACGGAGACGCGCTGCCGTGGGAGGGGTCCCTGGGCCCCCTTCCGGGCCTTTCCGCCCAACCGCACAAAGGTGAGCAGCGGGCAGCCTGCCCCCACGCCGGCCCCGTGGCCGGTGGGGCGCCCTAGGGCGGCCCCGGGCTCTCACCCCCCGCTCCTCACGGCACCCGCCCCCCTGGCCCACAGGCATCCTCAAGAAGAAGGGTCTGCCCACCATCAGCGAGAAGAGCAGCCTCCTCCGGCTGCCCCTGGAGCAGGGCACGGCGTCCTCGCGGGGCTCCTCGGCCAGCGAGGGCAGCCGGGCCGGGCCCCCGCCCCGGCCCCCGCCCCGGCAGAGTCTCCAGGAGCAGCTGAACGGGGTCATGCCCATCGCCATGAGCATCAAGGCGGGCACGGTGGACGAGGACTCGTCGGGCTCCGAGTGAGTGTGGCGGGGTGAGCGGGTCGGGGTGCAGAGGCCCCGGCTGGGCTCGGAGCTCCGAGGACGAAGGGGCAGCCCCCTCACGGCGGCGACGACGGGCCCACGAACCACAGCGCCCCGTGGGCAGCGGGCAGGGCGGGAGGCGGGGAGCTGGGGAGCTGGGGTTGCTTTTCCGTTTCCTTCTTCCGGTGGAAGCTTCTCGCTGTCTCCTCTGCTCCGACTAACCCTCCGTCCGCCTTCTCTGTCGCTTCCTTTCCTGCCTCTCCAGATTCCTCTTCTTTAACTTCCTGCGCTAACCCCGGGCCGGTGGTTCCTACGCCCCGAGGCTCCCTTGCCTCCCCCAGCGGCACTCATGCCCACTCCTGTCTTGTGCTTTATCCTGCCCGCTCCCCGCCGCCGCCCGCCCGCCCGCCCGCAGCAGCGACGAAACGTCCATCTGAGGAGCCCGGGCCTTGCCGGGAGGGGCGCCCACCCCACCCAAGGCCACCTAGTGCCAACTCCCTCTCCCACCAGCCCCCTCACTGCACTTTGGACCCCCGGGGCCAACCTCTCCAAGACAGAGTTTTTCAGAAAAGAGGAAAAAAAAAAACTTAAAAAAAAGGATCTCCACTCTCATGACTTCAGGGATTAATTTTTTTTTTTTACATGCTGGAAAACGACGCCCCCGTTCCCTTCCCAAAGAGGATAGGACCTCCGGGGGGCGCCCCAGCCTCTCCTCGGTCTCCCATCTGCTGTGCCTCTGGGAGGAGAGGGACTCTCGGGGGGGCCTGCCCCTCGTTGGCCATCACCAAAAGGAAAAGGACGAAGCCACACGCACCCAGGGCGCCCGCCGAGCCCCGCAGGCGTCCCCAGGATGGCGAGGGGCCAGGGCGGAGGGAGCGCCTCACCCCGCTTGCTGCCTCTCCCAGGAACTGAGGAAGCCCGTCCGGAGAGGGAGCCGAGGGACTCCGCGCCCCCAGACCCCCAAATGCTGCATGAACACATTCTGAGGGGAGCCCGTGCCCCGGGCCACCCCTGCTCCCCTCCTTGTCCTGGACTCTGGCCACGCTGCAGCCCAGGCGTTTGCTCAGTTCGCTGACCCAAAAGTGCTTCATTTCCCCGCCGGACCCGCTCGCCCCGGCGGGGAAGGCCGGTCACGTTCAGTTGCGCTTCTTTGCTGTCGTGTGGGTGGGATGGGGAGGAAGAGGGAACGCAGAGCCGGCTCAGTCGCTCCCCGGCATCGGCCTCACGTCTGGGTTCTGGGGTCGGGGACCCCCCTCAGCTGCCGTGGGCTCTGAGACATGCTCTGGTTTTAACCCCTTCTGGGAATTGGCTCTCTTCTTCAACGGACCAGCTCCTGCTCCTCTTTCTCCCCTCCTCCTCCCCCTGCCCCAGCTCCCTGCGAAGAGAGAGTTAATATATATATATTTTTATTTATTTGCTTTTTTGGGGGGCTGTGTGCTGGGATGGGTTTGTCTCCGGTCCCAGGGGGTCTGATATGGCTGTTACCGGTTGGGTGTGTACCCAGCCGTCCTGGCACGGGCCCGAGGCCCTTCCCCTGCTCCAGGCTGTCGTCCCTGCCCCTCCTCCCCCTCCTCAGTTTTGCCAACTGCTACTCGTGTGAGTCACCGTTTACGCTAAGCATGTAATCCAGACTCGTCACGGACTTGCCTCTGGAGCAGGTGAAAAAGCTCCCATTCTCATGTGCAAGGCTGGTCTCTGGCTTTCCTGCCCCGGTTTCTCCCCTCCCCCCTCAGTAATTCCCGCAAAGGGTTAAACACGTCCCTGGTTTTCACTACTGATGACTTGACTTTAAAAAAAATACAAAGATGCTGGATGCTAACTTGACATTAACCATCGGATTGTACAGTTTGTTACTGTAAATATTGTAGGGTTTTGTGATTGTTTTTTTGTTTTTGTTTTTTTCCATTTTCCCATACTACTGAATAAACTAGTTCTGTGCGGGTTGAGCACTGTCATTATTGCTTCGGTGTACTGCTCATCCTTCTGGCCTTTAAGAATAAGAGCAGGCGCCGAAACCAGTTTGGCTCAGTGGATAGAGCGCCGGCCTGTGGACTGAAGGGTCCCGGGTTCTATTCCCGGTGAAGGGCATGTACCTTGGTTGTGGGCACATCCCCAGTAGGGGGTGTGCAAGAGGCAGCTGGTCGATGTTTCGCTCTCATCGATGTTTCTAACTCTCTATCCCTCTCTCTTCCTCTCAGTAAAAAATCAATAAGGTATATTAAAAATAAAAATAAAAGAATAAGAGCAGGCAGGACCAGGAGGTCAGATAACAAGTGGCTGGGGTGAGCTAGACTAGCTACCAACATCCCAACATGCTCCCCAAACAGCCTCATCAACACAGAGCCCGTATCCCGGCATTCCCAAGGAAGATGCGGCGGGAAAAGTACCATTTTCTCGAGAAGAGACTTGTGTAGCTGGAGAGGAGGCTGCACCCAGCAGGCACGTTTCCAGCCCCACCCCCACCCCCAGGGCTCTCGCCCTGTGGGCAGAATTCAGGAGACAGGGAGGGCGGAGGGAATTTCAAGGTGCTTAGCGACTGAGTACCTCCTGGCGCTACTTCTCCGGGCCATTCTGTGTTTACTTCCCAATGGAAATGAAGCGGCTACTCACACTCCAAAACAACCATGTCCTCTGCCAACATGTCTTCTGCCCCCACGTTTGTGTTTTCCAGAGGTCTGTTTAACAAACTAGTTCGGGGGCAATTAAGGGTAGTGATGAAGAACACAATCCCACGCCCTGCTGAGGTAGCTCCCTTGGTTAGAGCATTGTCCTGAGATGCCAAGATTGTAGGTTCGATCCCTGGTCAGAGCACATACAAGAAGCAACTAATGAGTGCATGGATGCAACAGATCAGTGTTTCTCTCCTTCTCTCTCTCAAGTCAATAAAAAGTTTTTAAAAATATATATTTTATTGATTTTTTACAGAGAGGAAGAGAGAGGAATAGAGAGTTAGAAACATCAATGAGAGAGAATCATCGACCAGCTGCCTCTTGCACACCCCCCACTGGGGATGTGCCCGCAACCAAGGTACATGCTCTTGACCGGAATCGAACCTGGGACCTTTCAGTCCACAGGCCGACGCTCTATCCACTGAGCCAAACCGGTCTTGGCTAAAATTTTTTTAAAAAACAACACAAACCCAAGAACTGGATTGAGGGACTTCATCTCTCAGCCTTAGTTTCTCTGCCTGCAAAATGAGGATGATAATCACATTTGCCTAGTTGAGCTTTTATGAGAATTAAATGAGTTAACACACATAAAGTGCTTAGAACAGTTCCCAGTGCATAGCAAGAGGCCCGTAAACGTTGGTTTCCCTTGTTACTACTGGGTGGGAGCAGGGGTGGATGCATAGAGAAAAACAGAAAGCCAGTCCAAAGGAGAGGAAGTAAGCAGGTAGCTGACCAAGGACTGCTGTGGCAGGCAGGCCTCCTCCCTAGTTGGCACTGCCTACTGCATGTTGTTCAAGCAGGTTTGGAGGGGGTGGGGGTGGGTATAAAACTCGGGACTGACCAAGAGGGCCAGAGGAACGTGCCGTGTTCTCTCTGGCCACCAGGTGGCAACAGCACATGGGTTTGCTGCTGCTTTTGCTTCTAAGTACCCACCGCGCCTGGTCCACACCTGCCCTTTGCTGGCCACACGTACACCTATGTGTGTGCCTCGGCTTGCAATCTCCCAGTGCTTTCGTCAGAGCGGGGAGTGAGGAACAGACCCTGCTCACCAGACACCAGTGCGGGACCCAGCTGGGAAACACACGTGGTGCTCCGGCCTCGACCAAATCTCTCCAGAGTCAAAGGCTCCGTGTGTCTCCACACCTCCTCCCCCAACACCTCCTCCCCCAACTCAATTCTGGGAATCCTAGGGTTGCGAGAGTTGTTGCAAGAGGCTGAGGGAAAGGTGAATGTCTGGACAGCTGTCACTGTGACAGAGGTCAATGTGTGAAAAGAGCCTGAAGCTCAGCCATAAAAAAAGGAGAAGCAAGCAGCGGAGGTTGGCCTGGGAACAAAGGGCATTTCAGTGCCTCAGCTGGGCACTTATGTGCATATAAGCTTGGGTGGGGTGGGCACCAGCTGGCACCCACTTCCTTCAACTGCCTGTTGCTTCCAGTCATGGCCTGGCCTTTAAGAAGGGGCATTCTCTCAAAGCTCACAAGGAATGGAGTTGCTTCTGGTTGCAAAATCAAAGGCTGTGAGAAGAGGGAGGCTATTAAATCTGCTACAAATGAGCCTTTGTCCTTCATTGAACTACTGCCCCTCTTGCTCTCAGATAGCTTTTTCAGTGAAGGAATGAAATTCTCCGCCACATACAACTCACAACGCCGGGGGCTGCAGGGGCTTACACATCCTGGTGCCAGCCCTGGGGTTTAGGGGAGATAAGAGGAGACCAACAATCCTAATGAAGTAAAGGAGATCGTGAAGTGTCCCTGGTATCTTCTGCCCGAGGCAGTCAGGGAGGCTGAAGACTCCAAGGTGCCCCTCAGCCCGTAAGTACAGCACACAAGATTCTGCTCCATTCTCTTGCCGTGAAGGGACCCCCAAGTTTAACATATAAATACTTGCCCAACTGGTTTGGCTCAGTGGATAGAGTGTCGGCCTGCAGACCAAAGGGTCACTAGTTTAATTCCGGACAAGGGCACATGCCTGGGTTGTGGGCTCAATTCAATCTGCAGTGGAAAGTGTGCAGGAGGTATCAATTCTTGTCATTAATATTTCTCTCTCTCCCTCTTCCTTCTTGAAATCAATACAAATATATTTAAAATATAAATACTTTACAAAATCCCTTATACACACTGTGAGTGAAGCTATACTTAACTTGACCTGGACCTTTTAATAACATCCAAACCCTGGGAAAAGGCAGCCGGCTCCCATCTAACTCCACAAGGGGGGAGTTCCAGCCCGATCCGCTGCAATCTCGAGGCCCGGGGGCCTATTCAGACTCCTCCACCTGGGAAATCTGTCCTGGCTCCCTCTTTGGAATCACACAGGTGTTCACTCCAAATGTATTAGGAACCGGAGCAGGATTTGCTTTCACACACATGCAGAGAATATAAAAATACACTCACTTTATTTTAGAAAAGTATAGACCAAAAGAGTTGATTTATAAACTGGCCTGTTAGGACTCACAGGAAGCACGTTCCGGAGGCCTCTGCTTCGCCAGACAGGCCGGAGTCCAGCGGGGCATGTGCTCCTGGGAGAGCAGGGAGGTCAGCTGCAGAGGCCACTCCCATGCCAATGCCCAGTGACCCGCGGCCTGGGGATGAACACAGAGTGGGGGAGGTGGAACAATCTACTCCCCTGCCTCTCTCATCTGTGTGCTCATTTCACTGCTGGGAGGGGACCCCTTTCCCCTCACATTCCAATCCAGAGAGTCTGAATCCCCTCCAGCTCAACCCGGAGCCACCCCATCTCTCTGGGGCACCAGCCCCGGTGCCATCTCTTCCCCTTGCCCCTGAGCCAGAATCTGCAGGAGTCCGGAAGGGCTTGGGAGGCCGGAGAGGAGTGAGTCCAGGCAGCGACTGTAGTGGCTGGTGACTGAATTCTTGCTTGCTGTCCTGATCTCTTTACCTAGAGAGAGAGGGAAGGTTCGATTCCGGTCAAGGGCATGTACCTTGGTTGGGGGCACATACCCAGTGGGGAGTGTGTAGGAGGCAGCTGATCGATGTTTCTAACTCTCTATCCCTCTCCCTTCCTCTCTGTAAAAAAATCAATAAAATATATTTTAAAAAAATAAAAGAGCCAGAAGGAGGAAGTGCTTGATTGCCCTTCTTCCTCGAGCCCATGTCACCCAGCTGAGTTCAAGTTTCTCAGGAAGAAACGGGGCACCCCAACTTCCGGGCTCCCCTCCTCTCCATCTTGCCACACAGGATTCAGGGCTGATATGCCCAACAGCCCAGAAGCCCAGAGGACAGGGGAGAGAGGAAGAGAGCGAGCGAGCACCTTAACCAGCCTTACCTGGTAGGTCCTGGGGCTGCCGCTTTCCTGGGGGGCTGCAGATGGCTGCGCGAGGCACCGGGAAGATGCGGTCGCTGGGCAACAGGACCTGGATGGGGGCCCACAAAAGAAATGAGTTATCAGCCGAAACCGGTTTGGCTCAGTGGATAGAGCGTTGGTCTGCGGACTGAAAGGTCCCGGGTTCAATTCCGGTCAAGGGCATGTACATTGATTGCGGGCACATCCCCAGTGGGGGATGTGCAGGAGGCAGCTGGTCGATGTTTCTCTCTCATCGACGTTTCTAGCTCTCTATCTCTCTCCCTTCCTCTCTGTAAAATATCAATAAAATATGTTAAAAAAAGAAAAAAAAAAAGAAATGAGGTATCAGAAAGGCCAAGTGACCGCCTCCCCAGGATACATACTGGATGAAGGCAGGGTGCGTGTGGCATTAGTGAAAGGTACTTGAGAACCAAGGCTCAAACCCTTGGTCCAGCCCCACATTCTCTCGGTAACTCACCATCTTCAAACAGAGCCGTAACGAAGGTGGAGAAAGCGGTCCTTGTCACCAGCTCAGGGAGAGTGCAGTCAAGCTGGGCATGGGTAGGCGTCCTTACCCCTAACTTCCTGTCCTCCGTCCCTTCTTCCTTACCTCTGTGCCCCGCGGCACCGGGTCTTGGAAGTCCTTTGCGAGCTGACACTGCATCTGCAGCCAGGGCGCCTTTGCCGGGGGGGACACTCCGGCTGCTGAGCGGCACGCGGCTGACCGGCTTGGGGATGGCGGAGGGGACAGGTAGCCGGCTGGAAGGTTTGGCAGCTGCTCCCTGTGGCCGGGACAGGCGCTGACAGTTGTTGGTAGGAGGCTGTGGGGCCAAGACCGGTCTGGCGGGGACTGGCGGGCCTGCGGCAGAGGAATTTGGGGGTAAGCTCCACATCCTCCCTATTCCCGTTCACCCCCAGCTTTGCTGCCTGGGTCCTCTCACTTGCTGTGGCTCTCCCACTGGGCCCCGCTTTCCCCCGGGTTGGAGGAGTCGATCGGGATGGAGGAGTCGATCGGGATGGAGGAGTCGATCGGGTTGAAGGAGTTGATCGGGTTGGAGGAGTCGATCGGGTTGGAGTTGATCGGGTTGGAGGAGTCGATCGGGTTGGAGTCGATCGGGCAAGAGGAGAAGATGCTGGGCTTTTGGATGTGGGGAACAGATTGCAAGTGGGCGACTCCTGAAACACACACAGAGAGAGGGAAAAAAATAAAGAGCTAAAATGGAACAAGAATCTGTTCTGCTGGCTGAGGGACAGAGGCGGAGAGTTGCCTAGATCCCAGTAAGGAAGGCCAGCAGCTAGCTGCCAACTTCATCGCCACCACCAACACCATTATCGAGAGCTTCCTGGTGTTACAGGCGTTACAGGGCTCTGCACAGACCCAGCGGAAGGTGCGTGGCTTACGGAATCTCATTTAACCCCCACCATCCCATGAGGCAGAATTTCACTATCCTCATTTCACCAATAAGGAACCACTCTGTGCCAGTCCAGTGTCTGGGGCCACACATCCAACCCAGAGCTGCTAGACCAGGGGTGGGCAAACTTTTTGACTCGAGGGCCACCATGGGTTTTGTTTTTAAAAAAAAATATATTTTATTGATATTTTACAGAGAGGACGGGAGAGAGATAGAGAGCTAGAAACGTCGATGAGAGAGAAACACCGATCAGCTGCCTCTTGCACACCCCCCACTGGGGATGTGCCCGCAACCAATGTACATGCCCTTGACCGGAATCGAACCTGGGACCTTTTGGTTCGCAGACCGATGCTCTACCACTGAGCCAAACCAGTTTCAGCCACAATGGGTTCTTACACTGGACTGGAGGGCCGGAACAAAAGCAACCTGACCGTGCTGGCACTCTCCACTTGGGCTGCTGGTGAAGGAGCGGAGGGGAGAGCAAGAGAACCCTCTGCTCTTTTGGCTCCGCGGGCCGGACAGAACAGCTAACTGGACCCTCGGGCCATAGTTTGCCCACGGCTGCGCTAGACTCACCCTCTTCACGCCGGAGGGCTTCTTCCCAGATGTTGCCCGAAGAGCCCTGACGGACCCCTTCCTGTCGCTGCTCCGGAGTCGGGGTGTCAGGCTGCTTGGAGAGGGGGTGCTCCGAGCAGAAGAGCCCACCGTGGGCAGCAGGTCCCGGACAGGACTGTCCTTCAGCACAAAGGTCTCCCTCCGAGGGCTGGGCTTCACCCTGCGCGGCCCCGGGCTCTCGCCGGCCCGCTCGCGCTCCTGCAGGGCGCACCGCTCCAGCTGCGCCGCCAGCCGGTTGGCCTCGTCCAGGACCTCCTCCATCTTGGCCGGGCTGAGGCGGCCGAGGCTGAACCTCACGCCCTGGGGGGTGGGGGCCGCCGCATTCAGGTCGCCCCGGTGGGAGAGGCCCCGGCGGCGAAGGGGCTTCTCTGGAGTGGCCAGCACTGGTGTGTCTTCCTCCTCGCGACTGAGACAGAAAACAAGCCAGTGGCCCACACAGAAGAGAGCAAGAGGTTGCAACACAGCAGAGCCAGGGACACGACCCCAAACCCCAATGCCCAGGCTGGCCTCTAGGTGACGAGAAACTTGCTTCCAAGGAGCCCGAAAGGCATTAGCATTTCCTGACACTGGAGATTAGGTGGGGATGAAGAGGCAGCTAATCCACTTACCATTCTTTTCT
This sequence comes from Vespertilio murinus, assembly GCA_963924515.1. Taxonomy (NCBI): domain Eukaryota; kingdom Metazoa; phylum Chordata; class Mammalia; order Chiroptera; family Vespertilionidae; genus Vespertilio; species Vespertilio murinus. Next base: position 4,946,201 of record OZ004719.1, on the reverse strand, counting down.
TTTTTTTTAAATTTTTATTTTATTGATTAAGGTATTACATGTGTCCCCACAACCCCCACAACCCCCACTCATGCCTCACCCCCCTGTTGTCTGTATCCATTGGTTAGGCTTATATGCATGCATACAAGTCCTTTGGTTGATCCCCTTCCCCCCCCCCCCCCTTACCATTTGTAACACCCTGCAATCTCATTCCAGTTTCTCCCTTCTCTCCTTGCCCAGTAATGGTATCTCAGGGGCCCAAGCAAACCAGCCACCAGTCACCCAGTGCATCCCAACTTGCTAAATTACCAACGCAGGCCCCAGAGGCCAAAACTTCAGCAATAAGGGGTTAGACTGAGACAGAGGCATCGTTGGAGGAAAGTAAGCAGCAATAAAGAGGCTCGTACCTGTCCGATGGTGACAGCCCTCCAAAGTCCAAGGTCTCATCCACTATGAACTTTACATCTGTAGGGGAGGGAGGAAGGAATGAATGCCCGTTGTGGGTCCCTAAGGTGCTCCCAATTGCAGGGACTCAACCGTCCCTGGAGGATTTCCTTACCTTCCTGCAAATCGCCCATGTTCCAGCCGGCAGGAGCAGGACTCAGCTTGGACCTGAACTGGAGACAAAGCATACCTTTCCTCGGGTCTCCATGCTGTCCAAGGCTCCCAGCTAGACTCGGAGCGCAAGCCAGGGGTCACGCTGCAGTCAAGCAAGCGCCCCAGGAGCATAGCGCCTGCTCCGGTTTACTACCGTTACCTCCAGGGAAGGTGCGCAGAGCTCCCCCTTACACCCTTATCGCCCTCCGCAGATTGCCCTCCCGCCCCCCCCCCCCTGCGAGCCCGCCTCTCCGCGCCCCATATTCCTCCCACCCTCTCCCCAAGCCACCTTTCCACTCCCCGCGGGAGCACACCCCCAGCCTACCGCGACTTTTCACTTCCCGCCCCGCCGCATCTCCCGCGGACAGAGCTTTCCTCCCACAACTTCGTCCCGGGAATCAGCACCGAGGGGGCGGGGCTCCTTTCGAATCTCTCAGGCCCCGCCCACTCCGACCACAGGCGTGCGGCGATTGGCGGATCCCGGCGTCCTCGGGGGGGCGGGGCGGCGGCGGGCAGCTGGCCGGAAGTCTGCCCGTGGGGGCGGGCCGGAGAGCCGTTCCAAGAGAGACTCCATCCGGGGGTCTGCCGCGGGGACGCCGGGAGCGCGCACGCGTGCGCCGGAGGTCTTTCGCGTGACGAAGAGTGTAGGGTTTGCTCCCCGTCACCCCCTCTTTTCCGCCGCCTCCTCCTCGTTTTGCGCGGAGGAGCCCGGGTTGGGGCTCCGGGGACCCGCGCGGTCCCCTGACGCCCCTCGCGGCCGTGGGCCCTGAAACGAACGCTCCGCCTGAGGAAATTCCTGAGGGAATTCGTTTCCTTGGGCTCCCGCCTCCTTTTGCCAGATTGCCTCAGGCGTGACCTTTCCTGGTTACGGAAACACCTAAACATGCGTCAGTTAGGTATGTTGAGGTTGTCTGAGGAGGACCGACAGCTTCCACGGCTTTTGAAGCGGGGATGTTCAGAAACCGAGGCAGCCGAGGTGTGAAGACAGCAACGGCGGCCATGTGGCAGTTACAGGATAGTCACCGCGTGTAAACTGCAGCACAGGGAACTAGTCCGTGGTGTAACTGTGCAGGGGCCAGGTGGGACTGGGCTTATGGGGCACTCACCTCATTTACATCTATATATATAAAAGCTTAAGAGACAATTCCGCCCCAACGACCAGTCGCTATGATGCGCACTGACCACCAGGGGGCAGAAGCTCGACACAGGAGCTGCTCCCTGGTGGTCAGTGCACTCCCACAAGGGGAGCTCCGCTCACCCAGAAGCCGGGCTCAGCTTGCTGCGGGCAAGTGCACCTGAGGTGGCGGTCAAGTTAGTTGGGATGAGTGTGAAGGGCTGCCGCTTGGTGCACTGCTATATCCTTTGGAGGATGGCCCACTGCCGGTTTAGGCCTGATCCCCGTGTGTGTGTGTGTGTGTGTGTGTGTGTGTGTGTGTGTGTGTGTAAACCAGCAGTCGGACATCTCCCAGGTTGTGAGAGGGCTCAGGCCAGGCTGAGGGGTCCTGCACAAATCCGTGCTCCAGGCCTCTAGGAAGTTATATAAATATCTAACCACCATGCTAGACTCCTGAAACTAATAATATTGAATGTCCGTTGTAATTGAAAAATAAAATAATTCAAAAAGTAAAGTAAATGTGATGGAAAAGGAAAAAAGGGGGGGGGGGGGGTTGGGGGGGGCTTTAAGGACAGGGAGAATTGGGTTTTAATTCAGCCCTGACTCCTGGGTGTACATGGGAAGCAGGCTTGAACCTATTTTTATATTTGGCCCCTGGGTTTTCTATGAAGGGAAGATCCTGGCAGTGATATGATTCAGAGCATAATTATGAATATCCAGTTTTATTCCGTGTGCCTAGGAGATTTTGAGGGGGGTTGTAACTTACTCTAAACTCAAAGCCGTGTTCGGAAACCCCTGAAGCCTCCTTATTAGGGATTTTCAATCTGTTGTTTCCAGGTGTTGCCTGGGAATAGACGGGGCCACAAGTCAACAGAGTTTCTCAGAAATGTTCTAAAGATTTTTGTCCTAAAAGTGGCCAAAGAGTTTTCCTGTAAACCAGGGGTGGGGAACCTTTTTTTTTTTTCAACCAAGGGCCAATTGATAATTGTAACATCATTCCCGGGCCATGCAAAATTATCCACTTAAAAATTAGGCTGGTGTATGTGGTCAAATATTTAATTAACTCACCCTAATGCCTTGGCAGGGTCAGACCAAATGATTTCAGGGGCCTTATGCGGGCCGCGGGCCAGCCGTTCCCCTCCCCTGCAAAGAGTCTGATCTTGAGTCTCCAGCACTTGTGACCATTATTTGGGCCATTTGTGGGCTTTTTTTCTTTTGTCTGCTTCCTGGTTTTCAGTGGTACAGTTGAGATGGTGAGGTTTATAGGAATGAGAATGATGCTGTGAAAAAATGCCACAGGAAGCAAAGGAGCCTTGGAATTTAATGGAGTGGTCAGGAAAGGGTGGGGAGGCTCAGAACCTGCAAGTGTAGGGGAGGAAGACCTGAGAGAGAAGGATACTTCTTTTCCCCAGGTTTGTGGTGAATGTGGAATTTTAGTGGCTTGTAGGATTCAGGCTCTGTGGAGGTGGGGAAGCCAGAACCAGATGCCTCCCTCCCTCCGTGGCAAAGTGGAGATTTGGGGGAAAGAAGCTGTTAATTAACTGTACTTTTTTCTTCCCCTAGGAACAGCCTGGGAGGGGAAACGCTGCACTTACTTCTTCACCCACCTTCAGGTAAGCGGGGGAAGCATTTTAGAAAATTGGAAGTTGGTTTCTCCTAAGGAAACTCTTCAATTTTTATCGCCAAATGATGATTTTGAAAGCTCTCCCAGGAACACACCTGCCTTCCCCTCCCCCATGCGTTACCATTACCTTCATCACTCCCACACTCCAAGAGCCCTTCCTTTATCTCTATAACTTGTTTCCTAAGCCCATTTCTTCTAGGAATTACTTTTTCTAGCTCTGTGATTTTACAAATAAATGTTCTCTTATTTAAAACAAAACAAAAACAATGGAACTACTTTCTCTTTCAAATGACAACAAGGTCAGAAAAACATATTTTTAGGTACAATAATTCTTCACTCGGCATAAAGCTGCTAATCTGGGAACTATTGGTCCCCCTCAACTCAACCCCAAATAGTGTTTACGTATGAACAGGTGGGTAAATAATAAGTAAGTGAATTAATGAAGAAATTACATCCCCTTCCAGGCACATGGTAGGTCTTAATTCAGAAGGCACTTCCACAGTGTTGAATGCACAAATGAAGAAATTAAGGATTCCATTGCAGTTCTCCTTGAATGCAGAAAAAATAACTATGACTGTGGGTCTTGTTCAGTGTGCATATTTTATTCCTTCACCATGAAGGTTAAGAATGTATGACCTTTAAGGGATGGCCCTTGAGCATTTTAATTTTTTTTTAAAAATATATATATATTTTATTGATTTTTTTACAGAGAGGAAGGGAGAGGGATAGAGAGCTAGAAACATCGATGAGAGAGAATCATCGATCAGCTGCCTCCTGCACACCCCGCACTGGGGATGCGCCTGCAACCAAGGTACATGCCCTTGACTGGAATCGAACCTGGGACCTTTCAGTCCGCAGACCAATGCTCTATCCACTGAGCCAAACCGGTCCCGGCTTTTTTTTTTTTTTTTTAATTTTTTTTTTTTTTTGCCCTTGAGCATTTTAACAAACAGCAGAGGCATGGGGCTGTGGGCTGAGGCCAGAGGTCTGGCTGGGATCCTGAGGGCATCATTGCTGGGAATTCACTCCTTCCTGACCTAGGACCTGCTTGGTTGGAGCTCCCTCTTGGCCATTGTGTACGTGACTGGTTGGCTCTGGTCTCTGCCCCTCACCCCCAACAGTCTCAGCAGGGGTTATGTGCATTAGACCCTACAAATGATTTATGTGACTGTTTCCTCAATTTTCTCAAGGATGGTACATAACTAGTTATATTCTAGATTCATAAGAAGAAGTTACTTTATGATATACAATGGATGCATTGGGGCATTAGCACTTAATTCTCATAGAACTTCAGTTGAGAGAGGCTGGAATAGATACTTTGCCTCGACTTAAAATAGACCTTCCATCTGAACAGAAAAAGCCTTTCACACTTTTCTCAGCAATACAGCTCCTTCTGCCACAAAACCTTGCCTGATATTTACTAGATCCTGGAAATCTTTTCTTTCTTAAGCCTATTCCTACTACAGAGAGGATCACTGAGTGAAAGAGGTGAAAGAAAACAGGGAAGGCTCCAGGTCAAACACATCTGGTTCAAATGCTAGCTCTGTTACTACCACCTGCACACTTGGAATGACTCATGAGCCTCAATTTACTCATTTATAAAATGAGTATTAAAGAGACAAAGCTCTTAGTTTAAAGACTGCTACATAGAAGCTGTTTGCATTATATACAGAGTAGGACAAATGTAGATTTACAGTTATTCATATGGAAAAAATACAATAATAACATACAAGAATAAACTGTATTTGCATACTCACAATTATAAAGCTACTTTTGCCCCACCCTATTACTGTGTGTAACAAACCACCCCAATATTCAGTGGCTTGAAAAAAGCACCCATTTATCTGCTCATGATTTATAATTTGGGCAGGGCTCTGCAGGGACAATTAGTCTCTACAGGGAGTAGACTGGGCTTGACTATGGCTGAAGGGTTCAAGAGTCTTGGTGTCTAGAGCCTCGGTACTGTCTGTCAGCTAGGGTTTGGATGTCCTGTGTGTGGCCTCTAATAATTCAGTAATGTATCCTGAAATTATTTACATGGGAGCCAACTTGCAAAAACAAGCAGAAACTACTAGATTCCTTGAGGTCTAGAACTGTTCCAGCATCATTTCTGCTACATTCTTTTAGTCAAAGCAGGTTGCATAGTCAGCCCAGATTCATGAGGAAGAAAAATAGATGCCAACTCTTTTTTAAAAAAAAATGATTTTAGAAAAAGAGAGAGGAGTGGAAGTAGGGAGGGAGATAGGAAGGTGAGAGAGAAGGACCAGAGGGGAGAGAGCAGAAAGAGAAAGAAAGAAACAGAGAAACATCGATTTGTTGTTGAAAGAGGAATCTGTTCCACTTACTCATGCATTCATTGGTTGATTCTTATATGTATCTTGACTGGGGATCGAACCCATAACCTTGGCATCAGGATGATGCTCTAACCAACTGAGCTACCCAACCAGGGCAATGCTAACTCTTGATAAGAAGATCATCATGCCCAACCTAGGATAGGAGGGATTATTGCTATCTTTTGCAGATTCCATCACAGAATGCCTTCAATATGTTATTTGTTGTAAGAATAAAAACAAATGTAAGCAAGAACACCTCACCTTAATTCTTTCCCTGGGGCTTAATAAGAATACTCTACAATTTCTTCAGTATCTCCAAGCCCTCAAGTCTTAGTGCTCTGTCTCTAATTAGCTAGGTATGTATTTATGTGTCCTGCTGTCTGGATGTGCCTTCTGTAGTTATCCAACTTGTACTGGAAAGCCCAGAGAGGAAGGGGAAAGTTATCTTCAGCATCTCTTTCAGCACCCGGTACTATATAGTGTTGAACTCAGTTCTGTCATACATTATCTAGGGGCAAGGACAATATTAGAAACCTCTGCGGAAGAGAAAGTGGATATCGGAAAAGAAAGAGGAATCTGAGGTTTTTTGAACTTGCAAATAGTCTTGCTAAAGAATTCCAACTTTCTAAATGGTTTTTCTACAAGGGAAGGCACAAACAGATGGACACATGCACTGAGGAGCCTCCCATTTATTTAGATCAGTCCAAACCAGATGCTGTACTGAAGCTCCTTAAGAACAATCTCGGCACAGTCAGGCTTCCTGGAGGCACAGAAAAGAGAGAGTTTGTTATGGCCATAACAGCCAGCAACCAGAGCACATACAGGGTGGTATGAATTCTCTACTTACCCTGCCTCATTGCTGGGCACTGGCTGGGAGAGAGGTAAAAGGACAAATAACGCTAAGAAGACTAACACTAACCCAACACAATACTGACACAGAGAGGGACCAGAGGGATGGCAAGAGAACTGTTTTTGCAAGCCAACTGGCAGAGAGAGTTCTTCTGAGAAGTTTGTACTTTAATGCATCCCTTAGGGTTTTCATTTGCTATTTATCAATGATGAGCTCCTGGGATTGAATTCATTCTCAGTTTTTATCAGCCAGGAGCTGCAAGTCTGTGGAGACATTGGAAACCCATTCTCTTTAATTCTCTCATGAGCTTCTCTTTCACCTCACTCATCAGTTTATACACAACATTTCTGCTGTGAATGGTTTAGAATCTGAAGGCGCTATCAAATTCTAAACAATGATCTGAGTTGCCATTTGCTTGTAATGTGCTGCTTGGAACCACATACCCATATTTTTAATTATCCTCTTGCAGGAGAAGGAATCCATAAACTTTAAAGTAAAAAAAAAACCACAAAAAACAGGCACTGGATCCGTTTTTCACCATGCTTATGATACTGAAGTAGAAACAATCAACAAGAGCAGCTTCCTTCTCCTTTCCCTTGCTGCCACCATGTGGTGGTGGTGACCCTTGCCCATCCTCTATTCCTGGTTATTCTTTTGACATCTTTTCTTATAGCATCTGCCCACAGATCCTCCTGACAATTAGGCAGATGCTATCACTCTTCTTCAGAGGAGCATAAATTCCTACCATGAACTTGAGTAGTAGAGATAGAGCATGTGGCAAAAATAGGTTTCATCTATGATAAATTTCCTCGATGGGAATGATAGAATTGAAAGGCTCAGGAATTCACACCTGCCCATGTCTCAATAACACTAGCCAGAAACATGAAACATTCAGACACCTGTTTCTCTCTCCTTACCTTCCTCAAGGGTTGTCCATGTCCTCTTAGGGAGTCTCAAAGAGGAGCTGCAAAAATTCAGACATTTCCCAATGTCAATATCTCAGAAATCTCTGGGAAACCTTCTTTCAGAGTCCTGGGAAGGGGTATGCTTCTCAGTTTTTTGGGGGATTCCACGATGCTAATGCAGAGTAGTTTATGCATAGAGAAGAATAGGGTATGTAATTCATTCTACACACAGTTAAAGAGTGTCTCTTGTGTGTCAGAAACGGGGCTCAGTGCTGGGGTGGCAGGGAGGAGACAAAGGCAGATAAAATTGTCCACCCTCATAGTGCTCATAGTTTAATGGGGAAACAGATCAGTAAATTGATAATTATAAAAAAGTGCTAAATGCAATGATGGAGATCTGAACAAGGTGACAGTAGAAGAGAGGTAGAGGGATGTACAATATATTTTTTTTAACAAACCAGCGGGCAAAGTTCTCTGGTTTGTTTAAAAGCCCAATAAATAGCTGCAGCTTTCTTGGACTGGGTCAGAAGATTGGTGTGTGTGTGTGTGTGTGTGTGTGTGTGTGTTTGTGTGTGTGTGTGTGTGTGTTTAAAGTGATCTGGGTGAGCACCAGGAAACTTGTGCTCTTTCCACCATAGTAACAACTCCTCAGTTAACCAACATTGGAAATATCGAGTAATCGTTCACCTTCTTGTACATTAAGTTTCTCTTGCAAAATTGAAATAGCAACTCTTCCTAATTGTAGAATTATATACATCCTGATGTTGACTTTGATGAAAGGGCCTGAATGGGGAAGCAAATTAAGCCCTTTTCCATCTAGGCTTGTGTCTCTGCCTCAACCTTTTCACCTGTGGAGAAAGGAAATGGCTGCACCCGAAGGCATGAGTTCTGCCCTTACTCATCACATCCACCCGACAGTCCACGGACGCCTCCCCTAGGGGGTTCACCGCCTTGCAGGTGTAGATGCCCCCATCAAAAGGACCAGGCTTGCGGATTTCCAGTGAGCAGATTCCCAAATAAGTGAGGGCTCTGTACTTGGGGTTGCCTTGGATATCAATGTTGTTCTTCAGCCAGACAATCTTCGGCTAGAAGATAAGGATGAGGGTGCATCAAGGGGTGGTAAGAACCAATTGTTCTTTCTGTGCTCAGTCTCTGAGACACTTTGCCTACAAGATTCGGGGACACACCGGCCAGAGGAGCGGGAGCGGTAGGATGCTTTAGGAACAGATGGTACAGTATCTACAAGAGGTAATGGCCTCTGGGTAGTCTCCACCCCTTATATTTGGAAATGGGTTCCCCCTCCAGTATCCTCAACAGCCTCCACACTCCTTCTCTTGGTTGAAAAGAGCACCTGAAACTTTGCCTTGCTCATCAAGTATTCCTGACTAAAAGAAAAGTGCTAACTTCTCTTCTGTCCTGCTCAACAGCCCCTTTATGGATCAGAAGAACTGGGCGTTAGATTTGCCTCCTCTTTGTATATACATTATTGAGTCATTCATATTCTTTCCCACTGTTGGCTTGGGAGTTACTCTTTTTAAAAAAATATATTTTTTATTGATATTTTACAGAGAGGAAGGGAGAGAGAGAGAGAGAGAGAGAGAGAGAGAGAGAGAGAGAGAGAGCTAGAAACGTTGATGAGAAAGAAACATCGACCAGCTGCCTCTTGCACACCCCCTACTGGGGATGTGCCCGCAACCAATGTACATGACCCCTGACCGGAATCAAACCTGGGACCTTTCAGTCCGCAGACGGACGCTCCACCACTGAGCCAAACCAGTTTCGGCGGGAGTTACTCTTGTCTCTCTGGTTAGAAAGTAGTTTCTAGAGTGGACTTATTGGTATTTTCTTTCTGAGATGTTATGGCCACATAGTCTAGCCCAGGACTCGTACACAAAAGGTACTTGGTAAAGGTTTTTATGCCACGTATGGAGTGAGTAGGTTGCAAATAGAGAACCTTGCTCAGAGTTGTGGCCAAAGGCTCAATTTTAGGCAGCTCGAATGTGCATGGCCCCGATCAGAAAAAATGCAGTAGGGGAGTGACCCTCTGGCAGGGGTCATGGAGTCCCGTTGGACAGACAGCTTTGGAGCTCGTTTCCAATTGCCAGCCAGTCAGAAAGTGACACCTTCACACACGAGGAACAAACACTAAAAGGAATACTGGCAATAGTCTCCACATTGGCCTATTTTGGACTCCAAGTGCCCTGACTGTCCCTGCGGAACCTGTTATGGAAGAGGCGGATTGGAACAAACGTTCTGGTTGGAGTGCTCTTCGATATAGCTATGGTTAGAGCAGGCACAGGAAGCAGCACGGCACAGCCACCCATAGAACTCCCCACTCACCTTGGGAGAGGCACGGACGCAGCAGAAGAGCTGGGTGTCGTAGCCGGTGACTGGATTGCAGTTCACGAGAGGCTGGGTGAACTTTGGAGCTTCAGAGAAATCGCGCTGGGCAAACCCCTTAGTCTTGTAAACAGTAACTGGGGTGACCAAGAAAGGCCCTGATGTAGTGCCTGAGATCACCATCCTCCTTCAAGTCTTTATCCTTCACTTCCCAGCTCAGGTCTTTGCACCTTACCTGCTTTCTGGATGTGGGCAAGGTCAGCAGTGATGGTGGCTGTCTCACTGAGCCCACACTGGTTCTCAGCAAAGACTCGAAATACATAGGAGTTGCCGATGATAAGGTTGGAGACTGTGAAGCTGGTGCGGTGATAACGCTCCAGCACTGTGAACCACAGCTTTGGGGTCCCAAGAAGATGCCATGAGTGAGACACCTGTTTTGTGAACTCAATCCACTTTAGCCCACCATGTGGAGCTATCAGAGCCCCATTCCAGAACATGCTATGCCTCCTTCCCTTCCTCCCTCCCCGCTGGGCCTCACCCCAGATTTTGTGTCAGCCTTCTGCACCGTGTATCCCAGGAGTTCCGCATTGCCTGTGTCTTGGGGAGGTGTCCACTCCAGGGTAGCATTGGAGTCCCAAACGTCCACCAACTTGATACTCTGAGGAGGGCCTGGCCTCTCTGAAAGGGCCAAGCATGGCACAGGGCATGGTACAACTCGCATGCATGAAATGGCTTCAGGAGTACCCCTTCTCCTCCTCTGCTCACCTACTCCTCCCTCCATCCACTGTGTCCCACTCTCAGCGTGTGGGAGCCACCCTCGGTTCCCCAGCTCTCTGATGCCTGGAGAGGGAGCCCTGAGGACCACCCCATCCGGTGCTCTCCCCACCGTACCGATCACCAAGAGGTCAATGGTGGCAGTGGCCTCTAGCCCGCCCAGCTGGACACTGAGCTGGTAGCGACCGGAGTCAGCACGTTGGGCCTCTCGGATGAAGAGGATGGAGTCCTGCTCCCCATTCCGCACACTCACACGACTGGCGTCCAAGGCACGGCTGTTATGTGTCCAGGTGGCTCGAGGTTTGGGTTTGCCCTGAGAAATAGGGATAAGGCTGTGAGCAGCCCCAGGAGGCCTCTTGGCCCTCCCCCCAGTTCCACATGGTGACTTGATTTGCAGCTACAAATTCCTTGAGTTGGAAATTGGTGGGCTCTCCCAGGAGACTTCCGTCTTTCAGCAACAGCCTAAGGATCATGGGAAAAGGGGTTGCTTTGAGTCTCCCACCCTCTGTGAGTTTAGGTCATGGACATGCAGGGCAGCTGGGGCTAACAATAGCTGCCAAACTCCCTCGAGCCCTCCCAGCTGAGAGCTCCAGACCTCTGCAGACCGAAGGACTCGGATTAGCCTCACCTCATCACATGGGGCTCAACCCACCCCACACCCGGGAGTGCAGATGGAAGGCCCATTTGGCCTCAGACTTCTGCTGATATGGCTCCCTTCATTCAAGGCCAGGACAACTGCCCCACTGCTAGTAGGACTCTTGGTATGTTTCCAAATCAAACCTTTTCCTGGTCCCAGCCATGGACCCAGCGTGGGGCTGGGGTATGATCACCTGGAATGGAATTCGTAGGTTCACAGTGTCTCCAACCTTGCGGATGTAGGTCTGCCTCAGCGCCCGAGGTAACCAGATCTTAGGTTGCTCTGAGTGGTGGAAAGGGAGAGAACGGGGTGGTGAGCGTCTTCTGGTGGGAAGAGTGGTGCTCAGAGGGAGTGGTACTGCCTTCAGCTGTGCTCCATGGGCAGGGCCCAGGTTTAGCAAACTAAGTTCTCGCGTAGGAAATGGGAAGATTGCTCCTATCATCTTGCTGGAGTGTAGGGACAAACAACCAGCTAAAGGAGCCTAAGGAGCCGTGGTCAGCAAACTGCAGCTCGCAAGCCACATGCGGCTCTTTGGCCCCTTGAGTGTGGCTCTTCTACAAAATACCACGGCCTGGGCGAGTCTACTTTGAAGAAGTGGCGTTAGAAGAAGTTCAAGTTTAAAAAATGTGGCTCTCAAAAGAAATTTCAATCGTTGTCCTGTTGGCATTTGGCTCTGTTGACTAATGAGTTTGCCGACCACTTGTCTAGAAGCGCCAGTCTTGGCAGCAAGAGCACCTGAGTGGGAACCTGATGCTTCTGTTAATTTATAACCAGCAACTCCTGCCTTTCCATCAGCTAAGATTTCCTTTTTCTGTCTGTGCACAGACAAGTCCAGTCTGTGTGGTTTGTCTTTCCACCCTTTTGCTACATTTATCCTTAACAGCACTCCTTTTGTCAAGACCACTTTCAATGTTAATCCTGACCTCCAAGTGTCAGCCCTGCCCCCCAGGTTGGTGCCAGACCCGAGGAGAAAGCTTTCCCTTCCAGAGGCAGAGAAAGCTCCCTAGACCCACTCAGACAGCACTGATGTCATTGCACAGGTTGCTGGCGTCTGGATGCCGTCCCCTGCATGGCTGCCCGGCACAGTGCCTGCATAGTGTTCTTTCAGTGTGTGGAGGATCACTTTGTACGAACAGAATCTGGGACATACTAGATCCACTGCTTACTTACCCTTGGTCTCCCAGTGAGAAGAGAGATTAGATCATGTTTATTGGCTTCCAGGATGAAGACAGGAGATGCTCAGGAAAGTGCTGAGTGTGAGGTTTGGAAAATGACCAGGTATAATTTCTCTCCTTGGCCTCAGGCTGCCTTGACTGAGAAAATGCAAACATCCCACCTGTGTTCCCTTGGGGGCCCAGCTAAGACAGACACCGTTTTCCAGCCTTTTGGGGGTTTCTGTCTCCTCCTTTTTCAGGCACAGATAGTCCCCTGCTGTTATTCTCTTAAATGGAAAGCGACAGTGCCTCAGTTTCCACCAACTTCCCAGCCTCACCTAACGATTCATTCTTAGCAGTTGGGCATTCACTCCCGGTCCCCCCACCCCCCAACACACAGCACAATTGCTTGATAGTGGATTCCAAATTTTTTGTAATATCCATTTCTCTGTTAATACATTTCTAAGCATTCACCCCAATGCACATTTACCTATAAATTGAACTGTTTAAATATATACATTATATACTGCAAAATTCTGAATGATGAAATTTAAAATAAAATAGTGGTTCTGCTCTGTTCTTTCTACCCCTCAATTTTTAGATCATTGTCTAGAGACAAACAATTTCACTTCCCACAGTTTCCCTCCCCCATTACAATCTCAAGATCATCTGGCCATTGTAAATGAACATAACCAGACATTCAGCACACTCTGTCCATTTTATTTACCTAGTTTCCTTTTCTGCTGTGTGCCTTATGTTTTCACTTGGGTTGTGCTGTCTCAGACTGCACCTCACTCCTGCAGGGCCTCCAGTGCTCTGAGCGCCCAGCCTCCCTGAGCTGCTCGGGATCTGCTAGCCTCAGTAGGAATAGGACAGCCTCAGAGCCCGAGCAGCTGAATGACCCTGCTCTGCTTGCCCTCTGTTTGACTTTGATGGTTTGGGAGGGGGCGGAGCACGAAGAACAGAAGAAGTGTTTGTGCGATGTATTGCTCTCCTGGGGCCATCTTGGCAAGCCACCAAGGAGTTGAGAACAGGCGGATATGACTTAAGGGTTTTCCGAAGAAGAAAAAAAAAAGGCAGCAATTGAAAAGTAAGGGTCAAAACCTCATCTTGTTGGGCTTGGTTCCCCACTGTTGAGTAGGGAAATCACCCTTCACACTTGCTGGGGAGGGGGCTGGAGAGGAGCCTCCAGGATGTCTGTGTTATGAAGAGCCTCGCTGAGCAGCACAGGAGCAGACTGAAGGAAAGGGCTTGGAGAAGGAAACAGATTTGCTGAGAGTGTCCTGTCTAGTTGGGAAGTTGGGCTGGACCGGGACTCCTGCTTCCCCATCTGACATGGCAAACCTGTCCACACTCCTGTCCTCCAGCGTCCACCTGAGACTGAGCATCAAAGTCAAGGCTCTGACTGTGATCTTGCCCTTGGAGGGAGGTGGCCAATAAGGGACACCCTCAAGAATTGAAAAGATTGAGGCAAAAAAAGCCCAAGTTGTCAGGCCTAGAAGTTGAGCTCTGCTCTGCTCAGACTTCAGGTAGGAAATAGGCTTCTGTAGATGGGTGCGTACTCATGTATCTGTTCCCATGTGGTATTTCTTTTGTTTCTTAAAAAAAAAAATATCTTGATAAGTGTTAGCTTACTTTCACCTGAACTACAGAGAAACATGGAAGAAGTGGGTTTATGTGGCACATAAGCTAAGGCAGGGGAATTAGGAGGAAGATGAGCAGAATGGTCCCGATATCGTAGGGGATCCCAACAGGGGCAGAGAGAGAAGAAAGGCTGTCAGCTAGGATGGTGGTCTTCTCCTCCCCAGAGGTCTCCTGTGAAGTTCTTTGCCTATAAGTGAGACTCCCTGACACAATGGTGAGTAGATAGGGGACAAACTGAAGTTACTAGAATGCTCCACCTGAGGTTCCGTAGGCTCCCAGGTCCCCATTAGAGGGCAAAGGATGGTTTGAGGTTAAAGCAGCTGGCAAAGTGTGGGAGGTGGCAGAAGAGTGTTTGACAGCTCCAGGTGCCTGGGCAGCAAGCAACAGGCACTTCCCCAGCTCAGCCCGGCCTTCCTGTCTGCCCTGCAAACAAGAGCAATCTGACCCTTTGCTGAGAATGTTAATAGGGGAACTTGTTCGGGGCATCTCTCTTCACACCTCCATAGCCCAGTGAGGTGTGAATTGTACTGACCTTGAGGAAACATGGCTTTCTCCTCCTCAGATGCCAGGAGGGGTGTGAACCAAAGACTAGAGCCCAAAAACAGAAACGAGGTTTTCTGAGGTTTTCAAAACGAGGTATGAGACAGCCACAGTTTGGTTTCCTTCCTTTATAGAATTTTTGGGGAAAGACATTTTGAAAGTCCTTTGAGAGCCATTGGCTCCCAGCTGTGTCTTTCTCAGTGCTGTGTTTCTCAGACAGGACGTTATCTAATTCTTTTCTTAGAAATTAGTAGTGAAGACCATCTAAAGTCTAAAAATCTTGACTCTTCTTGATTAGAAAATTCCTCCTAATTCACCCTAATTTCATTCCACTGAAGTTGATGCTCATTTCCTTATCCTTTGCTCATGGGAAAATTTGTTCATATCCTTTCATAATTTCCTTTCACATGGTTAAAAATTTCCCCCCAGCAGTTCCCTAAGGGCTGTGTAGTCCAGATTGATGCTGTGAATTATGGCCTGGAGAGTGAAGAAACAAGATGGACACATTTGCAGAGTGAAGGGGGTGTGTGCCTGTGTGTGTGAGTGTTGAGTGTGTGCGTCAGAATGGTTACCAGAAGATGGCGAATGCACAAGATGAACTGTGGCTTTGAAACATAACCAGAGATTTTCAGGGATCCCAAAAGTACCGGCATTTCTTAGAGAAACATTAGCAGATGCTTAGAATGTGGCCTTGCACTTATCAGAAACCTGCCTGGAGGAGTGTGATGGGAAAGGAACACCTTATGAAGGACAAGAATGTCTTCTCCTTGAAGACCATGAAACTAAGGTCAGAAAAAAGTTAAAGGACATAAACATAGGCAACACTTTTCTGAGAAGACTTGTTTAGAGATCTCAGGTACTACACCCCTCCCTGCGGTAGTCTTCCCCTCGGCTGGTGGCTTTCGCCCTGGCTCACTGTGACTTCCCCCAGCACTGCTCCAGCCCTGAGTCCTGGAGATTCCCACAGCCATCCTTCCAACCTCTGCCGGGCCTTATACCAGGCCTGCTACTCCTCCAGGAATTTCCCCCCCTGCTTTACCCTTGTTCCTTGGTCATTGTCTAGATCAGTAACTACAGCCCCTCTACAATCTGAATTTCAAACATCCCATTCTCTCATCCTTACCTCTGTGACAGAGATGGCCAATTGCCCATCCAGATTTACATGATCTCTTACACAGTATCATGATCTCTGAGAAGGCATGATCTCTTGCCAATGATATGTGAGTGAAACTGATGAGAATCATTCCTGAACCAAGGCTTTTAAGAAATTAGTTCCCTATTTCTCATTCCACCTCTGGTCAGCTCAGCTAGGCTCAGGTGAGCAGCACGGAGCTGTCGGCAGAGGGGGTGGGAACCAGGGACTGGAAGGGACCCACCACCTCCTAGCTCAAAATTGCCTCTTTGCCGAGAGGCTCAGGGAGACCACCATGGAGAAGAAGCCACATGCTTCTCCCAGGAGGGCTCTGCTTCCAGGGGGCTCAGATTCTGAGGAGTGGGGTTTCCTATGGGAGCCAGAGGGGGTGAGGCTCTGGACTCACGGCGCTGCCCAGGGAGAGGCAGAGTGTCATAGACTATTCACTACTTAGTCTTCCAGTCACTATAGCTTTTCATTTCCCTCTTTTAATCTAGACAGCCACGATCTCACCCTCATTCCTTTTCTGACTGGCATTAGCATGTCCTCCTAAGTCCCCGAGATAGACATTTCTTAAAGGTAAACGCATAAACAGATTATTAGTCATCGTAAAGTGCCTCAAACACCATTTACTAAATTCTCAGCTAAAAAATCAAACACCCAGCAGAGACACATGAATAGCAAGTCAGAGTCCACCAAGGAAGGGGGTGCAGGGATCCAACCCTTGCTTCTCTGTCCTAAGTCCCCATCCCTTGAGGTTGTCAGCTCTGCACAAACCTAAGGAGGTGCCATCAGGGAGTTGGAATATCCTCCCATCTCCCACCACCCTCCCTAACCCCACGGTCACCTTCTAGAGGGGCCAGGAGCTGAGGAATGGGGCTGCTGGCCCCCTGTCGAGGTGAAGTCTGGGGTTCTTCCGCATTTGCTGGGCTGGCTTCTTTCACCTTCAGTGTGGGTCCTGGGGCCACCTCCGGTGCCGGTGCTGTGACTGCCTCCATGCTGGGCCACCTGAGGCTGGGCTCCAGCGGCAGATTTTCACTGTTGGTGCTGAGGGAGGGGCTGAGCACCTGCTCCTCAGCCTCTCCAGGGCTTCTCCCCACCCCGCTACTCCCAGAAGAAGGGCTGAAGCAGGGCTGGGGGAAGAAAGGGGGATCAGACAACAGCCCAGAATAGCCACAGGAGGAGGGCCGAGGTGGCCCTGTTATCTTGGGAGTGAGATGACACCCCTCACGCAGCACTGGGGAGGGAGGAGAGAGCTTGAGCTTCAAATAGCTCCCCCTTCTCCCCCAAGCAAAGACCATCCAGATAGGGCCTCTGGCTCCTGTGGGATTGGGTGACATCTTGACTCCTGACCTCCAGCTCATCCGACATGGTGTTCGGGTCCAAAGAAAGGGGCCCCAGAATTAGCTGAGTGATAGGCATACCTTGAACTGCTCGCTCTCGCTCTCTCTCGCTCTCTCTCTCTCCTCCCATATTCAATGAGTTGTAAATTTTTAACTTGATTTTTTTTGTGGGTGATAGTCTCCTGAAGATATTTTTCTATTGATTTTTAGAGAGAGTGGAAGTGGGGACGGAGGGAGGGAGGGAGGGAGACAAAAACATTGATGTGGAGAGACACATCGATTGCCTACCACACATGCCCCAACATGGGTGGGAGCTTGAACCTCCAACCCAGGTGTGTGTCCTTGACCAGGAATTAAACCCACCACCCTTAGGTGTGCCTCCAGGTGCACGGGCCAACGCTCTAACCATTTAGCATACGGGCCAGGGCTTGTCAACTTGACCTTTAAGGGTATGTCCCCATTCTCTCCCCCTCCCCCTACTGACAGTGGACGTTAGTCTGCACTCTGGAGCCAGACTACCAGGGCTCATGTTGGCCCCATCACCAGCTAGTGTGACTTGCGACACATCACAGTCTGTCTTAGTTGTTTCCTCTTCTGAAAAGTAGATATGATAGTAACCATAGGGTTGCTGTGAGGATTAAGAGGCAATCTGTGTAAAGTGCTTAGGCAGAGTACAGCTGACTAAGTGTTTGATAAATGTGAGCTATTTTTAAGTCAGGGCACTTGCCCCTTTGAAAGCTCCCTCGCCTAGGAGATAAAGTACAAAGAAAGCGAGGGGCTGCAGGGAGAGGGAGGAGAGCCAGGGGCATAAGGCCAGAAGACTTGAGTGTGACTTTTGTCCATACTGCTCACTCATCAGCTAGGTGACTGAGCCAATCACTGCCTCTGGACTACAGGTCTCTGGTCTATGAAACAAAGAAAATGAGGCTAGGGTTGGGTTGAGGATAAAGTGATAAAAAATGTAGGGAAGTGGCTAACCCACAGTAGGTGTCAAGTTACATACTAACGGTCCTATGATTTCCAGGTTTACCAAAGCATCATCCTACATGTGTGTATCCCACCCAAATGATCTGGTTTCCCGTTGTGCTCTTTATTCCCAGAAGCCAGGCTGTGTATCTCCTCGGTATATACATCTCTATTTCTATATAGACTTTATTTTTAGAGCAGGTTTAGGTTCACAGCAAAGTGGAAATATGGAGTTCCCATATACCCCTTCCCACTAGGTCCTTGTTTTCTTTTTTAAGGAAAAATGAGTGTGGTTGATCCTTACTTATGGTTACCTTTTAGCTCTCAGTTTGGGGGCAGAGTCAGTAGGATCCCAATAGTATTAATCTTGGGGTGTGGGACAGAATCCTCTTTGCGACTTATTTAGGGGCTCAGGACCAGGACACACTGTACACACACTTTGGGGTGCAGGAACCTGTTTATCATGTTGGGGGGAGGGGAGGTGTGAGGGCGGGGTCAGCAGGAACCTCTCCTAAAAGAAATATTTTGGATGAGAGGAAAGGGGCAACTCTTTGAAAGGCCTTAAATGAAATGGATCAGGAAGGACTATGAATACGAGCAGCAAGAGAAATGTAAGAGGGGCAAATGGAAAGATACCAAAGTTAAACTTCAGTGTTGTCATTTGTCAAACCTGCTATAAGGAACATATAATTCAGGAGAGTAATTGTATGTTGCTGTGTCCAGAGGAAGGATATAGCAATTGAAACCTGAGAAGGTGTGCGGGGTGGGTCAGACTTTCTGGGGGAAAAGAACAAGAAAGCTGGTCCTACAACTACCCATGGGAAGTAGATCTTTATGAGCATAAAGAGGAAGGAAAAAAGTAAGTAGTTTCCCTCATAAATTATCTTAATACCTTTCATGCTCTAAATGCACAGTCCTGGCATTTTAATTGGCTTACGTGCTGGTTTGGTTTGATTGCTGAACCTAGAAACTGGAAAAGCTATCATAGTAACAAATTGTAGTTTAGTCATTTCAGTAGATCAGGTAACAAAGTCCCAGTCTGTTTTATTTCTAACCCAAATATTGCAAATATACAGAAAATTACCAGTACAAAGTTAAACACATCCAGATTTATTTACACAATGCTAAAGAAATTTGAGTTTTGTTTCCATTTTGTGGAATTTTATTATGGGGTCTGGCTTTGTTGTGTAAATGACATGGGTTGTTGAGACGTGATTATCCCACCTCACATGCAATTTCTGTTCCAAGGGAACAGAAGACTGGTTTGTTTTTTAGCGCACATGCAGTAATGATCTTAATAACTGCTTTACACTTTAGTAGGAAGGCAGCTGTCCCCTAGTCTGGGGAAGAGGCAAGGATACAGAACAAGAGGGACTACATGCTCAGAAAGGGAGCGAGAGACAAGAGGGGGTTGAACAACAGGCACATGGGGACCCTGAGCATTTCTGTGCACGAGGATTAGGAGGAGGGTACGACTAAACCCTCTTCCCTAGATGTCCAAACACAGGAGGTGGCAGACTTATCAGGGAACATTCAGTCACCTGACCACAAACGGAGGGCATGCGGAAGAGAACTGCAGTAGAGACCTGGGACACATCAATAAATCATTAGCATGTACACTATACAGTTTATACATGTATATATGTACATATATATAAAGGTACAGATTAGTGTGTTATTTTCTATAAACAAGAACACTTAAGAATGCACTGGTGTGAAAAAATGCATACAGCAAGTTGAAGACAATTTCAAATTCATGTTCCAATTCTTATAATGTGATGTAACCAGAAAATCAACATGCTGCTGCGATTTCAATCATCCTCCATGAGGGCGAGGCCTGGGCTCTGCTGGGCAGGATGGTGCTCCCAGAGCCGCCTGAGCTGGGCAAATGGTGGCAGATGGGACAGAAAGCCTGGCACCTGCTGAATGCCAGGGCTGAAAGTCTGGCCCTTCCCATCACTCCATCATATGGCAAATCTGAAACTTTGGTTTTGTTCAAGGGACATTTAGTCCATGCTATTTTCCTGCTTGAGATAAGGTAGTAGCAAAGTTGAAAAGCTGAATCTCTTCCTATTTGAGCAGTTCCAAGTCTCCTGGCTTCAAGAAGGATGAGGGGGCTGTACCTACAATTAGCAGGATGAGTTCTGAGCCAGTGCACATAGGGGCGGGCTCTTCAGAGCTCTCCTAAAAGGGGAGACAATCTACCTGGATGATTTTCCTGGAAAATGAAGAACTGACTAAAGGCAGGCCAGCCCTGCAGCTGGGGTGTGTCTGGACAAGCCAACACTCCTCTCTGTATCCCAGGTATTGTGACAGCGGCCTCGAGAGAACCAGCAGGAGCTGGAGGTGGCCAGTGAGTTACTAAACTGTCAGCGGTGAAAAGCCAGCTTGGGCATGTAGAGGCCCAGAGGCAGATCTGGAAGGTTCTATGTGATAACTAACATATTGGATCTCCTGAGCCCAACCTAGAACAGCCACACCCTCTAAACACTTTATTCTTCTAAATGTGTTTCCGTCCAAATGACAGCCTAGCTGTATGCATCCCTGGTCTCTCTCTGGTCTCACTGGGAACCAGAAGCCCCCTCAGATCTAAGATACCTGCCACAGAGCAGGAAAGATGGCAAGTTCTCCACCTGGACTTAAGAGCCCACACCCACTTTGGATGGTCTGATATGTCCAATCTCTCGTATGATGCTAAATTTTATTGCTGAAGCCACTAGAAATAATCTCTTCTGCTACTATCAAGCCCGGGACTTTCTACAATGATATGCTATACTTGATTCTCAAAGATAATGCTCCTAACCCAACATCAGTAGGACAATTAGAGATTTTTTTTTCTTAGATGCAATCATGGATTTAGGTTGTTTTAATCATTGGCTGAGGACTATACTTGTGAGTGAGCAGGCTGGTGTAGAACACTAACTAGCTGATAAAGGGAATACACCAGGCTTGTAGGCAGTCCTCAAACCAACTGAGCCAGCTAGCCAGCTAGGGATGGGAAATGAGGAGAATGGAGAAAGTGACTCACAGCGGAGAGTTCATCCCTGCACTCTTGATGAGGTGAGAAGCAGTTTCTAAACATACTATCAAAACTACCATTGTTTTTAGCCAGAAAAAACAATAAATTTTTTATCAAGATGGCAAAAGGGCACTAAACACTGCTCTGAAAGAAATGCCACTGATTCCTGCCCCACAGAACAGCCAGCCTGCAAGGAAGGAAGCCTGTTCAGGGAGGCAGCCCCCGCACACACAGTTCCAGAGTTCATGTTCCAGCCACACTGCTCGTGATAGGCAGGCCCCGGACAATGCACTCAATTTTTGTACCTCAGCTCTGTCTCCTAAAGATGGGAATTACAACCCTATCTTTTCTTTATTTTACAAGAATGTTGAGGTTCAGATGACTTATTGCAAGTGAAACTGCTCTGAAAACTGCCAATTTCTACAGGCATCCCAGCTATCATTAAAAGCAAAGAGCCCTACTCTTATCTGCTTAGAGAAGAATATTAACTTTCCTATATCTTAAAGCTGATTAGCGAATCACCACATCTCAGCACATCTACGCCAGTGAGTATATGCTGGGAGGAAAGGTGTAGGGGAAGTAGGTCTTTCCTGGACATCACATTCTCGTTGGGCAGGCCCCATCAGTGGCGGAGCATCACCCCAGGAACCAGGAGGTCAGAGTTTGACTCCTGGTCAGAGCACACGCTGGGGTTGTGGGTTCGATCCCCATTAGGGGGCATGCAGGAGGCAGCTGATCGATTATTCTCTCATTGATGTTTCTATCTCTTCATCTCCCTTCCTCTCTGAAATCAATAATAAAAAAAAGTTTAAAAATTCACTTTGGGCAGGAGGTGAGGATGTCTGGGACAAGGGCTGACACTATATCCTTTGTGAACTGGCTTATCTTTGGAATTATTTTTTAATTTAAAAACCTACAAAATGAATGAGCTTTTCCTAAAAGATGAGTGCTCTCTGGCTCTACCAAATATTAATTCTCTTCACAAAAACTGCTCTACCTAACATTATTTTCTAACTGAAGCTCACTGACTCATTTTATGCCGTTTCCAAGTCTCTACAATTCTCTGTCCACTCCCTCCCCCACTTTCCCTGCTGCTGTTATTCCATTCTGGTGAGGAGAGAACTTTAGCCATCTGCTCACACGTTCTGACAAAAGTTAATTTGGCACATTTACTTTTTATGGACTTTCTGGCCATAAAATGACCTAGCAGCAAAATGGCAGTTACCAGAGAATGTCCCAATCATATTTATTGGGAGAAACCGTGACCAGCACAGCAGGTACCCAAGACCAAAAGCATACTATACCATATTCCTGTATAGCAAATATTCAAGCTGTATTAAAATTAATTATTGCAGCTTTCCATGACTAGATGGCCACCCAAAAACCCGCCTCACTACATTCTATAATTGATTTAATTTGAAAATATGTCAAATGGAAAACTCTCTTAAATTTAAAATATGAACTTAATGCATCACACAAAATATCATCTTACACTGGAAGCGTTTCCAGTTGGTTCAGCCAAAAGGTTCATGCCAATAAATTACTTGGCAAAGCTGGGGAAAAGGGGTAAGGAAGAGAGCTGGTAATAAAATTCCGATTTTAAAAATAAAGCCTATAAATCTGAAAACATGTCTAGTCCTGGCTCCACATATAACAAGAGGAAGCACATAAGCAGCCAATTGAATGATTCACCACTGAGCCAGCACAGCAGGTAGCAGGGCACGTGGGAGTCCACGTTCCATCCTCAGGGGCTGCACCGCTGGGCACACACCGGGCAAGCCCTGCGCCCTGTCCTTGAGCGTGTCTGCTGCACACACACAGCATGTCTGCTGCACACACACAGCATGGCTTGAAAGATCTCGGAGGAAGGAAGAATTTCTGCTGCTCCCTTCTTCCTGCCCCTAGTTAATATTGCCCTTTAGGTTCTCCTGATATAATATCTTGGAAGCACATGGTTAAGTTAGTCAGCAAAGGGCAATTAACAAGGGTGTTACCTAGTTAAGCAGGAAAAAGGAAAATCACTGATCTATGGTCCCTGGAAAAAATAAGAAAGGTGAGGATCAGGTGTGCAACGTTCTTGGAGAAGGGCTGTCCCCGGAGGCAGAAAGGCCATGCCAGTCACCAGAGCCTCCGTGTTCATCTCTGCAGCTGCTTTGTGTCACCAGCAGAGCCTAGGGACCGCACCAGCTACTTGTGAGGGTTGATGCTGGAGTTGGCAGGTGCCCTGGGGCAGGTGCCATGCAAAACATGCAGGAGTACAGTTAGTGAAATGTTCCCTTCAAATTCCATTTCATTTCCCTTAAAAAACAAAAACAAACCCAAAAGAACCCATACTTTGTAAAAAAGACAGAACTTAAAATAAGAGGTTAAAGATTTAAAAATGTCTCCTCCTCTTCTCAGAGCCAATTGTAAGTGTTTAGGGTTTTGCCCCCTCCCACTCCCTGCATGTCTTTAGTAGAGGTCCTTCTGGCTTTGACGGAAGCAGCAGAAACAGAGCTGGATCCCTCGCAATGGGAAATTTATTTCCCCAAGTCGGAGCCACAGGGAGTGTAAGAGGTACTGCATTTCCTTTGAGGAGCTATTCCAGGAGGTCCTGAAAAGACATAGATTGTATTATTTAACAGACTAAAAAATTCCTATTTTGAAAGCCATTACCTCGTTTCTGGCTGACCGAGTCTTAGTCATTAAGTTTCTGTTTCTATCTTATGCCCTCATTTGCCTCAATCACATCTTGATCATGCACAGGAAAGAATCACTCTTTTTTTTGTACTTCTGGATCACCCTCAAGAAGAAATAGTCTCACCTCATCTGAGTCATCATGATAACCACTTTTATTGGCGTGGGAGGCTGTGTCCAAAGCATCTACACCGTCCACACCGTTAGCCTCTGCATGCTGCCGCAGCACCGAGTACCGATGCACCAGGAACCTGCGAACAGAGCCCTTTGTGAATCCCAATGTGCTGAGGAGGGCGTGTTTATTATAGCACCAGCTTTTCCGCGTTTTATACACTCAGAGAGTAAGTCACGCATACAGGAAGCAGAGCCATAGTTGGCTTACGGAAAATATAAGATCTGAGAAGACTTGGGCCTGACATGTCAGAAACGTCACTTTTGCTAAGGGCAGACTCAACCATGTGCCCTTGGCTGACATTCTGGTTTGACGGCAGTACCTTTGATTGACTTCCATGTTCCTTACCTTCCCCCGCAGACGTATTTCTTCACAATGAGCACTCCTGCTACAACTGTGACTAGCATCAATCCCACAGTGGCCAGGATAATTGGAATAGAATTTGACTTGGTATTCTTGATAAATGAAAACACAAACAAAAAAATTTCAGGCATGCATATTCTAGGACTGAATTCAAAGATGCTGCTGATCCCCCTCATTTCTGAGTGATCTGCAGTCTTTTGGCACTTCATGATGCTACTCTTTCAGCCCCACATGAGCCATCTCAGGAGGATGAACCAGGAGAATCACACCTGGCAGAGGGGAACCAGAACTTCAGCTACCTTGAAGCTATCAGAATGATGTAATCTCAGGGGTGTCAATGTCAGAGATACACTGGAAGCCTTGGTAACTTCCTAGATCAAATGGTAATGTGACTGTTTCCTATTACCACTGTTAATAAGTTTTAGAGCTTTTAAGGGTGGAGCCAGAAAGGGAGATGACAGTAACAGTGGGCTAAACGAGTCTAGTACAGGGCCATCAGCCGGAAAGAAGTTGTGCAAATACTCTATCACACGACACCAAGATTTATCTTTTAAATTTAATTTTGGTATGTTTTTTACAAATAAGCCTTCTCATATTATCGTTTGAGTGTAACCTTCTTGCTTCTGGGTGGGGAAATTGGGAGTATGTGTTTTCATTGTATCTAAGGGGAGGCTGAGCTGGATTCTGGGACAAGTTGTGTCCCTGTGGGCGGGAGCCCTGTGCAGTCACACACACTAACACCCTGAGGACAGCCACCAGGAGTGCAGGTGGGGCGCAGAGGAGGACCCTGCTCCCTACAAGAACACACACCCACGCAGTCTTCTTCCACTGCCTTCTTCACCTTGACCCTTGTCAGGCCCTCATCCCTCATAAGTTAGAGGAGGGGCCTGCCCCAAGTCACACTGCTGGTGTAGTGCTTCTTCATCGGGGTTTCTTCTTTACCCCCCCCCAATTCCAGCAGATAGTTCAGTACTACACATCTGTAGTCAGCCCCCTAATTTGCTTTTATATCAAAACCAGCCCATTATTACCATCGTTCAGATTTTCATTGTGAACACACTGGCATGACTTGGCTCAGAGATCCACCCTACCTATGGTCCAGCCCTTTACAGCCAAACTTCTTCAGCCCTTTTCCCAAATGACCCTGAGCCTCAGAATGTCCTCAATGCTATGCTTCTAAGACTTGGAACCACTTTATGAAATATTATTTTTTCCCCAACAAAAAGTTTTCAGTAGGTGAGTCATTGGGTTGTATGACCCATCCTTCATCCTGACAGTTCCCTGTGCAAGGTAAGCCTGACAGATCATGAAACCCCGCTTGTACCTCGTCCACGTCTACTTGGACATACCTGCTTTTCTGGACTCAATAAGTTGCTTGTGCATTTCTTTTTCAAGTCTTTCACTTCTCGAACTGGATTCACTCCACCCTGGCATTTGTCTCCTGGAATTTTCCGGTATCTGAAAGGCAGAAAAAAACTGTTAACAGAATACAAGGATGCATATCTGAATTCTTGTCTATTTCCTGAAAACAAGATCTGAAAAGCTCCTCATCCTTACACCATCTTTCAGGCCGGGGGGCGGGGGGAGATCCACAGGGATGTTTTGGGGGTATTTTGTGTATTTTCAGGCCTGGCTGCAGGAACATGCCTGCCTTTCTGCCTTAAGAGACTATGCCAAGCACTGTGATCCAGGAGAGCACGTTAACGCCCAGTTCAGAAATGGGAGGGGGAGGAAGGCAATGAGGCTCTGTCTAATATGATGGCTATTTAAATTTAAATTTAAATGAACAGACATTAATTCAATTCCTCAGTCACACTAGTGCCAACAGCCTCACAGGGCTGGTGGCTACTCTACCGGACACAGGAGATTACAGAACATTTCCATCATCACAGGAAGTTCTATGAGATAGTGTTTTCTAGAGCACCCTAAAGCCCTGCACGTATCTCTGTGAGGAGAAAAGCAGCCTTTTGCTCTGAACAGGTGCACTCATTTGTCACAAAGGAGAATGCCATCTCACCCGTTCGTGGTCAGCTGCTCCTCTTTGCCATACAGACAAAGCTCTAGGTCGTGGCCCTTCAGCTCTGGCTGCTCCACACACTTGGAGTCATTTTCTGGACGGAAGTAGCCAAAATCACTGCAAGAGTTCACAAATAAAGTATCTTTTAAATTTGCTGAAAGACAGTAACTGACTAGCAATGAAGGTTTTTGTGGAGCAGTGGATGGTTAATATTCCAGTCTTGGGTTGCCAGAAAGTAGCTCAGGAAGGCCTGTGGCATCTATACAGAAGGTCCATTTAGGAAAACAGACATGGAAAGGGCTTAATTGGGGACAACAGTTATGGATTGGGCCTGGTGGACTTAGGACTAGTAGCTGGGAGCACTGAGGTGGGGAGCCCTGTACAGATCGCTCAGGCTCTGGGAGGGAATGCCTGCCGCCTGCATGGGGGAGGGAGGGAACTCATGCAATTAAGACCGAGAAATAATGGCAATAGCCACAGATCTAAACTTAGCAATTCTTTGATTTACCTCCAAATATCTCCTTATTATGTTATTTGGAGGTATACTATGGGATATTTGCAAACCTTTTCTGTCTTTTCCACTTCTAACCCGCTTAGCTTCTTAGATGGTCCTTACCACCAACGTGAATGCCTTGTATGCCCTCCATTCTATGCCACCTCTCCATAGCAACCCCCCCCCCCATCGGCTCTCCTCTGTTCTCCCCAAATAAATAACACTGCCTCCTCTCCGAGCTGACCCCTGCATGAGCATCTTGGCCCATCCTTCCCCTCCCTGGGGCCTAGCTTCGCTGACAGCGTGGCAGGGACCAGCAGTCCCACGCATCTGGTGGCCTCTCTCTTCCTAACCGGTAAATGCAGGTGTCTCACAGGGTTCCATGACTCATTCTCTTATTTTGTATCTGCTCTCCCTTTGTGAGCTTAACTATTTGTTGCAACAAAAGCTTCCAGATTTTACCTCTCTGAAGCTCTAATCCTCCAGTTCCAAATACCTGCTGGACATTCACCAATTAAATCATCTGCCAGAAGAACCTCAAATAAAAAAAAATGTTCCAAATACCCCCTTTCTCTGTTTTCTCCTTCACACCAGCCTCGCCTATCATTTCCTTAGGTTTGTCCATGACACTGCCTTCCGTCCCCCATCGGGACCCCAGTATTTTTAATCATTGCTACTGTGGCTTCCCCTCACGGCCTATCTTCCAGCACACCCTTCCTGATCACTCACCCGTCCACTGGCTTTAATGACCTGCTGCTTCCCAGATGCACAGGGTGAAAACCTACCACTTGTCAGGGCTCAGCTCAAATGCCACCTCCTCAGCAAAGCCTCTGACCCACTCCTTCAGCGCTAGCTGGAATAGTGTCTTCTCGCCCTAAATCCCTGGGGCATTTGCCACCTTCTGTTTCACAACATGATTATGTGTATCTTGCCCAGAGAGTCCGCAACAAACCTTCTGTTCCCACTTTGCACTGCCCTTGCTCAGCAAGTATTTAGTGGGTATTTGGGGAATATAAAACTGCTGCTTGTACTTCAAGATTTTTCTGACAAATATTTCGGGGAGAGGGTAGGGAGAACAAAAGATGTAGAGGGCACCACTCCTCCAAGAGCAGGGGAAACTTCTGGGGAAACTTTTAGGTCGTCAAGATTTAGGGAGAGTGCCCTTCCCACTCACACGTGCACATTTCCCAAGCACGTGTGGCACAGCGTGGGCTCCGGGCCTCCACTGCGGGTTCATGTCCCAGCTCTGCCACTGCCTGGATGGAGGGCTGCGGGCAAGTTAGTCATAATCTCTCTGTACTTTGTTACTTCTTCCCTCTGTGGAAGGGGAAGGACAGCAATGCCCTCGCACAGGCTGCTGAGATTAAGTGTAAATTGCTCAGCACAGTGCTGGTACAGTCAGCGCTCAGAAAATGCAGCTGCTGTCATTACAGCTACACGGTGATCAAATGTAACATGCCCCCCAGGAGCCTGGGCTTTAGTGGTGCAGGCAAACCCGTACACAATGACTAAACACGGTAGGAGCTGTGTCAGGGGTTCTGCGGGAGCCCAGAGGAGGGGAAACTGGAAGGCGTTAAGGAGGTGCTATCTGAACTAAGCACTAAAGGAATCCACCAGGCAGGGGTCAGGCAGGGACGTGGGAGACTGCAGGCTGGGGAGCAGTGTGTCCGATGGCTCGGGCTCTGGAGAAGCACAGCACGGCGGAAACCAGCTCAGTGATGAAGAGCCAGCGCAGGTGCAGTCAGGGCTGGGGACAGCCCTTCGAGTTTCCCGGTATCTCTAGCCCTACTGTAACAGAACAAGTGATCCGAGTGACATTTCCCCTGTGGAACCAGGGAGGAGGCGCTCTGGCCATTCCACAGACAGACAGGAGCCACACAGGAGGACCCCCACGGGGTCAGACTTTTGCTTGGTCCCGTATCCTGTCACCTGTGGTTTGAGAGAATGTGACAAGTTCCATAAGATTACTACCTGTGATGTGAATCAGCCCCTCTTATTTGCCCTAAGTTATCTTGCTTAGACTACCTAGCGACTCCCTCACCCTTGTATCATCAACTAACCCCATGCCAGCCACATCACTGATCCTTAAGCCTGGATGGTCCCGAGTCTGGGCGTTCACCTTGATGGCTTCTAAACCTTGATGGGACACAGGGCCGTCACCTGCTGTCTCAGGACAGAGCACTCTTTCCGCCTTCAGTCCTGCGGATGACCAAAACCGAAGTGCCACCTGCTGAACTCAGGCCGTCGGGCTCTCTGCTAAAGTCCAATGTCCTCTTAGCTCCTGTGCCACTTTCCTTGGTGTTTTTATCTCATCGCCTTCTCTGTTTTTTTAATCTCGTCCTCCTTATATACCTCCCTCCTTATTGCCATTGCCAAGTCAGGATTTCTGGGGGTTGCGGCTGGCTCTACCCAATAATTAACTGTCCGATATAATACCACCTGTCCCATTATCAGTGACTTTGGTTCCCTCCCTCTGTGCCTCAATTTCCTTAATAAACTGCAGCAGTTCTCTGCTCTTGGGGAAGGAGGGAAAGAAAAGGATTGAAATATTGTTCAGTCCTATAAGACAACTGTGTTCCACCTCCTCCAGCACGGGAAAGGGGCGAGGGATGCCCGTACCAGAGGAAGTCCTCCAGGGAGCAGAGACAGACGGACGGCTGCTTGGTCACTGCATAGTCCCGGCCATTCTGGCAGACGGATGACTTGCGTAGCCGCAGGAACTGTTCTTTGTAGCCTAAAATGCAGCCATCTCCGTAGTCTCCAGGGTCTGTGGAGTGAGCCAGCCATATCATATAGTCCCTCTCTTCACCTAAAGGAAAGACAGGTTGTTCGGGAAACTGCCTGGCCCAGAGCTCACCTAATGAGGCAGCTGCCGGGCGACAGAAGAACAAGGAGAGGAAGGGTGGGGATGTCTCACTGAACCCACTGCTTCATTTTGGAGTTGTGAACCAACGCTACATTAGTTGAAGCCTACTAGCAATGGGCATTTCCTCATACCAAAGGGGGGTTATTTGCATCTCACCACCCATTTGAGTATTAGGAAAACTCTTTGTTTGCTTCAGAATGGGAAGCTGCATGAGGATCTCTAGGGTTCCTTCCAACTGAGAGGCTGCTGGCTAGAAGGCTTGTCACTGGTGCCCTTGGTCAGCAGGAGCTGTCAGAGGTCAGCAACCGGATGCTTTCCTTTAGGACAAGACGCCCAGGAGCCAAAAGCATGGGTTCAATCTCACTATGGGCTCATTGCTTCAAAGCGGAGGGAAAACATTCTGTCTCTAGACGTTTAACTTTAGTCGACTGGATGTCAAACGAAGACTGTGGATGACAGTTAACCTGTAATATCATCCACTCTTGGAAAAAGGACTCAAAGGCTAAGGTCTAAAAACCTATGGATCAGGTGATTTTTTAAAATATGTATTTTTTATTGATCAGAGAGTAAGAGTGAAATAGAAACATCTATGATGAGAGAGAATCATCGACTGGCCACCTCCTGCACACCTCCTACTGGGGATTGAGCCTGCAACCCAGGTATGTGCCCTTGACTGGAATTGAACCTGGGACTCTTCAGTCCGCAGGCCAATGCTTTATCCACTGAGCCAAATCAGCCAGGGCCTATGGATCGGGTTTTTATCCTTCGGGATATGAAGACCAGCACAAAGCCTGTTAAAGAGCAGGTGCTTAACAAATCTTTTCATGACGTTAAACTTTATGCATTTTCTTCTTCCAGTGAAAAGAAATTAAACTGACTTGGCTATTTAGAAAAAGGGGCTTACAAGTTTTTGGTAGAAAAGGTCAAAGAAGACACTCACAGTTCCTTTCAAGGATATCTTTAAAATCAATGGTGTAGGAGACCCACTGGCGTGACAGGAAGGATTCAGTGAAGCCCCAGATGCTGATATTCATGGACCTTGCTCCCGGTTCCGAAGCCAGGCCGGTAAAGTAGATGGGCTCCCTGGTGAACGGATAGGTTTGCCAGCACTGACCTTCGTCTGTGGAGAACCTGAAACCCCAATCAGAGGAAGATCACAACAGAGGATCAGCATTTCTGGGACTATCAGGAAACCACTTTGCTGTTAGGTCCAGATCAGAGAAGAACCCTCATGTTTAGCTGATGGCTTAGTTAACAAGGTAAGAAAAGGGATTCATTCAGAGTATATGGAAGAAAATGCATTTATAAAATTTCTTTCCAAGGAAAGAGAAAGTAATGGCCCATTAAGTACGGGCTTCCAAATCAATAAACATAAATGATCTATTATGAGCTTTTACTTAAGGAGTCATTCCCCATCCAGAATGCTCAGACACTTCCATAATAATCTTGTGGAAAGAATAATATTTTTAAAGTGACAAAAAAGTGCTAACTTGAGGAAGTCAGAGGAAAAAGCAAGCCATTTAATCTGAGTTGCTCTAAATGCAATCCCTTTCAGAACCTTTCTGCAAATGGCACAGATTTAAATGAGGGCTTGCAACTTCCCCCCCAGTGAACCGGAACACTTCCCACAGTTGCCCTTTATGCAGAAAGTGTGGGTGGAGCTGAGCTCATGCATACTTAATCACATTGATAGGACGGTTGGTGTGCTCAATGGCCACGATGATGCCTCCGGAATCCAGGATGGTGTAATAGTGGGGTCCTTCCAGCATCTTCGTCCAAGAGTAACCCCCATCATCTGAGATGTACACGTCCGGGATCATGACTGAGATGGCATCTCCCACGCTACCTGCAACACAATCATCCTTTCCTCAGCACAGAGCGGCAACTACACAGACAGGACTGACTGCCAAGAGGCTAATTTTGAGTAAATTTATTCTGATTACTTTCCATCGTGCCTCCTGTGATAGAAAAAAAGGCCACTGAAATATGGGAAAGGGGAACGTCGTGTTACTCTCTCTGATGGGAGTCTATGAAATAACCCTAAGTACCATTATCATGCAAGAAATCCTACAGAGGATGGTAAAAGCCATGTTCGGTGGTTTTCTTATGGGAATGAAGTCTGAGTGTCAGAGTGCTCAGCTACTTCTTCCCGAGAAGGGGAGGGGAGGTTCTTACCATGTGCGATGACTATGCCCACGGCATTTGGCTCTGAGAGGGGCGCCATTGGAACGTTTAGTTTTTGGGAGATGCTGTAGGAAGCATGAATATGAAGGCTGCACTGTGAAAAGAAATCAAAGCTTAGATTAAAACCAAAGGCATAATTTTTTGCTCATCTATTAGCCTTATAGTAACTTCTAACCCAGAATTCAGTGGGATACTCTTTTTTAAAAATTATGGTAAAATACACATACCATAACAATTACCATTTTAACCATCTTTAAGTGTGCAGTTCGGTAGTGTTAAGTACATTCACCCTATTGTGCACCACCACCCTTCTCTGGAACTTTTTCAACGTGCAAAACTGAAACAATAACTCTCCATTCCACACAAATAAACCTGAAGAATGCCTGACGTATTTCAGATACTGTACAAGACATGGTAGTGATTAGAAATAAGACTCAGTTCTGTTTTTGTGTGTGTGTGTGTGTCTTAATCCTCATCCAAGGATATATTTAGAGAAGGAGGAGGAGGGGCAGAGAGGGAGAAAGAGAGGAGAGAGAGAGAAACATCAATCAGTTGTCTCCCATACATACCCCAACTGGGGATATAACCCACAACCTAGGTATGTGACCTGACTGGACCAGGAAGTGAACCCACAACCTTTTGGTGTACAGGATGATGCTCCAACCAATTGAGCCACCTTGCCAGGATCCAGCCTTGTCTTTAAGAAATATATCTCACCCTAGCTGGTTTGGCTCAGTGGATAGAGTGCTGGCCTGTGGACTGAAGGGTCCTAAATTCGATTCCAGTCAAGGGCACATGCCTGGGTTGTGGGCTCGATCCCCAGTAGGGGGCATGCAGGAGGGAGCTGATCTATGATTCTCTCTCATACTGATGTTTCTATCTCTCTCTCCCTCTCCCTTCCTCTCTGAAATCAGTAAAAATATATATATTTTTAAAAAGAAATATTTCTTTAAAACTAGTTGAGGTATAAAGCAGAGAATAAGTTATTGCTTTAAAGAGGTTCAAATTGGTTAAAATGTTAATTTTATGTCATTTATATTTTGCTACAAAAAAAAAGAGCTTCAGGCAAACTATTAATAAACCAAGAGGAATGGTTGATTCTAACTGAAGATGGGCAGTGAGGGTGGTTAGGATTTCACAAGTTCTAATGAATCCGAGTGGGGAGACAGGCCAGCTTTCCCAGGAACAGAGGGCAAGGCCACAGGGGCAGGGGCAGGGATGAAATGGGAAGTGGAGGTTGAGGGAGCAGCAGAGGATGACAACAAGGGGTGTGTCAGTGATGCAATGGGAAGTGACATTGAAAAGGCAGAAGACAGTCTGCCAGGGGAGGGGGGGCCCTTCAGTCACCAGGTGGAAGCCTTCACTCACAGGCAAAGGGAGCCAGGAAGTGTTGAGGAGGGAGGGGCATGGGAGCTGGAGGAGAGCCAGGCAAGCAGAGGCCACTGGAGGCCCGCCCTCCTGGGGCATATGGGGGGGGGGAGGTAGGGAAAAGGGAGCAGAAGGGGAAAACTCCACAGTACTCTGAGTAGAAGGGAGAGCGAGCATTGTGGGTCGGGAAGGTACACTTAATCTCACACTGTGAGGCTCTGAAAACAGAACAGAAAGCCCAGCCTAGAAGAGTGGAGTGCATGTTTTGAGGAGAGCTTAGAACTACCCAAACTGTCATTTTTGAAGGAAAACTCTCTTAGTGCTCCCCTAAGCACCTCTCAAATTCTGGAAGAGCTTGTTTCTCTTTTTTCTTTCTCTTGCCTGTCAAGACCTGTCACTCTCGAAATCTGGGATATTGCAAGCAATGCCTTTGTGTTTCTAGTTCTTGGTCTCTCCTAGGGGCCACCACATGCACCCACCAGCTAGGGGAAGGCAGAGGGGAAGGCACCAAGGCAAAGGGGAAGACAAGGCCAAGTTCTCTTCTCTTGTTTCTGGCCAGCATGGCTTTGCCCTATTCATGAATGGCTGGCCTATGGCTTTTGCAGAATTCCTGATGTCTCATAGCTGCTGTGCTGACTCCTAACTAATCCCCAACCCATATGTCCATTCTGTTTCCATTCAGCAGTTTTGCAAAACACAAATGGTTAGCCCTGTTTTGTTTTTCTTTTATAAGACAATCCATAGTATCTTGGCCTTTCTTCGCAGTTCCTAGTTCCTACGTTCTATGTTAATTTCATTACTCTCATTTTCAAGCTTTCCACCTTACCTGTAACCCTAATCAAGTACTAAACTTCAAGGCTTGGTACAGTAAGAGAGAACAGAATGGCTGCTCTGCTCCAAATACATAAGACAACTGGAGTAAAACAAACCTCATTCTTATTTTTTGCTGTAGCATCACATTCACTGTTCTCAGGCTTCCTCAGGTGCTTCCACCTTCCTCCTTGGTCAAAAGTGATCATAGTCTGGATAGAATTATCTGAATGGGAAGAGAATGATATTAAGCCCTATACACCGGAAGAACCCTAATAAGTTCTATTTCCCATTGCAGAACTCACTCCTAACTAAGATCATATAGCTCCATTAAAACCCGGGTGTCCCATAAGCTTATTAACACCCAGCAACACGACTCGGTGTTGGTGAGTAACTGAGCAGCACTCTACACATGGTATCTGAAGAAGGCCTCTCACCTGAACAGGACCCAGCAGATACCAGAAATTATCTAGACCAGGCGTGGGCAAACTACGGATGGCTGTTCTAAACTATTGAAATAAAAAAATGAAAAAAAGACCGTACCCTTTTATGTAATGATGTTTACTTTGAATTTCTATTAGTTCACACAAACACTCCATCCATGCTTTTGTTCCGGCCCTCTGGTCCAGTTTAAGAACCCATTGTGGCCCTTGAGTCAAAAAGTTTGCCCACCCCTGATCTAGACTGACACTTGAAAAAGGATTTATTTTATCTCCTTACCAATACAAGCAGGCTAATGTCCATTCTCTTTCCTTGTTTGCTTGTCTTGGAAGTAAACTCTACAACGGGAAGGCATCTTGGTCTTAACTTTATAGAAAAGGCCAATGTACTGGGCTTGTTTTAGGGAACCTCAAGATTTGAATGTTATGTGCATTAGTGTGAATTAATAGTTCTTAATTTTTGCTTTTCCAATACCTCTATCCTATCCCTCATACATCTTTTCTTTTTTCCTCTCTCCATGTCTCTTCCCCATTCTAAACTGTTTCATGTTTTAATTCAGAGATAATATGCTTTGAGACCATTGCAAGGTCTTTACAAAAACAAACAGCCCACCTCCTATTAAAAAAATAAATACATAAATAAACAAAACCTTCAGAGACTCCCCGGGGTGATCAATCTCTGTGCTCTAGGCTAGAGAAATGTGTGAGTTTGCAAAAGTAAGTTTTAATAAAGGTGAGCACTGCAAAGTATTGAGCAGAACGTAAGAAGTTGGCAAGCTACTACTGTGCCCTCTCTATTTCTTAGTTCTATTTATCATTACTTACTTAAAGTACAGCCAGAAGTTACACAGGTAGGCTGCTGCCTAAGGTGAGCAATCTTACCGGGGGACAGGGCTATCAGTTTCCCCCAAGGCCTCAACTCTCACATGTTCAGCTGAAGGACAGCTGTGCTAAGCAAGACTCACCTTCAGAGAGCACACTTGTTATGTAGACCCCACGGAGGGAAGTCACGTTGGTGAAGTCTGTCTCGCCACCAGTGGTGGTGTAGAGATGTCGGTCCAAGGATTTGGAATAGACAATGCCTCGGTCGTCAGAGGTAAAGATTGTGCCAAACCCAGTATCTGAAATAGGCAAACAAATAAAAACACTATGTCTTGGGAGGGAACAAAGAGGCAACAAAAGTCTAACCATACACATGACTGAATCATTGCACATTAGCCAACCATTTCTCTTCATGATGTAGACACAGACCAGAGATTCAATCAAGGTTTGATACTCAAGATCTTTTTTATTTTTACTTTATTTTGATACTCAAGATTTTTGATACTCATGCTCATCTTTAATTCTAGTATCCCTGTTACTTAGTGCTTGGAATATGGCAGATGCTGAGTTTGTTGAATGAGTTAATCAGATGCTACAGAAAAGCTCTTCCTAGATATATTTTGGTGGCAGAGGCACTGTATTTAGATTCATAGCTTACACTTCTGTAAATCTTTCCCCTCTGGAGCAATGCTTCTCAAACTGCCTGTGATGAAAGATCAATTTTTAAACTTCCACTATGTCACAAACCAATGCTTTTATAAAATAGCATAAAAATTTATCACTAGAACAATGAAATATAACCATCAACTCTTTTATCATTATATTAAACACATATAAAATTACTTTGTCAAATAGCTGTAAGAGCTTCTAAATGCATGCTCTCACTTCCTCTACTTATTTGGTAACAGAGTTTGCAAATTAGTACCATCCTCTGATCATTCTTTGAGTAGCATTGTTGTAGATCCTTGGATATGCACACAAACAAGATCATGTCAAAACAAGTGGCCCTTTTAACAGAGGTTATACTTTCTAAGACAAAATACTCAATAGGGCACTAATAAATTCCTAGGGTAAGAAAAAAAGCTACTAAAAGTAGGGCTTGCAGCTTCGATCTCTATGAATTCAAGGGTGGGCCACTGAAATGCTCTTACCTCCAGGCTCGTCTACGTGCATGAACACCATGTCATCATTGGCTGCCAGAATAGAGTAGAATTGCTCCTGCCCCACAGAGGGCAGCTGGGCCATGCTCCACGTATCCCCTTGATCAGTTGACACATGAATCCTTCTTGTTGTATCCTGGAACAAATGCCAACATATATCTTTTTAATTTTCTTCCAAGGTACCATGTGCAGGGACATCCTGGTACATTATTAATAACTGTGGCTTGGTGCACGAAATTCGTGCATGGGGGGCAGGTGTTCCTCAGCCTGGCCTGCATCCTCTCCACTCTGGGACCCCTCGAAGGATGTCCTACTGCCAGTTTACAGGGATCGGGCCTAAGCCAGCAGTCGGACATTCCTTTCACAATCTGAGACTGCTGGCTCTAGCCACTCAACTGCCTGCCTGCCTGCCTGATTGCCCCTAACTACTCTGCCTTCTGGCCTGCTTGCCCCCAAATGCCCACCCCCACCAGCCTGCTCACCCCCAACTGCCCCCCATGCCAGCCTACTCACCCCCAGCTGCCCCCCCTTGCTGACCTGCTCACTCCAAACTGCCCCCCCACTGTCCTGATCACCTCTAACTGACCTCCACTAATGGCCTGCGACCCCCCAACTGGACCCCTGCTGGTCTTCTTACCCCCAATGGCCCCGCCCCCCACCCCACCAGCCTAATCACCCACAACTACCATCCCATCCTGGCCTGATCACCCCCTAGTGACCCAAGCTCCCAGCCCCTCCTCTTATAATTTTTTTCAGCACCTCCTTGAGCAGAGTCCAGGGCTGGCTGGAAGCAAGTATCTGATATTTATCTATCTTTTATAATTAAAACTTTGTAGCCTTGGGCGGAGGCCAAGGCCAGCCAGGGCGGGCAGGAAGCTTGGCTTCCTCTGTCACTGGGGAAAACCAAGCCTCCTGGCTTGCTCCAGCTCCATCGCTGCCACCATCTTGGCTGGGTTAATTTGCATGCTTGCTCCTGATTGACTGGTGGGCATGGTTTGTGGGTGTGGTGGAGGTATAGTCAATTTGCATGTTTCTCTTTTATTACTGTAGATTATAAGTATCATTATCCATTTCCTCACTGGGTATAATTTATATAAATGAAAGGTCCCAGTATCAACTACCTAGCAATTTCCAACCTCTAGCAAAGTTCCAGGCAATGGGACAATCCATTCTATTGTAAGCAAAACTATCCTGGCTTCTTCATTCTAGTGTGGCCTGTAAGATATTATCCTCCCAACCTTTGACATTCCTATTCCTGCATCGGAGCCAAGGATGTGATGGGGTCATCCCTGATTTGGCTTTATAGTCATTCACATATGCATGTTCAGATAATTCTTAAGTGAGTATTGCTGCATAAAGATTTGGTCTCTTTGACACAGTCTTGGCATAATCCAAAGAAGTAGATAACAAAGGGTCTAGAAAGTGGAGATGAAAGCTAGGCTTGGGCGATCACAAGGAAGTCAATATGTGACATCTCTTTATGGAATTCTCTCAGAACAGCCATATGAGAGGAATATGCATGGCTCGGAAGAGACCAAAGAGTATAAGAAATTAATAAAAGGAATCTCATCAGGGCTTTAGCTGTTAAAAGGAGTCTGTTAAGGATGTAATTAATACCTACTTCCTGATAAATAGCTACTTTAAAATAGCTACTAGACACAACTAGACAGGGCATGAGACTGACTTCCAGGGCCTCCTTATGTTAAATACTCTTTAAAGTTCAGTGACAAGTACAGTTATGTATATCTCTAAAACTTATAGACGTAGATACTCATTTTGAATCTTACTCTCATTGTTATAGGTAGAAATTAAAGTTCAAAAGCACACTGTGGAATTTTAGTTTTGTATAATTGTAGTACAGTGTAAGAGGCTATGTCTGGAATCAGTCTGATTTCCACCAGGATCCCACCTCAGGGTGACTCCAGGCAAGTTACTCAGTTTGCTCAAATAGAAATCAAAGTAACAGTATGATATTAGCTTAAAGGGCTGTTGGAGGGGATGATTACAGAATTGTTCGAGGGAGTTACTGTAGTTATTGTCTGTTTAGCCATCTCCAGTTCTCTCTAAACCCACTCTAATCAGTTTTTTAATCTCAGCACTGCTAAGGAATGGCTTTAGTCAGGCTCACCAACAACCTCCACTTTGCCAGCTCTAGTGGCTAATTCTCAGCACTCATCTAATTCAACATCTCAGCTAAGTTTAGCACAGCTGACCACTTCTTCCTTCCTGAAACACATTTTTCATGTGGCTTTCACAAACTCGCATTGTCCTATTCGCCCTGCCTCACTGGTCCCTCCCTCCCAGTCTTCTTTGCTGGGCTCTCCCCTTTTAGTGATGGGTGCTTCAGGGCGTGCTCAGTCCTCCCACTCTGCTCTACCTACTCAATCCTCCAGAAGATATCATCTAATCACACCATATAATCTGGGGAGATACCCAAATACTAACATGACATTTCCACTTAGATATCTAATAGGCATCTCACATCCAGATCACATCTTGATCTTCCTCCCCTAAACTTACTTCTCCTACAGTCTTTGCCATTTTAGTAAATGGTACCACCATTCAGCCAGTTGCTCAGGCCAAAGACTCTGAAGTTATCTTCAGTTTCTCTCTTTCTCTCACAATCCACATTAATCCATCAGCAAATCCTATTGGCAAGACATTGAAAAACACACCCACCATTTCACCACTTGCCCCCTCTCCCGCCTCACACTGCTCTAACAGCCTTCTAGCTGCTCTGGCTCTGCCGTTCCTGCCCCAGCAGAGTACTCTGCCCATACTTATTCTGTCAAAGAAGTCAGATTAACCACACCCTGCTCACAACCCTTTCCCAGCTTCCTAACAAGAAGAAAAGCCAAGGTCTTAATCACCACCTACCAAGGCCCTGCATGATCTAGCTGCTGGTTCCCCCCGCTTTGGACCGCCCTTGTCACTTTTCTTCGATACGTCAGGCATGCTCCAGCCTGAGTCTGTGCATGTACTATTCCCTGAGCCAAGATGTCCACATAGCTACACCCTCACCCCAGTCAGGTCTCAGAGAGCACGTATAAATCGCCCCACCTAAAACAGCCCTGCTTCAATTCCTGTCACCTTCTATTTCCTTATGCTGCTTTACATTTCATTGTAGCTTTAATCCTGACCTGATATTACATCATATTTATTAGCTTAGTATCTATCTCCCCTACTTAACTATAAACTCTGTGAACAGGACATCTATTTGTTTTGTTCACTTTTACATACTCAATGAATGTTACCTATTTCTATTATTATTACTGAAACAAATGGATTGCTCTTTTCATATAACCGTGTCCAAGTAAAGCCCCAAAATTGCATCTATATATCCCAAAAGAGATACCAGAATTCGTTTGGGGTGACAGGTTGAAGTGCCAGAATAGCCCAGAAGAGTCAATCAGTCTCTAAAAGAATCGCCTGCAAATCTTAGTGATATTAAATACCAGTGGCCCAGTATACATATTTGTGCACACTGAAAGGAAACTAATTAGAAGAAATATTTTAATATCGCTATCTGCCCTTTATAATAGAAGTGTCAGAGATGAAAGAAAATTAGTGAAATGTATATGAAAATAATAAATTGATTAATAAACAAACAACATAACAAAGACATGATATAACAACATTGATAAAAGCAATGACTGAAAAGTTGATTAAACTTATTCTAATATCTCCAGGTATACTATATTAAGAGTAAAACACTTTTGGAGTGCTTGACTAACTTCCCTTGTGATAAAGTATTTACAATACAACTTTAATGTCACATGCTCTTCAAACTCAAGAGAAAGCAACATATAACTAACCATGTCCAAAAAAACGGGTTCAGGTAGGAATATTCATATTCTGTCTGGAGTTTGTCCTAGTGATTTATTAATAGTCATCACAGCCGAAACTGGTTTAGCTCAGTGGATAGAACGTCGGTCTGCGGACTGAAAGGTCCCGGGTTCGATTCCGGTCAAGGGCATGTACCTTGGTTGCAGGCACATCCCCAGTGGGGGGGTGGTGCAAGAGGCAGCTGGTCGATGTTTCTCTCTCATCGACGTTTCTAACTCTCTATCCCTCTCAATTCCTCTCTGTGTAAAATCAATTTTTAAAAAATTAAAAAAAAAATAGTCATCACAAATGCTGGCATCATGGGAAACTGTCTTCAAATTAATTTAAATGGGAGGCCAACGTCAGAAGGGGACAGTTGTGCCAAGAGTTAATATTCAGACATACTCTGTCAATGCCACCACTTTTAGCTTCAGAATGTCAACAAAAACAACCAAATTCACGATTGACAATGACAGATTGAAACACACATGTGTGATTGGTGCCAGTGAGAACTTTACATGTATTGCACATGTGTGAGTCAACATTTATTTTTAAATTGCTAGTGTGCTCATATGTATCAGCCAGTCAGTATGGTCAGTCACTTAGCATTTTATATATACTAAAGGCCCAATGCATAAAGGTTTGTGCAAGAATGGGCCTTCACTCAGGCCAGAGCCACCTTTCTGCCTTCCCACACTGCCCAGAGGCCTGAAAAGGCTGGGATGGAATGGAATGCCCCCAGCCGCTCAGCCTCTGAATGCAAATTAACCAGCCATCTTTGGTGGGTTAATTTGCATACTCACTCCTGATTGGTTGGTGGGCGTTGCAAAGGTATGGTCAATTTGCATCTTTCTCTTTTATTAGTGTAGATTGCAAAAAGGCAAGCAATTCTGTCAGTACAAGGAATAAAAGGGATCTATAGGAAGCATCTTTACATGAACATTAGAACCCAAAGAGAAGAGGCAAATACCCACCTTGTCAGCCATCACAGAGGCAAAAAGGAAACGTCCCCCAAGACCAAATGAGTAGATTTTCACACCAATGGTTTTGAAGCTTTTTCCCAAGTCTGAAGTCCTCCATAATTCCAGTGCCCCAAGGTCAGCTTCTTAAACAAGATGTAGTAATTAGAATATCACTTCCTAGTGAGCCTCTAGTTCAGTGAACTGTTTTAGAATTGTTCTGTATTTTATAGCTACAGGATTCCTAGTCCTATGCATGTTGGTCAAATGAGGATATAAATTGATGTGGCATTAGGCAAAGGGAATTCACATGTGGGTTTTATTTTTGTACATGTGAGGTTATACCTTGGACAGATTGAGTTAATTCCAATACAATGTTACATAAAAACATAGCCACAGCATCCTGTTTACTTTCTTCATGACATAATTTAAAATTATCTTATTCTATTTTAAGTTATTTGAGTTTCGGTTTTCTTGTTGATCATCTATCATCCCTGTTTGAATTTAACTCCATGAGAGTAGCCTTGGGTCTTTTGTTCTCTTCATCCTTAGATAATGGTTAGCTTACTACTGCAGGTGCTCAAATGAATAAATTAATGCATTCGTCTAATGAATAAATAAAAAATTACACTGTCTGCTTTGAAACTGCCACTGATTGGAAAGCCACTGGCTTCCACTGATAAACACAATCCATGTTCTTTTGCATAAATCACGCATTTCAATCTGTTACTGTTTGTAGCTTAATGTTTACTTTA
This sequence comes from Vespertilio murinus, assembly GCA_963924515.1. Taxonomy (NCBI): domain Eukaryota; kingdom Metazoa; phylum Chordata; class Mammalia; order Chiroptera; family Vespertilionidae; genus Vespertilio; species Vespertilio murinus. The sequence continues at coordinate 4,904,340 of OZ004719.1, read as the reverse complement.
TGTAAATACACTGCTGATATTAAGTATAGGGTCTCTGTGTACAGCCTGCAGTTTTATCTGATCTAGGTATAGTAATAGCAATTAGGTTGTACTTTTAAGATTAAAAAAAATAATTAACAGCTATTTTAGCTATTAAAATTATAGAAGAATGGAAGGAACTTTGATATTTCTACCTCTTATAACCCCAAATATTCTACCATGAATGGATAGGACACATTTCTGGGACTAAAATATACTTACTGCAGGAGCCATTCACATGGGTAGTAAAGAAGATGGTGTTTTCTGATCCCCTGCAATGAGGCAAAGACAGGGAAAAGACATGGTTCCAGGTGTTAACGCAATGTCAACATTAGTCACAAAGCTCCAAGCAAGTCTAGTAAGCCTCCTCCATAGATACTAGTGAAAGCAGCAACTCTGGACTCTTTTGACAGCTCACTGTCAGGGTTCCCAGAGCCTGGCCCCAGGCATTTGCCACAGTCCACTGAACTTCTCTTCCAGCTTGTCTAACTGGTCTACCTACTCTCTCCAGATCTGCCTCTAGCATTTGCTCATACTGCTCCCTTCCAAAATGCTTTTCTCTTGTGTAACCACATCTTATCCTTGCAATCACCAGCCTGCAGCTTACCATCTAGCTCTTCCGGGAAGCTTTCTCTGTCACTTCAGCTTCTTTGCTGTAAAGTTCTAGAACAGGGGTTCTCAACCAAGGATGATTTTGCTCCCCAAGGGACATTTCTGGTTGTCACTTCCGGGGAAAGGGAAGTTGTTACTAGTATATAGTGGGTAGAGGCCAGAGATGCTGCTAAACATCCTACAAGGTCCAGGATACCCCACAACAAAGAACTGTCCGGTCCAAAATGTCCGCAGTGCTGAGATGGGGCACTGACGGAAAGCTCATGCATTCCTCAGCCTCCCTCTTAACTATGCTAATCACTAGTGTGTGCCTGTCTCTTCCACTACCCTGTTGGGAAGGTACTAAGTTTTATGCTTTGCTGTTCCCTCTCAGAACCTAGCTTAATGCTTTGCATGAGCTAAATAATTTAGTTCTTTCATCTCAAATAGACAACTGGGTCAGAGGTTGAATTATTTAAACTCTAACTTGGAAAGGGAGTTCGTAGGGAACTCGATTCAGACCCTGATAGTACTTATAGATTAGCCCCAGCAAAAGGAGCTGGCTCTGCGCATGTTCTTTCAGAACTGCAGCTGTCAGCTGCTAGAGAGCAAAGATCTAAAAGTGAGTAAACAGTTATCAACAACCCAGTTAGCTTATACTTAGACACTGATCAAATAATCGAGTTACAAAAATAAAACATCTTGCATAGAATATAAAATAATATGCCATTTTAAGCCCTAGCCGGTTTGGCTCAGTGGATAGAGCATTGGCCTGTGGACTGAAAAGTTCCAGATTCCATTCCGGTCAAGGACATATGCCTGGGTTGCAGACTCAATCCCCAGTAGGGGGTGTGCAAGAGGCAGCCAATCAATGATTTCTCTCATCATTGATGTTTCTATCTCTCTTTCCCTCTTCCTCTCTGAAATCAATAAAGACTATTTTAAAAAATACCATTTTAGCCGAAACCGGTTTGGCTCAGTGGATAGAGCGTCGGCCTGCGGACTGAAGGGTCCCGGGTTCGATTCCGGCCAAGGGCATGTACATTGGTTGCGGGCACATCCCCAGTAGGGGGTGTGCAAGAGGCAGCTGATCAATGATTCCCTCTCATTGATGTTTCTAACTCTCTATCCCTCTCTCTTCCTCTCTGTAAAAAATCAATAAAATATATTTTTAAAAAATACCATTTTAAAATAAGTCTTTAGTTTTAAAGATGACCTGTTTATTTTAGCTTTATTGAAGTATAATTGACAAGTGAAATTGTAAGATATTTAAAGTGTACCTTGTGGTGATGTGTACATAAAGATAAGTTTTAGTGATCAAAATTCCTATAGTCTTGATTATATCCTACAGTGAGACAATTTAACTTAGTTACTTTAAAAACTACTTTCTTCCATAAAAGGCCTTATAAGTAACAAACCCATAAAATGAAAACAGCTATGGTATGGGTACTAGAGCGGTGCTACAAAAACCTCACCTACCCAGCATCTTCCAGAAAAGCAGTATTTTTTAGTATTTTAGTGAATTTTAGTAGATATATTTGCCAATGTCTATATCACAAATTGTCCTGACTCCCTAAGTAGAGGACATTAAATATGAAACTCCCCCTTGGGGCTGTGGGTCACTGAGCATCAACCCTATGAAACTAGAACGTGGTGTGCTCGTTAGAAGTTACTGAGGTGTATGAGCTCTGGATCTGGCACTGAATAATTTCATCCTGTTATGTTCTCAGTCTTTGCTCTGCAGTTCTCCTGGCATGCGCTTGCTGTCAGTACTCATGTACCCACCTCCGGTAACAATTTGCTATTAACTGGGAAACCAGATGAACAAATTTGCTGAAATTAGCCAACGAGAAAGAACAAAGAGGCTCTAAGCAAGGGTCTGAGCCTAATCAAGAATTTCGGAGGCATAAAGGCTCTTAATTCTTGTCCAGACATCTCCCAAATTCCTCAAACAAATCTCTGCTTATCGATAGAAGGGAAAAACTAAAGCCCAGAGGGGTTAAGCCGCTGGCAGCAGCAGAGACAGGTTAGGACAAAGGTGACTAGACTCCCTACTCAGAGCCCCTCTACAACCCCTTTAAGCAGGGACCTGAGGGGGTCCCCGAGAAAAGCGAATGAGTTTTGGTGCACAGATGGTGTGACTGGCTTCGGGAAGCTCTCTGGGCTTTCTTCCTGATGCCTCATCCTGAAATGCGTCTCCAGATGAGGGGGTGTCAGTCGGGGGGAGCGGCGCAGAGAAGTACATAAGTCCCCAAATCAAAGCTGTGTTTTATGCTATTCCAACTGCAGTCACCATTGATGGGGAATAAACCTTTTATCAGTAGCAGCTACCCAGTTGCGAGCCTTGTTTCCTGCTTTATGTTGTAACGTTTAGTGAGGCCATGTCTTCTCTCCTGGCAGACTGAGAAGCTCCTCCAGGCGAGGCCTGTGTCACACCCCCTCTCGTATCCCTTGTGGCACCCTGAGAGTACTTGGCACATAGTAAGTGCTCAACGTTTACTCATGAGACTTTCGGCAGCGCTGTCAGGAATGGTTTAGGGCTCTGCACAGATGGAGTCTTCTGTTACTCACCATTTGGCCAAACACACTGCTTTGTGGATTTCTTCCCATTTTCCCCCAAAATTCTTGGACACCCACAGGCCATTCTGAAAGATTATAAATGACTTATCAAAATTCCAGCTTTATCCTGTGCAGCTGCTTGTATGACCTTTAATAATTCATATCTAATCATCTGGGACAGTAAACACACACTGACGTTCCATCTGAGCTCCAGAGACACACAGTTCACAGGGGCCCCTTGGGAGGCTGGGAAGTTCCGAATAACAAATGCTTAAGAAGTGCCTACTATGTGCCAGGCACTGTTCCAGACGTTGCATTTGGGGATACAAGGACGAGTAAGACACACTCCCTGCTCTCAAGGAGCTCACAGTTAACGAGGGGCCCAGATAAGAAAATGTGATACAATGGGTTAAGTGTTACGGAAACATGGTCTCTCGGGTAAGAGCAGGAAAAAGAAGAACATTGCCTCAAGGACGGTCTGTGAAGAAGACAGTTGAGCTGAGTCTTAAATGATGAGCAGTGTAACCAAAAGAAGGCAAATGGGGAGAGGAGATGTTAGAACCAGCAGAGGCAGGGAGGCCATAAGCATGTGGTGTGTGCGGGGAGCACACAGTTCCCGGTGAGGGGAGCAGCACTTAACGGAAGAGAAAGGGAGGGGGAACCCTTGGATGACAATGGGAAAGGTGGACTGCAGGGTGTAAACCAGAAGCAGGAAAAGCAGTGAATAACTGCCACACTTCACTCATGAGGAGTTGGTGAGGCCCTAACCCATGGCTGTGAGGAACAGGCTCAGGGAGGATTTAGAAGCTGGTTTCAGAAGAACTGGACTTTTCCCATAGGGCAGGATGGGTTGTGTATGTGGGTGTTGATCACTCTGGGATTCTGGTACAGGGATAAGAGGCACTGTGGAACCTTTAGCCAGTACAAGGATTAAGAGAAGAAGAGTATGTCTGAGAGGAGAGCAGAGAAGTCTATTTAACGGAGTCTGAGGTGCCTGTGGGATATCCAGCTAGAGGTTCCCAGGGGGGCAGCAAGACAGGAATCAGAGACCCCACGAGGACGCCAGGACCAGACACAGGGACCGAGACTCTGACACATCACAGTGGCGGTTAAATGATGGGAGATTACTGAGTGGAATGGGCAGTAGTGATTTAAGGTTGGTTGAAAGGAGTTGAAGAGAAAGACCAAGAAGGAATGGTTAGAACATAAGAACTAAAGGGAGTGCTGTCACTGAAGCCAAGCAAGCAGAGTTCCCAAAAGGAGGGACTGGCCAAACCTTTCAAGTGCAGCAGAGACAGTAGGATGAAGACTGGCCATGTCAGTTAACGGCACCCACATTCGATGGAGGGGGGACAGACATGTCCTGGTACAGCTGGGATTAAATGGCCGAGGCAGAATTTCCCTTCAGTGCTCCCCACCCACCATTCTTGTTTCTTTTCATTCTCTTCCTCTGATAATGCTCAGCATTTCTAATTTACCTAATTGTACTTAGAAACAGGAAGGGGTCTGATAACACCTTTTTGTACTTGAATACAAAGTGGCACATCTTCGCTATCCCAATTATCTGTACTTCCTAAATTAGAAGAAATTTCAGATATCAAAGCAGGTTGTGCCAAGCTCTTGCTGAGGACAGCCTGTTTCAACAACCTTAAGATAACTCGGTAATGGCAATGGGATGGTCACAGGGGAGATGGATGGTTCTGTCCATCCCTCCTAGGTCTCTCTGCTCGCTGAAGGGCTTTCAGCTTAAGCTGGTGGGAGGAATTTTCAGGAATTGTTTCTTGAAGATCTGAAGCATACCCAGCAGGCTAGTGTCCTTCCTCTGGCCTCCTTGGGCTAAGCTTAGCTCTGGCCTTCCTTGAGCCCTCCCGCCTTACCTCTGCTCAAATCTGCCCAGAGAGGCCCGGAGCCAGAGCTGTCTTCCATGCCCTTCACTTTCCCTTTGCCACCCCTTTGCTCAGCCACACCTGACAATCCTGTTTCTGTCCCCAGAATTGTCATCATAGCAATGGTTCTCAAATTTTAGTGGGCGGGCTCCGCTGGGGAGCTGGTAAAAAACCTTGCCACCAAAAGTCACTGATGTACTGTATGGGGACGGGGCCTAGGACTCTGCATTTAAACCAGCTTTCCGGGGTTTCTGATGTTGTTGGTCAGTGGACCACACTCTAAGAAATAAGGAGTGAGAGAGCCATATAAATATGCAGTGTAATTGTGATTATCATAGTCTAGCAACTCAGCCATTTTGGGCCCTTAACATCCACAATGAAGGAGACCGGTCCCTGGGAAAGGAAAGCTGCGTGAGCGCCTCAGGGCATTTCAGGAGAGGGCATGTCACTGGCTTCTGGGAAGAGCACAGGACTGTGGTGGGGCGCAGGGATTGAAGAGTCTGGATACTTAACACATGAGTGTTGAAGACAGAAATCATTATGCTGGCTGGATATACTATGCAGCGAACAAAAAAAGAAAAATTAGAAATATGTTGTTTGGCCATAGGAAAGGAACAATAACATCCAGACTGTGACAATCTATGCGTGTCCTTTGCAGAACAAGAATGATTACATTAAACTGTGTTCTAGTTCAGTTTTCCAACAGTACACATCTATTCACTTTTACAAACTGTAATAAAGGTTACAGGAGATCTGGCTGCGGGTGGTGGGCACACAGTGCAATATAAGACCTTGTAACAGAAACCCACACCTGAACCCTATATGATCATGTTGATCACTGTCACCCCAATCAATGTAGTAAATATTTTAAAAACTGTAATGACAACTAGATATCATACTTATCTGGAATAGATAGTACATGGTAATGTGCCTTTTACCAAATAGGAAAAAACCACAAAAAAATTATATATATATATATATATATATATATATATATATATACACACACACACACACACACACACACACACACACACACACACATTTCATGAGATACAAAGTCACCAGAAAGCAGGCTACAGGGGCTTTTTAAGACTAGATGTTAGAGGATAAAAATGCAAAGGGCAAGACAAGTTCTTCAAGGAGACTTACTTCAGTGCTGAGGGCTAAAAGATAATTGGAATTCTGAGGGCTATACATCATCTGAGTCAGAGGATGAAATGGGAGATTGGTCTGAACAAAGTTCTTTGCAAAATCTGATGATCTGAAGATTCTTCCTCCAGGACTTCCTCCAGACACCTCTGCTGTTAAAATCACCTGGTTAGGAAGAAGGCAATTCAGATTCAGGGCGTGATACTCTGAAAGCTCAGGAAGACAGACCTCTACCATTTCCACAAGACATCAGCTAAGAAAATTTCAGTTCCAAAAGTAAGAATTATAAAGACAGGTTAGTTGGTGCACCCCACTCCTCAAGTGTTAGTCTTATCAAAAAATATTATCCTGAATTGAGCTAGTGCATCATGTCTATGGATGCGAGCCGGTCAGTTTGAGATCAACCAGTTTGCCAAAGACTAAAATAAAATGTGTGTCTTATGAGTGCACACTGTAATGCTAACCAGCTGCCACCTAAGAGTTTGGGTGCATCGTGGACAGAGGCCAAAAAGGAACCAATCCAGTTCTTTTGTGATCAGTATTAAATTGGGTTTTAATTTTCAAGAACAGAAATAGCAAACTAAATACCCTGCTATGTCTCGCTGGATCATTCCAATATTAAACCCAAGTGCCCAAGTGTGGCATCAAGCACAGCTCTATACATGCACAAACGAGTCTCACCTTTCCAGAGTTCTCAGGACCAATAGCCATGCCAAATTCAGTCCGAATGAAGGTGTTATTGATGAGATTTGTAATATCCTTAAAGTTCTTTCCATAGTCCTCACTGAGGGGAAGAGAAAAAAGACACATTTAGGGTGCAGTGGTCATGGACACTGTTGGGTTCCTACCCAGCTCCCATCCCGTCCCCTGATTTCACTGAGGCACTCCCCCTCCCCTGACGAGTTCCATGCCTCAGGCAAGCTGATGCTATCCCTCACTCCAGTGCGGACTTGATTAGTCTGAATTCTACCACTCACAGGTTTGGGGTCAGGAATGGGGGAGTGACCCGGTGAGGCAGTGAGACAAAATGGGGGGGAGGGGGAGAACACACTTGGATTTGGGCTCTATTAGGAAACAAATTTTCTTAGTTACCTGAGAAAGAAATGTAGACCAGGGCTCTCAACAAAGGTGTTTTTGCACAAATGCCCTCCAAGCAACCATTTGGTGATGTCTGGAGGCATTTTTTTTATGATCACAAATGCTAGTGGCATCTCATGTGATGAGGCCAGGGATGCTGCTAAAAACCCTACAATGCACAGAACAGTTGCACAACGACACAGAATCATCTGGTCCCAAATGTCCACAGTGCTCAGATCGAATCCTCAAAGTTGTCATGTGTTAATGCAAAGCAAAGGTTGCAATAGGATCCTGATACCATGAGCACAACTTGAAGATAAAGCCAACATAAGTGGAGCAGAAGCACCTACGACACTGGACTGTGCTGACCTTGAAGCCTGTCCTTCCTCTGCATTTAGTTATGAGTCATTAATTCCCTGACTAAGCTACTTGGAGCTGGGATCTCCCCTAATTGTAGCCAACGGCCCCCTAACTGATCTATTAATGCAGAGTCCTCATGATAAAGCTAAGTTGAGTAGCAGGAGCCTTCAAGTTTCCCCCCGAGGACACCATCCCTGGGCACAAGTGTCTACTGCACACAGCACACGAAACGCAGGTAGGGGAACAAACCAACTTAACGCCAGTTCTCGGGTTGTTAGAGATTTTCCCAGAAGTTCATTTCAACAATATCTCTGAGAGGCATTCAATTCCATGTTGAGATTTTGAAAAATACAAGCATAGAAATCACTTGCTGTCTAACTTGTGACATGATTAATACTACGTGCCATTCTCTTAAAAAACAATAGAGAAAAAAGTGGTAGAATGCAAAATCTTAATATTCATTATATTTGAATGTCCCTCGGTGAAGGCCACTTGTATTGCAAGATGGCTGCCAAAGATAAATATGATGTGCAGTGGTCCTCACTGTAGAGGATGACTTAGAAGATGGTACAATCTGGTAGCAGCCTCAACAAATAATCACAGAAGCAGAGAACATGAGGAAAGCGAGGGACGGAAGGGAACATCTTGTCCAACTCCCTCATTTCACAGACGAGGAGGTTCAGGGGAGACAATTTATCAAAAGCCAAGCAGTTAATTAAGGGCGAAATTGAAGCTATAATCTAATTCTCTTAACTCTCAGCTCCAAACTAGAGACAACTTGCAATGATGTGTGAGGAGTGTTCCCTTACAGACTGCAGTCTTCCTCTGTTTTGCCAGGGCTGATGGCCTGGCAGCACCAATCAGCTCAGAGGAAACTGGAGACACAGAGGGAATTCTCTTGGAGCGTTGGTTCAGGTGCCTGACAGTATGCTAAAGCAAACTACATGTCTGAATAACTTCCCATCTCTCAGCAAGCATACAGAAAATTCCTAGATAAATAAAAGAGGGACCAGGCACCACTTATCCATCCAATTCCTCCATCTCCTCCCCGCCCTCTTCTGGCTTTGAAGTACAAGAGGAGTTCCTATCTTCCTGACAGCAGGCCAGGAGATGTATAAACAATTCCTGCTCTGCAGTGTAAATGACAGCAGCAGCTCAGACAACCTCCAAAGGGGCTGGCAACAGCTCGATTATCGCCAGCTTACAATTCTCCCCTCCTGCCCCATCTCCCCCGGGGAACCTCCGCAAACCTGTTGGCAAGTCTGCTGGCTTTTTAAGAACTTGGCACAACAAGTACATCCCTGCCCTTCAGAGAAAGAAAGCAACATGAACAAAAGCAAAAAGTCATCAGCTACAACACTTCGGTGCTGTAGCCAGTTAACCAAACGGAGCACCAGGGATCAATCTGCTGGCCTGAAGTGAGGTTCTTGTGAGGCCACGCTAGCTGGACTCAGGGGTAAACCAGGCTGGGCAAAAGTAGGTCTACAGTTGAGTGTGGGAAACACCGAGTTTATTCTTGTATTATTATTTATTAATTACTGTATTATTTTTCATTTGAACAACTGTAAACCCACTTTTGCCCACTTCTATATTTTAGCAAAAACCCTTTATTTAAAAGTAGTTCTATCAGCATACAACATATATCATGAAGAGGAAATGAATGAAACACCTTAAAAAATAAATCTACTTTTCAAATTCCAGGTGATAATTAACAGAGCAATGAGCAGCAGTCAGATGAAAAGTTAACAAAACCCTATGAAACCATCTGCTTTAGAAACCAGTCTTTTTAATAATAGTTCTATATATCAAACCTAATCTCTGCTCTTTCTGGTTACCAAAATAAAGGATCAATTTTGCATATATCTGTGGTATAAACAAGAACAAGAGTGTGCACCAGTCTATAACTCAAGAAAATCGTGGCAGAATATAAATTTTTTTGGAATAGAACCTAATACCCCCAAAGGACAAGAAAAACCTAGAAATAATTAAAATAAATGAAAAAAATCATCACATGGACTTCTGGTAAGTTGCAGTCAACATTCTTAATGAGATGAAGCACTGGAAATGGGGTTTTACCAAAAGACTCACATGTTGACACTCAACCCAAACCCCCAGAACCTAGAATTACACCCTTGTGTCTACACTTTTCATGTATAGGAACTTGTGACATCAAGCATTTGACCTGCAGACATTTCATGAGAAGTAACAGTAAGAGAGTCCTACAATATCTCAGAGAACCTTACATATTACTTTTCTCAACAATCAAACCAACCCAGATAGCCCTATTTGGTCAGCTTTCAAGCCTAACCATTTCTCCATTCCTTTAGTTCATTTTTGCCATGATTAAGTCACTAAAAATTGCAAAATAAAAACAACAGGTATGACAAAAATCTCTAAAGAAAATAATTATAATTTTGTAGTTTTCACTAATTGGGAAAGTATATACAATTGCTTCTCTTATTCTCAGATTCTGTATTTATGAATATGCCTCTTCACTAAAATTTCTTTGTAACCCCACATCAGTATTTGTGGCCCTTCCACAGTGATTTGCAGACATAGGCAAGATCACCAGTGCATACGTTCTCAGCTGAGGTCCAACAAGGGGATGAGCTGCTGTCTTATTTCAGCTCTTACACTGTAAATGAGTGCCTTCATCATGGTCTATTTAGTACCTCACATTTTGCATTTTTGTGTTTTTAATGGGTGATTTTGCTGTTTAAAACGACCCCCAAGCATAGTGTTGAAGTGCTGTCCAGAGCCCCTGAACACAAGAAGGCTCTGATGTCCTTTCGGAGAAAACATGCTATTAGATAAGCTTCTTTCAGACATGAGTTGGTTGTGAGCTCAATGTTAATGAATCAGCAATGTATACTAGGCTGGCTGGTATGGCTCAGCAATTGAACATCGACCCAGAACCAAGAGGTCACCGGTGGAATTTCCTGTCAAGGCACATGCCCGGGTTGTGGGTTTGATCCCCAGTAGGGGGTGTGCAGGAGGCAGCCAATCAATGATTCTCTCTCATCATTGATGTTTCTATCTCCTTCTCCCTCTATGAAATCAATAAAGAAATATATTTCAAAACAAAACAACAGCAACAAAAAAACAAAGTGATATGCTGTTCAATTGATGAAAGTTAATGTGATCAGAGGTTTATAAGAACCTACCCCAGAATTTTCCTCTAGGAACAATGGTTCAGGATTCACTATGGGGACTTTGGAGAGCATAACTATTGTGAAGAGTGAGAACTGACTGCATTGAGATTTCCAGCCAAAAGGTCAGGTAGGGAGAATGAGCTTATTAAAATGTGCCAAAGGACATAGAACTAAACCAGTGACAGGCAAAACTGGCAGATTTTCAATCCATAGGTAAACTGAATTCCCAATTATACTTCAGTCTCTCTCTTCACCCCAGCTGTGTAAAGCAGTGAACACTGAACCAGCATGTCACTGAAAAAGCTGCCCTACAAGATGCCCTGGAGGAGCTGGTCTACTTTACTTTCCTTCAATATCGGTTGTATACCTTTAGGGTATCCTTTTTTAAAAAATTCTCAGTAACCTGAAAAACTTACATAAACTATGGAATAAACGTCAATGTGAAATCTTTTAGAGATACTCTTATTAATTTCCAAAATTTGAACAAATCACAAATAAAATGGCCCAGTAGTTGAAGTAATTAGGTACAGGATTCTGGTGTCGGATAATGTGTACATGTGCTTTGCCAAGTTATCTCACAGTGAAAAGTTACACTCAAGGGGCCATAGGACAAAAAGGTACAAAACATTGCCTTAAACCAAATTATCACCCTAACTAAGTGGCCTATTTCCTTTTTAGATTAATATCTGCAAAGAGAGAGGCAAATGCATTTTACAATCTATTAATATTCTTTTTTATTATCTTGATTTATTATTTATTAATTAAAATAATAAAAATATGTTTATTTTTTCTTTTTTTGGTAAACAATCTATTAATATTCTTTAACAATCAAAATTTATACCATCCAAACATAAGTCCTTTAAATTGAAGACGTTAACATACTATTCATTTTAATCTAATCATGAATGCCTAGGAACTTTAGTTATTATTTCCCAAACCTTTCAATAATTCTTTTTCACACCCTAAAGGTCAAGGTCTATGAACTTGGCATGAGTAACAGAAGACAGCTTCCTGCTATTCTCTGAGCTTCCATGCAGCACAGCTCAGAGCAGGTGGCATGTGACCAGCTGCCTTTATTTGAATCTCAAATAAACCTTTGACCACATGCGATTTAGTGGAGGGAGGTAATCCAACAAATAGTCTAATCGTTAAAGCTGTGAGAAACCAGAGTTTTCAGAGTGGATTCAACAGGCTTTTACTTTATTTCTCACTTGGGCAACCTCAGCATAGACATTCTGATCAAACTGCTCCCTGCCTTTCCTGTGTCCGAAGGAACATGTGCCTCTTGGCTCGGGAGTTCAGTGAAATGAGTCACATCAGGCCAGGCCAGATGGAGACTGGCATATTTACAGTTTCCACCTAACCTCTGGAAGACTTTTCCCTTCACAGCAGGGAGGGAAGAATTCATATTCAAAATGACCTCGGTAGAAACAAACAACCAAACTGCTCCGTGCCATGCAGAAAAAGCACCTCCCTGTGAATACGGTACTTTACCAAACACAAAGGGACTGCTCTCCGGTCCAGTGTGTGCTAGGGGCTTCTCACAGGCCAGGCAAACTTAGGATGAAAAGGGCTGAATCAGATGGTATTTAAACCATTTGGGTTTTGTTTGGGGCAGTCCTAAAGCACAATATTGAAAAGCAAAAAGATAGGGAAAGTCATGAAAATACATGTGCTCCCTATGGGGCTGACTGGGAACCTGTGCTGGTCACCCACTTAAACAGCAACGTAGAGAATTCAGAAGACAAGCATTAAAGTGGCTAAAGCAACAACTCAGGAGGTAGTTCCACTTGGGGAAGTGGAGGAGCTTAGTAAATAGCCTTCAAAACGTCGAGGTTGCCCTGGCCAGTTTAGCTCAGTGTTTAGAGTGTCAGCCCTCATGTCTCTCTCACATTAATGTTTTTCTCTCTCTTCCCCTCTTTCCTTGCTCTCTTCTACTCTCTCTAACAACCAATGGAAATCCTCAGGTGAGGATTAAAAAACAAATAAAAACATCTAGGGATCAATAAGAAAAGAGGTTTTCATTTGCTACTAAAAAATGAAATGGAAATTAGCACCCTCTGGCACATATAAGTGTCATATTTATCACAGCAGCATTAATAATAGTGAAAAATTAGTTGCAAACTAAGTGTCCAAGAGAATAATGACTTAGTAAATTCAGTCAATCTAACAAAAATGATGGGTAACTAGCAGAGGGGATATGAAAAATATCATTGTCTGAGCATCAATCAGAGTGGATATGGGTCATGCATGACACTTTCATGTTGGCAGGGGTGTGCATGCATCTCTAGAAGCCATGGAGGCATCTGGGAGCAGACAATCTTTCTCTGCATGGCACACAGCAATTTGTTTACCAACTGGCACAGAAGGCTTTGAATTCATTTTAACAACTGGCACAGCAATATCAGTACAGTCTGGCTACGTGCCCTTGCTGACTGCTGGCATGGCAACAGCTAACCCCCCCAAGTTCTTACTCCAGCCCAGGCACTGCAAAGCGTAAGTCACAGCTCTAAGGTGGCCACTGCTATCATCTTGCTTTACAGATGACAAAAAGACTCCGGGAGGCTAAATAAATTGCTCCAGCTCATTCTGCTTGCAAATGATAGTGCTGAGATTCAACCCCAGGGATGTTTGTCACCAAAACCTGGCAACTTTACACTGTACCACGTTGCTTCCCAAAACTATGTACCTATATGATATAATATTAAAGGATCAAGCCCACAACTGGGGCATGTGCCCTGACCGGGAATCAAACCAGTGACCTCTTGGTTCATAGGTCAATGCTCAACCACTGAGCAACACTGGCCAGGCTATAATACACTGCTTTTATTATGAAAGATAACTTGTGAAGAAAAACTATCATAAGGAAAAATTTTATGACAATAAGGTTTCTTAAACACTGGAAAGAGTTATGAAGTTACAACTCTTTATGCATTTTTCCCTCCCCAAACAGGATACTTTTCATCTGTCTGAAATAGTTCAATTACTATTCTAATTGAATAAACAAAATCACCTACAAATTATAGCCCTTTCTAGCATTATGATTCTATAATACATTGTCAATCCTTATAAAAAATTATCAGTCTAAACACTATAGAGGCCGAAACCGGTTTGGCTCAGTGGTAGAGCGTCGGTCTGCGGACTTGAAAGGTCCCGGGTTCGATTCCGGTCAGGGGCATGTACCTTGGTTGCAGGCACATCCCCGGTGGGGGGTGTGCAGGAGGCAGCTGGTCGATGTTTCTCTCTCATCGACGTTTCTAGCTCTCTATCTCTCTCCCTTCCTCTCTGTAAAATATCAATAAAAATATATTAAAAAAAAAAAACACTATAGAGAACCCAAGGAATTCATTCATTCAATTAGTATGGACTGCCTGACTGCTACTATGTATCAGTCATTTGGCTAGTTGCTGAGAACCCCAAGTTAGTCAAGAACCTTGGCTTTGTGGCGCTTACAGCGATTCCAAAATGGCAGTTCCTTCTTAGCCTATTTTTAAGTCAACATCACTGTGTTGAAGGGCAGAGAACACTGGCTCCAGGCTCAGAATCAGCAATCAAGGTTACACCTACTGGAAGGGGCCACCTCAGAAACTCAGCATGGGCTCACTTGTGTCTAGGCCCCTGAGAGAGTACGACGGCTGCTGGGAGATCCCTTGGCCCTGAGAACAGTTTCTATGCCATCTGCTAGGATGCCATATTTTGGGGGGGAGTCCCTTTGGAGGAAATGAGATGGGTACAAATGATTGAGAAGACTCAGCAATTTCTGAGAGTTAGCTAGTCTTGCATCTTACAGTGAAGGAAGAGAGCCTGCTATTTAACCAAGCTGTACCTTTGAGCACACACACATGTAAAACTTGGTAAATGTCACAGTATGGTTACAGAACATACACTACCACCATCGTTACCAGTGTGAACACTATAAGGCACTTTGGTAGTTCTGACCTGAGAACCTCCCTCTGATCTAGATAAATCAGGGCTCACAGGGTTAGATAAATATATTTACTTGGAAGGTACAAAGTGTTACATAAATATATTTACTTGGAAAGCATAGTGCGGATTGCTACTCCAGGGATATAAATACCATTTTGTGCTTATAAGTAGAAAGATTGCTGAACTCCATGCTACCTTCCCAAAAATAAATATCCATTTAAATTAATAAAACACACACCCCTATACACTCTCCATCTGCCTTTACTGCTTTCCCATTTAGTCAGGTCAACCTAATCTTGGAATTAGATCCCTTTTCATACTTCAGGTTAGGTAAATATTAAGTGTGCTGAATGTGACAGTTTGTTGAAAATTTAAGATGGCTGAAAGATCTTTTAAATCATCTGTTAGACTCCATCATGCCTAGAAAAGTGGGGAACTTACATTCACCATGTATTCAGTCAATGCCCCAACCATATGCATCTCACCTTCGATATAGCTTGGACTGTCCGAAAGTCATAATTACCAGTGGTACATGGAAGGTAGTCAAGACTAGAATGATCTGGAGAGAGACAAAAGCACACAGTTAAAAAGAAAGATAGCCCAATCACATGCTTACCTGTGATGTGATTAAACCAACATGTGAAAGCCCTGCTTTGCAGTAGCCTATACTATAGTTAGAACACCAAGAAGTTACTAAAGTTTGCAGTGATTCAGGGTCTCAACTCTTGGTTGAGATGGTCCCATCACCTACACTTGAAGCAGTGAGGCAGAGCTAATCAACTACCCATTACAAAAAAGGAAGGATTTAACTACTTTGTATCCATCTATATAATAAAAGCCCAGCAAACTTTATGGTGGAACAACCACAACAACTGGTCGCTATCAGAATAACTGGAGCTGCCCCCTGGTGATCAGTGTGCTCCCACAGGGGGAGCATGGCTCAGCCAGAAGCTGGGCTCATGATTGGCAAGTGCAGTGGTGGTAGCAGGAGCCTCTCTGCCTCCATGGTAACGCTAAGAATGTATGACTGACAGCTTAGGCCTAAGCCATCAGTTGGACATCCCCAAGGGCTCCCGGCCTGTGCCCTCTCATAGTCCGGGCTGAGGACCACCTAGCTCACCCCCACCCATGCACAAATTTTGTGCACCAGGCTTCTAGTGTTATTATAAGCTATTCTCGGGCAAGAATCAGTTCTCTTTCTGAGTATGGGAAGCGAGAGCACTCTGGGTGCTCAAAGGTCTCTGTGTCACATTTATCCTTCTTTTTCTCCTCCCCGCTCTCAGTTCTCCATGAAATTAATTTCTTAAATATTTTTCTAGATAACAATATGCATGAGGACAAATTCTGATAGATTAGTACAAGAGGGAATCTCAGCCATGTAACAAGAATCTTGCGATACCAACTATCTTAAATAAATGTATAAATCATGGAAATTAGAGCACAACTCAAATTTTAGAAGAAACTGAGACATGCTTAAAGGCATTCTACCAGAAACTTAAAAATTAATTAGGATAATAAATTTATAACTTGCTCTTCGGCTCCAATATTATATTTCTTTGGATTCCTGACATGGCCATCGTGTGCCTCAGTGCTATGCTGCATACATTCATGGAATACCAGAGGGTATGCTCTGCGGCCCTGCCCTTGCTCAGGCAGGATAATAACAGAGCAGCTAACACCAAGCCCGGATTCAAGACCTGGGGCCGATGCATCCAGAGTGCACCCTCCTACAGGGAGACGGGCTACGCATTGGAGAAGAAGGAGCTGACTGAGGCTCCTTCCACTCTCCCATCCTGGCAGCACCTCCTTTGTTGTAGGGAAAGGGACACAGATGGAACTAAACAGGCATGAGCCTGTGGGCCACAGTCCTTCAACACCAACTGTGGGAAAACGCATTTTGGAGGAAAGATGCCAAGACGTGCAATGCGCAGGTTTCAGTTTCCACACTGGTCTCCCCACGTGTATGAAGCTCGCTTCTCAGCATACAGCACACGCTCCCTCTCTGCTTCTTGCTCATCTTGATGCCAAGCAGCCAGCACATACTGAAAAGGTGTCTATCTTCCCATTATGGAAGAGGGTGGTTACAGGATGTTTCCCGTTCTACAGCAACACCAAACCAACCACAGTTTCCTGAGAGTTTGTCCTGGAAACATGTATTTCTGTGTCTGAGGTTGGAGACAGTTTCAGAAAGTAATAGCTTTTAGTGCTTAAACTCCCCAAATCTACATCATCTTGCTGAGTTGAATTCACAGTCTCAAAATATTACTTACCCCAGTGCTATCTCCAACCCAAGACAAGGATACTGAGCCACTGAGGTCATCAAATACATGCTGTAAGGGGGGAAAAGAGAAATTCGTTTACAAATGACATCTTTCCTTCAGTCTTTGACTCCCTTAAATAACTCAGAACGCTATTATTTCAAAGTAATTAAATTCATAATTATAAGGGGACTTGGATTCCCAGAGCAAAATTTGCAGGACAGAATTTAACTACTTAAATTACAAATAACTTGGAGATTTTAATTCTTTCTCACACAAAGTATAAGCCAAGCAGATGAGTTTTCTTCATTGCACCAGATGGGGAGATGGGGTAATCTCATTGCTTTCTCCAACAGCACTAAATATAAATATGTCAAAAGTATTCTTAGGATGCTTTAAAACAAGGGATCACAGCCCACACTGACAGCTATAACTGTAACCAATCAGCATAACACATTTTCTCAGCAGCCTTCACAGTACAGGTGCATGGTTAATAACTAGATTCCTTTTGCTCCTAGGCTCTCTCAACATGACAAGGGACAGAAGCGAGAGCAAATGCCCTTTTTTCACATTTAAAATAGTACTTGATAATGATAATAGTAGTAATAATAGTAGATATTAGTAGATAATGGTAATAATAAATAGTAGTAGATAATGTAATAGTAGTACCGTATTTGCCAGCATATAAGACGACCCTTTGGCCCTGAAAAATATGCCTCCAAGTGGGGGGTAGTCTTATACGGCGAGTATATAACAAACTCTGTATTTTTAGTGGAAATGTTAGGGGGTCGTCTTATACGCCGGAAAATACGTATTTTTCAGGGCCAAAAAATCGTCTTATACGCCGGCAAATACGGTAAATGATAATAGTAAATAAAGTAATAATAATAATAAAACAACCTTAATAGCATTGTGGTGACAGTGAGGAGACAAAAGAAAAGGAAAGCTGGTGTAGTGTATCCAAAATATGGTAAACATATTAAAATGCAGTTATATATTTTTGTTAATCCTCACTCGAGGATATTTTTCTATTGATTTTTAGAGGGAGTAGAAGGGAGGGAGGGAAGGGGGGAGAGAAAGTGGAAGAGAGAGAAAGAGGGAGGAACATCAATGTGAGAGAGACATATTAATTGGTTGCCTTCTGCATGTACCAGGGCCGGGGACTGAACCTGCAACCCAGATTCATGCCCTTGACTGAGAATTGAACCCAAGACCCTTTGGTGCTCAGCCAACACTCCAACCACTGAGCCACATCAACCAGGGATAAAACACAGTATTAGTAATCATTGTAGGTGCTTTTGCATTTTGGTTTTCAAATACTTCCTTTCTCTATCTATAAAATAATATATATCCATTACAGAAAATGTAGACAATAGGGAGGTATAATGAATATGAATCTTTTATAATCCTATCACACAGAGATATTCAAGGCAAACACTATATTTATAATCTTCTAGTCCCTATTGTTGTTGTTTTAGCTAATAAATAAATAATTCCAAAAAGACCACACTGTCACTTGGTAAAAACGTCCAACCACACAGAAATATATACAGAAAAAGTGAAGATTCTTCCTCTTTGTCTGCCACGTGCCCCCCCCACACACACACACACACAACCCCACTCCCCAGAGGGGTTAACAGTTTACTATGCATTCCTACTGTGTGGACAATTCCACTTTCCTCTTAGGAGGACATATATCTTAAGATTTTTAAAACCTTAAACAAGCCCTGCCTTTCCGAACATTAAGGCGCGGTTCCTTAGAAGCAGAGGTATCACTGTGTCCTCTCTGGTGTTCCCTGTGCCTACCGCGGCACTTTGCACACTCAATGAGCATTTGTTGAAAATGGTTCTACAGCCTTCCCAAACCACAAGCGCAGTCTCAAAATAGCACATGTCTGTAAATGGTGGATGGCAGTCTCCTGGTCACTCAAGCTGCCAATCTCAACAGAGACGTCTGAAGAAACAGAACTCAAAACACTGTTTTGCTTATCTTCTAATTTTCTTTGGTGGTCTTCCTGAACGGGCCTCTGCATTCACCTCTGCTATTACCCCTCCGGGCTGTAAGAACATCTGAGGTCAGCAGAATCTCTTGTACAGTCTCTGCGAGTGGCACAATCAGTGCCGCACAGAGGGCTCGCTCAGTGAATGCTGGTTAACTCTCTAACGCTCAGGCAGCGCTTCTCACAGCCGCTGCGGGACAGAAAGGCTATTCATGCTCACACACTGGCCAAGCATCTGCGGAAAAGCAGGACTGCTAGAGACATCTGGAACCAGCAGCGTAAAAACGGACACAGCGCTGTGTCTTGCAAGATAGTCCGCACGGAGCAAGATGGCATATGCTTTTGAGTGAGGATAGCGTCTGAAATCACATCAATGAGCTCCTTGAGGAGAAGTGGAAAGATCCAGAGCTACCACAGCACGAGACAGACCCCACGGCTGTCACCTAAACAGAGGCTCTCTCTCCAAGGAAGGCTCTGGCCACAGCAGCTGACTAGGAGAAAAGACAAATCCACCATTGGAGTCCTGCTGTCTTGCTCAGGTAACAACATGGCTTGTCTGGAGCCAATCAGGGCCTGTACCTCTCACCTTATTACTCCCTCTCCTGCTGCCCAATCACAGAGGGGGAAGGTTCTTAGTTGTCACGAGCAACCTGCAACTTCTCCTAAACAACTCAAAGGACAGTTGACCTCATTCATCATCCAAAGAGAACCTTTGGAAAAGTAGGCCAGATTTATCTATAACAATAAAAGCATAACATGCAAATCAACCGAAAGTCCAAAGCAGAACGACCATCCAGAAGACCACGCTATGACACCCACTGGCACCAGGCCAGCCAAGGCGGGTGCAGTGCAATTGGTCAGAGGCCAGGCCATCGCCCCATGACTGCCCTGCAGAGGGAGGCCCAGGCTACCCAGTGGTGGCGCTAAGGCAGGTGGGCGGAGCCTCCCTTTGCAGGGTGGAGGGGTGAGGGGTGATTGATGGTGGGGCTCCCAGACTGAGAAGGCACAAGCTGGACTGAGGTACCCTCTCCTCCACCCTCCCCACTCCAGTGCATGCATTCTGTGCACTGGGCCTCTAGTTAACTATAATTGTGGTCTTCTGCTACTCTTAACCCTTTCTCCCTACCCTTCCAGTTACATTTCACTTTTGAAAATAAACAAACTCATTGAAAAAGCTCATCCATCTACAGCAAATGCAGCTAATTTTTATATTTCAGTCTTTAACATTCTTATGGTGAAAGTAAAAGAAAAAAAAATCAGATTTAACAACAGACAAAAAACTCAGGAAGAAAGAAAAGGTCTGAGTGGACAAGAGACAAATCCAGCAGAATTGGGGACCAAGAGCACAGATACAATTCTACCCCAACCATGGGAGGGTCACAGGTGTCCAGGAAAGGGTGAACAGTCCTGGTCATGGTTAGGGCACAGAATTCACAAGTGTCAGCACAAGGCCATCAATTCTAATGGACATCATTTATCATATTTAACATACTATCCATGTCACTCTACATTGTGGTGACATCATAGATATTTCAAAACATGTATTACTTTTAATTATAGCATAAGAACATTGTCCGCCTCCCTCACTGGATCTGAAGAAGAACATCCGGTACAAAGGCTAAGCCTATTCATTTTAGCAGGAATATATAAGGTAGCACATAAAAGGCATTCAATAAATATTAAATTCATTTTCTTTAAGAATTACTTGTGAAGCTCTGAAAAGGAGGAGGATGAAAAGATAAAGCCAGACCCACTTAATTTCCCCACAACAGAAACGAGTCTAAATATGAAAAGTTCTATTCTGAGCAGACTTCTGCTTCTGGCCGAGAGAGATCAGCAGGGATCAGATTAACCTTCCCACTGGAAGCAACTGAAAACACAAACTATATGAAACCATCGTTTTCAAGACACTGGACTTCAAGGCAACAAAGTACAATAACCTCTGACAGACAAAAAACAAAACAATGACCACCTTTGTCCTAGGTGACTGTCCGGAGAGTGTCCAGGACACAGTGCCAGGAAGGGGAGAACCCAGATGTCCCCTCAGTGAAGAAATGAGCTGGTGGTCTGGGGAGGACATGGAGGCTGTAGCCACCATCACCTATAGTTACCATCAACCCCATACACACAGTCAGAAATGGGTGAAGATGCCCTGGACCCATCAAAGCATTTGGAGGCACTGGTTGGGAGTGGACTACATGGATGAGTAAGAAGAATAAAGTTCTGCCTGCACACAGAGGGGTAAGCAGGGATTGCAAAGGTCGGAACATACAGAAGCAAGAGCAAGATGGCGGGTGGAAGGCAGTTATGCAGGAAGCACAAACATGTAAGGATTTTGAAATTTTTCAAAGAGTAACAAACTATATTAATATCGCCAACTAGTAAAGTGCTGAGTATATAGTAAATGCTATTAAGTACTTGTTAAATAAGAATTTCAAGTCAGGATAAACAAAGTTAAGGTGGGAATCAAAGGGGAATAAAAATAGAGAAAAATGTGTGTGAGGAAAAAAGTACTTCTGATTGAAATACCCAAGAAATCTGAGATGAGGCCACAGGATCACTGACTCAAACAGGCATGGTTTCCAGTGGTAGATACAGTTGAACATAATCACCCAATAAGTTATGGTTCAATTGTTCTAACCAGGGCAAAGTAAGAGGAATAAAAGAAATATGAACAAAGGGCAAAGCTTATGCTTCCAGAGAATTGAAAGGCAGATTAATCTCTCCAGGCAGAGAAAACCCCAAATCTCCAACACAATACAACCAATGACTATCCTGTACTATTACAACCCAGAACATATAAAACATGCTAAAATACTGAACATATAAAAACATTCAGGAGTCAAGTCCAGCCCACAGAAGTCAGAGTGATATCTGCCTCAAGCGCTGTTACACAATGATGTTATGTGTTAGCTGTTGGTATACATGACCACTGGAATGGAGAAGGTGGGGAGGTTTGCAGTGTGTTTTATTTCTGGGAACAATAGCTGTGTTGCAAAAGGGACAGATTATTTAGCATAAAGAGAACATGATTTGACCACTACATATTGCTAAGAGTCAGCCAAATGTATATTCTAGAAGGTCAAAATTAAAAAACACACACACACACATACACATGTAAATGTGCTATTTGTGTGACTAACAAGCCCAAAGCCAGTACTCAGAGGGGCCACATGGTAAACACATAATTTAAATTACTTAATCACATCCTAGGGAAGGAAGCTCAGAAACCAGGAAGTTGAAGACTAGCTATTAACAAGTCACCTGATCTATCAGGAAACTTGCTCACATCTAGAGAGATTGATTAATCCCCTAGCAGTTACTGGCACAGGAAGAGACAGGCAAAGTCCAAGACTGGGTGAGGTTTCTTTTAGTGTATGACAACGACTCTCAACCCTTTCCATCTCATGGCACACATAAACTAATTACTAAAATTCTGCAGCACACCAAGAAAAATGTATATTTTTGCCAATCTGACCAAAAAAAAAAAAAAAGCTGTAATTTTGATTCACACCAAGTGGCTATTGCTGTGTTGGCTATTGATTTTTTTTTTTTTAATTTGGAAAAGAGAGCAGTGCCCCTGACTAAAATAGTTAGGAATTGAATATTTTAAAAATTCTTGCTGCACCTCAGCACACCAGTTGAAAATCGCTGGTGTATGATAAAGCTAACAGTGCAAGTTAGTGGTCAAACAGCTGGGAAAAACTAGCTATTTAGAAAAAAATATATAAAGATAGATTCCTAATTCCCTTCTTATCCCCACTCCCAAAGAGATTCTACACAGAACAGAGATTTAAATGTAAAAAGTTAAGTAATAAAAATCCTTCTCCCTTCTGTCTGCACTCTCTAGAAATCAGTGGGAAAATATCCTTGGGTGAGGATTTAAAAAATAATAAAAATAAAGCTATATAATTTATTTTCATTTTTTAAAAAGGATATATGAAAGGCTGGTATAAGAAGTACTCATTGATGTTCTAGCCGGTTTTACTCAGTGGATAGAGCGTCGGCCTGTGGACGGAAGGGTCCCAGGTTCCATTCCCACCGGGACACATCCTGGGTTGTGGGCTCAATTCCCAGTAGGGGGCATGCAGGAGGGAGCCAATCAATGATTCTCTCGCATATTGATGTTTTTCTCTCTCTCTCTCCCTCTTCCTTCCTTTCTGAAATCAATAAAGATATATATATATATATATATATATATATATATATATATATATATTTTTTTTTTTTTTTTAATAATAGAAATACTCATTGACTTATTCTTCTGTTGCACTGGCTAACAGACGTAAGAGACAGGTACAGACTGGGTCAGAGGGTCCCTATTCCCCCGAGCCACACTAACAGTGTCTTGAACATCATTATTTGCTGACACACTGTTCAGAGTTTTTTCATTACCTGTTGATCAGTGATTTCTAGTCTCCCAGATGACATGGACAGCCATTTACTATTCCCAGTAGGGGAGCGCTGGACAGCAGGGATTCACCAACGGACAGTTATAACCAAACTGGTTTTCGGGGAGTCGTTTTATTAGAAAGTAGGGGGACAGCTTGTACTGCCGTCTCTGAAATAGGGCCACCTTGACAGCTACTGCAAGACTCACCCACAAGTTTGCCGTCTATCATTTCAAAGCCTAAAACACAACATCCTTCATGGAAATAACTCTGTCTTCATTATCTAATTAAACCTGAAGCCTCATTAAATTACTGTGACTATAGCTTGGAGAACTTAAAGTTGGTCCCGAGAGTCACTGTAGCTTGGAAAAAACTAGGTAATAAGAAACTTCGGCCTAGCTTTAGTTACACACCTGATCAAAGGTAAAACACTCAAAGAACTGCCTCCCACACACCCGAGCCGGGTCAGTGGCACATGGCAGGCCCAGTTAAAAGACACGTGGAGCAAGCAAAAGAAGCCATCAACAAAATGAAAAGACAGCCCCCTGAATGGGAGCACATATTCACAATGACACATCTGGTGAGGGGCTAATAATATCCAAAATAGATGAAGAAATTACACAATTCAACACCAAGAAGACAAATGACCGAATTTAAAAATGGGCAAAGGAACTGAATATATACATCTCCAAAAATGATATACAGATGGCCAATAGACATACGAAAAGATACTCAACGTCACTAATCATCAGAGAGATGCAAATTAAAACGACACTGAGATATCACCTCACACCTGCAGGATGGCTGTCAGCAATAAATCAACAGTCAAGCAAGGGGAACCCTGTGCACTGTTGGTGGGAATGCAGAATGATGCAGTAACTGTGGAAAACAGTATGGAGTTACCGCAAAAATTTAAAAATGGACCTACCTTTTGACCCAGTGATCCCACTTTTGGGAATATATCTGAAGAAACCCGAAACACTAATTCAGACAACAGTATGGTGATAGCCAGCGGAGCGGGGGGTGGAGAAAGGCAAAAAAGGGAAAAGGGGAGAAATGGAGATGGAAACAGACTTTGCCTTGGGCAATGGGCGCACAACACAGAGGCAGATGATGTTTCCTTGAGTGACACACTTGAAACCTGCATGATTTTGTTAACTAATGTCACCCCAACAAACTCAATTAAAAATAAAAAAAAAGACACGGGCAGACGACCAACCATCTGGTCATCAGGAACAACCTCTCTGGCAAGTAAATGCGGAAGTGAATTCAATGGTGGTGTCCCTCACACACACTTCTACTTTCAACAAATCCATGGCACAAGGCGGTGCCTACCATGAACCAGACCCTACTGGGAACACAGTGCTGGGAACACAGTGATCATCCACTTTCTGTGCCCGTGGAGCTTTCAACATGCTTCTTACAGAAGTCTAAAAATGAAGCCCAGACATGCTAGGCATTTAATCTACAGAAGACAGCCTGTCCCAGGAAGACAGAGCCACAAAGGTATGGTAGAGCCTGGTGCAGGGCCTCGCTGGCTGAGGAAGTAGGCACACGTCATTTTCTCTTGGGAATCCATTTCCCTGGTATAAAACGGAGCGATGCTCCTTCACTCACTGGAATAATAAAAATCAAATGAAAAACAAAGATAAGGTGTTGGTGATTCCCCTCCCCCCCCCAAGGGGAATTTAAGATTTGGGCTTCCCAACCCTAACAGGAGCACAGGGGGACAGGGCACAGGGAGGCACAGGGAGGCCTGGGCAGGGCCTGGATGACGCTCTGACCAGACTACCGCTCTGGTCAGCGTGGCACTGGCACTGCTAGGGCCATAAAAATGAGCCAAACACCAGATCACAGATGATCAGTTCTCAGGGAGACTATTAGAAATGAAAAGGCTAAACAGAGACTCTTATTCAAGTTGTCAGACTTGCCTGCAAAGGTAGGATGAGACAGAGGTGAGCGCTGGGCTAGCAGGGAACCTGAGTTTTATTTCCAGCTGGGCCTTACGCCTGGTGAACTTGAGCAGCTCAACCTTACTCCACCAAGGCGAGGGGGGGCTGGAATGACAACATTTCTAGTCCCTATAAGCTTTAAAAGTCTATGACTCATCATTCATTTAACCTCTCCATTTACTTTTCCACTGCTGTCTTCATTAAAAAATAAAAAAAAATCGGCTCCGTGCTGGACAACACTCTAGTGTTAAAAGCAGAGGTGACAGCAACCTCCGTCATCTACAAACTCCCCAGCCTGGCTGCTCCCTGAGAGGAAGCGGGGAGGCCTCTGGTGCCGCCATCCATGCACTAAAAACCCGTGCGTTTGACCTCTCGGAGAAACTTGCAGGCCAGCACTCTAAATCAATTTGCTAAGCTTGTTAGAATTGCCTAAAATTAGTCATCTGTTTCCCTGGCTTACATTAGAAGCAGCAAATCAAATCTGGGGACGGGGCGGCAGCTACGGGAACCAGCTATTGCAATGGGACTATCATTTCTGCAGGGGAATTTTTTTTTTTTTTCCAACAAGAAGACAATGGCACTAGGCTTATAAATCTGGGCTGCTCGGAATGGGAGGATATGATCCTACATATCTCATCCTGAGGGCATTAGTGCCATATTAATGTGAGTCGCAGTGTAGCATAATGCCATCTCAATGGTCCAGGCTCATTCAGTTGACTAAGAAGACAGTGAAGTATTTTAGAAAAATTTCCACTGGAACAACAACAAAACATTTGGCACTTAAAAGGGTAGGCTTAGTTTCTGAAAAATTCACTTTTGTAGGATAATTCATTCATTTCAAATCATGGTCAATAAATGAACTAAACTGCAAAACTGTTAACATTTAATTATTACCTCTTACTCCCATTTCAGAGAGGAGGAGGCGATGCAGGGAAGGGATGTGCCAGTCGCCAGCTGCCTGAACCATTAAGGCTCACCACTCACCCCCTGGGTCGAGGACTAACCCCTCACTCCCTCCACCACCAGGCTGGCTTTCTGCCAAACCTCTGGGCGCACACCAAGCTCTCTCTAGCCCCAGGCCTCCGAACATGCTGTTCTCTCTGCTTGGGATACTCCTACTGGCAAAAAGTCCATTATCGTCAAGTATCATTTAAAATAATTTCTCAGCAAGTTCTTCCTAATGTCCCAGACTGAAAAGGCCTCCCTCAATTATTCTCCTGTAGCTACTTCATTTCTTCTTGGTACTTCTGTTGATAATCACATAACTGCATAATGTCTGTTCTCCCTGCAGGGATCTTGTCTGCGGTGTTCAACGTCAGTTCCCAGCAGCCAGTACAATGCCTAACACGCGGTAGGCACTCAATAACCCATTGTTGAATTGGAGACTAACACTTACGATATATAAGACACCACTGCTACTTTACAGATGAAGAAGCAGGCTCAGAGAGGGTGAGTAATTTGCCCAAAGTCACACAGCTGGTCAGTGGCAGAGCAACGATTCAGGCTCAGGTCTGTCTGATTCCAGGCTGCACACTTGATGACTACTCTTTTCCAAGCACTGTGTGCGATAGAAGTGATGAAGGACTCCTAGAGCACGCATAGCCCCCAACTTAGAGGAGTTTATAATCTGGGGGTGGGGGTGGGAAGGGGGAGACAGTGAATACAAGACAGAATACTACATAGGTAAGTGCTGTGTTACCTGGTATAGTTAAATGCCATAGGAGAGGAGAGAAAAACAAGCCAGCCAGAGGAGGAACGCCCTCTGAACAAAGTTGGAGAAGCACCTAGTGAGCAACGGGCTGGTGAGAAGGTCACTTTACCTGGCACAGGACTAACACAGGCCGGGAAGGGGTGAAATGTTTAAGAGATACGCGCGCGGAACACAATAATTAGGTTAGCATTCTGGTCTTCTATGCTTCCAAACCAAGATCTTGAGAGGCACCTACCACAGCTCATTACTATTTCTTACAACCTCACAGAGGCCAGGAGAAGGCAAAGCCAGCTTGTGGCTGCTCAGGGAAGGAACGAAGTGAAATCAGCAAGGCGCCGTTTCAGAGCAGTCCATGTAACCAGGCACCGACTCCAGTAAACTAAAGCTTAAGGACGAGGAGAAATCGTTTTTACATTATAAGTAGTCTTGTTTTTTCTAATGGTATATTTACTTACAACTATAAGTAAATAACTTCATATCCTTAGAACTGCCATAACCCGATGCCCAGGTACTGTTGACAAGAGAATTAGTATTTCCTCCTCCATCTCCTGCAGCTTCAAGAAACTCACTTTGTGTGGACCATCTCTCCCCTTCTCTGGGCCCCCTTTTCTTAACCCCTGAGTCCAAAGACATAAGTAGTATATGTTCCTTAATCCAGACTTGGTTCCTATAATACCCGCAACAATTCTCTAGAAATACAGCTAAGGAAAAAATTTAAGCACATCATGCAGATTTTTGAGTGTCTAACTGATAATGCATCAGCTTAATGATGATAACCATGAACCAATGGTGATAACTGTAAGACATCCTGGACAACTAAGTGCACACTAAGTCCCACCCTATCTCATTTAATCTTCACAGTGACTCATTTGGTAGATGAACAATATAAGGTTCACTGACATTCATCTGCCCATGGCCAATGCAGGTCCAGTCTGAGACCATGCTCCCTTCCTAACCACTGCCTCCCAGAACTATGCATCGTGTGAACAAGTTAAAATGTTGATGTAAAGATTTAAAAAAAGAACACATACGCTTCTGACATTTCTGCCAATCTTGGCACACTCTCATTCTTGCCACCCCCGCCCAAGCCTGTCATCCAATCCTGCCAAGTGATAAAGCCAAATACATTTTTGCCTCATCTGTGCCCTCTCATGCACACGTTCCTCCGGAGTTGGTATTTCGCAGGTCATTTGGCTGACAATTGGACCCCATGGACACAGGAAGAGATCAACAGGCTTATTAAGAAATGACATAAACCACATGTATATGGAACATCAAGGTTTTCAAAACAGTTCCTCGTCCAAGTCTCATGATCATGCATCATTTTATATGATGGGAACGAGAGGCATCGAAAAGCTAATTGAGCTCTGTTGAGGGTACTATGACCTTGGACGAGCAGAGGAGAATTCACAGGTGTATGCCTTACACAGGGTCTGTAACTTTGCCTTATCTTTAAAGCAACACACTGATTTAAAACACCGCTACTAGGTAGGAGAGGGTAAGGGGGGTATGGATGGAGCTGGAAGGAAACCTGATTTGGGGTGGTGAGCACACAATACAATATACAGATCATCTATTTTACAATGGTACCCCTGGAACCTATAATTTTGTTAACCAATGCCACCACAGTAAATTCCATTAAAAAAATCAACTTCTGCCGAAACCGGTTTGGCTCAGTGGTAGAGCGTTGGTCTGCGGACTGAAAGGTCCCAGGTTCGATTCCGGTCAAGGGCATGTACATTGGTTGCAGGCACATCCCCTGTAGGGGGTGTGCAAGAGGCAGCTGGTCGATGTTTCTCTCTCATCGACATTTCTATCTCTCTCCCTTCCTCTCTGTAAAATATCAATAAAATATATATATTTTTTAAATCAACTTCTTATATAAAAACAAAAACCCTCTCTATGAAACACTTCCAAATGGAGGCACCCAGGTTGGGACAGGTGCTCTACCCCCAGCTCTTGGCCCATAAGCAAGTTATTTAACCTCATCAGTTGAAGAGACCTGACCAGCTAACCAGCCTAATAACCCATGATTCCAACTTTAAGCACATTCTCAGCAAGAGTTCAAGTGTATCCTTGCTCACAAATATGCAGAAGGCAGAAGACTGTTCAGGGGCTTCACGTCCTTAGCTCTGGTTCCTCTTGCCTTGGCTCACACTCTCCTTGGAGGCCCCGGCGGCCAGGACCGCGCCCGGGCCGCCCCGCACTGTAAGCAGCCAGGCGGCGCCCGCCCTCCATTCCGCTCTCCTGCCGGGGCGCACGGCAATGGCCGCCTCTAGGAAGACAGCTCCTCTGGCTCCATCTCCACCTCTGGCTGCTGCCGCTCCAGCCTCACATCTAGCACTATCCGTTACAACACTTTCCCCATGAGTCCTAATGCCAAGCTCCCCGCCTGTACCCCCTCTTCCCACCCACTCCCCAAAAGAGCTGTCTTTTTTTTTTTTTTTTTTAACCTCTCTCTGTGTTTTCCTGGAAACCTTAATCATACTCATCACCCTTCTCTCCCACAGAAAATTTCCCTTGACCTTGCCTGAGCATGCCTGGGCTTCCTTATCCCCATGCCGTGACAGCTCTCCCTGAGAACTCTCCACCCCCCCCCATCCTCGCTTCACCCCCGAGGCCTTCCTAGACAGCACACCGAGTGGGTCATGCCTTCTCCGCAAATTCTTCCAGAATCCCAGCAAGCACTCAGTGAACACCGAAGTCCTTCCGGGGGCACCAGGGCGGATATCTTTATGCTTAACTTTGCTTGTGCACTGGCCTGGACTCCACCCACCGTGGCTCCTAGGTGTCTCAATGAACGACATCTGCTTTAAATGAATGAAAGACTTTACAATTAACAAAACATTTTGACAAAACTCCTTTGTTCCTCCAAATAATCTTAAAGCTGCTTCCCTGGTTAAAAAGAACTGAAGGGGAGAGGAGGTAAGTGACTGGCCACGATCACAGAGCTGTGAAGCAGCAGAGCCAGGACTCGGCGTGTTCACTGAACACGTCCTTTGAGCCGTTTTGTAAACAACATGTCTGCGATCTGAGTCCCCTGGACAGACGGCAGGTACCAGATAAACATTTGATTTGCACTATCTTGTCTGGAAAGTACTGAAGTTAATTAAAAATGTCTTCCCCGGTCAATTTCTGTTGGTCCTTCAGGGCGATCTTACTGTTGAACCAGACCTGCCAGCTGGCTCACGTACAGTATTAGCACTTCGTCTGTTTAGAACATACAGGAAGAAAAGAACAAAGCTCTCAACAAAAGCAAATATAAGAGATATAGTACTCAAAACCCTAGAAGGAAAAAAACATTCATTTTCTCCTGATGAAAGTAAACCAAGCCAGTGACTCATGTAAGTTCTAACCACACAGGGCTGATTCTACCAATGGTAAGATGATCATCTACTTTCAAACACACAAGCGGCCAGGACTCCTCCCCCCCTCCAACCCCCAATAAAGAAAACATAACAAAAAACAACAGTCCCAGTTTGAGCAAAGTACTTGCAGGAAAGAAAAGAACAATTTCACTGCTATATATCTACTGGGTTTGTTTTTGGGCTATCCAAGCTAGTGGCGTTGATTAGATTAGATTTTTCAGCTGACAGGAACGATAAAGTACCGCCCCCCCCCCCCAAAAAAAAAAGGTCAAATGTCTTTCATAATTATATGGGGGGGAAACTCCTGCTATCTTTAAGAACACTCGTATTTCACTGAAGCAAGCTCTGGAGGTGGTAACAAATTACCACCAGATGTGAAATCCAGGCTACGGTCAAGTTCAACTGGGAAGCAGAACAGCCCCAATTTGCTTCTAAATTTGGATCCAACCAATAAACATTTGTGATCACAACCTCTGGCCTCCTCTTCTTCCTTATGAATCATAGAATTATTTTAAGCATTAAAAATCCAGCCCAAAATTTCTCATGTTGTAGACGAAGAACTGAAGGCCAGATACTGAAATGCAAAACACAAAATTTCATTCACAGAAAAATTTACCGGCAAAACTCCACAGGCTCTGAAACGAAGCTTTTGTTTTTCACTGTGGTTTCCTGAGGTTGGGGTTGAAGGTAGAGAGGGGGAAAATAGCCTCAATCCTAAAACAAAACACCCCCACGTGTCCAGCATTCACTAACAACGTCCACAGGTTTGAAGGGTCTGTCATGAAGTCATTCAGCCCGGCTGGCTCACAGCCACACATCACTGCCCCCGCTTCGACTGGCCACCATCACAGCAGTCCAAACTCGCCCACAGCTGACTCAAACTGAGCAGCTTGTTCCTTAAGCCCCATTAGCCCCCGGACCATCTACAGGCGGATCAGTGAGGCCGCAGCTAATGGGAAGAACAAGTTTTCACCAAATTTTTGGGGGGAAAAAATAAAAAATAAAAAAACAGAAAAAGAGTAAAAGATGCAATAGAAACAATGGTTACAGAAAGGGAACTACAGGTGCCTGGAAATATACAAATGCAGTGTCTATTTTGTAGTATCTTTGGAGCCATTGCCACACAGTCCTTTGTGAGAAAAGCTGTATTTTTAATCACGTGCCAACGCTGATGGTTTTGTCTACCGTAATATTAGCTTCCAATCATATAAACCATCTGAGTGTCCTTTCTCCAGCCTCAGAACTCAGTCCACTCCCTGTAGAGACAGAGCTTGAGGGACAGGGCGGCGGGGAGGCAGCAGTACCCTCCTGCTCTGACCACCACACCTTGGGGTTAAGCAGAGCCCGTCACGTGAAGATCACACCAGGGTAACAGGCCACTTGGGACCAAGCCGGACAGCACAGTGTCTGCAGCTGCCCCCCGAGAATCCAAAGCTTCCTGGCAAGAGCTGCCTGCAGACGGGCAGAGTGCAGAAGGAGCTGATAATACCCTCGGTGAGCCTTTTGTGAAAGACCAGATCACACAGCAGGACGAAGAGCCTATTATTACTGGATCATTACAAAAAGAAAACTGGCATCAGTGATTGGCCAGAAGAATAAGCCTTCTTCCAATTATTTCCACAAACAGGAGACTCGGATTTCTAATTAAATATCACTATGCCCAGAGCCAGATATTTGCGTCAGCAGAGAAGTCACCCAGTGGTCACACTGCTTTCCTGTGAGCCATTGTCCCATCTGGCTAGCCCTCTGCCCTCATCCCAACCAAGCCTCAGAAGAAGACGAACCTTTGCCCGGATAAATATGCTTCATCACACGTGCTGGGACTTCTAACTGAAATCCCTGGCGCCCAAGTCATTTTAACAACCCTCTGGGTCAGAGGTCTGATCACTGTACTGCACGGGAGTAGGATCCACCAGGACCAAGGAGAGCCTACAGAATCCTACTCCTTGGCCCCAAATCGAATGGACGAAAGAGGACTCAGGAGAAGTGAAGGGTGAGGGTGGGTGCTGGGAAAGGTAGTCTAAAGGGAGGCTGAGGATTGGAATAAATGAGGCAGCTAAAACGTTTTGGGAGCTCAAGATGACCTTCAGGTTTCCAGTGACCAAGAGCCACAAGGGCTCAGAGCGGCGGCCCCCGGAGCCTCCCTGACGCAGCCCTGCCAGCACCCGCATCCTTCTAGGCCCCCCAGTCACACGGCTGCCCCACCGGCCTGTTTAAGACCTCGGATGCTTTGATGTTGGGTACAAGTTGGAAGTAATATGTAAAGAAGTAGTTAATGACAGGAGCAGAGGGAGGACAGAGAAGGAACAATTCCTGACTTTATTAATCATCAGTTTTAAAGACATTGTCAAATGGTCTGAACACAGGAATGAGAAACAAGGAGATTGTCAGCCATCACGGAAACTCTGGCCAAAGTACTGCATCTGTTTCTTTAAGGCAGAGTTTCATGCCTAACCACAAAGGGGTGCTCATAGGGAGAATGTTTTAAAGGCATCCAACTCAGCAACCAACATTAATAAAATCATCTAGGCACGCTCAATTTATCTCATGTACAACTTACATGGCGGGAGCGCTCCAAGCACTCAGAGGGAAGAATCAGTAAAAGTGCGGCATGAAGAGTTCGGGGTTAAAAGCAAGAGGAAGGTTATTTATCGAGTGTAAGAAATGCGCACACTTGTTGGAAACGCGCACACTTCATGAGAGATGAAGCCTGAGCTTAGGTCACTAGGGCACAGGTACGAAAACCACTACACCACGCTTCAGTTCTGCTTTTGCTTCCTTAAGATTCAACGCCGATCTAGTCTCCCGAGCCAGGTAAGCCACGGAAACAGACCCAGGGGATTCGCTAAACCTTCTGAGGCTTTTCGTTCTCCAGGCTGAGTACCTTTCCTTTGGGTCTCGGGACCCCGGCATCTAGTGTGAACATCTGGAGGGGCTTCCCATACATGATGCATTTACAGGCTTGACACGAACAACAGTTATAACAAGAAAGAAGAGAACCAAGAACTCTTGACTTTTCTTGGGAAGTCAATCCTCTCATCTTAAAAAAAGTGATTCTAAAGGCACTTTCCCAGCCATACAAGAGTATACAACGGCGCTGATAAAAAAGCAGTTCTGGCATGCTGATATTTTTACTTCACTCTGTTATTATAAAGATCCTAAAATACTAAATCTCTTCAATACAGCTCCGGATGATTTATTGGGAGTTAAAAATAGAGAACTAAAAATCAGAACAGAGTACTGCATGAAGATTCCTGGTGAAGGAGGAGGCTCGCTAAGAACTGCTTCGCTCATCCCTTCATGTATGCATGTTCCAAAAAGGATAGGATCTCTGAGCAGACCGTGATATTTTTGTTTCGTTTTGCTTTTATTTACGTTTTTCTTTCTTTCCTCCTCCTCCTTCTTTTTTTTGGTGAGACCATGACTGATTAACAATTGCAAAAATAACAATTTAAAATTAGGTCACTGGAAGAAGACTGGGGGAAAAAAGCTAAAAAAAAAAAAAAATCACTGGCAATAGTAGCCAAATAAAAATGAAAAGTAAACTTTCTCTACTTATCAGACTTCAAAGGATAAGGTTTCACATCTGCTCTTGATTTGGCCTAAGAACACCCCAAGCCAGTTTTATCAACCCCTTGCTACAGAAATCAATGCACTACAAATGACATATCAATTCCGACTCCTAAGGGAAGACTTCCACTAAAGGAATGAACCCAGAAGTAGCAGCAGATCTGTCAACCAGGAAGACAATCTGAAACACGGGGTAAGAAGACCGCGTCCAGGTGCTCAGGAAGGAAGTGGTCCCGTTGTAAATGAAGCATCTGTGTTGCGAAGACTTTCTCAATGCCACTGCATGGAGGTGGAAGTCTGCACCTTCTCCTCTGGGCCCCTCAGCAAACAGGAAGACTTTCTAGTACTCATTCCATCCTACCTGCACCCTACCTGTCCCACCCGTCAGCACTAGCTGGCCACCTTCCCGTAGCTGCTGCACGGGCGGCAGTAAGCGGGCTGCACCCTGCCGGCCTGGCCTTCACTGCACCTGCCCTGGTCTCAGGTCTGAGAATGCAGCGCAGGTAGCGCAGAGCCTGGGCAGGAGGAGATGGTTCGAGGGGAAGCGGAGACTCCACTAATATGCATGTGGCTATCCAAGGACGGGTAGCTAGCCACTCAACTCTGTCCTCATGCACCTCTTTGTAAGAAGAAGGGATATAACTGAGAAAACACATTAAATTGAAAATATGCTATGCAAATGTGGGTAGCAACAATTAAATTATTATTTCTGGAAAAAGCACGAGGAGGATGCCCGAGTTGCACGGGAACAAGGCGCCAGGGCATTCCTAACAACTGGCTGTGTCAGTCAGTGGGGCACAGGGTTGAGCGGCTTGTCTCCAGGGACAGGACTGCCACAATTTTTTAAAAGTTTTCCACTAGGGCCGAGCTCAAGGCAGATCTACGACGTGTTTCTCAGCTGCTGAGAACCGTGTTACAGTGCACAGGCTTCCTGGTCGGAGCCCAATGCCTCCACGGAGGTCAAACTGAAGGCGCTTGGAAGAGGTGCCATGCACGCTATCACCGCAGTCCCAGGCTAGCTCCTTGCCCTGTGCAAACAGGCTCGGTTACCTAACATGCTCTGGGACTTCTGGACAGCCGCTGCCCCCTCCAGTGCCGGCCCAGAGGGCACACCTTGGTTCTGCGCAGCCCAACTTTCCTGCAAGCACTTCAGGGGCCCAGCCCCCCGCCCGCCCCGCACGGCGCGCCCGGCGCCGGCTGTTTACAGGACGGAAGCCCGCCCCGGCCGGAGGTTTGACAACTTGGGAGAAAGAATGCCGTGAAGGCTCGGCCGGCCTCCCCTGTGACGAAACACAGCCGCGCGAGCCGCCGCGTCCCGGGGCCGCCCCCGCCCGCCGCCGCTTCGGGGCCGCGATCGGGGTCCCCTCGGCGGAGATGCCCGTTGGGGGCGGGGGGTGGAGGGGCCGCACCTCCCGGCCCCGGCGGCGCCCCGGCCCGGCGCCCGCTCACCTGGTGCGTGTTGTTGACCAGCCTGGCCACGAAGTCGGGGATCCGGCCGCAGCCCCGGTCCGGGTCCTGCGCGCTGCGGCGCCAACGGCCGCGGGGGAACGGGCCCCCGGGCGCGGCCGCGCGCAGCCCCCAGCTCACCCCGACGGGGCCCCCCCAGCGCGACAACGGCGCCGCGGGCGGCGGCGGGGCGTCCAGCCGGTCCTGGCCCAGCGCGGCCCGCGGCAGCAGCGGCAGGCCGAGGAGGAGGAGGAGGCCGAGGCCGTGGGGCCAGCGCGAGAGGCCGTCCGCAGCTGCTCGGGGCCGCTCCATCGCCGCCGAATGCCGACGCCGCCGACACCTGCCGCCCGGCGCCCGCCCTCCCCGCCGGCGCCGCGCCGCGCCACACCCCCGGCCGAGCGGGCGCTCCGTGGAGACGCGGCGGGCCCCGCCGCCCATAGGCCGCCCGCCTGTCCTTCTTCCCCCGCGCGCTCCCCATTGGCTCGCGTCGCCTCCGGCTCGGGGTCCTGGATTCGGATGCCAAGATGCGGGACTGATTGGCTGGAACGTGGCAGAGACGGCTGAGGTCATCCCCCGCCTCGCCTCGCCTCGCCTCGCCTCGCCCGCGGGCCGGGCCGACTTCCAGAGTTGGTGGCAGCCTCTCCCCCAGCCGCGAGGCTCCGCGCCCCGGGGCGCCGACCCCTCGCGGCTCCCTCTGCGTGGGCCGGGTTAGTCGCCTCTCCCCCAGAGACACCCCCCCAAATTCTCTGGGTTGCGGCAGCGCCGGGAAAATCTCCCCAGGGAACCCCTGAGCTGGCTCAGCTGGAAAACGGGGTTTGGTCACGAACCGGTGCTTCAGGTTTTAAGCCTTGTCTACCGAAGCAGCCGCCTAGTTGCCAAGAAGGTGAATGCGAACTGTGTGGGCTCAGGCCTGCGGAGAAGATGGAATCGGGGCGTTCGTGACTCATGCGAACTCACAGTGCCTCCGCCACGCATGGCCTCACGCTTACCTCCCTCTTGGGCACGGAGTTAGGCCCAAGGTGGGCTGCTGCTTGGTTTCCCTGGAGGTAGAAAGTAGCTCGGACTGTAGGGGCAGGTCAAAGCGGGCACGACGCCTGTCCAGTGCCTGCTTCGGGCAGGATCGGTTCACAGATGCCTATTGATCTCTTCCAGAGCGCCTCACCCTGCAGAGTTTATTTGCACAACTTCGGTTTTTCAGTAGATAATGTGCCCTAAATTAGCGCCCCGCCCACAATCAGTAAAACAGAGCCCTCGTCCTGGGCCCTTTATTGCAGGAACTGCACACATAACTTCTGTAACACGCAGTCCAGGTGAAACCAGTTCTGAACCTTAACCTTCACTGATTCCATCTCTTGAGAATGTTTGCTAGAATGTTCAAAAAAGGCAGCAAACAGAAAGACACAAAGTATGCAAGACGTAACCCCAGATACAGAAAGCTGCTAAAAATTACTTTTAACTATAAACTGGAGGTCAACCCAAATGAGAATCTAATCATTGTAGGACAAAATGGTGCACTGCACCCAACCCAATGTTTACAGCAAAATCCTTCTAGTCACATTAATTTGAGGACAGAGATTTACAAATTTACATCTCCCCTCCCCCCAGAACCATAGTTAGACGCAAGAAGTAAAAAAATATTTTTGAATGACATCTGAGCAGGATGGGAAGTCACTAGAATATCTTCCAGGTTCTCAATTACTGAAATGACAAGACAAAGCTCATCGAAAATGTGAATATATTCCTTTCCATCCACGACCATGTGTCACGTTACTTTTCAAAATACTGGTTATTTTTTAATCTATGACAACTGATGGGGTAGATCACAAGACAGTCGGTTCCAGCATGTGATTAGCTGTGGGGAGAAGAGGGACTATACAAGAATATTTCTTTGTTTAGTGACACAAAGATGAATGGTCTATTGTCTTACAGTCTGAGAAGAAAAAAGCCAGCTCAACGATGCCATCTTCTGGAGAAATTGCTAAGTACATTTACACTTTGTAACAAATACTAAGTTGTTACAATTATCTATACCTTCACTTTTTTTAAAAATATTTTTATTGATTTTTTACAGAGAGGAAGGGAGATAGAGAGCTAGAAACGTCGATGAGAGAGAAACAACGACCAGCTGCCTCTTCCACACCCCCCACCGGGGATATGCCCTTGACCGGAATCGAACCCGGGACCTTTCAGTCCGCAGACCGACGCTCTACCACTGAGCCAAACCGGTTTTGGCTATACCTTCACTTTTTAATCTGTAGCTTTTACTTATCATTATATGCTTCCAGAACATATAGTTCCTTCCTCAAAACTTATCAGCTGCTAGGGACATGGTATCTTGTATGCAGCACCGAGAAAATGAGTGAATATTGTTTTAGTGTTTCAGCCCAACACAGGCACTAAATACAAAAGTTGCCCTCTCAGATCTCCTTTGTGAAATAATGTACATAGAATCTTACCCGACTTGCAGGGCTAAAACATGCAAAGTTTCTCCCAAACTTTATTACAGAAAGATGAACAGAAAGCAGTTAAGTATCAAAACCATTAATTTTCCTAGTACTAGTAAGGTACCTTGTAGAACATTTTAAAATTCTACAAAAACTCTAAGTTGTATCTCTTTCAAGAATGCTACAATTCTATTATTTCAAGAATTCTACTATTAGAATTGTAAAAGGCGAGAAATTTATTGTTTCAGCAGCTGTGTAAGGTACACATACCCTGCTCAGGCACTGCAGGCTGAAGCTGAGAGACACGCTAAGAGCTATTCCTTAGTATTTTCCCCTACATAATACATGTGATCCAGAGACACAACTTACACTTCTCCCTAAAGCATGTTTGGCCACTTCCACATGTTCTGGGTAATGCAAGTCCATTTCAAGTCTCAATGAGATTTCCCTACAACTGAGCAGATGTCTAGGTTGCAAGGGGCATGGTGTTATAAAATCAAGTTGATTATTTAAAACCAGAAAATCTGAGTTCAAATCAATTCCCAACAGCTTGCTTTTGTTTCCAGTCCCACAGCCTTAGATTCTTCATCTGCTAAGTATGGTAACACCTACTTCATATGGCCATTTTTGAGGTTCCCATAGACCAGTTCTTTAAATAATCTCAACCAGTCTCATATGATGGCAGCTGTACTTGGGGGGAAGTTCACAGTACATTCCAAAGTGTGATGTAAACTAATTCTGAATTATGTCATTCTCTCTTCCTGATTTCTAATTGATTGCCAGTGAGTCCAAGATCATGAATTCAATTCTTGTTTCTTTTCCATTTTATTTTTTAATTCAATTCTTTTAGTCTTTAACTATATATACATACCAGAGGCCCAGTGCACAAATTTGTGCAGGGGGGAGGGAGGGTCCCATGGCCTGACCAGCAGGATAGGGCAGAAACCAGCTCTCCGGCATCCCAAGAGGTCCCAGATTGTGAGAGGCCGCAGGCCAGGCTGAGGGTCCACCGGTGCATGATCAAGACTAGGGAGAGACACCGGAGATTGGCCAGCCAGGGAGATGTGGGAGGGCTTCAGGGTGTGACCAGCCTGTCTCTCTCAGTCCTGATTGGCCAGACCCCAGCAGCAAGCTAACCTACAGGTTGGAACCTCTGCCCCCTGGTGGTCAGTGCACGTCATAGCAAGCAATTGAGAGGCCTTAGCATATCCACATATTGTGCTTTGATTGGTTGAATGTCCAACTGGTCCACAGACACTTAGCATATTAGGCTTTTATTATATAGAAGATATATATAATATATATATTCCCAATTTTCTGTTACTATCCCAGAACAACACTGGTACAACACTGTTGCTGGTTTACTCCAAACCATCAGTGTTTGGGGAGGACCTCAAAACATGTTCTTTTGATGGTCAATTAGCAGCATCTCCCTCATATGAGGAAAGCAGCAAAAAATACCCATTTACTTAAGATTAACTACAGGACCAAAATGCGTTTACAGTGGTATTAATACCTTAAGCCACTGGGAGGATCTGGATTAGGTCTGAGTTCACTGCTAGCACCCAAGGACTCATGATACAGTTACTCTGTTGTGAACGGATGTTCCGAGAGGATAGGGATATGTTTTTATCTACCTCTATCATTTTTTACCTCTAACATAAGCATTGTAAACAAAAGACTGCATTAGAAGAGAGTACTCTATTAACAAATATTTTAAGTTTTTCTTTATTTTGGAACTGCCTTTATGTACAGACATCATAAAAAAAAAAAAAAGCACATATGCTGCAGATTTTCCAAGGACTAGAAGTTGGAAATAAAAGTTAAGGGCAACCAGGAGAACTGAAATTGTCCCAGAGAAGCTCTGAGGATCATATTCCTTAAATGTCCTTGATGACCTCTTCAAGTTCTTCCTTTGTGAACATGTGGAAATTCTGGCCAGGCTGCACGGTGGCTAGCTGGAAGGAAAACAGTGAAGGGTTAATAAGCGGGACTCGGCCAGCCTGCCGATGGCCAAGAAGGGGGTGCCGGTGATGCAGCTGGTCACTAGGACCTCAGGGATCTGCTGTCCCAGGGATATCCTATCCGGCAGCAGCTTCCGAAAATAGTTTTCTGGCTCCAAAATAAATTCTCATTGACCAAATTTTCTATTTTGAGGTTAACCCACACATCTTAGTTAACCAAATGCCTGGTGGCATGGTCACTTCTTGAAATTACTTCAACAAGGATCACAGAAGCAGCAGCCACTTACATGGAGTCAGCATATTTCTCTGTTCAAGGTTCCTTTACAAAAGCATATTTACACTCATGCAAGCTGAATTTGTGTATGTGACCTTGGATGACTTGGCCACTTTGTGCCTCAATTTTCATTGGTAAAATGGGGTAATAATAGCACCTACTTCATGGAATAGTTATGATGATAAAATGTTAATAGTCTGCCAGTGTAGTTCAGTTGGTTGAGTGTTGCCATGCACTGTAAGGTTGTCATTTCAATTCCCAGTCAGGGCACAAATCCAGGTTAGGGGTTTGGTCCCCAGTCAGGGCACATATGGGAGGCAACTGATCAATGTTTTTTTCACATTGATATTTCTCTCTCTCTCTCCCCACCCGCCTTCCCTCCCTCTCTCTAAAATCAGTAAAAACATTTTTTTTTAAATCCATGGGGGAAAAGTGTTAATATATACCAAGTGCTTAGAACAGTGCCTAGAACATTATAATAAGCACCAAATAACTAATTGTTAACTATAATTGTTAGGTATTTCCTTTAAAATTGTCCATATGGCAACTTAATAAAAATGTTTTGCTTTTATTTAAAGAGGACTGGCCATGAAAAGATTTTATTAACAACTAGAAGCCCGGTGCACAGATTTGTGCTCCAATGGGGTCCCTCGGCCTGGCCTGCAGGGATGGGGCAAAACCAGCTCTCCAACATCCGAGGAGTCCAGATTATGACAGGAATTCAGTTGTAACTTAAGTTATTAGTAATAATCAGCACTGACCACAAGGGGGAAGCTCCTGTGTTGAGCAGGATCAGGCTAAAACCAGCTCTCTGGAATCCCCCGAGGGCATTTTTGGATTGCAAGAGGGCACAGGCCAGGCTGAGGGACCCACCAATCAAGGCCAGGAAGGGATGCGGGAGGTTGGCCAGCCAGGCAGGGACCATGGGAGGGCTCCAGGGCATGTGAAGCCCTTATAGCTCAGTCCCTGGATCAGCTGGACCCCAGCAACAAGCTAACCTACCAGTCAGAGCATCTGCCCTCTGGTGGTCAGTGCACATCATAACGACTGGTCAACCGGTCAACTGTCTGCCCTAGGTGGTCAGTGCATGTCATAGCAAGTGGTTGAGTGGCCTTAGCATGTCATTAGCATATTATGCTTTGATTGGTTGACCAGACACTTAGCATATTAGGCTTTTATTATATAGGATCTTAAGGCCTTTGCACATGGCTGATCCCTCTTCCTGGAATACCCTTCTCGTCCTTTCTCCAGGCATCACCTCTCTCAGGAGCTTGCCCAATGCCCCAGTGTTAAGTTATATGTTCTCGTGACAATACATTCTTACTACTGTCACCCCAAGCTGTTATTATCTGTATGTCCTCTACACTACAGTATACAACTTGCATGGCCACTGGATCTTCTGCTGTATCCCTGGTATCTATCGTTGTACATGGCATACAATGGGTCTTTAATACATACAAAACTGAATGGATTCCACTTTTCAGAACCAACTCCTTCACGTGTACCATGTCTTCCCTCTTCCAGAACTTTTCCATCACTAACCCCTGTTTTTTTATTTAACATATTTCTACCCACTAGTTTCTTCTCAGTCCAGAAAGTATTTTCAAGTTCTTCCCCATCCTTAAAGAGACAGAAGTCCTTTTCTTTAATGCTACCCTCTGCTGTCAGTATGTCTGGAGGAATCAGCAGATCTTGTTTGGTCCATTTCATCAGCTCCCTTTCACTCTGTAACTCATTGACTTCTGGCTTCTACCGTTACATCAGTAACTTCTTAAGACCTGAGCATACAAAACTGTGCTTTTCTTGATCTAGTCAACCTTCAGCAACAGGAGCTAAGATACTGAACAAAAGACAGTAAAACTGAAAATACCTCTATGTTAGTTGCATTCAGCTTCTCCTCCATTACTTGTTTGAGGATGATGAGTGAGGACTTGATGGCTTCTTTCAGAGTCATAGACTTGAAACAAAGAGTGTAGGAAGAGTAGCCATTAATTGTACATAATCCCTCCTTCCTTCAGAGCCCACCCATGCCTCCCTGAAGTAACGATTTAGCAAATATTAACAAATCAAAGATCAATAAACACAGCGCATTTACAAGCTTCTCCAGAATTCAAGTTAGTGGTAAGTAGGTGGAATACATTTATTTACTAAGAGAAAAAGTCTTATTTTGAATCAGAACAAAGTCACCAATTTTCATCTTTGAAAAAGCAGAAAATATGCTTCTCTAGTTTTCTTCTTTTAATTTAGAAGCAAGTTAATATTGGTGATGTCCTATAAATAACTCCTAAATGATCTAGAACCCAATGGTTTAGAAAATCTGCTCTTTTTTATTACCTTTTGTACCCTATTTCCTACAAACGTGAAACCAATACTGTTAGGGGTTGATATGAGCAGGGATCCCTGTATAAACCAGCCTTCAATCACAAGTTACCAAGTCTTCCCCTTCCACAAAGATAAACAATACGAAATGCCCACTTGCTTCAAGAGGCAGAGCAGGAAGTGTAGCCTGTTAGGTAGAGCTGGGAAGACCAAGGATAAACAAATTGTACCCATCTATGCCGTCACACTCCACACAGCAATAAGGAGAAACGACCAATGGATGCAAAAACATGAATGGATCAAAAGCAGCTTGCTGAACAAAAAAAAGGCAGACACAAAAATACAAATTGTATGATTCCATTTATAAAGAGTACTAGAATCAACAAAACTGATCCATAGCAGTGAGTGTGACTGCACAGGGGGAGGGAGACGGACTGGAGAGGAGACAGCATCCTGGTGGTGACAGGGTTTCTGGACCTACATGGTACAGGCAAGGGCACGTACAATTGTCAGAACTCTGTCCCTACACTTTATTGTATGTAAGTTATACCTTGATTTTAAAAACAATAAAGGCGGGAATTGTTACCAGTATAGATGTGGTACATCCACAAGTGGGGTTGCTTAGTTACCTTGTGGTAAACTTCTTGCAAGGAGCTCTGGGCACCCTCTGAAGCAGAGCCGATTGCTCGAGCATCACACTGCACAAAGGTCCCAGATGGGTCCATGTGAAACCTGCAAAATGCCCCAAAGGAAGAGGGTTAGAATGCTTAGGAGTGGTGGCATTTTATGTAACGAACATGTCCTAAAAAATATAAATGCTTGGCCTGCAGTCAGAAAATTCCACCAGAATATGGAGGCACAGGTCAAAAAGATGTTCTATGCCTGGAGAAACCAAATCTTTTAAAAAGTGTTTAAGAATACTAAGAGCCTCTTTACAAAGGGGATTTAGAAGGAAATACAGTGTATGTAAATTTGGCACTTGGTAATGCCTATCTTAATATGAGGACAGGGATTGGGTCAAAATTCCAAAGCCCACACTCCGACTTCAGAAACAAAGAATTAGCAGTGGGTGCAATAGGGGAGTTCTCCAGAGGGTCCCCAAACCTGTCTTTGTATAAACAGCATAGAAACACTGAACTTTATAGTTAAAAAGCGCTTCACTTCTTATAACTCTACAATTATTTTCTCAGTTGATTTAAACTACCAGTCTCCACCCCAAATTAAAATAATTCTCCCAGAGAAGCAGCAGGAACAATATGACAAAATGGTTCTTACAGCTGCGGTCCTTTCTCATCAACTCCTCCAAATAACAGCGCTACTCCAAAGGGACGAGACTAGAACAAACAAACAAACAAAAAAGGTGTTAAGATAACTGGTCCCCAAGAACAGCAAGAAAACCTGCCACAGCTGCACACGCACCATGGCACCCGGATCCGCATCTTCCTCTCCAAACTGCAGAGCCAGATTGGACACCGCCTGCGTCACACTCTCCACCGTCATCGTCTCGTTGTAGGTGAACCAGTGGTTCTGGAAGAAGAGCAAGCCTGGTCTGCCTCCAAACACGCGGGCACTAATGCAGCCCCACCGGCCCTACACATGCCCCCTCCCCGCCCCCGAACTGCACTTGGAAAGGGAAGCTTCAAGCTCCAGGGTGTTCTCCTTTGCGCTAAACTCCAATGCTT
The DNA here is from genome assembly GCA_963924515.1 of Vespertilio murinus. Classification (NCBI taxonomy): domain Eukaryota; kingdom Metazoa; phylum Chordata; class Mammalia; order Chiroptera; family Vespertilionidae; genus Vespertilio; species Vespertilio murinus. The sequence goes on along the minus strand of OZ004719.1, from coordinate 4,860,239 downwards.
GGGACAAGAGGAGAGGAGGAGGAATAGCTCTGGAGAAGCTTTTACCAAAAGGATTCCAGCAATGCTGGCCTGGAGGGCTTTCCCTAGGAAAACAGTTAACCCCTCACAGCACCAAGTTAGTCTTTTCACAAGGTGAACACCAATAGCTGAGGGCCACTTTGCCTATCTTATCGTTCTGTCGGTGTTTAGATTATTCTCACATAAGTACTGACAGCAAACTTGCAAATAAGTGCAAAAAATTTCCCATCATGTATTTTTTCTTCCCCGCCTGCTTCCAGGCAGCAGGTGCCGTTAAAAAATAAGTCAGTGATCCTCGCCAGCACTTGTCACCTGGAACCTCCCACTGCTCTCCTCTCCGCGGGAGAGCTGCTGTGTGCAAGCCCAGCAGCAAAGGCAGCTGGGGGAGAAAGGCCTTTAGCTGTCTTACCTCCTGCTGTGGTGCTCCCACAGAAAGGCAATTGGGGGACAGAATGCAGTGTGATGCTGCTTTATAGAAGGCACACCAAACAGCAGCAAGAGCCTGTCCGCACTCTTTACCAGGCTGCCGTACAGCTGCGATGGCTGGGTGACTGGACTCCAAGCCGCTGGAAGTTGTAACTAGGGATTCTACCCAAATCACGCCCCGGACTGTCTGCTGTTAACACAGATACCTGCACTACAGCCCGCACAGCTATAGCAACTCTAAACAGGAACTCAAGCACCACGGTAAAAAGAAGAGATGATGCTAATTTTACCTGTGTCTCCACTCTGGCTTTATCAATTAAAGTCTTAGCATCAGCAATTAGCCCACTCATGGCACAACCTGTAATGTAAAAGCAACAGTGACCCAGCGGCCAATCCTTGTAGAGCTCTTTCGTCCACTCAGGAAATCCGAGATTCTGGAATGGAACCATGGCGCCATTCAGCAACCCACAGCAATATACCCACGAGATCAGATGGGAAATTATCTGCTCTGAACTCCAAGTATAATTATATTACAAACAAATAAAAAAGCATCCACAATGGCATGGAAGTCCAACTGTTAAGGCAGAAGACAGAAAAGAACAGCTAATCACACATGAATTTCCACACATTACGTCTGTAAGCTTCCCTTCAGCACTCTTTGTAGACCATGATGCACTTTCAAACTAAGCAAACACCAACACTCCAGCAAGAGAAATACGGACACAAATGGCCATCTTACGGTGAGCTTCGATGGAAGACTCTAGAATAAAATCAAAGCTCATTTCCCTGGCCAAACCCAAGCCAACTCGTGTACTGGAGCGGAAGTTTGCCTGATGCTCCAAGATAACGAGCTGTGGCTGTTACTTTACATGCCACGATGCAAATCTCCAAACGCCCATGCTTCACACCCATAAAGCCAATGACTCCCTTGATAGATCTACTTGGATGTACCGCAGACTCCAGTCAGACTCCATCTGCTTCCTTGGCCTCCACAGCCAATCAGATTTCAAATTCTCCCAAGCTCTATGTGATTAACATGCTGGCATTAGTCCTTACCTCTCCGTCCTCTGGCCACGGCCTTGGTGAAAGCCCTCATCTCTTTTTGGATAAAAATAATTTCTTACCTGCTCGCCCTGCCTCGTCTCAGCCCCCTTCACTCTCCCTTCAACATTGTTACCAGAAAGGTCTTTCTAAAACCCTTCGGGGTATTACCTCAGGGCTTAAAGCCTTTCCCATTAAAGCAAAAGGATCACGTTTAAGCTTTTTCGCATGGTAAGAATGACTTCCGCCGTCGGATCCCAGACTCACTGTTAGCCGCAGCCCACCCCCCTCCAGTCATCTCAAACTGCTGTGCCAGGGCATTTTCCCTTTCCACAAGGCTCTGCTCATTGCTGTTCCCTGACTAGAATGCTCTGCTACAGTGGGTGTTCGTTCACTTGTTACACTTCCTCATCTGGTAGAGTCAACTCAGCTCAGGCATCACCTTTTCTGAAAGCCCCACTACCACTGGCCTCAGCAAAACTAATTATTTCCACCTTTGTCCCCCTACTGAGCACATAAACAGCCTTTCTTAATACCCAGGGCGCTTAACTGCATTTACTGGTTTGCATGTCAGCGCTCAGGAGTAGACTGTACGCTTCCAGAACACAAGGACCATGTCTCATCCCTCTCTGTATCCCTGGTGGCTAGCCCAATGGATGGCACACAGTCGGCTCTCAATCTGTTGACTGAAATGACACTGACCTGCCTACAAGAGACAGGTGCCCTCAGATGAATTTGTCACAATGTTCTAATCTTAAAAACCTGAATCTCGGTTTCTGTATCTATGAAAGAGAATCTCAAGCTCCCAGAGTGGTCATGCCATTGGGTTCTGATGCCTCCCAGCACTTATTTTACCAGTATTTCATTAGATGACTAAACAGGTTAAGAAAACTTAGACAGCCAACTAAAATGGCATGCTATAAATAAGTAGAATTACTCCCTATAATGATGCCGAAGCTACAGAAAGGGAATTATAACAGAAACCGAGAAAAAGGAGGAAAGTAGGGGGAGATAAGGAGTAAAGAAATAAATTGGAAAACAGAAGCCGAGGACTAATCTGGTCAAAGTCTATTATTCTTATACTCTCTGAAGATCCTTAGCATTCCTCTTTTCTTAGAGAACACCCTAGCTTCCTACACCATCCTCTGCTTCACCAGAATCCTCGGCTCCTGGTGGCCTCCTACCTGAGCTCATGTTGTGCATCAGGAAAGACCCAGCCATCACAGGGAGCTGGCTTATGATTCAACCTTCAGTATTTCACCAACCATCACATTTGCAGTCTAAGTGTGAGGAAGAAGGGAACTTCTGGGAGCAAGTGGGCGCTACAGTTGCTTCCTACTCTACATTATGCACACTTGGCCTACTGCCTGGAAACTGACGGCCAACAAGGAATAAGACCTACATCTAATGAACCTCCCTTGGAACATCAAAGACTAATTAATCCAGGCCAGATCCTACCGAGCAGCTTTCCCCTGCTCCTTACCTATGTGAGCATCAATCTCTACAATTTTCTCAATGCTGCTCGGCTCCATGAGGGGGGAGGTAATTCTCTTCTCCACGGCTAGGCACACCCCCTCTGATGTCTGGATCCCAATGGCTGTAGAACCAAGCTAGAGAGAAACACATTCTGGTTAACGTGGCCCGGTCAAAGAACAGTCTCACATACTCACCAAAATCTTTCTGTGTATCTTCACAAGACAGACCTTCAATCAGCCATAGCTGGTCCACCTAAAAGGAGCCCCCTAAGTCAGTAATGTATTGCTCCTGTTGATGGCAAGAGCACGGATTTACAGAATTCTCGAGGGGAAGTTCAATAAGGTCTTGATAGTATCTGAAAAACGATCAACTTGAATGCCAATATTTTGGAGATGGGCAGATCCTAAAGTTCTATACATAGTGGACAAGTAAGTAATAAAACTCTAATCATTTCTCTAGACCTGGATTCTTTTCACCTTTGCTCTCCTGATCTGTTCCAAAAGGGGATATTCCTCATATCTATGCGACCTCCAGATAAATAATTTACTTTTAAAGAAAGAAAAAAGAAATACCGCCACCAAGGTAAAATATTAATTTTTTGAGGTCACTAGCAGTCCACAATATAGCTTAGTTTCGTCTCTCCAACTCCATGCCACCCTCCTAGTTACCTACCCCTCTGTCTCGGTTTCCTTGTCTACAAAAAGGAGATAATAACAATACATCGAGGAAGGTAAATTAATACATTAAAATGCTTAAAATAAATATCTAGCACATAATAAACGAGCAACAAATGTAAATTATTCTTACTTGCCTACCTTACTTCAATTGCCTCGTACTCAGTCTCCCATCTTTAATTTCTCTCCCCCTATCGATCATTCCTCTTACGGCCTGACAGACCCAGTAAAATGTTATTTTTATTACACTGCTTCTCTGAAGAACTAATATCTCCCTATATTGCTTGTAACATCAAGTTCAAATAAGCTCTCAGAGCCCTCAAAACCTAACCCCACTTTTCTCTTCCAACTTTATTATTCATTATTTTCCAACAGAATCCCTCAAGTACAGCCCAGCCATGTTCTCACGCTGTTATCCCCCTGCCCTTGCATCTCTGCCCATGCTGTCTCCCTGCCTACCCAAACCTCCCGTCGTGCACAAAGCCTTCCAACACTGTGTGCCTCTCCTCTCAACTACCATTATCTTTTTTTCTTTTTCTTTTTTCTTTTTTGTAGGCTGGGAGGTAAGTGAATAGAACAATGTTTTCTATCCGGTCATCTCCCCTGGCCTGTGTTTTATTGTCCCAAAGTTTAATTAACAGAACAGGGAAGTTGCCCTGAACTGAACTCAACACTTTGGAATGAAGTACCATTATCTTTAGTTAGGTGTACAAAGCAATGACTGCCTGTGTGAGCACCAGCTCCTGAGCCTGTTATTGCAAAGGATTCCATGAATTATTATGCGTATCATGCTTAACATGCCTACATAAACAGGCTATTTTATAAAATATATCACAATCAAGATAGTTTTCGTTTGTGCACTTACATTTACCTCCAGATATGCCTATATTACAATTATATTACAATTCTGCCTACCTTCAAGCCCTCCCTTTGGTGGGGCCTGGGGAGAGGGAGGCAGGAGGGAACATCTAAACTGACTCTTTGTAGTTCGATGTAACTCATTCCAATAGGAGTAACCATGTCCAGGCGCTCAGTGTAATACAGTAATTTGGGCACTGGCATAGATTTCCACTCTTCCCCAGAGAAAGCGACTCCAAAAGCATTCCCCCATCCCTCTTAGCCACGTCTCACCCATGCCATCCGTACAGGACCTCCAACTGACCGTTTCTACTTGTCAGCCATACTTAGTCATTTCTCCAGCTCCTTTCATACTACTAAACCCTTACAGTTACCAAACTACTTTCTCATCAGCTACTCATAAGTTGTCAAGGCAACAGCCAGGCTAATTTAAGCACCAAAGAGCCTGAATTTCACAAAGGTTAAATTACATCCATGAAGGGCCACATCACTATATCCATCCCAGCCCAACCCAGGACCAGGGAGGTCAGATGCCATCTCATTATCACTAACTAATCTAGAAATTACTAGCGGGAAGGAGCATAAAGGAGAACCCCCACAACTGAGGCTTACTCAGTTTTGCACATCTGGGCAGAACTGTTGTCTTAGCTGAGGCTCGAAATAAATGCCACAGCTTGCAATTCCGATAGTCTTTGTACGCACAGTAACGTATGGCTTCAATAAAGGGCTAAGATGATCAGATACAGAAACAGGCACTTGAAGCTGGCCATCGTTTTCCGTCCCACTATCTATCTCAACGCTTCCTCCTTCACTTGTACGTCTCTGACTATCAGAACCCTCTTTTCCAGATTCTTAGACAACCGTTTCCGCCAACACACTGTAGAAGAGGCAGCTTGAAAGGAAACACTCTAGCTCTCTTCAATCACGTGAGGAAATGTCTGTGGAAGAGGCTTAAACGTCCTGGGTGGTGCAAGAGCAAAATTAGAGCCAACTAAAGGGAACGCCAGGAAGTTAGACTTTGGATTCAATACAAGGATAAGTTTCTAAAATACTACAAACTATTTTCAAACAGAATGATTTATATAGTGAGAAAATATTTTGTTGCTAGCCTGCACAAACAGAAGCTGTCTGTAGGGATACAGAGGTGACTGACGCACAAAGTGAAGGGCTGGACTCGACCGGTGATTCTCAACCCTTGCTAGACATCAGAATCACTGGGGAGTTCTTACAAATACTGATGCCTGGGCCTTACTGTGGACAACCAAGATCAGAATTTAGATCACCCACAGCCCAACAAATATAGGTGAGAACTTCAGCTTGTTTTCTAATTAATTTTTCGAATACCGGGTTTAAACTATTCGATTTTGTTGCACATCTCTTGTTCAGTCTGATATAAATTTACAATCTTACCAATAATACAAGGTGCTCAGTTAAACGATTTGTTAGAAATATTTCCCAGGTGCTAACTCTGGACTTCTATGCTCTCCTATGGATTCTCAACACAAACACATGCCTCCAACCCCCTGAGAAAAGGTCACTCACATGATTATGAAGCAGTGACCTATTCAAAAAGTCTTAAAATAGGTTTTAGGAATGGGATTGAAACTATTATTAAAATGGTTAATAGTGGTGGTTACAGGGAAATAATAAAGAAAATTTTCTAAAGAAATAGAGAAAACAACATTTACTCTAAATGGTCTGCCAGCATGAGTTACATTGCCATGAAATTTCAAAAGCCATGCCATTTGATACTATACCTTTATAGCCTCAATAGCATATTCCACTTGAAATAATCTTCCTTCAGGAGAAAAAGTATTCACACCCCTATAGTTAAGGAAAAAAAGTATTAGAAATTTATCAGAATAAGCAAAGAGACGCTAAGCCCAAGTTCCTTGGCATCTAGTTCAAATGGCTCCTTTCCACACGATCTGCAGCTGTTTTTCTTTTCTTTTCTTTTTTTGGTACATTAACAGCTTTTCAAGGAATGAAGCCCATATAGAGGGGTGGGGAATGTCCGGCCTGTGGACTGTATAAGGCCTGCAGAGTCATTGGGTCTGGCCCTGCCAAGGCATTAGGGGTGAGTTAATTAAATGTTTGACCAAATATAGCAGGCTAATTTTTAAGCTGATCATTCTGAAAGGCCCGTGGATGATGTTATAAATATCCAAATGGCCCTGGCAGAAAAAGGTTCCTCACCCCTACTATACAGAGGGCACTTCTGTCCACGCCCAGTCCTCAAACTGATCCAGGGAGAGCACAGAGCTTCTGCCTCATCCTGAATCAAGCTGGAACTCCTTTAAAAAATCCACGCCCCCAAACTATCAGGCAATTCCCAAGAAAACGAGCACTTATCCTCATTCTCTTCCCAGTGCCTACGTTTGATGTTAACATCTTACTTCTTAGTGAAAGTCAGTCACAGGCTTTCTGTCTTTATTTGTATGAATCAGTATTACTGCCTTAACAGCAGACTGAGTGAGAACTTTGTAGTTCCCAAAGCCAAACCTAGTTCAGTCACTCAATATGTATTTATACCAATTACATGCCAAACTGCTTTTCTCTAAAACACCTCCACACCTCTCCTTGCCCAGGCTGTTGGAAATTCCTGTGGAGAAGAGGCATCAATAATGGTCTTAGCTAGAAAAGCTTTCAGCACTCATGGGCACTTTAAAAATTTTAATGAATGAAAATAGTTATGATCTTTGGTTTATGGAGACTGGACATGTGATTTGATATGGATAGGATAGGATAGGATAGAATAGTGTTTCCAAATTTATGAAAAACACATTTTTTTAAAAGAAATCTATGTATATATTAAAGGCTAATATGCAAAGTATCCCCTTGGGAGTTCGACCAGGAGTTCAATCGCTTGCTATGATGTGTGCTGACCACCAGGGGCATCACAGAGCAATGGAAGGCCCCGGCCGGCAGGCAGAAGGGCTCCATCAGCCCTGATTGCCGACCACCTAGGGACCCTACCCACGCACAAATTGCAATCCTCAAAATATAAAACAAGATAATGTAGGTTGACATTTACTACATAACTTCTATATACCTGGCACTGCTACAAACCTTTAAATGATTCAACTCACTTGATCCTCAAAACAATCCTATGAAGTAGTATTCTAAGGTACTAGATACTATTTTACAGATGAGGAAGTTGAGACACAGAGTTAAGCAATTTGTCCCAAATTACTCAGCATGTAAGAGGCAGAGCTGGAATTAGAATTGAGGCAATCTGAACACAGAAAACCAGTCTTTAAACTATTCCACAGAATGCCTCTGGGAATTATTTTGACTAAATCAGGGCTAAAGGAGAATCTCACCATCCCCCAGCCAGCTGTTGGCCCCAGAGGGAACATCCCTGACGTCTCTAAGAAGGAAGTTTAGGACTCTGAGGAACAGTTTTTTCCTATCACTGGGAGAAAAGACCGAGTGATTTAAAAAAATTTAACTGGCCCTAGCCAGTTTGGCTCAGTGGATAAAGTATCAGCCTGCGGACTGAAGGGTCCCAAGTTCAATTCCGGCCAAGGGCACATGCCAGGGTTGGGGGCTTAATCCCCAGTAGGGGAATGCAGGATGCAGCCAATCACTGATTCTCATCACTGATGTTTCTCTCTCTCTCAGCTTCTTCCTTCCTCTCTGAAATCAATAAAGAAATATATATTTTTAAATTTAAAAATAAATAAACATAACTGCAGGTAAGTTCTAGTTCTGCTACTTACTAGCTTTAATTCCCTCAAATGGAAAAACAAAAAACAACCTTATCCTGCCTCTGTCATAAGACAACCAGTCCTGAATTGCAGAGTGTAACAGGACTCTGGAAAGTACAAAGTACTAATCCAATGTAGTATTTTCATCCTAACAGGAACCTCACTCTAGTGAGGTATTACTATGTTCTCTCTAATATGGGGCTCTGCTCTCCCACCTCTTCTCAAGCTTTACTGTTTCCATGGGTTATTTCATTTTTGCCAAGTACCAAATCCTACTGCCAAATCTCTATTACCAGTTTGACCCCTTCCCATACTAATCTAAATGCCTCCTGAGCATTTCCCTTTGGATATCCTTAGCACCCAACATTCAACATTTTCCAATCTGAAATAGCTCTTTAAATCCAACCATCCTTGCAAAATCAACTCCATCTCCTTCCAATCCTTCCGCATTTTAATCTTTTAAACACCTCCAATCTTCTAGGTAGAAAATCCCCAAGGTAGAAAGTTCTGAATGACCGGACTCATTCCTCCCCATCCTATATAATAAAAGCCTAATATGCAAATTGTCCCCTCGGTAGTTAGACAGCAAGTTCAAGTGCTCGTTATAATGTGCACTGACCACCAGGGGCCAGCGCAGAAAATGGCAGGCATTGGTGATGTGGTGCTGGCAGCCGGCAGCAGTGGAGACGCTGCCAGTCCTGACAAGAGTGGGACTGCAGGACCACATCAGGATGGTAGCGCAGGTGAGCAGGCTGCGCCAGGTCAAGGTGGATGCCCGATCACTTTGCAGGCAGGCAGAGACCAGCGGCAGCAGCAGGGATGAGGGAACCGGGCGAGGGGGCCAGCCCCAGAGGCAGGATGGTGGAACAGGTGAGGGGGGTGGTGCCAGGCCAACTCGGGGTGCCAGGCAGGGCGACCTGGCTGCAGGGTTGCGGGGCTGCAAGGTTGGGGGCGCGAGCTGGGAGCAGATCTCTGCAGGCCACACCAAGAGACCCCACCCATGCACAAATTTGTGCACCGGGCCTTTAGTATTAACCATATGCCAAGAAATATCAATTTATATCAATTCCTCCTACACAGTAACTCAACACTCTCTTCCATTCTCAATGCCCTCATTACCTTTCACCTATTACAATAGTCTAACTGGTACTGACTCACTCTTTCCCCTAATCCAGTCAATTAATCTCTATTAAACAATTATGACTGTGTAACTTCTTAAAACAAAAATTATGGCACAGTTATCTACAGAATAAGACCCAAACTCCTTAACTTCGTATTAAAAACCATGCACTATCTAGCACCATCCTATTTTCCTCACATCTCCCACTATTACCACCATACATGTATTACATACCAGACAGACTGGAATTTCCCAAATATGCACTTTGCTTGCCCACTACCTCTTCTTTGTACATCCTATATTCTCTACCTCAAAACTATTGACTTTCACTGTCCATATTTATTAAAATCTTGCTTTTTCAAGATTTTAAATACCAGCTCTTTTGTGAAGTTTTCTGATTCCCCAATACTGAATTCCCAGTGTTGATTCAAATTTCTCTAACGACATGAATACATTTATGATTCATCCTGTAGTTACTTTTGTCAATCTATATATCTATATCTATATATATCTATATATATCTATATATATTTATATATATCTATATCTATATATATATATATATATATATATATATATATATATATAAAATGCTAATATGCAAAGTGTCCCTAGAGAGTTCAACCAGGAAGGGGGGGGGGGTGATCACTTGCTATGACATGCACTGACCACCAGGGGGTATCATGGAATGAAGGAAGGCCCCAATCGGCCCTGAAGGCCTAGGGACCCTACCTATACACAAATTTCATGCACCAGGCCTCTAGTAGTTCTTTAAAAGACAATCTTCCAAATGGGGCATCGATCTTGACTCTGTTCACTGCTGCATGACCAGCAACTACAACAGTGCCTGGTACACAGCAAACACCCAAGTACATTAGCTAAGTTTTAAATAAAACTGACTATACTTTAGCTCTTCTTGGGAAGATTCAAAAATGAATAACACAAAGCAGCAATAAAGATGTTCCTCCATTGCTCTGGAAGCGAAATATTGATTAACAGAGTCATTTTACAGGAAAGTAGGAAAAGATGTCAGTTTTAAAATTTCTCATACATCTTCTGAGTCAGTAAAAGGATAATGTTGTAGTTCTGGGTGATAAAATAAAACTTTTGACAGGGTCTATGAATAACTGATAAAGGCAGCTTCTCCAGCCTAGGACAAAGAAAACATCTGCCTAGCCTTAAAGAAAGAAAAAGGTTGGGGGGAGGGGAGAGTTACGTTTAAACTTAACTGATCAAAACAGAAACTGAAAGTAAAAGTGTCTGCAGCATATGTGACTTAACATTTCCCAAGCCCTGCAAGTTCTCTTTTTAAAAAAATAAATACATCAATCTCGATTTTGATTTAGAAACCAGATTTGGCCTTTTATACGAACTTCCCTTAAACTCGTTAAAAAGTAAGAAAAGCCTAGGGCTGGTGGGGTCAGCATGAGAGGAAACCTTTGAGAACCACTCTAAACACCGGTCTCTATGAAATCAGACTCCAGACACTATCCGGGCACAGCCAACACCTGCCTTCGAACTTTTGAGAAACTTTAGGTCCCCGGAATCGCAGGAAAGGCTGCTCTATGCCCACGACTAAGAAATGGAAAACGAAGCTCTCCCAGGAGAAAAAGGGAGCTGAGACGATCAGACCCAGTAAATACGCTCTAGCTGCTTTTTCTTCCGGGCAGCACGTTCACTTTTTTTTTTAAGAAGGCAGCAGGAAAAGATGAACTGGGAAGGAAGGGGGTGACCCCCGGCCTTCTCGGGGTTAAAGGTCGGAGCACCGCCCCTCAGCCTCTTCCCGGAGCACAAAGCGGAGCTTCTCGCTTCCGCACCCACTGAGGAGCCGGCAGTGACTCAGCGGGCGGGCAGGGGCGGCCGACGGGGCACACGTCTGGCTCGGGGGGTCCCAGCGGGCGGCGGGGTGGGCAGATGCCCACGCCGGGCCAAACGCGGGCTCCCGGGGCGCCCCATGACACGGCAGAACCCAGGCCGAGGCCGGGCCCCTGGCCTGCCCGCCCCTCATCCCAGCCCCATTTCTCAATCCCGCCGCACAGACCTGTCGTACTCGGACCGGGTGAGGAACATGGCGAGGGCAGGCGAGGGCGGCAGCGGCTACGCGGGGACGTGGAGGGCCAACTCGAGCTCACCGGCACCTCGCGGCCGCACACCGCCGAACCGAGGCCCTGCTCCCGACTGCGCGTGCGCCCGCGACCCCTTCGGCCCGCCCCCCTGCGCCTGCCTCCTATTGGTTGTCGCTGGTTCCCGCCGAGATGATTGGTCCAACCGGCTGTCCTCGCCAGGCTGTGGTTGGTCCGGGGAGGGCGGGACAAAGGTCGTCCTTCCGTTTTAAATCGCAGGTGGTTGCTAGGGGCGCGGAACCGCCGGCGTCCGGTGCGAGTTGGGCGTCCAGGGAAGGCGTGGGAGTTGGGGCGTCCGAACCCCGAGTTGCCGGTTTCCCTCGCCGGCTCCCTGAGCACGTTAGCTCCATTTTCTCCAAGCTCTTCCGCCGCCCGCGGATCCCAGCTCCTGCGGCTCTGGCCGGTCCTCCGCGCGGAGCCGTGTGCGGGGCTCTGGCACTGGACCGGGGCCGCGATGCGGGGCGCCGCCGGGGGTCGGAGCGGCCCGAGTGAGCGAGGCCTCTCGCTTCGGCCTCCGCCGCCGTGGCTGCTGAGGAAAGGGGCGGGTTTTAGTCTGTCCGAAAGTCTTCAGGTGTCCGCGCGGTCGAGGTAACTTTGCCGGCGTTTCCTTATACCCGCCCGCGCCCCGTACCGCTCACACTCCTCCCCCAGCGCCGGCTTCATCCCTGCTGGCTCCGGAATTCAGAGGCCTCGCTGGTTTTTTCTGTTATTCACGAAGACTTAGCCGACGGGGCCGAATGTGTGCCCCTCGTTTCCCTTCCCTGGGGTAGGAGAGCAACTTCACAGGAAGCCGTAAATGAATCTGTTCACGAAAGGTAGCCAGCGAAGAAGTCATTTCATGGGCAGCAGTGTATGTCCGAAAGGGAAACGCCAGGGCCCAGCGCCCGTTAATATGATACCTCTCAGGCCCGTGTCTCAAAAGTTCCTCCTTAGCCCTGGATTACGTTTGGGGAAAATTTAGAAATACGCCTTTTGGGTATTGGCATCTGTTTTGCCACCATTTATGTCCTGCCTTCATGAATTCAATGAGAATTTCGTTTTGTGGTCCCTAGCCAGTCAGAGGTTTGATGTCTTAATGGGAGGGGAAAAAAACAAAAACCTGAGGAGAAATTCCAATAGCACTTGTCAGAGATCTGTTAGATTTCTGAGGGTATCCTTTGGGTTTCTGGTTATCTAATGTGGCTTTTTGAAAAGTGTTAGTTCAAAAAAAAAGTGTTAGTTCAGTTTACTATGCTTGCTCTTTAAAAAATTCTTTGGAAATTAATATATAGTAACTATCTATATGGGTACTCAAGCATAGTATTTCCTGAACACCCAGAGATACAGGGTGCTCTATATGATGGTAGTGAATGTATCACAAATGTCCCACAAAATTACATGCAGAGTATTTCTGGGTAAATGTTTATGTACATATATTATAACTGAAAGGGAGCTGCAGGTAGTTGATTTTGGGTAAGAAGAGATTTCGTTTTCTCCCCCAAGCAAGTGGGACTTTGTGACATAAAAACCTGGCACCTCGTTTAGTTTCTTGTCCATATTCAATTCAATAAATAATTGCTTCCTTAAGAGTTGGACCAGCCCCAGCCATTCTGACTCAGTGATTAGAGCATCGCCCATGGACCAAAGGTTCACAGGTTAGATTCCTGGTAAAGAGTACGTACCTCTGTTGCAGATTTCCCATCCTAGGTAGGGAGGCAACCAATTGATGTCTCTCCTCCCTCCCTTTCTTTCTAGAAATCAATGGGGAAAATATCCTCCTGTGAAGATTAAAAATATAAATAAACTAGAGATCCGGTGCACAAAAATTCGTGCATTTGGGAGAAGGGGGTGTCACTCAGCCTGGCCTGCGCCCTCTTGCAGTCCAGGACCCCTTGGGGGATGTCCACCTGCTGGCTTAAGCGGGCCTAAGCCATCATTGGGACCCTTACTGAGGATGCGGGAGAGGCTCCCTCCACCAGTGCTGGCTCACAGCTGAGACGGGCTTGTGGCTGAGCAGAGCTCCCCCTGTGGGAGCGCACTGACCACCAGGGGCAGCTCCTGCATTGAATGTCTGCCCCCTGGTGGTCAGTGTGCATCATAGCGACCTGTCATTCTGGTCTTTCAATTTGCATAGCACCCTTTTATTATATAGGATAACATTTTTAGAAAGGAGACTAGATCTCATTTTCTTTTAAAATAGAGTTGGACCAGATGACCCTCTGAAAAAATAATATAGGAGCCATAAAGACAAAAAGGAAAAGAATGTAGTAAAATATTAGCTAAATTCAGAAACTGAGAAGGGAATACAAACATCCTGGAGAGCTAAACTCATAGGTCCTGGAACAAAATAAATTGTGGCAGAATAGCCAGGGTGGACTGGAGACACTACCCAAATTTAGAAACCAGTAAGGCCCTGCTGGCATGGCTCAGGGACTGAGTGTTGACCCATGAGACAGGAGGTCACGGTTGGATTCCCAGTCAAGGCACCTGCCTGGGTTTCTGCTCGATCCTCAGTAGAGGGCCTGCAGGAGGCAGCAGATCAACGATTCCCTCTCATCACTGATGTTTCTTTCTCTCTCTCCCCCTCTCGCTTCCTTTCTGAAATCAATAAAATTATTTTTAAAGTAATTTTGGCCAAAACCGGTTTGGCTCAGTGGTAGAGCGTCGGTCTGCGGACTGAAAGGTCCCAGGTTCGATTCCGGTCAGGGGCATGTACATTGGTTGCGGGCACATCCCCAGTGGAGGGTGTGCAGGAGGCAGCTGGTTGATGTTTCTCTCTCATCAACGTTTCTAGCTCTCTATCTCTCTTCCTTCCTCTCTGTAAAATATCAATTAAAAATATATTTTAAAGTAATTTTGAAAACCTCCTGGTATCTCTTTGAAAGAAATAAAATGAAAGGTGAACTGTTAAAAAAAAAAAAAAAGTAAAGTAAGTGGTGATAAAGAAAATGTGGTATGCCCATACAAGGGAAAATGGTGTGTAGTTCAGTTTCCTGTGCTTGCTCAGCCTTAAAAAGGAATGCATTTCTGATCCATGCTACAACTTAGACATAAAGCTTGAAGACATTATGCTAAGTCAAATAAGCCAGACACAAAGGACAACTAGTATATGGTTGTACTTATATGAATTGCCTAAACTAGTCAGATTTATGGAGACAGAAAAAGTAGAATGGTGGTTACCTGGGCCAAGGGAAGAAGGGGTGGGGGGATTCATGGGTACAAATCTCAGTATGGGGCTGATGACAAAGTTCTGGAGATGGAGTGTGGTGGTGGTTGCACAACAATGTTAATGTACTTCATGCTACTGAACTGTACACCTAAATATGATGGATAAATTTTGTGTTATGTGCATTTTATGACAATAAAAAGAAATACATTCTTTAAAGAAAAGTGATTAACATGTGAGTTCTTTGAGGACCAGTGCTGTGTCTTACTCATCCTAACAGCTGGTATATAGTAGATGCTTTGGGATTATCCGTTGAGTAAATAAACAAGTATTTATTGATTGCTATAAACATAACTAGCCACAGAGATTAATACATGTGTCATTAGAAAATTCAATATTCCTAATTGAGACTTTCTTGAAATTTACTTTAAAACTAATGTTTTTCTTTTATTTCCTTTGTGGGTTTGTTTTTTGTCTTTGTAACAGAGAATTTTCTTGGTTACAATCTCTTTAGGTGAAATACTGAGAGGTAAGAAGGACTGTTTCTGCCCTGGCCAGTATGGCTCAGTGGATAGAGCATTTGCCTGCAGACTGAAGGGTCCCAGGTTCGATTCCAGCCAAGGGCACATGCCCGGATTGTGGGCTCGATCCCCAGTGGGGGGTGTGCAGGAGGTAGCCGGTCAATGATTCTCATCATTGATGTTTCTATCTCTCCCTCTCCTTTTCTCTCTGAAATCAATAAAGACATTTAAAAAAAAGGACTGTTTCCTCTTGAAAAAAAAATGCAGATTGTTTGGACAGTAATGAAAGTTCTGTATTCACCCACAGAATGAGAGCTCTCAGATGACTTAGTACTTTTTTTGCACATTTTGGCAAAAAAAAAAAAGTAAAATTATCTCCGAATTAAAAGCTGCCATAGTAATTTTAGAGATGAATCACAGAGTTCTAAACTATGTTACAATAAAATGTGATACTTTTCTATGTATAGATTAAGAAGCCTTGCGATTCCACTGGAAGTAAGTGAAATAGTTTTGTAGAACAAAAACTACACACCTATGGATGAGGACATTGGGGGATGGGGAAAGGACAGAGGGTGGGGTGGGAACCTGGTGGAGGGGAGCTATCGGGGGGAGGGAGAGGAACACATTTGTAATAATCTGAACAATAAAGATTTATTTAAAAAATAAGAAAAATATAAAAAAGAAATGGTTTTGTAAAGTTAATAGCCCAGTAAATATTGGAAATACTCAGATTTGTTAGCAAAAGTCATTGTTGGTCACTTTGTATCAGATGGCAGGAAATATAGGGAGAATTTTATAAATTAAATCAATCTAACCTAGGTCCCTTTACTCTTTCTAAATACTGTGTCCCCCAAATCCAAATCTCTAACACCTGCAGTTTGTTTTTCACATAAAAATTCTTTCAGATTTGGCTGCCTTGCCTTGTATGTGATTTTTATTTTACCTTTTGTAAGGCTATTTTTAAATAAGCAAAGATTTTTTATAAGGCTATTGGAAGGTTTAACTAGCCTTGATTCTTACAAATTAAAGAGGGTTACCTAAAGTGTAAAATTTAGATAAAGTTCAAAACAATTAGGAAAATGGCCGAAACCGGTTTGGCTCAGTGGTAGAGCGTCGATCTGCGGACTGAAAGGTCCCGGGTTCGATTCCGGTCAAGGGCATGTACATTGATTGCGGGCACATCCCCAGTAGGGGGTGTGCAAGAGGCAGCTGGTCGATGTATCTCTCTCATCGACGTATCTAGCTCTCTATCTCCCTTCCTCTCTGTAAAATATCAATAAAATATATTTTTAAAAACAATTAGGAAAATGGTAAATTTCTATGTGTTGTTTCTAGATATAGTTACATATATATAGTAAAAGTATTAAAATATGCATGTGGCTAATAAGAACAAATTCAAAAGAGGACAGTGGTTACTTCTTGGGGAGGAAGGAGAGAGGGAGAGAATGATACGAAGGGCTTTAATTTTATATGCAATTTTTGTTTCATTTAGGAAGAATGGATTTGAGACAAGGCCAAGTGTTAACAAGGCTGGTGGGTGGGTGGGTGGATTTTTACTGTCTATTCTGACTCTTCTGCTTGTGTTACATTCTGTATGCGCATTGTCATAGATACCTGGAATAAATGCTGTTTCATATTGGGTGGTGTGGGCAGTTACACTTAATCCTCATGATGACCTTGTGCAAGTAAGTAGGACAGAAATGGTTATCCCTATTCTGTGGAAAAGGAACCTAAGATTGTGGAACAATTTATTAAAAACTGGATTGGGCCTGGCTGGTGGTTGCGTGTCGACCTATGAACCAGGAGATCATGGTTTGATTCCTGCTCAAGGGCACATGCCAGGGTTTCTAGCTCAATCCCCAGTGGGAGCATGCAGGAGGCAGCCAATCAATGATTCTCTGTCATCACTGATGCTTTCTCTCTCTCTCTCTCTCTCTCTCTCTCTCTCTCTCAATAAAAATAAAAAATAAACTGCATGAGGGACTCAGTTGTTCCTTATTTAGCCTAGATTTGCCTGGCAATCGGGGGAAGTTTCCTTCAAATCCAGGCAACCTAATCCCAGCCACTCCCTCCTAACCCAGCCTGGAGAAGGTGCTCACTCAGTAGGGCAGGAATTGATGAGTAAGTAGCTAAATGTTTGTTCAAAAAGCTGTCACTCTGGGGGACCAGCGGGGACCTCGAGAATGACTGTGAGGAGGTGGGTCACGGGCGCCAGCACCACCCACTGGCTCACTCCGTGACCTTGGACAGCTCACTTTCCCTTTCATTACTTCCCTTTGCGATCCAGGCACCCGAGTGTGTAAGATTCTTGCCTGCCCATCTGGGGCTTCTGCCGGATCCTTTCCGAAAGTTAGGGACCGGTGTGAGGTCGGACATAGTGCAAGAACGCCAGCTTTTCAGCACCAATTACATCCTCGGGCTTGGTTTTCACTCTCATGTAAAATCGAGGTGGCTATCTTAAAGGAGATGGAGTTTGTACTTTTAAAAGATTAATCACTTTTAAATCGCGGCATACGAGTGCCTTTTGTTGCTTAAAAAGAAAATCAAAGCAACGTCTCACTAGACAGAATGAAAAAGTGAGCCGCTGGTATCCTCTTGCCCTTGCCGTCTGCCTGGCTCTCCAAGATTTTGGAAGCGAGCGATTTGCTGAGCGCAAGGCTTAGGTCCTTTAGGTTCAGATCGCAGCTTTGGTCATGCCTTATCAAAATCTAAGGTTCTGCGTGCGGCGATGTAGAAAAAGGAAAAAAAAGAAGAAGAAGAAAAAAGGCTCCAAATCCAGGGAAACAGAGAAAGATGAGCGAGGAGCCCGTGCGCCCCAGAGCGAGGAGCCCGTGCGCACCAGTTTCCGACGTGGGCGGCGTCTCCCTCCGCCCCGCGCCCAGCTTCTGCCAAAGACCTTGAGCCCCCGCCGGCCGAGCCGCCTGCGGGAGCCACAGGTCCCTTTAAGGCGCCCTGCGGGCTGCAGAGGGGGCGCCGGGGGCGGGGGGAGGGATCCCCGGCGCGCGCCACGTGACGGGGCGGCCCCGGGCGCCGGCGAGTTTGACAGGAGTTTGCCTCGGCCTCGGGGGCTTTCTGCGGCCGGAGGGGCAGCGCGGCGGCCGCGGCCTCGGCGAGCGCCAGCGACCCTCCCGCCAGCCTGGATCCCGGGCCCCCGCGGGCTGCCCGCGCCCCGCCGCCGCCCGCGCCCCCCGCCCGACCGCCGACCCCGCAGCCTCCGGGCCAGGCAGCCGAGCCCCCGCGCAGCGCCCGGGCCCCGCGGCGCCAGCATGTCCTCCGCGGAGCCGGCGGCGGCGAGCGGCCCGGCGGGCAAGTCGCAGCGCCAGCAGGTACCCCGCGCGCCCCGGGGGCTCGCACCGCCGCCCTCCTGCGCCCGTGTGCGGGGACCCTGATTCTGCCCCTGCTCCCGGGCGGGCGTGGGTCGGAGAAAGGGGGGCCCAGCGCTTTCCCGGGGTCCCCCGTGCCCTGAGCCCCGGGACCTCCCTGTCTTGGCAGGTGGACCAGCTGATCGCGGGGCTGCGCTGGCGGCGGCTGGAGGAGCCGCTGGGCTTCATCAAAGTTCTCCAGTGGGTGAGTTGCTTGCTGCCCGGGCCGCGGGCTATTTCGGGAGCCGGGGGCCGTGACGCTGACCCGGAGCAATGTGGCCGGAGTGGGGGCCGCGGGGGGGTCCAGCGGCCAGCACCCGCGGGCGGACCGGTGGGGCAGCGACAGGTGGGCGGGGGAGGGGCGGCTGGGCTGCCGGTCCAGCGCTCGCTCCCAGGCCTCGCTGCGGACTCTGGGATTCGGTCCTTCTATGTGCAAGGAGCCTGTGCCCAGGGCGCTCACATTTCACCGGGGCAAGAGGACCGAGTGTAACCTTTCCAGAACTCTGATCCTGCACATACCACTCCTCCGCGGCGGGAGGGGGAGCGGGGGAGGGCAGAGGGGGATGAGAGGAGGAATGCCACGGAGGGCAGAGGAGGGAGGGAAGGCAGAGGATGGAAACCATCCGCACCCAAACCCACCGGGACCTGGCTGGGCCTGCAGGTGCACTCGGGGGGGACAGGGTCCCCGCTGGCCGGTGCCCTGTTGAGATCACCAGGGTAATCTGGGTTCCTGTAACCGAGTGAGGGAGTGGGTGAATGAATGAATGGAGTTTATGACTCCAGGACTAAATAAGAGGAAAAAATAAGATGGAATAGAAACCTCAGTGTGGCTAAAACGTGGCCTGTAGAATAACGTGGTCCGTTACGCCGGGGAGCTGGGGCCCTGCGTTTGGGACCCGGACCTGCCTTTTCAGCCATGTGACCTTGGACTTCAGTTTCCGACACTCACCCAAGGTGGATCCCAACAGCCCTCGAGCCCCCTTCCGCTCTCAGGGGGTCCGCGTGCTAGAACAGTGCCCTTCCTTAGACCTGCCCTGTGACCTTGAAGAGTTCACCTGCCGGGGCCTCAGTTTCCCGCGCAGCGTTCCAGGGCAAATCCAGTCGCCCCGCTTCACTGGTCCCCGGAGGCACCGCTGTGCTCCCTGTCCTTGCGGTGCCCGCGGCCTGCTGGGCCCGCGTAAGGAATGCGGACAGGTGCGGGCGCCCTCCCATCACGGAGGCCTGCGGGGAGCAGTTCGTGTCCTGTCCCAGGGAGATCTCAGCTGGACGATCCTCACACCACAGGGCGTGGGAGACACGTATCAGTGCGCTTTCAGCACAGAAGTCAGCTAGGGAGCGTGTTACCGTTAACACGGAGGAGGGCTGGGTTCTAAGGGGCTTTTAACTCACCCAGGACAGGAGATAGCACCTCGACGCCGATTCCTAAGCCGGCGTTTGGACGAGAAGCACCCAATCTGGAAGTCGGGGGCACTGGTGCATCTGGGGTTATCTGTGGGAACCTGAGACCCTGACTGGGGCTCCGGGCCAGCCTGGGGAGCTTCCAAGTGCCAGCTCCGGGCCCCGGTGGGGACTTTCCACTCTCCCTGCTGCCTCCGGGGCAACTGGACAGATTGCTGACTGAGCTCCTCCTCCTCCTCCCTTCCTGTTCTGACGCCCCACTGCATACAGGAGGGGGCCACAGGGCTCTGTGTGACCGCCATCCAGAGCGAGGCGGCCATTCTTCAGCCTTAGTAATCTCTGTGACCCAGAGGAGCACAGCCTGGCATGGAAGAGCCCCACTCTATCACTGAGCGAGACACATGGGCCTAAGGAGATGGGAGAGAGACTGTCAGGGCACCGGGGACGCAGTGAGGTCACCAGGCCACGAAATCATCCTGGGGGGGGGGTCTGCAAAGCGCCCTTCTTCCACCTTCTCTCCTTGCCCCCAGCCCTTCCCCCATCCCTGGCCCCCAACACCCGCAACATTCCCATAAAGGCTGCACTGATCCCTAGGAGTTGACCCACCTTGATGACCCTTTGATGAGCCCCAATCTCTCAGAGAGGGGGATACACCTTTCTCCCCGCCATGCTAGCTCCAGAGGCCCAAGGCTGGACTTGGAACTCGGCCTTAAGCAACGTCTTAAGGAGACGTGACTCGCTTTTACTGCCGTCCTCGGAGCATGCGTTTCGTTGCTGTGAGCCTCTGGGTGAGCCAACGTGAAAGCACTGAGGAGCCAGCAGAGAACTGACAGTGACAATGTCACCTGGGATTTTTTCACTTATTTTCTGCTTGGAGGGATCAAATGCTCCTGACTAGAAAAGGAGAAAAAACAAACAAGCAAAAAAACAAAAACAAAAACAAAAAACCACCAAAAACGCCACAAATCTTGATTATTGAAAACTCTTGTTATTACTATCAAAAGCAAAGGTTTTACTGTCATCCTGGTGAGAAGAAAGTAATGCTATTCTTTTATTAGTGTGTCTTGAAAATTCAAAAATTAACTAATCTCACCTCAATTCCAATCCTGGTCTCGCTAAGTCTATACTAAAATAATGAAATAATATGGGCACAGACCAATCGTTGGAGAACTAGTTTTTTTGTTTTGTTTTGTTTCGTCTTCTTAAAGAAAAGGGCAAAGATGAAATAAGATAAAGCAGACTTTGAGGTTAGGTGGGCTTTGGTTTAAATCCAGGCTCCTCTGCTTTCTCGCTGTGGGACGTGGGGCGAGTGACGAGACCTTAGGGGCCGCGGTTTGCTGTCTGTGGAGGAGGGCAGGTCTCCCGTGGGCTGCCGGAGAGGGCCTCGGGAGGGAGCATCCGTAAAGCATGGAGCATTCGGGAAGACGTGAGCCTGGCCGTCTAAGGGGCGTTCCCTTCCCTCCTGTTCCCGACCTCCCCTGTCCCCTAACTCCCCCCTGAAGCACACTGTCAGCTAGCCCTGTCCTTCGGGGAGACTATTCAAACGTCATTGCCGAATCCTCACTTAGAGGGTAAGGTACGAAAGGATTTCCTGGATCGCTGGGTCACATTGTTGTCAGCTGGGTGTGCCGGGTCTGCACTTCGCCTTGGAGGTGCCAAAGGCACTGACTTGGCTCTGGGGTCTCTGAGTTCAGTCCGTGCGGGAATGTGGGAGCCACCCGCCCGCCGAGGAGTCCAGGCCGCCGAGGAGATGGTGGTGGGAGTAGGATTTGGGGGAGGAGAGCATGTCCGTGTTCTCAGGGCGGGCCCAGGAGTATCCCCGACAAGCAGGTGAGCACCAAAGGGGCGCTTCCTCCTTAACCTGGCAGGTCCCTCTGCATCGCCCCAAAGGAGAGGCAGTGGCCAGAGGAGGGGGAGGTGGCGGGCAGTGTGTGGTTGGCACCAGAACTCCAGAGACCCGCCCCCTACTGCTCGTCTCAGGAATGCCATCTCTCCTTGCTTCCTGGTCCTTAGGAGCCGTAGGCTCAACTCAGAGCCTCGTTTTTGGTCCTTCCCCGCCACCCCTGGGCTCAGGCACTGGCACAGTTAGGGCAGAAAGCTGCTCAGACGCCTGGAAGGGCGAGGGGGCATCTCTCTCCGCTCCCTGCCGTCCTCCCTGCGTGTAGCCCAGGCCTTTCTTCAGCCTCCGTCACGCTGCGATGCAGGGGTTGGTGTGTGGGGGGGAGTGACACCCCCCTTTCCGGTGGGAACTCTTGCAAGCAGGCAGAGTCTAACTTACCTTTATGTCTCCTGCACCCGGCACCAGGCAGATGCTCCGGGATTGCTTACCGATAAATGAATGAAATCGGTAGAAAGAGCACTGGCCAGGGAAGCAGGATGTGTGAGTCCCAAGCCCGGCTTTCTCGTCGGCTAAATGTGACCTTGGGCGAGTCACTTAATCCCCCGGGACTTGGGTTTCCACCTCCGTGAAATGAGACCGGGGCGCCCGATAACCTCCGAGATCCTTCTGGCTCGGCTGCTCTGTGGACCTGGGCGGTTCTCCTGCAAGGCCTCCCTCCCCCCACTTCTGCAGCAAACCGTCCGCCCGTCCGTCCGTCCGTCACCTGGCACCGCCGGCTGCGACGGGCAGACTTAATCCCACGTTCTGGTGGATAAAGGGGTACAGAAGGTGTTTAGATTCCCCACTGTCAGAGAACCCCCGTGGAGGAGAATTCAGTCAAGGTGAGAGGCATTGTGGGTATATTTTGCCCAGCAAAGAATCGTACGTCAGGGTCCGGGACTGTCAGGACCTCAAGGCCGTCACCTCAACACCGCAGACCCCTTGGTGACAATGGGAGCCTTCGATGACAGGCCGTACAGCGTGGCACCTGTTAGTCACATGTGGCTCCTGCGCACTTGAGATGTGGCCAGTGCGACTGAGCAGCTGTTTTAAATTTTATTTCATTTTCATTCACTTTCATTTAGACAGGCGTATGGGCTGGCAGCTGCTGTTTGCTCCCTGCCTAAGTGTTAGTGCCTAGAGCAGGGGTGGGCAAACTTTTTGACTCGAGGGCCACCATGGGTTCTTACACCGGACCAGAGGGCCGGAGCAAAAGCAGCCTGACCATGCTGGCACTCTCCTCTTGGGCTGCTGGTGAAGGAGCGGAGGGGAGAGCAAGAGAGCCCTCCTCTCTTTCGGCTCCGCGGGCCGGATAGAACAGCCGAACGGGCCTGATCCAGCCCACGGGCCGTAGTTTGCTCACGGCTGGCCTAGAGCAATTCCTGGTAGATAGTAGATGCTCAATGAACGTCACCTCTCTGGCGATGCCAGGAGGGCCCGCCAAGAGAATGCTGGTGAAGAGGAGGTTTCATAACTGCCCGTTCCATTGCCCCACGTTCGGAAGGCGGGGCCCACATTCCCGGGGAACCCACAGGGGCCCTCAGCGACGGAGCAGCCACTGGGCAAAAACGCATCCATCTGGGCTGCGCTTTCTCGAACTCGACGCCCTACGGTGTCCAGGTGGACATGAGAGGCCAGGAGGAATAAAGAGGCTGCTCAGAGGACTCGGGAGCCACAGAGCTAACAGAGGTTAGAGAATGCCTCGAGACAAGGTCCAAGAAGACACCCATGTGGGACTTGGAGGAGGTGACGGGGATTGACGCAGAGGCGTGGGCGACTCGGGCAGGAAGATGGCACCAAGTTTCACCCAGAGGAGGCGGTGCCCAGGCATTGGGGTTCGGGGCGGCTGTACTGCCTCCTGCCTGGTGTTGTTTCTGAAGTGGAGACAAGCCTTGTTTGTCTGAACTAAGCCTCCTAGAAAGAGAGAGGTGCCCACCGTGACATTTAAAGGGGGATCAGGGGCTCCATCTCGGAGGGGCTGGGCCAGGCCAGGCGGGCAGGGCGGGGCCCTGGCACCGGACGCTGCTCTGGGGCCGGGCACAGCTGCTGGCAACAGCCTTCCCCTCGGCAAGCGAGAGGACGGCAGAGTTGGAAAGGCCTCCCCCGACCTCCTCCAAGCCCTCCCTTCGCAGGGGAGGACGCTGTGGCTCGGAGAGCAGAGCGAGGCCACCAGCTGATTTGTGATGGGGCCGGGGTTCGAGACTCCTGGTCCAGGCCTCTTCGCCGCCATGCCATCCGGGCGTCAGCCAGACAGTGTTTCCAACGCAGACTGGCTGCCTTCTGGGTGCTTAATGCCCCGGGCACGAGTCAGAGAGAAACTTACAGAACACGGACAATCCGCGGAACCAGCTCCCTGCGTAATTAGAACGAGGACGCCACGAACCAACCAAGGAAACGGGCCTGAGCCGATGATTTGGGAGGAGGAGGTTCCAATGCTTCACCTTTTCTAACCGAAGTTTGTTTCTCCAGAAGGAGATTCTGAAACCACGGCTCGCCCTAGCTGGTTTGGCTCAGTGGGTAGGGTGTCGGCCTGCAGACTGAAGGGTTCCAGATTCGATTCCGGCCGAGGGCACATGCCCGGGTTGTGGGCTCGATCCCCAGTGGGGGACCTGCAGGAGGCAGCCAATCAATGATTCTCTCTAGTCATTGATGTTTCTGCCTCTCTCTCCCTCTCCCTCCCTTCCTCTATGAAATCAATAAAGAAATATATTTTTAAAAATAAAGAATAAATTAAAAAAATTAAAACCAGGGCCCTGGCCGGGTAGCTCAGTTGGTCAGAGTGTCATCCCGATACGCCAAGGGTGTATTCAATTCCCGGTCAGGGCCCGTACAAGAAGCCACCCATGAATGGGTAAGTAAGTGGCACAACAAATAGGTGGTTCTCTCTCTCTCTCTCTCTCTCTCTCTCTCTCTCTCTCTCTCTCTTCTCTCAAATCAAGAAATTTTAAAAAAAGAAAACAAATCATGGGATGAGGTCACTTCATTTCCCGTAAGACTTGGAGGTTCAGCCGAAACCGGTTGGCTCAGTGGATAGAGCGTAGGTCTGCGGACTGAAAGGTCCCAGGTTCGATTCCGGTCAAGGGCATGTACCTTGGTTGGGGGCATATCCCCAGTGGGGGGTGTGCAGGAGGCAGCTGGTCGATGTTTCTCTCTCATCGACGTTTCTAGCTCTCTATCTCTCTCCCTTCCTCTTTGTAAAATATCAATAAAAAATATTTAAAAAAATTTTTTTTAAAAAGACTTGGAGGTTCAGTACCGTGAGAAGGAAACAGTTGTTTTCACGTTGCCTGAAACACCTCTGGTTCTTAACCTGAGAAATGGCAGCACCCACCACTTACCACGGGAGACACCACACCGGGGAGGAGGCGGGGAAGGCAAGTGGAAGCTGCTCTTCTCTGGGCTGGAAGGAGCCAGCCCCTCAGCGCCGCCCCAGCCGGCTCTGCTGTGGCCATGCCTGGGGCAGCAGCACCACCCGGCCTCCCGGCCCCTCTGAGGCCAAGGCGGGGTGTCCCCTTCAGCTCCGCCTCCACTGAGGCAGGAAGTTGGCCACAAGGTACTGATGCTGCCAGGGCTTCAAAGAAGAAATGGAAGGGACTCCGAGCGGCCCCCTTGTGGTTAGAGCAGGCAATCTATTTCCAGGTGCCTCTCCCGTGGGGAGGACAGTCAAGGCCAGCGTTGAGCCAGAAGTTTCCAAAAGCCTAACTCGCTCTGTGCTCGCCCTCGTCTTAAAAAGGCTACAGGGGGCCGGTCCCCAATGGCACATCCAGTGGGGAGATGTGGGAACCCTCCCTTCTCTCCCCTCCCAGACGCCACTCACAGGCAGCCTGTTCTGTGAACACAGCACCAGAGGCTGCAAGACCTGGTCTCCCCAGGAGGGATTTGATTAACGGGACCCCCCTCCCCACCCCACCCCCACACACCCCGTATCTGCGCCGCCTAGCCAGAGGGTGGTTTGGGAGGGCTGGACCTCGGCCGACGGAGGCCTCCGACTCAAAGGCTCCCTCTCCCTCAGCTCTTTGCTATTTTCGCCTTCGGGTGCTGCGGCTCCTACAGCGGGGAGACAGGAGCCATGGTCCGCTGCAACAACGAAGCCAAGGACGTGAGCGCCATCATCGTCTTATTCGGCTATCCCTTCAGGTGAGCAGCGTGGGGGCCGCACCGCCCCGTCCCTGACCGGCCAGGCCTCCTCCTCTCCCCTCCTGTGGGCTGTCACTCCAGCCCGGGGTCCTTCCTGCCCGTTAGGGATTTCAGACACACCGGCCAGAGGAAAACGCCAGGGAGTCAGCCAGGCCAGGGTTGTAACCGCGTCTCCGCCCCCAGATAACCAGTGGGGGGTGACGACAGCCACTGCAAGGCCCCCTGTGTACCGGGGCGAGGCCCACAGGGCCCTGGAGACCCTGGAAGCGCGTGTCTGAGTGTGACTGCGGATGTGTGTGTGTGTGTGTGTGTGTGTGCGCGTGAGGGTTGGATGGCATCCCTCCGCCGCGGCCGCTTCTTGGCTCGGAGGAGTGGGGGGTGAGGAGGGCACAGACCACCCGGGGCGGGACGGCCCGCTCAGGAGCCCCCCTCGCCCCCCGCCCGCCCCGCAGGCTGAGCCAAGCCCAGTATGAGATGCCGCTCTGTGACGACGAGTCCACCTCCAAGACCATGAGCCTGCTGGGCGACTTCTCGGCCCCCGCCGAGTTCTTCGTGACGCTGGGCATCTTCTCCTTCTTCTACACCATGGCCGCGCTGGTCCTCTACCTGCGCTTCCACCGCCTCTACGCCGAGGACAAACGCTTCCCGCTGGCGGTGAGTGGCCGGCCGCCGGGGCCGGGGCCTGGCGTGGAGGCGGGGGGGGGGGGGGGAGCTGGGGGCTCCCGGGGACCCTGATACCTGCCAGCTGTTGGCTGTTGGCTCCTCCAGGTGCGGAGGCTCCTGCCGGCCTCCCACCACCGCCTGGTCTCCTCCCCGGAGGCTCCGTGGCGTCAGGGAGCGGCGCCGGCCCCGCCGGCCTGGCTCAGCGGTCGAGAGCAGCCCTATGAACTGCGAGGCCACAGTTCGATTCCCGGTCAGGGCACGGGTCGCGGGCTCTGTCCCCAGGATGGGGGAGGGGGAGCCCCCCCATCAATGATTGTCTCTCATCATTGATGTTTCTATCTCTCTCCCTTTCCCTTCAATTAGTAAAAAAAAGAAAGAAAGAAAGAAAAAGGATGAACACTTTAAAAAAACGTCTGGCATATAATTAGCCAAGTGTTAGCTAGTATTCTCCAGCGCAGGCGGGCAGGTGTAGGTGTGCCCCCTCCGCCGCCAGCTGCAGCTGAGCAGAGGTTGGTGGATGGAACAGCTAGGCCAGCGGTCGGCAAACTCATTAGTCCCCAGAGCCAAATATCAATAGCACGACAATTGAACTATCTTTGGAGAGCCAATTTTTTTTTTAAACTTAAACTTCTTCTAACGCCACTTCTTCAAAATAGACTCGCCCAGGCCATGGCATTTTGAGGAAGAGCCACGCTCAAAGAGCCGCAGGTGGCTCGAGAGCCACAGTTTGCCGACCACAGAGCTAGGCTGTCCAATCGTCCATTGTACTCCTAAAGCTAATACAATGTTGTATGCCAACTGTGACCGAAAAATAAGTTTAAAAAGGGGAAAATGTTTTTGAAAACTTTTTAAGGAAATGCAGGGGAGGGGAGGGGGCAGTTGAAGACGTGTGGGTTTCGGGGTGACACTGGCCAGCGGGTGCCTCGATCCACTGTCCCCTGAGCTCGGTGTGAGGGCCCGGGCAGGGGCACAAGCGGCCGCATTCCTTCGGGTGGTGACAGTGAAAGAGCTTCCGAGACCACCGGGCTCCCTGAGGCTCGGGCAGCTGGAAGGGGAGCTGCCCCGGACCCCAGGGCCCCAGGGCGCTAGAGCGAGAGGACGAAGAGTAGGAGGCCCAGGATGACCGCGCGTCCCGCCCCTCTGCCCCTCCAGGACTTCTGTGTGACCGTCTCCTTCACCTTCTTCTGGCTGGTGGCCGCCGCGGCCTGGGGCAAGGGCCTGACCGACGTCAAGGGGGCCACGCTGCCCTCCAGCCTGACCCTGGCCATGACCGTGTGCCACGGGGAGGAGGCCGTGTGCAGTGAGGGGGCCACCCCCTCCATGGGGCTGGCCAACCTCTCCGTGGTGAGACCTGCGGCCCCGGGGGGCCTGGGGGACCTGGGGGAGGCAGGACTGCCCCTCTGCCCGGGGCTGCCCTAAGAGCAAGTTCTGAGGACAGAGGGTGGTCCCACCGCTGGCGTCCCCTCCCCCGGGGGCAGTGCCCCCTGCGCCCAAGGCTGGCTGCTGGCTTCGAGCTGGAGCTGACCGTGGGAAGACCTCGGGGATGGGGAGAACCCAGAACCCTTAGCCCCCTGTCCCTTCCCCTGCTGCTGCTGCTGCTGCTGCTGCCCACTCCCCGCCTCACCCACCTCCAGGCCCGCACGCCCCATTTCCCCTGCCTCTTTACTGGGCGTGTGTGTGTGAGTGTGAGTGTGTGTGTGTGTGTGTGAATGTATGTGTGAATGTGTGTGAGTGTGTATGTGAGTGTGTGTGTGTGAGTGTGTGTGAGAGTGTGTGTGTATGTGTGTGTATGTGTGTGTGAGTGTGTGTGAGAGTGTGTGTGTATTGTGTGTATGACTGTGTGAATGTGTGTGTGAGTGTATGTGAATGTGTATGTGTGAGTGTGTGTGTGTGAGTGCGTGTGTGTGTGTGAGTGCGTGTGTGTGTGTGAGTGCGTGTGTGTGAGTTTGTGTGAGTGTGTGTGTATGTGAGTGTGTGTGTGTGTGTGTGTGAGTGTGTGAGTGTATGTGTGAGTGTGAGTGTGTGTGTGAGTGTGTGAGTGTGTGTGAGTGTGTGTGTGTGTGTGAGAAGGGGAGCCCAGGCCCAGCGTGAGCGGCTCGGACCTCCAGGCCGGAGAAGGGCTCTGGGCAGTGGCGGGGCCAGCTGGCATGCATATTTTGGGCCATCCCAGCTTTTAGAACGTTGACATATTTTCATGTCAGCTGGTAAACAGCGGAGGCCTCAAGCTTTTCCAACGTCCCCTGCCACCCCCAGCCACCTCAGCCCTACCCTGCCATGGCCTGCACCTCCCGGAGGGAGGGTTTGATGCCTGGCACGGCGGGGAGAGCCCTGCGGGCAGGATCCACCCGCCCTGGCACTTTATTGTAAAACCCCCTGCACGCAGCAGACCCGAGAGAAGTTCACAGGGAACACCCACGGGCCCGCCACCTCGCCCGCCCCGGGAACATTTTACGAGGCTTGCTTTACCACGTCTCCGCCCGCCTCTCTCCATCCATCACCCGGCCTATTTATGATGCGCTTCAGAGCTCATTGCAGGCGGCAGTACACTTCCCCTAAACGCGTCCTGCCGGCAGGTTTTTAGATGCCGTGAATACGGGTTGGGGCATAGGCCTGGCTGGGCCCCGGCCCCGCCTCCCGCCTAACCCTCGGCCGGGAGCACCTTGGACAGCTCTGGCCACCCCCCCCCCCCCAAGGCTCTGGGCCCTGCGTCCCTCGGGTCCCTGTGGGAAGAGCGACAAGGACCGTGCTCTTTGCCGAGCTTTGCACAGTGTGTCCACTCCAGAGCCCCGAGTCTCCTGGGGACCAAGCCACAGCTGGGCCCTCTGTACCCAGAGTTAAGCCACGTTCGCCCGAGAACCCCTTCGTGAGCTGATGGCCTTGAGCGCCGTCTCAATATCCAGGTTTCTGTTAGTTTCTGCGGCCCTTTGCACCCCTCCCCGCCGGCCCCTCCCCGGGCACTCCCCGAGCTCCCCCCATGTCCTTGCAGCTCTTCGGCTTTATCAACTTCTTCCTGTGGGCCGGGAACTGTTGGTTCGTGTTCAAGGAGACCCCGTGGCACGGGCAGGGCCAGGACCAGGGCCAAGGTCCCGGCCCGGAGAGCGCAGCGGAGCAGGGAGCTGTGGAGAAGCAGTAAGCCGCCCCCACCTGGCTACCCCGAACAGGACGCACCTCTGCAACCACCTCGGCTCCCAGGACCTCCCTCTTCCTGCTCCTCCTCCCCCCTCCCCTCCTCCCCCGCCCCTCTGGGCTCCGAGCTCTGAGAAGTCAGTCACCCATGGGTGGGCAGGCGGCAGCTGTCGGAAACCTGGGCAGCCCTCCCGGTAGCTTCCTGTCCCCCCCCCTCTGCCGGAGCCCCCCCCTCCCCGCCCCCCATGGCAGGAACACAGCGCTTCTTGTCTCTGCCCGGACCCAGGCACCTCACCCAGGGTCGCGGGGACCCTCACAGCCTCTGCTGCAGGCGAGGGTTGGAGGCAGGAGACCAGAGTCCTGAGCCTGGTTCCTAGCAGCCGCCTCTACCAACCTGCCCGGCGTCAGTAAAAGTGGGGGGCGGGGAAAGTGGCCGGCAGCCTTCTTCCTGGTCCCTGGCATGGGGGGCCCACCAGCGCTGTGGGGACCCCTCTTCAATGGCTGCCATCTGGGCCTCGTGCCTGCGCTGCTCACCACAGAGCCCTGGCCCAGCGCGCTCCCCGCTCTCCTCTGGCCTCTGCTGCCCACTGAGCCCCCCGAGCCGGGCACACAGCCTTCAGGGGGTCCCCGATGCCTTAGACTCAGTGGGGGAGCAGACACACTGCAACTGCATTGAAATTCAAGAAACTAAAGCCAGGAAACTTGCTGGGGAGTCAGTTTCTTCTATCCCCCCCCCCAGTCCTCCCGCCCCCCCACGCTGGGGCTCTTCCCACCAACTCCCTGAACTCACACTGGCCCTCAACTCCTTACTTTCCTCCCTGGCCTCCCTCTTGGGCTTGGGCTCACGCTTGGGACACAGCCCTTCCCTCAGCCTCTCTGCCCATCCCCCTCCCCCCTGGGTCTGAGGCATTCAAGGTCCTTCCCCAAGCCTGGCCAGGCCTTCCTTTCCTTCCTGCGGAGCCAGACAAGGGCCTTGGAAAGGCCCCAAGGGCCACTCAGGAGGCCACGTTGCCCCGGACCCAGGACATGGATGGATGAGCCCACTTCTTCATTCTCTGCCCCGCCCCCTCCTTCTTGGCCCCCCTTCACACTTCCCCTTCTCACCTCACAAATGGACGGTGCCCTCGCCCTTCGCCCTCCTGCCTCACCTCTCCCAGGCCCTGTCGCCCCTCCCCGTCCAGGGCAGGCCGATGATGCTATTGGTGCTTCTTCATTTCGGGACCCAGTTCCATATCTGTCTTTGGCTTGTCTCCTCTTCCCGACACCTCCTCCAGTCCCTCTCTGAACCCCAGAGCCCAAGACCCAGTGCCCATCTGTCCCCCGCCCGGCTCCTTCCCAGTCTGCCCTGGCCATAGGGCTGCCCGGAGGAGGACGAAGAAGGATGAATCCAGCCATTTCCCAATCCCAGTGCCAATTACCCCATTATCATCCCAGAGGCGAATGTGCCAGTCTCTGCCCCGGACTGAGTCAACTCCTCCAACCTCCTCCCTTCCCTAAATGCCATTCAGAGGAGCATGCCCATTCCTGGGGTGCCCAGGAGCCAGGGCCTTTGCCTTTGGGCCAACCATTTCTTCTCTGGGGCAGAGTCCCCCTCCCCCACCGATTGTACCCTCAAATACCGCAGAGCCCTTGGGTATAAGACTTAGGCCATCGTGTTTAGATTCGGGGAGAGAAGAGAGGTTACGGGCATGAGAGTGTGTCTAAGTCTGAACCTCTCTCTGTCCTGAGCTGCCCCCCATGGCCACTCGAGGACAAGGAGGGACAGTTTTGCCTACAGCTCCAGAGACGCAGAGAACGAAGGGGTGACCCTCATTTTCTTCAAGCTGGCCCGGGGGTGGGGGGGTGGGGGGGGGGTCTGCGAGCAGCTTCTACTGGAACTTGTGTTTGGGTTCTGTGTACGTGTTTATAATTTACTTAAAATGTGATGGACACAGTGTTCTCCTTTGGGGGCCGAAGTTAGCCACCGGCCCCGTCCGTCCGAGGGGAAAGTGTGGGCACGCCCTCCAGCCAGGGACGCCTCGCTCAGCACTTCCCCTGCAGCAGCGGAGGCTGCTCCCCTCCAAAGGCTGGCTCCCAGGAGACCTTGATTTAGGTGACGGCCTCTCTGCCCCCCTAAGAGGAAAGGCAGGGCCAGGCCGGGCGCCCAAGGGCAGGGCTGTCCTCACAGGATCCATGTGCCCTGCAACCAGGGCTGGCAGCACCGCGGCGGTCACCTCGTGGGGCCAGAGGTAGAGGGAGGTGTCTGGTTTCTCCAGCTGCTGCCGGAGGCTCCCAGGCAGGCCCTTTGCCCCAGTGAACCCTGACCCCGCCGGCTGCCCACCCAGGGCCTCTCCTGAGCATGAGCTTCCCCCGCCATCGTGGCCACGGGTTTCCTGTCCTTTCTCGGGATCTTGGGGCGTGGGCGGGAGGAGAACGCCGCGTGTTGTTTTCTGGTGCTTGTTACCACACGTTGGAATAAACAGTGCTTCCAGCATTTGCCACGAAGGAGCCAAGACCGGAGCCCTGCCGGGCATTCTTTCTCCCTCTCCCTCCCCTCGCCTTCCTCCCGTGTTTGGCCAAATACCTGCCTTCCCACCAAAGCATCCCTCTGCCCCTCTCCCCTCTGCACCCCGCGCCGTAGGATCTGCAGAATGAAGAGCGGCTCCTGGTGACATCTCTCGTGGTGGCATCCAGTGGTCCAAAGGGACCGAGGCTCGTTAGCAAATTTAGAGACAACTCAAGAGGTGTGTGTGTGTGTGTGTGTGTGTGTGAGAGAGAGAGAGAGAGAGAGAGAGAGAGAGAGAGAGAGAGACAGGGAGAGGCCTCCACATGCCGTGTTCATTTGTTCTCCCACCATCTGTGACCCAGACAAGCTTCCTGCCAGAGTCGAGGGGGGCCATATGCGCGCCCTCTCCACCAGAAAGGTTCTCGCTGAGCCCCCTCGCACCTCTCTCCCCCCTGGCCGTCACACGCTGCATTTACGCTCCCTAGAAAGACACACCTGGGCACATCACGTTCAACCCCCCCAGGATCCCAGCCGCCCTAGGGGTCGTCGCTGGTTCTCCAGCCAAGATTCCCTGTCCTCGGGGATCACTCCGGAGGGGAAAGTGAGGAGGAATCTGAGAGGTCTCCGAGTCTTGGACTTATTTGCCTCCGATGCGATTCCCCCCTTAGCGGAAGGCACGGGTATGGGGCGACGTACGAGGGGTTGCGGAGGAATAAGAGAATTCACATCTCTCTTCCGATGTGATGGGGAAGGGCAGGCTTTTGTCTCCTGACTGTGTGAGGGTGGAAGAAAAAGAAAGAGGTGGATAATGAAGGTCTTTCCCAGGCTTAGTTAGCAAGGGAAGGGACAGATCTGATGAGACATCTCCCTCTGCCGAGGCTCTGGCAGCAGCCCTTCCAGCCGAGAAAAAAATATTCTTTGGGGAAAGAAGCCAAAGTGATGGATGGAGTCAGGGTCCAGCCGGGGTTTGGGAAGAGGCAGTCCGGGGTATCGATCGCCCAGGAGGGGAGCGAGACGATCAGCAGAGAAGCCGCAGACCCAGTTCCGGGGCTGGCGCTGGCCCCGAGACAGCCCTCTGTCATCCTGACAGGTGATCTCGGTCCGCTCCGCTGGGTCCGCCCCAACCCCCGGCTCCGCGCCGGGCGGCGTGGGGTTCCCACGGAGGAGGCACCGCGCGCGCGGCCGAGGACCCTCCCCCACGCCAACCCCGGTGTCCTTCAGCGCATCCTGCCGGCTCCCCCCTCCCCTTGCCCTTCTGGCTCGCAGCGCCCACCTCCCTCCCCGCACCTACCCAGTTCGATCTACAGGGGAGCGGGGTCGCTTCGCAGCCGGCCGCCCGCCGGAGCGGCGGCGCCAGCCCGCGGGGGGCGGGGGCGCGGTTTGGGGGGGCTGGGGGGCTGGGGCGCGTGTGCGGTGAACTTGAGCGAGTGGGGCGGCAGCAGGCAGGATGTGTGCACAGGGGCTAGGGGAGGAGGTCCTAGGGCTCCCGTCCCCTTTCCCCCCCATCATTGTGCGTTTCCGAGGAGCTCCCGGTGCGAACGCGGTGGGCAGCAGCACCTCCCGCAGGACTACATTTCCCAGAAGGCATTGAGGCGGCGGGGCCAGGGCCCGGCGGCCCGCGCGGCGCCTGTGCGGAGCCGGAGCCGGAGCCGGAGCCGGGGCCGGGGCGGGGGAGCCGGGCGGGGGAGGCGTGCCCGCGGCGGGGCGGGGGAGGGGGCCGCGCGGCGGCGGCGCCGGGCGGGCGCGCGTCCGCGGCGGTGATGGCGGTGCGTGAACGCGCGGCGGCAGCAATGGCCGCTCTGGAGCGGCGGGTGCCGAGTCTCGATGACTTCGCGGGACAGAGCTGGAGCTCGTGGGTGGAACGGGCCGACCTGCCGGCGGCCGACGGTGAGTGAGGCGCCGCTAGAGTCCGGGGACCCCGTCCCTGCCTCCCCTCCCCCCCCCTCCGGGTCCCCGCCAGCTGAGGGGAGCCGCCGCCGGGAGCCGCCGTCCGGCTCCCCGGCCCCCCAAACAAAGGACCCACCGGGTCCTAGTGCCCGCCCGCTCCTCCTCCTCCGCGCCCCCGGGTCCTAGCGCCGGGTCCCCGCCCCGCAGCCCACCCTGCCCACCTCTGCCTCTGCCGGCACCCCGATGCCTGTCCCCTCGCGTGCTTGCTTTTCTCTTTCTCCTTGCCTGCTGCCCCCAGTTTTCCGCCCCTCCTGCACCTGCCTCGGGCTTTCCCCGTCCGCAACAGTCCTCTCCACGTGTTTCCCACGCACCCCACTTCCGTGCCCTCCTGCCCTTCCCCCTTGTTCCTTCGCCTTCTGCCCCACGCCTCCTGCTCCTTTGCGGCTTTTGCCTGCCGCCTGGGATGCTACTGGACCTCTGCCTTCTCCTCATTCGTTCACCGGTCCATCCATCCATCCACCCATCCATCCACCCATCCATCCATCCTCCCTTCCTCCCTCCCTCTGTCCATCCACCCATGCCTCCAACCCACCGTCCTTTCTGGGCCTCTTGCCCTACCTCTTGGCTCTCTCCCCTAAACCCCACCTTCCCCAGGCCCCTGGGTGCCTTTGGCGATGGGGCTGGCCCTGATCTTTGTGCCCTGGGCCCCGGGGAGCTCCTGGCCTCGTGGCCTTTGAGGTGACAGCAGCGGGCATCACGCCCCTGCAGAAGTTTGCAAGTGAGAAGAGGCAGTGGAGGAGGACCGCTCCGTGCGGTCCCTGATGACACTTGTTCTCCTCCGAGACTGGACTCCCTCCCTGCCCAGTTCTGTCCGTCACCACCTGGGAGGGGGCACCCCTCACCCACCACCCCCCATATCTGGAGATGTTATAAGACTGTCAATGGTCTTCTCCGCCTAGAAAGGGGCAGGTCTGTTAGCGGGCATCAGAAACAGACCTGGTGGGAGCCCCGGCCGCCCGGGACTGCCCCATGCGGGGTGGGCAAGGATGGGGCCATTGTCAGGGTCTGGGTGCACTGAGAACCGGAAATGGAATCAGCCCGGTTTGGTGACTCAGAATTGATTTTTTTTTCTCTCCAAGGGACAGGGAGGGGGCGTAGTGGAGGGAGGGGAGGGGAGTCAGGTAGGGGGATGGGGCGGGAGCTGCTCTGCCCAGCTAAGATGTTTTTGTCAGCCACCCAGAAAGTGAGAGGTACCAGGGCCGCCCTTGCCCAAACCCCCCCTAAAGAGGGAGGGGGGGCTTGCATCACTGACCAAGGGGACTTGGGAGATGCCCGAGGGCCCCAGACAGCAGTTGCCCTGCTCTGTGGCCGTCCTCCCAGTGCGGGACCAGAGAAGCGGGGTGTAACTCTGGCAATGCCATGGTAACCAAGATGGAGTTCGTGGGGTGGGGACCTGGGAGAGTTTCTGTTTGGGAGGCCGAGCAGCAGAGGGGACCCAAATTGCAAGAAGGGACTCCGAGATCTACAGTAAAATACCTTCCCCACTTAAATGTTTCCCACCTCCGTGGGAGGATACTGACTCGCAGTCACTCAAGCACTTGGCGAGGACCCTGACCCTCACCTTGGGGTCTACAGGGAAGGTGGCAGGGTCCCTCCCAGTGGCCCCAGTTCCTTCCGGAAGTAGCAGATGGGGGAAGAAAGAGCCACTGAAGGTTCCCCCGGTGGCGCTGAGCGTCGGGATCGGGTCAGGGAGCGTGGGCTGCCCACTGCCCTGGGGCGGGCCGCGGCCCCGGGCCGGTAGGAGGTGGATGGGCTTCGGGGACAGAGGCGGTCCTTCTGAGCTGTGCTTCTCCTCAGGGGCCGAGCTGGAGGAGACCAACAAAAGCACCAAGAAGCTGGATGCCATGACCCTCATTAAAGAAGGTGGGAGTCAGGACCACCTGTCCCTCGTCCCCCACCTCCCAGGAGGTGGCTGTTTGGTGGGGGGCAGGCCTGGGACCCTCACTTTGATAGGTCTGAGTCGGCCCATTCGCCCGGCTGCTGGCACCCCTCATCATAGGGGGTCGGTGCCTTCCCCCCTGAAAGCCCATCACGTTCTTAGGGACTGCTTAGATTGAACTGGGGAGGCGGGGCGCCTCCAGCAGGCAGCCCCGTCACGCCAACAGGGAGGGACCTGAGGTGCTCCCCGATCTCACCGGGAAGCCCTGGGGTCCCCAGCCCGGTGAGCAGGGCTCCTGTCGTTGCAGACATGTCCATCTTCGGGCACTGCCCCGCCTACGACGACTTCTACCTGGTGGTGTGCAACCACTGCAGCCAAGTGGTGAAGCCTCAGGCCTTCCAGAAGCACTGCGGTGAGGAGCCCCGGGCGGAGGGTGGGGGCGGGGGAGGAGGACCGGGTCAGCTGGGAGGCCTGCGTGTCGGGGAGGGCGCCTTGCGGGTGGGGAGGTCCTGGGGGAGGCTGCGGAGGTGGAGGCAGGTTGGGGTTGGCGTTTGGGCAAACCCCCAGCAGTTCTCCCCAGCGGAGCTCAGGGAGGGGCTACGAGAGCCAGGAAGCCGGGCCTGGAATTTTGAGTCCCGGGGGCTCAGGTTCCGAGGGGGAGGAGGCCCGTCGGAGATCTAAACTCCGGGTTCTCTGAGCCATCGGAGATCTAAACTCCGGGTTCTCTGAGCCGCCGGAGATCTAAACTCCGGGTTCTCTGAGCCGCGCTGTGAGCAGGGCGACGGGTCGGGAAGGAGGCAGCCGGCTACTCGCCTCCTCATCAGAGTTGCTCTCTCCGCCTCCCGGTGACAGAAAGAAGACATGGGCCCCTCAGCAAGCTTTACGCCCGGGCCCCACCCCCACCTCCAGCCCCCGCCAGCTCTCAGAAATGCCATATAGTGAATGGGCAGGGCCCAGCTTGTAGGGCCCCGGGTTCCACCAAAACCTCCTCCAGGGAGAAGGGCCAGGGGTCCCGGAGCCGTGGCCACCCGCCTCCTGAGAAGAGCCAGAAGGACAACCTCTGGTAAGGAGAGACTGGAGACGCCGAGACCCTGGCCCGGCCCGGGGAGGGAGGGGCTGCCAGAGGGGGCAGCGGGGGGGGGGGATGGGCACCTCCCGGGTGTTCCAGGGAATAGGGGTCCCCCCCTCCCACGCCCTGCATCCCTGCTGGAGCCCACCCAGGTTCCAGGGCTGGGAAGGATCGGGCTCTGGGCTAGAGCCCAGCGCCCAGCCCGGCCCCCGGCCCCCCGTCCACACCCCCTCTCCCCGCACAGCCTGTTCGTGCCCGTGGTGAACCTGGAGAAGATGTCGGGCCTCCCCAAGCCTGAGGGCCCTGGCGTCAGGGGGGCCCCGCCCCCGGCCTTCCTCAGCCAGCCCGGCGGCCTCCCCAAGGACCCCCCCGGGAAGCCCCCCGCGGCGCCCCCTCCCAAGGACCTTCCCCCCAGCGAGGGCCCCGGTCACCGGGCTGAGGGCAGCCCCCCCGAGAAGGAGCCGGGCGGGGCCAGGCTGCCCCCCAAGACCCACCGGAAAATGGCTCGTGAGTAGTCGTGGTTTGGGGTCAGGCGGGTGGAGTGGGACCCGGGCTCTGTCCCGGGACCTGACGGAGGAGGGGCAGAAAGGAGGGGGCCCGCCATCGCAGGCGGCTTCCCAGGTGCTTTGTGTTTGACACGTGTTGCCCTGTTTGGGGCGTGGAGCCCCCAAAAGGAGCGCCCGGGCTGCGGACGGGCCGCAGAGAGCAGCTGGTGCCGGAGACGCTCCTCCCGACGCTGCAGTCTGGCACTGGGGGGCGGGATGGGGGGTGGGGGGCTCTTCACCCCAGGCCCAGCTGTCCTCCGCCTCCTGAGGGCTCCTGGAACTGCTCTCCCCACAGGGAAGGAGTGCGACCTCAACAGGCAGTGCGGGGTCGTAAACCCAGAGACCAAGAAGATCTGCACCCGCCTGCTGACCTGCAAGGTGACAGGGCGGGCGGGCTGGCGGGTGGCTCAGCCCTGGGCCCCGGGCAGGGGGAGGGAGGAGCTGCTCCCCAAGGCCCAGCTCCAGGGACGGGGTGAAGCCCAGACCAGGCGGGGGAGGGGAGGCTGCCCACTGTGGGCCTGGAGTGGGGGTGGCTTCCAGGTCCCCCGAGTCCGAGGAGGGTTCTGGCCCCGTGGGGGAGTGAAACAAAGACACGCCGACACCCCCGCAAGCACACTCACATCCCCTCTCTCTCCGCTTGCCCAGGCCAGAGCACACCGCTGCCCCTCACCCCTGCTCAGCTCACACCCCCTTCCCACCCCTCCATCCTGCTGTGTTCCAGATCCACTCGGTGCACCAGCGCCGGGAGGTCCAGGGCCGGGCGAAGGACTTTGACGTGCTGGTGGCAGAGCTGAAGGCCAACTCCCGCAAAGGGGAGTCCCCGAAGGAGAAGAGCCCGGGGCGCAAGGAGCCGGCTCCCGAGCGCCCCTCCCAGGAGCCCCCCTCCTCCGCCCCGGCTGCGGCAGCAGCGGTTGCCCCCGGCAGCACCTTCTCTGCTCGGGCCAAGCAGACCTATCCCTACTGTGCGCTGCCCAGGTACGTCCGGGATCCGGCCGCACCTCACCTGGGGGCGCTCGGCCCCCAGCCGTCAGGGACCCCTGGAGACAGGCCCAGGGAGCGCGCTGGAAGGTGCTACTCTTTCCGCCCCGAGTGTGGGGGGAGCCCCGGGGCCCCGGTGGGTGCGGAAGTAGGTGACTCCCTGTTTCTAACAAGCCTCCCCCGGCGCCCCTGCCTCCGGTGTGCCAGTTCCAACACCCAGGATGAAAACGGTTCCCAGCGGCTTCCGACAGGCCAGCACTCGGAACGGGGGAGCTGAGAGGGTCAGGGCCCTGGGCGAGGCGGTCCTACTGTGTGTATTCATTCGCTGGCCCCTTCGTGTGCAGAGGCTGCGCTGGACCCTGGGGAGAGCCCGCCTTGCGGAAGGAGACACACGCCTCTCTGCCTGTAACGCGGGCAGACACGAGACACAGGCTCAGCTCCCAGACAGGCTCACAGGAATGTGTGATGCGAGAAGGGGGTTGAGAGAATGGACGGGGCGGACCAGAGCTGGGTGCAGTTGAGCTCAGAAGATTTTCTGGAGGAGGCGAATCTGGAGCAGATTTCCCCCAAGGAGGCAGGGCCTGGGAAGTGAAGGGCTGGGGAGAGAGCCCCGGGAGCCGCAGCCCCTGGTCTCTGCCTCTCTCCCTGTGAGCTCTGCTGGGCCCCCCCTTCCTCTCCTCCCCTCCTCTCCGACGGCTCCGCAGGGTGTCCGCCCTGGCTTTCCGAGCTGGGCGGGTTCAGGGATCCCCCCACCCTGACCCACGGCTGCCCACGGTCGCCCTCACACCCCCTTTGGCCCTTCCAGGTCCCGGGCCTCCTCTGAGAGTGAGGTGGACGATGAAGGCCCCTGTGGTGGTGATGGGGACCCAGGCCTGTTCCCCTTCCCCCTGCCCCGGGGTGGGGCCCAGGCCTCCAGCGAGGAGAGTGAGGAGGAGGGGCCGTCCGATGACCTCCACCTCCCCCCTGACTGCCATTACGCAACCCGGCCCCCCAGGCCGCAGGCGGTAAGGACCCCGGGGCGGGACCCGGGCGGGGGTGGCCCGGCCCTCCTGCCCTCGTGTGCAGGGGGGTCAGGTGGTGTGGCAGGTAGGTGTGCCGCCCCCCTGCGACTCAGGCCCACTGATCCGTGCCTTCCCTCCGTCTCCAGTTCTGCACCTTCGGGAGCCGGCTGGTGAGCCCCGGCTGCTACGTGTTCAGCCGCAGGCTGGACCGGTTCTGCTCGGCGCTGAGCTCCATGCTGGAGCGGCACCTCAGCTCACACATGTGGAAGTGAGTTTCCCGGGCTCGAGCCTCCTCCCAGGCCCGGCCCGCCTGGGCCTCTGAAGCCCCAGCTCTTCACGGGCCGTAGATGTGGCTTGGCCGCTTGCCAGGAAGCCCCCCGCTGCAGGAACGGGGGGTGGGGGGGATTTGGCAGCGGGGAGCTGGGCTGACGCAGGGTGTGGACGGTGGTCTGGGAGTGGCTCACGCTTAGCCAAACTTCCAGCACCTTTTGGGAAACGAGGATTAGGGGGTGCTCAAACATGGAAAAGGGTGCTCTTAATGGGTCTCTATCCCAGCTCACCTGTCTGTCCCTGTGCCTTCTCCCTCGCCCTCAGTTCCAGCGTCTCCCAGCAGATGGCAGCACCGCCGGGGCTCTGGGCGGCTTCTGGGCGGGGCGGGGCGGGGCGGGGCAGAGGCTGGTGTGTGTTGGGGGGAGGCCCTCTTGTTTGCTTGACGTGACTGACCGTGGCCGTGACCGTGACCGTGGCGCTCTCTTTCTGCTGCAGGAAGATCCCGCCAGCAGCCGAGCCTCCGTCCCACCTGGCCAGCTCCCCGCTCCCCGCTCCGCCGAGCCCCGCCTCTCTGGGCAGCTGCCCCCACCTTCCAGGCCCACCACCCCCCAGACCTGCTTGCCCGGCCTCCGCGCCCCTCCCCAAGGACAGCCTGGTCCCCAGCTACCCCGCCGGCTCCCCCAGCGTGGCAGCCGCCTGCAGCCAGGCCGAGTGCACGGGCGGCAGCCAGGCCATCACCTCGCCGCTGCCGGCCAACACGCCCTCGCCCTCCTTCAGCAAGCTCCCGCCGGCCAAGGCCAGCAAGGCGTCCAGAGGCAAGGACGGGGCCGACGCGGAGGCGCCCTCCCGGAAGCGGAAGCTGTCCCCCGGCCCCACGACGTTCAAACGGACCTGCCTGCTGGAGCCCGCGGGCAAAGGCAAGCCCTCCGGCTGCCGGGGCCTCGCGGCCAAGGCCAAGACCGCGCTGGGCGCGGGGCTCAACGGGACGGTGGGGCCGCGAGTGAAGCGGGCGGGGCCCCTGGACTGTCGGGGGTCCCCGCACCAGCCGCCCGCCCCGGTCAAGGCTACTCCGCTGGACAGCCAGGGCCCGGCTGGCCACCCGGCCAAGGCCCCGCCGAGCAGCTGCCTCTCCGAGGAGGAGGCGGCCAAGAAGCGGAAGAACCTGGCCACGTACTGCCGG
Source organism: Vespertilio murinus (assembly GCA_963924515.1). Taxonomy (NCBI): domain Eukaryota; kingdom Metazoa; phylum Chordata; class Mammalia; order Chiroptera; family Vespertilionidae; genus Vespertilio; species Vespertilio murinus. The sequence continues at coordinate 4,819,208 of OZ004719.1, read as the reverse complement.
CCGGTGAAGGCCAAGCACTGCCCGGCGGGGCCCCCCGCCGCCGCGGCCTGCGCCGCGCGCCGCAAGAAGCCGGGGCCGGCCCTGGCCTTCGAGGAGAAGTGCTCTGCCCTGAAGGTACCCGCCCGGCTCCCCGCAGGGCGCGGGCGGCGCGGGGCAGCGCGGGCGAGGGTGGGTGCGCGGCGGGAACCTGACACGGACAGGTGCTGGGCGAGTGAGCGTGCCAGGAGGGGAGGAGAGGGGCCCATCGTCAGCTCCCTGCTGGGTGAGACCCCGGCTTTCGCTTCCTGAGCCTTTCCCTGTCTCAGCCCGGTCCCTGGGGCCGAGGAGGTCTCAGCGCAGTCCCTGAGGCCGAGCAGTTGCTGCCTTGCCTCCCCCCACACACCCCGCTTTTGCTGCCATCAGAGGGCCACTTTCTGGGTTGGCTGTGGCCTTGAGCACTGGAGCTCCCTCTGCCCCCCCCCCACCCCCCCAAGGGAAGGAAGCTTGTCTCAGGAGCTCCGAGGGCCCGGAGCTGCGGCCTCACCGCTGCACAGCATGGTGGCTGGGCCCATCTCGCTCACGGCTTTCGCCTCTGGGCATCAGCATGGAGGGCAGGGCCAAAGCCCGAGGTCCACATAGGCACGCGTGCCCACTTGCACACATCCCCACTTCCAGGTTTTCGGGTGCCAGGCAAGTTTCCCGGGGTTTCTGGGAAAGCCAGCAGCCGGCTCTCTTATTTTCTCCCCGCTCCTCTGTGGATGGAGCCTGCCCATAGGTCCTCAGCCGGCAGGGAGTTACTGGAACGGGAAGGGGGTGCCCTCGTGGTTTAGGCACGGGCCAGATGCATACCAACACCTCTGGTGCCCGGGTGGGAGTGGTGAGTGTGTCACCTGCCCAGGGCCTGCGTGTGTGGCACGCACGTGTGCGTGGCTGTTCTCCAGGCCGGCCCTGCGGGCTGGCTCTCGGCCTCCTCCGGGCCCAGCTTTGCCCACCGGGCCCGCGGGAGGAAGCGAAGCCCTAGCTCTGAGCTCCACGCAGGCAGGCTCAGAGTGGGAAGACGGGAGGCCCCCAGCCTGACCCTGTCTCTTGCCTCTTGTCTTCCTGCAGTCAAAAGCCCATTAACGAGAAAGTGCCTGCCCACTGCGACGGAGCCGCCAGCACCTCCTCCCCTCCAGATCCGGGCCCCCGGCTGCTGCCGCTTTTTATAACTTTATATTATTTTTTTTAAGAAAAAGAAAAAAAACCTCTTTAAAATACCTCAAGACTGTCTCCCTGTTCTGTTGCTGCTAAGAAAAATATAAAAAACAGAAACCTAGAAAAGAAAGGGGAACGTATATAACAAAACGAGTGTCCTTACTGCCCCCAGCTATACCCCAGGGGGCTGAGATGACAGAGAGCCAGCTTCCAGCTTCCCTCTCTCTGTCCCTTGAAGCAGTGGAAATGGCCGTGTGTGTGTGTGTGTGTGTGTGTGTGTGTGTGTGTGTGTGTGTTACTGGGGAGTCTGCTTTCAGGCAGGGTGATGAGGCATGGCTCTGGGCCAGCAGGGCCCCCCAGAACCTTGGCCCCAGAGCTGACAGCAGTCCTGTTGGGAAGGGAGCTTGACGGGGAGGGGGGCCACACCTCTGGTTCTGCCCCGAGGGTCTGTGGGGCCAGCCTGTGGCCCTTTCCCGGTCTTTCTGCAAGCCCGGGCCTCCATCGCGCCTCCGAATCATTGCTTCATTTCTTCCGCTGTGCCGCCTCTCACCAGCAGCCCCCTCTGCAGCACTGCGGGAGCTCGAATCGAGCTGGTGACTTCTCAGGACGTCCCTGTCTGTTTTGGCCTCTCCCCGGCCATGGGGTTTGCCCTTAAGGAAAGGGTATCGCTCTCCCAGGGACGCCTCCTCCAGCCGAACCACACCTCTCTGGGAGGCAGGAAGGGAAGTGGTGTGATCACAGGAGGCCCGTGGTGTGGGAGGCCCTGGTCCCTTAGGATCGCCTGGCTCCCCGGGGCTGAGCAGATGGTGTGGAGGCGGCTGGCGCTGCGCGTGCCCTAGTTCCTCCACGCGTCTCCCTGGGGCCAGCGACTGTGCAGATCGAGTATCAGCGGCCGTCGGTCCTCACGCCTGAGTTCACTCGGGTGCAGGGCACCGTTTTCCCCTCGTCCTTTCCTTTTCCTCTCCTTCGCCCTCAGGCAGGCAGGGATCTTATTCCCTTAACGTGACAGAAGGAGGATGGGCGGAGGAGACAGTGGGCAGCCAGGGAGTTCCAGTATTTACCGGTTCAGTGTAGCCAACCTGTGACTTGGGGTTTGGGTGAAATAATCCGCTGTCGCGCATGCAATGCCCACCGCTGCCTGAGACACAAGCCCTTGGAGACAAAGGTTCTGTGAGGTTGTCTCCGGGGCCCTGCGCCCCGGGGCTCTCCCGGGCGGCTCGCTTTCCCCCCCGGCCCCCAGAGGGCGCTGTGGGCGCACCCGCCGCACCGCCGGGCGTCCGGGGCGGAGCCTCCCGCGGCCGCGGCGCCCGCAAACCCGGAAGACGCGCTCGGGCGGCCGGGAGTTGCGCGCCGGTCCAGTCCGGCCCGGCCATGCAGAGCCTGGAGTTGGGTCTGATCCCCGCTCCAGCGAGGGAGCCGAGACTGACCCGCTGGCTGCGGAGGGGCAGCGGGGTCTTGGCGCACCTGCTGGCTTTGGGCTTCACTATCTTCCTGACGGTGCTGTCCCGGCCGGGCACCAGTGAGTGCGGGGCGGGGCCGGGGGCGGGGCCTGGAGGGGCGGGGCGGGGTCGGGATGCTGGAGGGGGCGGGGCCTGGAGGTGAGGGGCGGAGCCGGGATGCCGGAGGGAGACGCAGAGTGGGGACCACTCGGGAGGGATGGACCGGGGAGGGGTAGTCGGGGCAGGAGGGGCAGAGCCCTGGGTGCTGGGGGGAGATGCAGACGGTGGCAGCGAGCTCCCTGGGAGGTTCCTCATTTACAGAACCTTCCTGGAGGGTGCGGGGGGGGAGGGAGGCCGCGGTCCAGTCTGGGGGGGCGCTGGGCCGACAGCTGCGAGGTGCCCAGGGGGAAGCCGGGTGAACTGATGTGGGTCTGGCCTCTCAGTGGCTCACCCTCCCCTTGGCTGCTTGCTCCACGGTGCCCTGATTCCTGATGAGGGCTGGGACAGCACCCTGACCTGGCCCCGGGGGCAGGTGCTCTGGGGCGGAAACAATGGTGCCCACGTCAGTGTGTTCTCTTTGGTCCTCAGGTCTTTTCTCCTGGCACCCTGTGTTCATGGCCTTGGCGGTGAGTGTGGGCTGCCTTAGGCAGCCGATTGGTTCCGCTCCGTCCCCAGGGGAACACGCAGCCTGCAGAGGGCCCAGCCGTGCGGAGGCTCCCGGGTGGGGAAGCAGGCCGCCCCGCCGCCAGCTCTCCCTGCAGCCTCGGAGAGTGGGAGGCCGGGAGGGCCGGCCGGGCCGGGTAGTCCGTGGGGGCGGGAAGGCATGGGAGGTATTTCTCCTCTGGGGCCCGGGAGGAGGAAGTGGTGGGAGGGGGAATATCCAGTCACTCCTCTCGCCAAACTCAGGAGGAAGCTGTTTAACATTCGCTGTTTCCATTGGCAAAGAAATGGGAGTCACCGGCTGAGGGCAGGTGGGGGGAGCGTGGTCTTGCACGTCAGCCCCAGTGAGCCCCGCCGTGTCAGCCCGTGGGGCAGGAGGTCCCCGTGGGAGCTCTTCAGCCCCCGCCCGCCCGGGTCCCGGTTTGGACGTAGGAGAGCACCTCCCTTTCCTCGGACGCCCCCCGCGGGCCCTCCGGCTCACTGGCCCTCTCTCGCCCGCAGTTCTGCGTCTGCATGGCCGAGGCCATCCTCCTCCTCTCGCCCGACCACTCCCTGTTCTCCTCCTGCTCCCGCAAGGCCCGCATCGGACTGCACTGGGCCGGGCAGGCCCTGGCCCTCCTCTGCGCCGCCCTGGGCCTGGGCTTCATCGTGGCCAGCCGGACCCGCAGCGAGCTGCCCCACCTGGCGTCCTGGCACAGCTGGGCGGGCGCCCTGACGCTGCTGGCCTCGGCGGGCCAGGCGCTGTGCGGCCTCTGCCTGCTCTTCCCCCGGGCCGCCCGGGTCTCGAGGGTGGCGCGCCTCAAGCTCTACCACCTGACGGGCGGGCTGGTGGTCTACCTGCTGGCCACGGCCACCGTGCTCCTGGGCATGTGCTCGGTGTGGTTCCAGGCCCAGATCACGGGCGCGGCCTGGTACCTGTGCCTGGCGCTGCCCCTCTTCCCCGCCCTGGTCATCATGCACCAGATCTCCAGCTCCTACCTGCCCCGGAAGAAGACGGAGATGTGAAGCCCCCCGAACCCTGACTCCCGCTGGCCCCCCGGCCTCGGACGTCGGGCGTCTGTCGGTCCGGTGGCCTCGAGGGGCTCCGCCTCCGAGGCGGTAGGGTTTCTATACCTTCAGCGGGGCTGACGGGGGACTCGGCGGACCGAAATGGGGGACCGTACTGGGTGCAAGTAACAGGTGATGGGGAGGAGCTGGGTGCTGGTGCTGACGGTGGTGGCCGGTGGCGGGTGCGTGCCGGCCGGAGGGTTGGGTCCCCGCAGTGAGGAGAGGCAGCTGTGGCCCGTGGAGTCGCCCCCGAGAAAGCACGTGGTGTGGTGGGCAGAGCCCACGGCTTGTCTGTGGGCCAAGGTCCTCGTAGGCTCTGCCGTGTGTGTGACCGTGTGCAGGTCCCGTGTCTCGGCCTGTGTGAGGAGCGTTTCCGAGCGGCCTCTGGCATCCCGTGTGGGTGCGGCTGACCTCCCAGCACCCCCTCCCCCAGCGCTGGGCCGGGGCCGGACCGCTTAGGAGACTCAGGATGTAACTCTTACCTCCGTGACCCCCTTTCCACTCCGGGGGGACACGTGTTCCCCGTGGCCTGGCGGGAATCTGGGCCGGTTTGGCCCCAGGCCGGGGCACAAGGGTTGTCAGGCGCTGTGGAGGGAAGGGGCCCAGGGGGGGGACCCCCGGAACTCCCAGCACAGCAAAGACACTAACTAAAGTCACTTTAAAGCGATGGGAGAGCCCTGGCCGGTGTGGCTCAGCGGATAGAGCATCTGCCTGTGGACTGAAGGGTCCATCAGGGTCGGTCAGGGTCACGTACCTCAGTTGCAGGCTTGATGCCCCAGCCCTGGGCGGGGCACGTGCGGGAAGCAGCCAGCCAATGTGTCTCTCTCACATCGACGACGTTTCTCTCTTTCTCTGTCTCTCCCCCTCCCTTCCTCTCTCTCTAAAAACCAATGGAAAGCTTCATCCTCGGGTGAAGGTGAGCAAAAATAAAAGCAAAGTGCACAGAGCTGTGGGAGAGTGGAAGGGCGCTGGTGACCCCAAGCCTCGGGCTCCTGCTGGGCCGCGGGGTCCCCTCGGGCTCGAGGGCCGAGGACAGGGCTGTGCCCTCCGCTGACGTCCAGCCTGGGTGGCCACGCTGTCCCGGGTACCCCGCGTTTTGCCCTCCTCGGGGACAGCTTCTCACCTTAGCACACGGCTCCGAGCTTTTAGAACCGGACGGGAGCCCGGGGCGCAGGGCGGGGCCCCTGTGACCTCAGAGAGGCCCCCCCTCCTCCTCGTCGCCTACGTCTTCCTCTCTGTCGTCTCTTGCCAGCCCTTTGGCCCAGCAGCAGGGCTGAGTGGTGCCAGCTGGCATGTGAGGGCCAGGCCCTCCTCTTCCCTGCAGAGACCCCTCCTTGTTCCACGTGGAAACTGCTCCCCACGATGCGTGCGGGTGCCAGGTTGGCGAACCTCGTCTGGGTCCGTGAGGGAGGGGACCCCCCAGAGCACGGCTGGGAGCGCAGGCGGCCGACCCGGGAGAGCTGGTGCCGAGCAGGTGGCGGCAGCTGGGGGGGCTCTGGGAGGCCTGGGGGGCGGGAGCTGGTGCTCCAGGTCCCGGGACCAGGGGAGGTGTCCCTAGATGGCAGCATTGGGGGGTCCCTCCTCTCTGGGTGGCTCAGAAGCAAGGACTTGGGGCGACTCCGCAGCACAGGACGGGGCCACAGGGGCCGAGGCATCGCCGAGGGGGCTCCCTGGGCGCCTCCCGGTCACCTGGCCCCTCCCTGGAGCTCTGCGGGCCTAGAGCAGGTGGGGTCACTTCCACGGGGCACCCCACGGCCTCTCCACCCCCACAGCCAGCCCGGGAGTCAGCCCCTGTCTGCAGGGGGGGGGCGGTTCCCGGCTTCGTCTGAGAGCCGTGGCCCCCTAACCCTAACCGCCTCCCAATGAGAGCGGCGCCTGCCTGAGGTGTCGCCTCCTCCCGGGTGCCTCCGGGGTTGGAGGGGGGACGCGGGGAGGGGGGCAGGAGGGGCAGGCTGCTGACAGCTGGCAGTTTGCGGGGGCCGCGCCAGCTGATGTCTATTCCCGGCCCTGGGAGGACGGGGGCGGCGTCTCCATGCTGCACCAGGAGGGCCCGCAGCTGTTGCCCCTGCCGGGAGGGCCAGAGGGCAGGGCCCGTGGGGCGGGTGGGGCTGCAGTGCAGGGAGCAGGTCACCAGGAGGAGCCTTTGTTCCCTGCTGGCCAGCTTGTGGGGGGCCTCCCTCCCCTCCCTCTGCCTTCCTCCCTCCCTCGCCACCTGCCTCACATCCTGGGCAGCGGCGGGACAGCCATCAGCCCTCGGTGCCAGGGCCCCCGCCCCCCGCCGCCTGTGCCTCCTCCCCTCGAGCCCCGCCCCCGCCTCCCTGTCTCCCACCAGGGCAGGAGCTGGGCCCCCGGTGAAGGGGCCGGAGGAGAAGCATGTGGCTGTCCTTTGTCCTCGGCCCCTGACTCCGGAAAGCCGGGAGTCAGCCTGTTCACCCTTCAAAGAAAAAAGAAAAAAAAAGTCAGGTGCTCCGCTTAAAAGAAATAAAGGAGCATGCCGCTCGCACAGATCTGCCCGTCCGGCTCGCTGAGTCCTGATGCCAAATACGAGGATATTCAAACTCAGCCTCGAGGACATTGGGAATCGAGGCGCGTGTGTGTAGTCAGACCCAGGGGGTCGCTGGATTGCCGTTGTGGGTTCAGGGGCCCCAGCCCCATCTTGTCCGGGGCTCCCCTCCCCGGAGCCCCTCCGTGGCGGGCGGGTGGGGTGCTCGGAATGGTGGCAGCCTTGCCTCCTTGGCTCTGCAGCTGCGTCAGAGATGGACTGGTACTTCCTGGGAGCCCGCCCCCCCCCCCCCGCCCCGGGGCAGACCACCGCCCCACGCCCTGACCCTGGCCTGTCCCTCCTTCCTCCCTCCCCCTCCTCCTCCCCCCCCCCCCCCGCAGGGCTGCCACGGGGCTGGTTTCCCAGCCTCCCAGCGGGAGAGCCAGCTGGCAGCCGGGCCGGGATCTGTTCCGAGTTAACAGGAATCATTAGCTGAGCGCCCGCAGCCACTCCTCCCCTCCTCGCCTCCTGCCTGCCGGGGGGTCACCTCCGTGTGTCCCCAGGAGGAGGAGGGAGCAGAGGTCAGGACTCCCTCCTCCAGCCTCACCCTGGTGGCTTCTCTCGGGCAATGGCCCCCCGGGTCCTCTGAGAGGCCGGTAAGGCTTTTCAAACCCTGACGAGGGTCAGGGCGCGGGGACCACGTGCGTGCCCCGCTGGCGCCGGTAGATGGTGGTGGCGGCGGCGGCTGACCCTGACCGGCTGGTCCTGCCCTCCCCTCTGTGACCCTAGCCTCAGAGGATGCCCTGGTCCCGACCCCCTGACTTCAGCCTTCCCGGGGCCCCTGCAGGCTCGGGGAGCGGGAGGCCCCACTGCGCGCCTGGTTGGCAGAGGGCGTGGGGCCGAGGTGAGCGGCGGGCTGGCCGGGAACGAACACGCCCGCCGTCCTGGTCTCCTCCGAACACGCGTGTGGCCTGTGCTGATTCCTCCTCGGCGGCCTCCCTCCCAGGCACGCGGCCGGGGCAAGAGGAAAGCGTGTTGAGAGACGCCGGAAGGGCCGAAACCGGTGTGGCTCAGTGGCTAGAGCGTCGGCCTGCGGTCTGAAAGGTCCCAGGTTCAATTCCGGTCAAGGGCATGTACCTTGGTTGCGGGCACATCCCCAGTAGGGGCCGGTGCCAGCTCTCTATCCCTCTCTCTTCCTCTCTGTGAAAAATCAATAAAATATATATTTAAAAATCAATAAAATATATATATTTTAAAAATCAATAAAATATATATTTAATTTAAAAAAAATTTTTAAAGAGAGACACCGGAAGGTTCAGAGCATTAAACACGTGTGAACAGGTGGGGTGTCTCCGCCCGGCCCTCCTCCCTGCCTGGCCGGGCTCTGCTGCGCCAAGGGAGGCGCTCAGGGGACCCCGGTCTCCGAAGGGCTGCCACGCCGGCCACCGTGAGCCACCGTGAGCACACAGAAGCACAGACAGACGTCTCCTCCTGCGGAGCCAGCGCCACCGGCTGTGACTCAGCACCCGCCCCGCCGCCGCCGGCCAGGGCGCCGATGGGAAGCCCGGGAGCCGGTTCCCCCGGGGCCGGCCCGGCTCCTGGGGCCGGATGGTCTCCTGTCACTGCAGCTCCTCTGGGGGAACCAGAGCAGACCAGCCAGGGTGGGAGGGAGGAGCAGCAGTAACAGCCACAGCACTGCCCCTTCCTTCCAGCCCCCCCCCCCCCCCCCCCCCCCGCCTATCCCACCCCCGCCCCAACCCCCAGACCCGGCGCCGGAGACGCAGAGCTGCAGACACGGCCCCTGGCTGTCCGCAGGCTTTTCTCTCCTTTCAAACGCCGGGAGTCTCAGCCCCCTCCTCCTCGGAGCAGTCTCCCTGGAGTTAAAACACCCTCACCCCGTGAACATGAACGCAGCTGTGTTTAAATTTCAAGTCAGGGGAGGGATACTTCCCATTCCATTCCTCTGAGGCGGCCAGCAGCCCGCCCGCCCGCAGTGCGGGATCCACAGCCGCTCAGAGCCTCCCTCCCTCGGGGCTCGCTCTTTTATCCGAACCGCTGTCTGCCGGGGGACGGGGCAGGGTCAGCTCTGTGGGCACAGCCTCGCCAGCTCCCCCCAGCACAGGCACGGGGGTGGGGTGGGAGGGAGACACGGAGCTGACAGACACGAGGCCAGGGCCCCGGGGGTGCCGTGGGGGTGGTTTGAAGTGAACGCCTCCAGCACCCAGCATGGCTAAGCTTAAAGCACACCCGTCCCCTCCTGTGAGCGGCCTTGCTGGTCCTTCCCCAGTGGAATCAGGAGCTGAGAACCCAGCCCCTCCCCTTTGGGCTCGGTCTGTGCCAGGAACGCGGGGAGGCGGCTCTGTGTTCTGGGCGAGGCTCAGCCCGCCAACCACTGGCCTTCCGCTCAGAGCCCGCCTGGAGCCGACGCCGGCAGGTGGGGGGATGATGGAGTTCCATTCAGACACGATGCCCCCAGCCCCGACGGGGGCTCCTGCAGACACGCCGCCCTAACTCTGGGGTCACTGACTGACCGTGCGCCTGCGCTGTGGGCGTCTGGCCCCCCTGCAGGCTCCACGGCCTGGCTCGCTGCGGCCTGGTCCCCTCTGGCACCGCCCGCCATCGACCGGGGACAGTCATGGGCTGGGAGGCCTGGGCAGGTCTATGTATGGTTATCACTTGGCATCGTCCACCCGGCCCTGTTTGAACCCGAAGGAGGGAGGGGCTGCATGGCACCTGCTTTCGGTGCCTCCTCTCAGCCCAGCCCGCCCTGCAGCCAGGCCTGAAGAGCCCCTCGGCTACCTACCGCTCGGGCCCAGCCTTCCTGCAGTGGGGGCGGGACGGGCGGCCTCACCACCGGTTTCCTGGGAGACAAGACAAGCGTCCAAGAGCCACGACAGCAGACGGGGAAGGAGCCGAGAAACCAGGGCGAGAGAGGCCAGGCTGTCACCTTAGCCGCGTCCACTCCCCCGAGGGGCCACCTGACCGGAGCCGGGGGGAGGGCCGCAGGCTCGGCAGACAGACGGGCACTCGCCACGAGCTCGTGGCTGGGGAGGCGGCGGAGATGCGGCCGTGGACTTGCGTGGGATGGTGGAGGAAGGAGCATCGACATTTCTCAGGCCAGCCCCGGCTGGTTTGGCTACGTGGCCGGAGGGTAGGCCTGGGACTGACAGGGCAGGGCCATGTGCTGGTCGGGAACAGGTCTGTGCTGGTCGATTCCAGCCAAGGGCGCATGCCCGGGTTGTGGGCTCGACCCCCCAGTGGGGGGCGTGCAGGAGGCAGCTGATGGATGGTTCTTTCTCATCACTGATGTTTCTTCAGTCTCTCTTTCCATCTCCCTTCCTCTCTGAAATCAATAAAATATATATATATTTTTAAAAAAACACAAAAACTTCTCAGGCCCAGCTGGCATGGCTCAGTGGTTGAGCATCGACCTAGGAACCAGGAGGTCACGGTTTGATTCTACACCTGCCCGGGTTTCGGGCTCAATTCCCAGGGGTGGGTGTGCAGGAGGCAGCCAATCATTGATTCTCTCTCATCATTGAGGTTTCTCTCTCTCCCTCTCCATTCCTTTATGAAATCAATAAAAATATATTAAAACACATCCCCCCCCACACACACTCCTCAGGCTCAGAGAACAGAGCTGGGCACAAGCCAACAAAGAGAGGGGGGCCCCCCCTCTCCCAGGAGTCCGCCCAGACCTGCTCTCTACCAGCCTCATCCTCTTGACCAAACTCGGCCATAGCAGAGCAGCTCCGAGGAGGAGGAGGATGGGAGGGGGAGGCTCTGACGTCCACGGCCGCGGTCACCTCCCTGGCTGCCTGCCGGGTGTGGCTGCGGCGTCTCCACCCCTCGCAGGGCGAGCTGAGCTGCTGGCTGACGCGGGGGAGGGCTGCCCTCTGGTCAAGATTTTATCCACCGAAGCAGTGGGGTTGGTTTCCCAGCCCGGATCCTCTTTCACGTCCTTCTTTCCTTCGACCACTTCCTCTCCCCTCTGGGCCCCGGCCCCTCCCAGGCGTGCGGAGAGAGTGGCCACAGGCCGCACAGCTCGGAGCTCAGCAGAGTCAGTCCCTCCTCGGCGGGCCCGGTCTGAGCCGCGGACGTGGGGAGGGCGTCTCTGCCCTGTGCGGGGCCGAGGGGCTGCCTAACCGCCCGGGGTCAGTAGCTGCCCGGGAGCCCAGCCGAGCCGACCTTGACCCAGACCAGGTGGTCGCCATTCACGACGTGGAGACCTACCAGAAATAAAGCAGCGTGACAGCGAGCGGCCCGCCGACTCCTTCAGCCCAGGCCAGGCCTTCCCGTCGCGCCCTTCGAGGGCGTGTGCCAGGCTGGGACCGAGCTCAGCGGGGAGGGCAGCCCCGCCCCAGGCAGCCGCCGCCTTCTCCGTCCGCAGGTGCCCCCGGCCCAGCTCCCCGGCGCAGGCACCTGTGACGTTTCTCCTGAGGATCTATCTACACGAAGGTCTGCGGCCCACACCTGCCCGCTGCCTGGTGGGGAAGGGCCCGTGAGCCAATAAACGCTTTCACACCTTTATATCGTTGAGGCCCCAGCCCGTGTATCTCAGTGATCAGAATAGCCGTGGGCAAACTACGGCCCGAGGGCCGGATCCAGCCCGTTCGGCTGTTCTCTCTGGCCCTCGGAGCCGAAAGAACAGAGGGTTCTCTTGCTCTCCCCTCCGCTCCTTCACCAGCAGCCCAAGAGGAGAGTGCCAGCATGGTCAGGTTGCTTTTGTTCCAGCCCTCCGGTCCAGTGTAAGAACCCATGGTGGCCCTCGAGTCAAAAAGTTTGCCCACCCCTGGGTCAGAGTGTCGGCCCACGGACTGAAGGGTCTCCGGTTCGATTCCGGTCCAGGGCACCTACCTCAGCAGCAGGCTCCATCCCCGGCCCCCGCGGGGACGAGTGAGGGAGGCAACCAATCCATGTGTCTCTCCCTCTCTCTGCTCCTCCCTCTCTCTAAAAATCAACAGGAAAGAAACATCCTTGGGTAAGGCTTAACAGATAAGTGAATCAAAACATAAAGAAGTTGTTGAAGAAACTCCACGGACATGTGACAGTTACATGAAACCCACATTTCCACACCCACGAAGGAAGCCTGGAACTTTCTTCACACGCCTCTGTCCGTTCACCCGACGCCCTGCTGCCAGGCACAGCCTCGGACTGTCACGGAGACTGTACGGCCGCCACGTCCATACTCGCTGGCCCTGGCCGGCTTGATGGTGGGATGTGGGTGCTACCGGTGCCCTCACCCAGCCCCGAAACACTCTCTCCCGGCACCGGCCACACCCCTCCGGGCCGCACACCCACCCGCAGGCCGAGCGGAGGAACGAACCAGCCACAGACTGCGCGGGGACAGAGTGAGACTCAAGCCAGGTTTAATGGTGGTTGTCTAGTGGTCAGAGCCCACGGGCTCGCGGTGTGCCAGCCTGGGAGGGCGGGGAGGCAGGGCGCTGGACCCGGGCGCCGGCCTGCCTCGCCAGCGGGGCTACGAGGAAGCAGAGGTGAGCACACGCAGAGAGAAGGAATCTGAGTCCCCAGCCGGGGTGCACCTTCTCCGGCCCCTCCCGGGGAGCCCCCCACACACAACCGAAGGAAAAGGCCACCCACAGACAGACAGACAGACAGCAGAGCCCTGCCTCCTGTCTCCGGGGACCCTGCTTCCTGGGGGCCGTGCCTGGTCGGTGAGGGTGGCAGTGGGGGGGGGGGGGGGCCTCGCAGACGGTTCTTAGAACCAGACCTGGCAGTCTCCTCCCCAGGGTTCGGGGAGCCCAGTCCCCCCAGAGAGCGCGGCCCGGGGCTCCCTCGGCTGACACCTCGGAAGAGGCTGCGCCGTGCAGCCGTGAGGGGGGGCCAGGCACGCCGACCCGGCCCTCACACCGGGCAGAGCAGGGAGACTCCAGCCCCTGCCTTTTCCTGCTCCCCGCCATGGGGAAATGCCCTCCTCGCCCTCGGGACCTCGCCAGAAGGCCCCAGAAGGCCTGCTTCAGCCGACTCCAGGCTGTCCGCGCCCGGGGCGGCTCCCGGAGGGGAGGGGTGGCTGCCGCGTGGAGGTGAGATGTCCCCGGCTCCTCCAGCCCCAGCACCAAGTTCCCCACGGGTCTCAGAGCCTCATCGGACATCCTGCCCGCATCCCCAGGGTCCGTCCTTGGCCTCACTGTGCACTCGGTGGGTCTCTGCCTCACCCAGGGGAGGGCTCTGAGGCCTGAGGACCTGGCCGCCTCCTCATCACCCCCTCTCCCCAGGTCCCCGGCCCGAGGCTCCCCCAGCTCCAGGCCTCGCGGAGAAGTGACTGGGCGCCACGGAGACGCGGGTGACGCTTCGGGTTCAGGATGTAAAGTGCAGGTGGACCTGGGGACCCGGCGCGGTCACCGTCTCCCACGGGAAGGGAGGGGCGGAGGCCACGCGGGATGCTCGGCGGGGCGGGAGGGTGGCGGTCCCGGCGGGAGGGTGGCGGTCCCGGCGGTAGGCGGGGTGCTGGGGCATGCGTAGTTGGGAGTGTGCGTGTCTATGAGCATGCAAGGACTGAGGAGAGGCCGCCCCCTCGACAACGCTGGGCACTAAGCGAGCATGACCGGCAGCCTTGACCCCCCGGGGCCCGTCCCCGGCAGCCTTGATCTTCACGACCACCGGGCAGTCCCTCCTCCAGACCCTCGCCTGCAGGCCGACCCCCCCTCGAACCCCAGGCGCAGGCCGGAAGGTCTGGAGGGCGAACGCTGGGCAGGGAACTGGGTGCGAGGGGGACGTCCAAGCTCAGAGCGGCCCCCTCCCAGGGCTCCCCCCATCAGAGCGGGGCGTGGCGTGGCGTGGCCACCTCCGTGCCCAGAGCCCTCCGTGGCCGTGGATGGAATGGGATGCCGGCCTGTCTGAGGCTCCTGGCCGGCCCCCCCACCCCCGCAGCACAGGGGGTGACAGAGCCCCCCTTCTGAAGCTTCGGTGCCACGGCCTGTCTCCATCACCACCTCCGTCACGAGACTGCCTGGAGCCTCGTGGAGACACAGAGCCCGAGCCACACTCCCAACTGCCCTCCTGGGGCCACGGCCACCCAATCCCAGCCCACCCGCCACGGAATCCCACGCGTGGCTTTGCAGCGGGGGCGCCCTCTGAGGGGAGCAAGGCAGCCTGGGTGACACAGGAGATACACGCCTGGTCCCCCCCGAGACCCCCCCGCCAGCTCACCCAGCCGGAGCCAGGCGTCCCGGGAGGGACCCTACCCTCCGCAGAGCGCACCCTGGGACCCCGAGTCCCACCTGAGCCGAGGAGACTGCGTGGAGGGACGGCGTCGCTGAAAGTCCGGTGGGACCAGCGGTGCTGAGAGGCTGCGGCACCCCGTCCCGTGGGACGTGGCCCCCGGCCCCCCTGTGGGGCAGGTATCCAGCCAGAAACGCTCCGCCTTCAGCTGCCCCAGGTGCTGGAGCCCACCGAGCCAATCTGGGGTTCTCGCCCCCAGCTGCTGGTTTTGTGCGGCACGTGGGCTCTGGGGAGGACCCCTCGGTGCCCCTGGCCCCAGGACAGGGCACGGACCCCACCCACACCTCCCATCGCTGCCATCGCTGCCATCGCTGGCCGGCAGCAAGCCAGGCTCCCGGGGGGAAACGAGGGCATGGGGGAAGTCTCCGGGCTGGGGGAGAGCTAGTGATGGAGGCCTCAGCCTTTTCCCGACTCACTCTCCCCAAATTTCCAATTTCCCTCCCCCAGCTGGCCGAGGAGTGTGACTTCCTGGCCAGAGGTGACAGGACAGCGTCCCCATGTGGCTCCCTCCACCTCACCGGTGTGGGTGGGCAGAGAGAGAGAGAGGAGAAAAGATTCCCCCCAAATGAGTTTCTCTTAAGGAGCTAGGGATGACCTCGAACCAGTTTAGGGAATCGGCTCTTCCCCCCAACCCCTTCCTCACTCCCACCCAACTCGGACACACACCCCCTCCTTCTCCGCCTGGACGGGTGCCGGTGCCGGTGCTTTGGGGAGGGGTGTGGCATTGGCCCGAGGGCTGACAGATCCATATTTGAAAACCATGGCGGCCGCACCCTGGTCGGGGTCTCTCCTCCTGTTGGACCCGTGACCCATTCTCTGGAGATCAGGGGGGACCCACGCCCTTGGGCGGGCAGCCAGCCAGCCAGCCCTCTCCTCCACCCCCTCCCATCCTCCAGGGGCGCGGTACCTCTCCCGGGGCAGAACCTCCCCACCACCACCACCCCGTCCCGCTCACACCACGATGGGCGTGTCAGAGAAGACGGAGCTGACCGACTCCGGGTCCGACAGCCTCCGCTGCCCCTTGCCCGAGGCGGCCTCGGGCACCGGCAGGGTGTTGCCCGGCTTGAGCTTGCCGTTCTGGTCCTGCCCGGGCCCAGCGGGCTCCAGGAAGGCCACCCGCCGGTCAAAGTCCTCCTCCTCCTCCTCCTCCTCCTCCTTGTCCCCGCCGATGCCGCCGCCGCCGCCGCCGGCCATGGGGTCGTGGTTGGGCGTGGTGCTGAGCATGGAGGAGCTGAGGCTGTCGCCCTGGTGGCTGCCCGGCTTGTCCACCCCGCGGCACCAGCAGCGGCACGGGGTGAGGTACAGGTAGATGAGGACCAGGACCACGCTGAGGATGCAGCCCACCAGCGTGGTGTAGGCCGTGTTGAGCGTGTCGTGGTGGCCGTGCAGGGTGAAGTTGTGCACCCTCAGCTCCACGGACAGCGTCTCGTTGAACGCCTCCCCGACGGCGAAGCAGGTGTACACGCCGCCGTCCTCCGCCTGCACGCGCTGGAAGTGCAGGCTGCCGTTCTCGAACACCCGCACCGTGGCGTTGGCGGCCGGCGGCCCGTCCGGCACCCGCTCGTGGCCCGGCGTCACCCACGTCTTGGTCATGCCCTGCTGCTGCCGGGTGTCGCAGGGCAGGGTCAGGGCGTCGCCCAGGTGCGCCTCCCGGGCCCGCTCCTTGTACTCGCTGCAGTTGAGGCCGAAGACGCTGTGGGGCCTCTTGGCGCTCACGCAGTGCAGCTCCTCCTGGAAGTCCACCGCGGGGCTCAGCTGCCGGCGCCGCCAGTGGGCGAAGAGCTGGTAGAGCTCGCAGCTGCAGTGCAGCGGGTTGTTGTGCAGGTACAGCCCGTTCTTGACCCAGGCGGGCAGCTTCTGCAGCTCGGCCACGGGCAGGCTCTTCAGCCGGTTGGCCGACAGGTCCAGCAGCGTCAGCCTCGGGAGGCGGACCAGCTCGAGGGGGAAGCGGGCGATCTGGTTCTGGCTCAGGTAGAGCTTCTGCAGCTGGGCCACGTCCTCGAAGGCCGCGCGGTCCACGGCCACGATGCGGTTGTTGTAGAGCAGCAGCACCTCCAGCGCCTGCAGCTCGCTGAACAGCGCCTCCTCCAGCGTGCGCAGCTGGTTGGAGGAGAGGTCCAGGTAGCGCAGGTTGGGGACCGGGGAGAAGGCCTCGGAGGAGATGAAGTGCAGGTGGTTGTGGCTCAGCAGCAGGGAGTGCAGGTGGGGGAGGCGCGTGGGCGTCCACTCGGCCCGCAGGCGGCTCAGGTTGTTGTGGCTGAGGTCCAGCTGGGCCGTGTAGCTGGGCAGGGCGTGCGGCACGCTGGGCAGCTGCTGCTTGGAGCAGCTGAGGATGTTGCTGGCGCACAGGCAGGCGGCCGGGCAGCTGGACGCCGGCCGGCCGGCTCCGGCCGCCTCGTCGCCGCCGCCGCCCAGGAGCAGGAACCAGGGCAGCGGCAGGAGCCAGAGGCCTCGCCGGGCGCGCGGGGGTGGCATCGCGAGTCTGTCACCCGGGGGTGGGGAAGTCGAGGAAGGCCACCGGGAGGGTCTGGGAGGGCGTCACCCCGGCATGTTCTGCAGGGGCAAAGAAGGGTCTTTCAGCACACAGGCATGAGGGAGAGAGGATGCGCTAGGGTCACCAGGACCAAGGAGGGAAGGACCCACCCCTCTGCACCCCCTCATTCTCCATCCCCACCCCCCCTTCCCTGCGCCATTGGACTAGAAGTCAGAGCAGGAGATGCCGGCCAGGTCCCCGGCTGCAGGCAGTGGCCCAAAATGCGGGGCCAGAGGGGGTGGACACGGGCTGGCCAGGCCGGGCCGGGTGGCAGGGGGCGTGCGGAGGCCTCAGGCGCTGCTGTTCCCCGAGGGGGAAGGTCAACAGGGCACCGGCTGGGCAGGGGCGTCAGGGGCGCCGCACCCACCGGGGCCCGGTCCCCCGGCCTGGGGGGCGGGCTCCCCCCTCCGGGGCCTCGGGTCACTGCACCTGCTCGGCGGCGAGGACGATCTCAGCCCATGGCGGGTCCGGCGCTCCGGACGCGGCCTCCCCGGCGGCGTTGGCGGCGCCTCCTCACCCGCCGGCCCGCCGCGGCGCCCGCCTTACGCAGCGGCCCGCGCCCGGCGACATCGCCGCCTCCCGGGGCCCCCCCGGGCCTCCGCCTCCGCCCGCGGGGCCCGCCGACCCCGGCGGGGATGAAGTGCCGGTGGCTGTGGCTCGGGTGCGCGGTGGGTGCGCGGAGGGCCCGGCGGGGAGCGGCGCGGGGAGCCCGGGGCGCCGCGATCCGGGCGCCGGGGCGGCG
Organism: Vespertilio murinus; assembly: GCA_963924515.1. Taxonomy (NCBI): domain Eukaryota; kingdom Metazoa; phylum Chordata; class Mammalia; order Chiroptera; family Vespertilionidae; genus Vespertilio; species Vespertilio murinus. The sequence continues at coordinate 4,801,890 of OZ004719.1, read as the reverse complement.
TGGGGGCCGCGAGCACCGCGCGCGCGCGCCCGTGGCCGCCGGAGCCCGGGGCGCGCGCGCGGGGAGGAGGCGGGGCGGGCGCACGTGCGGCGGTTGCGGGGGGCCGGGTGGTCGCGGGGGGCCGGGCTGCGGCTCCCGGGGGTGGTCCGGGCCCGGGACGAACCTGGGGACGGACACGGTCGGGGCGGACACGGTCCCCCTCCCCGCTCGGCTGCTCTCTGCGCCGCCTCCCTCCGCCCCCGTCCCTGCGCCCCCAAAACGCTCTCAGCAGAAGTCGCTCCGAGCGACTCCCGGCTTTGGATTTTGCAAATGAAAGCAATCCAGCTCAGTGTTTGGCGGGAAATTCGTTAGGTGTCCCCCTCCCCTCTCTCTGGGGCTGCGAAGTCCCCAGCGTTTGGGGAAGGGCCTGGCCCCGGGCCCCTCCTTGATGCCGCCGCCCCACCACCCTCGGGTACCAGGGAAGGGGCCGCGCCCCAGCCTGCGGGGCAGACGGGCAGGAGAGGGGGCGAGGGGGCGAGGGGAGGCGTTTGGCGCATGCGCAGGCCCCAGGATCCCACTCTTCAGACACCCCAATGGGCAATTCCCACTCCATCCCTGACACACACACACACACACACACGCACCGGGGCTGCAGACAGACCAGCCACAGGCTTTTCTATTCCTGGAAACTTCAGAACCCTCCCCAGCCTGGAGGGTTGTTCTTCCCTTGGGCCTGGCCACTAGCACCCAATGCCGGCCCTTTACCACCCTCCCCCTGCCACACACCCCTCCTTCTGGAGCGATGCTCCAGGGTAGCTTCTCTATCAGCAAACCCTAAAGGTGAAGGGCCGGGGGCAGCACTGAAACACGGAGAAGCTGTTCACAGGAAGTGTTGTTAGAGGTTAGGCGCGGGGCCAGGGGGTGTAGGAGTGGAGACCTTCTGATTCAAGACGCTAGCTGTGGCCGAAATCGGTTTGGCTCAGTGGATAGGGCATCAGCCTGCGGATTGTAAGGTCCCGGGTTCAATTCCGGTCAAGGGCATGTACCTTGGTTGCGGGCACATCCCCGGTGGGGTGTGTGTGTGTGTGTGTGCAAAAGGCAGCTGATCGATGACTCTCTCTCATTGATGTTTCTAACTCTCTATCCCTCTCTCTTCCTCTCTGTAAAAAATCAATAAAATATATATATTTTTTAAAAAGACACTAGCTATGGAGTGGTGGGCCCCGAGGAAGAAACTCCCCTTTTGTTCTTTCTCGTCTCTGCCGGCGGCGGCAGGAGCACAGCTGAGACGGATGGGCAGCCCATTGGCCTGCTGAGGGTTTTAAAGGGAACGTCTGCCCGTCACAGGCGTGTGCCCGTGACTTAAGTGAACGCAGGATCTCCCAGGGATATCAGCATGGCAGCCTCCGGCGAAGTGTGTCTTCTTCCTGCGCGTTCCAGGCATCGGTGGTGAGTCGGGAGGGCATGAGGGAGAGAGAAACCCGAAATGGCCTTGTCTCCTTCCCCATGGCCGCATAACAACCCCCAGACTTTAACGCAGTGGTCTAAAAGGATGACATAGACACTTCGCGCCTGTCACAGACAGTTTCTGTTGCTCAGAGACTCAGGGGTGCTTTGGCGGGCTGTGGGCTTGGGGGCGGGGGTCTCTCAGCAGCTGCCACCACGTGTCAGGGGGAGCTATGGGGGTCGCTGGAAGGCGAGGCTGGGGCTGGAGAAAGGACTTCCTTTCCCTGACTCTCTCGTGCGGCTGGCTGTTGGCGGGCGGCCTTGACTCCTCTCCCTGAAGGTCTCTCCGCGAGACCCCGTGAGTGTCCTCGAAGCAGCCTGGTGGCCAGCTTCCTCCGGAGCAAGATCGCCAAGAGAGCCGGGCAGGAGTCACGCCGAGCCGGCTCTCCCAGGTCACACCGCCGCCTCCACTCTGGGAGTTGCACGGACCAGCCCTGATTCGGCGTGGAAGGAAGGAGAGCGCCCGAGGGGTACAGGGGTGCGGCTGGCTCTCACACAGCATCGAGGAAGTCACGTCTGTGTTTCTAATTTTGAAGACTTTCAAACCTACACAAAAGTGGAGGAAAGAATGCAACCAGCTCCCATGGAGCCATCATTCCCATTCAGTTGTCATTAAGGAAATTCCATCGTTTTCTTTCTTTTCTTTAAAAAAATATATTTTATTGATTTTTCACAGAGAGGAAGAGAGAGGGATAGAGAGTTAGAAACATTGATGAGAGAGAAACATGGATCAGCTGCCTCTTACACACCCCCCACCGGGGATGTGCCCGCAACCAAGGCACATGCCCTTGACCGGAATCGAATCTGGGACCTCTCAGTCCGCAGGCCAATGCTCTATCCACTGAGCCAAACCAGTTTCGGCCATTTTCAAATGTTAATGTGCATTCAGATCACCTGGGGATTTTGTAACCCGAGGATTCTGAAGCCATCAGTGTAGGGTAGTGGTCGGCAAACTCATTAGTCAACAGAGCCAAAGTCAATAGCACAACGATTGAAATTCCTTCGGAGAGCCAAATTTTTTCAACTTAAACTTCTAACACCACTTCTTCCAAATAGACTCGCCGAGGCTGTGGTATTTTGTGGAAGAACCACACTCAAGGGGCTCTCGAGCCACAGTTTGACGACCACGGGTGTAGGGTGGCGCCTGAGATTCTGCATTTCTGATCAGTTGGTGCACAGGCAGGCCGCAGCCCCCGCTCCCTGTGGCTGTTTACATCGATCACAGTGAAATAGCATTATCAATCACGTCTTCCGTTCCCAACGTTCAATAGCCACACGTGACGGGCCAGGCCATGGAACATGATCACGGAACGTTCCACGGGGGGCAGTGTGCGGGATATTGACTCCTAATGACGTGCCCACAGCTGCCTGCTCGCCCAGAACAACCATCTGTTAATTCACACCGAGGAGAGAGCCTTGGCAGGGTGGACAGCGACAGGTTGTTGACCGAGGGCACTGATTTCCTCTCGCGGGAGTGGGCCAGCCCGGGTTCCTACGTACCGTCGGGAAGGTCGCCTGGTTACCTCGGCATTTGAGCCACGGCGGCTGGCCGTGTCTGAGACCGGGTGAGCTGCTTTTCTCTCTCTGCCCGGAGTATTTTCTCCTCAGTAACGAGTACCGGGCATCCCCATGAGAGCAGGAGACTGCGGGAAGGCACCCCCCTAAAAAGCTCCCTTTCGACTCCCTTTCAAAGGCTCCATGTGGCTGGCCACCCTCCTTTAGGGCAAGGTAGTCCTAAAGTGTAGGCCACGGAGGGCCCACTCCACGTTGGACGCACGTCCTGACGGAACTTTTGCATGCTATCCTGTCTGCTTCCGTGTGCACTTCCCCATTAGGCTGCGTGTCCTCCAAAGCAGCGATTGGCCCTAGGTCTGGCTCTTAATCAGCATTCAAGAAATATGTGTTGAGCCGAAACCGGTTTGGCTCAGTGGATAGAGCATTAGCCTTCGGACTGAAAGGTCGCAGGTTCAATTCCGGTCAAGGACACGTACCTTGATTGTGGGCACATCCCCAGTAGGAGGTGTGCAGGAGACAGCTGATAGATATTTTTCTCTCATTAATGTTTCCTAGCTTTCTATCCCTCTCCCTTCCTTCTCTATAATATATATATATATATATATATATATATATATATATATATATATATATTTTTTTTTTTTTTTAATGTGTTGTTTGTCCTGGCCAGTGTTGCTTGATGGTTAGAGTGCTGGCCAAGCACCGAAGGGTCATGGGTTCCATTCCCAGGCCAGGGCTTGTAGCTTCAGCCCAGGAGTTTCGGGTTCAGCCCCAGTCAGGCACTTGTGGGAGGCAACTGATTCTCTCTCTCTCTCTCTCTCTCTCTCTCTCTCTCTCTCTCTTCCCCTTCACTCCCCACTTCCACTCTCTCTATAAAGCCATGAGGGGAAAATATCTCTGGGGTGAGGATTAACAGCAAAATGTTTGTTGAATTAATTCATTAATTAATGATGGCACTAAATCAACATATTTATTATACGTTAGCCTCCACGCCTGGTGTAGGAGGAAGGGCGGAGCATACGGTCGGGGTGTGGACAAGTCGCAGCTGACCGCGGGCTGCGTGACTCTGGGGACTGCACGTGGTTCTACTAAATCTCATCCCATCGTCTGCCCAGTGGGAACAGGACTAGCACCTGAGCCTCCCGGAGTTATTTGGGAGATCAAGTGAGCTAACAGGTGTGAAAGGGCCTCCTCACGTGTCAGTATCACCCGTAAGAGACGTTTCCTTTTCTCCACCAGAGTTAGGAGAGCCCGGTCTTAATATCCAAGTGTGTACAGATTTTACATCTTGTTCCCACATTCTAGAGCAGCCGTGGGCAAACTATGACCCGTTCGGCTGTTCTAAACTATTGAAATTAAAAAAAAAAAAAAAGACCGTATCCTTTTATGTAATAATGTTTACTTTGAATTTATATTAGTTCTCACAAACACTCCATCCATGCTTTTGTTCCGGCCCTCTCGTCCAGTTTAAGAACCCATTGTGGCCCTCGAGTCAAAAAGTTTGCCCACCCCTGGTCTAGAGTGTCTTTTGCCCATTTGGAAGATTCATTCATATTTTGTTTAAATTCTCCTTCCCTGGGTTCACCATCTTTTACAATTTAAAAATAGTTACAATTTTTAAATATAATTTAAATGAAAAAAATGTTAAGACCCCCAGCTGGGTAGCTCAGTTGGTTGGAGCATCGTCCCAATATGCCAAGGTTGCAGGTTCGATCCCCAGTCGAGGCACATACAAGAATCAACCAGCGCCCTAACCTGTTTAGCTCAGTGGATAGAGCGTTGGCCTGGGGACTGAAGGGTTCCAGGTTCGATTCCGGTCAAGGGCATGTACCTTAGTCGCGGGCACATCCCCAGTAGGAGGTGTGCAGGAGGCAGCTCATCCATGTTTCTCTCTCATCGAGGTTTCTAACTCTCTATCCCTCTCCCTTCCTCTCTTAAAAAAAAAAATTATATATATATATATATATATATATATATATATATATTTAAAACCAACCAGTGAATGCTATCCTAGATAAGTGGGGCAACAAATCAGTATTTCTCACTCTCTCTTTCTCTCTTCCTTTTTAAAATAAATATTATTTTAAAATATATTTTATTGATTTTATACAGAGAGGAAGGGAGAGGGATAGAGAGCTAGAAACATTGATCAGCTGTCTCCTGCACATCCCCTGTAGGTACATGCCCTTGGCTGGAATCGAACTCGGGGCCCTTCAGTCCGCAGGCCGATGCTCTATCCACTGAGCCAAACCAGTCAGGGCTCTCTCTTCCTTACTATCTAAAAATCAATAAGTAAAAAAATAAAAATATAGACTTAAAAACTTAAAACACTCTTGCATTTTGTGGAGAGCCCCGGTGAGGTGACCGACATCAGGACAGATTTGTGGTCCCAGGGGGGGGGTCTCTCCACCGCGAGGGGGCTCCAGCGCGAAGCTGGTCCTGGGTGGGGCCACCGTCAGGATGTCAGGATGCGTCCTTTGCTAAGATTTGCTTCAGTCGCTGGAAGCCAAACCCTTCACACCATTGGGTGGAGCCCTTTCTCCCGTGTTCACCGGTGCTTCCGTTTTTGGTTTGTCCCTGCAGGTGCTCCGTCTGGAAGGTTCCCGCTGCCCTTCCCCTTGTAGAGGAGTCCTGTGGAGGGCTGGAGGTAGACCAGATGGCCCCGAAGTCCTCTCCCGACGTTAGTGCCCTGTGCAGTGCTGGGGCCAAGGAGTGGGGGGGCCAGGGGCCTTTATCCAAGCCCCCACCTCCATGAGCCATCACTCCTCTCTCTGGCCCTTTAACAATGGGCATGCCCCTCAGCGAGCTCAGCCACTGTTTGCTCTGCAGGAGGCACCTATTTCCTCTTTGGGGACGACTGGCCTCGGGCACCCTGTGGGCTCTTCTGCCCCCTTGCCGCCTCAGCCCGGATCCCCGGATCTGCTGAGAGCACCTGGTGTGGGGTGGCCTGGGGGCAGAGGAGGAGTCACCGCAGGTGGAGGGCCCCGTAGACACCTTTCCGGGCCCTGGGCTCCTCGGGGGTGTCCATACTCCACCAGGCACCTTGTCGAATACGCAGCTCACGTTCACGGTCGGTCGGGGCTGTTCTGCCCCCACAGAGGGGATCGTTCCTGATGACTACGTCGTGAGCGCTTTCTCGACCTCTGACACCCACGTGTGGTCATCTCAGAACACTCCGCGCTGAGTCATCAGGTAGACGCTCCCTGGAAATGCCGCTGACAAATGCCTGGTTCGTAATGTTCTTTCTGCCTTCGGGGGCGGGGTTCCAACGCCAGTCAGCCTGCAGCCCACAGACATCCCGGAGGGGAAGGCTGGTTCCCAGGCCCTGCGCCCAGCACAACTCCCTGGGGTACCCAGGCTAGTGGGGATCGGATCGAATCCTGGTTGTGCCGCTCCTCTGGGGAGTCCAGTCAGTTACTTAACCTACAAAATGGGCATTCCAACTGTCAGTCCAATCATGGCTTTCTCGTCTTTTTAAAAAAATATATATATTTTATTGATTTTTTTTTTTTAGAGAGACAGAAGGGACAGTGATAGAGAGCTAGAAACATCGATGAGAGAGAAACATCGATCAGCTGCCTCTTGCACACCCTCTACTGGGGATGTGCCCGCAACGAAGGTACATGCCCTTGAACCGGAATCAAACCCGGGGCCCTTCAGTCCACAGGCCGACGCTCTATCCACTGAGCCACCCGGGCATGAATTCCCCGTCACCGGGAGCATTCCAGCGGAGGCGGGGTGGCCACTTGTGCACAGATGCCCCTCCATTTGTTTGTTCATTCATTCCATCACCTCTCCCAACCCCCATTCACAGAGAAGAAGAACATCTGTGAGTGTTTAGGAGTGAAATGCACAGACACCTAGGAAACTGTCTCTGTTCGCAGGTGCCATGATTTGTTTGGTGACGGAAACCGAGACTCGGATCATCACAGCGCGTGTGACAGCTGACCGAAGAGCCTGTGCGTAAGGGGCTTCGGGGCCGGAGGAGAGAAGGGAGCACGCTTGTGGAGGAGTCCTGTGTAGGGCGGGAGGTAGACCAGATGGCCCCTAAGTCCTCTCCCGACGTTGGTGCCCTGTGCAGTGTTGGGGCCAAGGAGTGGTTTGGGGGGCCTTTATCCAAGCCACTCAAACAGCTTACAATACATATACGAACCCCAATGGCCCGGCTGGTGTGGCTCAGCGGTTGAGCGTCGACCCAGGAACCAAGAGGTCACCGGTTCCATTCCCAGCCAGGGCACATGCCCGGGTTGGGGGCTCAATCCTCAGGAGAGGGTGTGCGGGAGGCAGCCAATTGATGATGTTCCTCTCTCATCGCCGTTTCTATCTCTCTATCCCTCTCCCTTCCTCTCCCTAAAAAACAAACAAAACACACACACACACACACACACACACACACACACACACACACAATGTACTTACTAGGCAAACAGTTTGAGGACCAGTCTCCCGTTCCCCTCACTCCCTGCCTTCCAACCACATGGCGGTCTCCGATTGTTCTACATGGAAATTCTGCAGCTGCTGCTCATGCAGAAGGTGCTGTCTTTTGCAAAGGATGTCAAGTCCCAGGTCCGAGCCCTCCTCTGAATGGACCACGTACAGTCTCCTATTCGGGCAGGAGAGGTGGGTGTCTGCCAGTGGGGCGTGCTGGTGAGGAGGAGGAGAAAGGGGGCAGAGGGGAAAAAGCATGGGGCTTGTGTGTCCTCAAACCCAGCGCTGTCTCCCCGCGGCCGTCCTGACAACCCTGACGTCTGAAAGCATTGCAGGTTTTCCTTGTTTTCTTTGCCGGCTTCCACAGACAGTGCACCTGCCCTCGCCTCCTCCCACCAAGGTCACCACTCCGCAGGCTTTGATAAATGTCATCTCTCTCTCTCTCTCTCTTTTTTTTTTCTTCCGAAAGTCGCCTTGGAAAAAGGCAATTTGACTGCAGTGAGGCAGAACGGGGAGCCGGAGGGCGGCCCTTTATCGACCAGACCCCAATCCCGAGAACAAAGCCAAGAGGAGAGGGAGCTGCCTGGGGCTCCTGGTGATGCCCCCCCCCCCCACCAGGGGCCTGTGTGCAGCACCCGGGGGCCTGGGGTTGGGTCTCCTCCCCCCTCTTTTCCCCTCCCAGCCCTTGTCTTCTGCTCCCGGTTTCCTGGCTGGTAACTCAAGGTCCCCGCGAACCCCCGCAGCGCCGGGGGCGGGAGCCCTCTCCACCGTGGGCTGCTGATTAGTGCCGGGAATAAATAACAGCAAGCTAATTACCGCCTGATTGCCGCGCGCTCGCTAACGAGGCCGGGCTGCAGTGGAGATGCTGCAGCTGATCCTGCTCCAGGCGTGCGTCAGGGTTCAGGGAAATTTCCATGCCTCCCCCAGTCCGGAGACACCTTCCCTTCCCTGCGGCCTCCAGGGGGTGGGGGGGCCTGCGTGGAGGCGTTCCCACTCCTGCTTCCCCTGGGGGTTCGGAGACTCGCCCGGACGCCGTTGGGCCGCGGGAGCGGGCTTCTGGTAGAAGCAGGGAACGGCTTTCCTGGAGGCTGGGGGCTGGCCAAGGTCATGGGCAGATGGGTCCGCAGGGACCGCGCTCGCCAACACTTAGCATCCTAATTGCATCTGCTGCTCCAGCTGCCGCGCTGAGAGCTTCCCATCAGGCTCGCGAGCAGCGGGGAGAGGTGCGGAGCCCGGCGTCAGGCTCGGCAGGTCTGGCTTCTAGTCTTTCCCGCTGCCTCCGCGACCTTGGCCATGCCCGTGAATTGCTCTGGTTCTTGGATTCCCTCTCTAGGAGACAAAGGTTAGGCAAACCTTGGGCTTCCCTTCTGTAGAACTCCTGGCAAACACACACAGAACCCAGCCAGGCCGGCGTGGCTCAGTGGTTAAGCATCGACCTATGAACCAGGAGGTCATAGTTCTATCCCTGTCAGGGCACAGGCCTGGGTTGTGGGTTCCATCCCAGTGTGCAGGAGGCAGCCGATCAATGAGTCTCTCTCTTTATTGATGTTTCTCTCTCTCTCTCTCTACTCTCTCTCTCTCTTTTTTCCTCTCTCAAATCAATAGAAAATATATTTAAAAAAACAACCTGCCCCCCCACCCCACCCCCACACACACAGAGAGAACCCCGATCCTCTTATAACAAAACAGCAGCAAGCCCAACAAGGAATCTTCTACAAAGCAACTGGGCTCTCCTCTTCCAGATACCAAGACCACAGAAGCCAGGGAGACCGAGCCGGCCCCAGATTCAAAGGGACTGAAAAGACTCGGCCAGTAAATGGGACCCTGGTCCCGGGCCAGACACCGGCCGCCACCGGCGCTGTCAGAGGGCCCGGTGGCGGGTGGACGGGTCTTTGGGCCGGACGGTGCTTCCGTGTCCGCGTCAGCTTCCTGGCTGGCATGCTGCTCTGTGGTGAAGTGGCAGAACGCCCTTGCTTTCCGGAAACACACACTGAAGAGTTAAAAGCGAATGGGGCGTCCCTCCTGAGTGGATCAGAAATTACACATAGGGTACATGGCGGTGGGGATGGAGGGGAGAGGGAGCGAGTGGGGGAGAGGGAGCGAGGGGCCGCCAGGAGACGGGTGGGTTCCAATGTCTGCGAGGCATTGAGGAACTCCGTGAAAGGTACCCGGGAACTGTTTGTGCCCTTCTTGCAATCTTTTCTCTAAATCTGAAGTCATTGCACGAGAGAACGTTTATTTTATTTTTTTAAAATATATTTTATTGATATTTTACAGAGAGGAAGGGAGAGAGATAGAGAGCTAGAAACGTCGATGAGAGAGAAACATCGACCAGCTGCCTCCTGCACACCCCCTACCGGGGATGTGCCCGCAACCAAGGTACATGCCCTTGACCGGAATCGAACCCAGGACCTTTCAGTCCGCGCAGACCAACGCTCTGCCACTGAGCCAAACCGGTCTCGGCATGAGAGAACGTTTAAAAGGCCACAGGCTGCATATACGCCGCTATGCTGCAGCGAACAGAACCGCGGTGCCTTCGGACAGGGTGGGGAGAGACCTGGCCAGAGCTGGGAGGAAAGGGGAGGCGAGGGCAGGGAGGGCCGTGGAGGCTCCGGAGTTGGGGCCGAATGGCCCGGATCGGACCGGACCGGGTCGGGGCTCCGCGCCTCAGTGCGGCTCCGCAGAGCCACGTGGCTCAGAGAACAGCACAGGTGACGGCTCTTTGGAAGTCATAGAGCAAAAAGCTGAATAGAATCGCTCATCCTCTCTCCTTCCTCCCGGAACTATAACTACAGCTAGTGACGTGAGACCACCCCCACCCCCACCCCCTGGCCCGGCTTTCCTCTCGGTCCCCCGACTAGTTTCATGGGACGTCGTTGTTCTCAGAGAGGCTGTCCCCTTTAAGGGCTGGGCACCCCAAGACCCCGTGCCCGGGACAGGGGAGTTGGCCGGACCTGCTGCGGTGCGTGTTTGTGTCCCTGTGTGTCCATGTGTGCCCGTGTGTGTTCGTGTGTGCCCATGTACACGTGTCCTGGAAGCCTAGGTTTCAGGCGCTCACTCTGTGAGCAGCGAGACCCGTGGGGACGGAAGGGAGCGGCTGTGGCACAAATCCATGACCTCCTGCCTGGCCGGCCTTAGGAGGAGCCCTTCGCTGTGTCCCTCCTGGAAACCGCCCTCTGGCAACTTGGGGTCCTGGCGCCACAGGGCGCAGATGAGCTGATGGGCAGGGCGAGGGAATCAAACCCATCGCTGTAGCCGAAACCGGTTTGGCTCAGTGAGCGGGCTGAAAGGTCCCGGGTTCGATTCCCGTCAAGGGCATGTCCATTGGTTGCAGGCACATCCCCGGTGGGGGCTGTGCAGGAGGCAGCTGGTCGATGTCTCTCTCTCTCATGGATGTTTCTAGCTCTCTATCCCTCTCCCTTTCTCTCTGTAAAAAAAAAAAAAAAAAAAAAATCGCTGCGCTTTACACCCTTTCCGAACGTTCCCTCCTTGAACACCACAGCAGCGGCTGCTTCAGGATGACCTGGCAGCGGCGGGGAGACAGGCCAGCCGGGCACAGGGCTCCTGGGCCCCACGGTGCCCCAGCGGGGCCAACAGCACTCCCACGGGTACCGCGCGTTTCCCTTTCCTGCCTCCAGGGGGCGCTGCTCCGGGCCCTGGCTTCTCAAGGGCAGCCCCGCCCAAGCCCCCTCTGCTGGGCTCCCTCTCCCGGCTGTCCGGCTACCTCGCTCCCCCACACTCTGCCCACACCCCCAGGGGTCAGCGTCGGAGCCCCTGTGGCTGCAGGCTGCCCTGGAGCCGAGCGAGGGGGGGGGGGCGGTGAGGGTGAGGCTCCACCCGCAGCGGGAGGAGCTGGCCGGGAAATCGTGTGCGGCCTCTCTGATTCCCAGGCCCGCTGCCGTCCCACCTAGTCCGGGTGGACATTTCTTTCTTGTTTTTGTCTTTTTTAATATATTTGGTTGCTTTCAGAGAGGGAGGGAGGGAGGGAGAGAGAGAGAGAAGCAAGCATCAATGATGAGATGAATCAAAGAATCGTTGACGGACCGCCTCCTGCACGCCCCTGACTGGGGATCGAGCCCACAGCCCAGGCCTGTGCCCTGACGGGGAATCCCACCGTGACCATGACCTCTTGTTCATAGGTTGATGCTCACCCCTGAGCCACTCGGGCCGTGGGTAAAGAGCCGCTCATCCATTAACGTGTCAGTGGACCTCCTGGGCCAGCAGCGGGGAGTTTTCCCTGCCCTGTGTGCTGCCCAGCAGATCTGCGTCCCGGGCCAGGGAAAGGGAGAAAGAGAGCGAGAACTGTCGTCTCTTTCCTCCCTCCTCCCACCACTGGCCACGCCGCACGGGTTACAGCATCCCCTGCCCTCTCCCCACCCCAGGAAACCAAACCCAGGCCGGGCCCAGGGGGCAGAGCGGTGGGCTGGGGGCCACAGACCAGCTGCCGGAGGTGTCACCTTGCTGTGGGGGGGGGGGAGGTGCCGGCCTGGTGAGGTCTCCTCTGAGACCAGAGGGGCAGTCTGAACCTCTCTCTCTATCCTTCTAATTCCCCGAGGGAGAAGATCCCGAGCGAGGGTCTGAGTGGGCCAGGTCAGGGTCAGCCTGTGAGCCAGGGGCTGCAGCACAGAAGGAGCTGAGCTCTCAGGGGGTGGACGCCAGCGGCATCCCGGGAGCGAGGACATGAGCACAGCCTGTGGCCGAGGCGGCCGCCGCCAGCCCCTGCCCCTGCCCCTGCCCCGCAGACAGGTGGGCACGGCTCCCCGCCCGCCCCTCCCTCGCTCCGCTCCGCGGCGCAGCTAATGGCCTGGAAAACACGGGCCAGCTGCTCCTCAGCGGTGACATAACGAGCTCGGGGACGACCAAGGCCCCCTCTAGCCTCTCGTTAGGCCTGGGCTCAGGCTAGGTGCGTGCGGCCTGCCCTGAGGGTGCCGATCCCCGGCTGCTGGCAGCCACCTGGGCCGGCATCTGTGCCCGGGGGGAGGGGACAGGCCCGGAGCGGCCCCCGGGGAGTCCAATGACGCAGGGCCGTCCCCAGCCGCAGGAGAAGGGACTCCATGACCATGTCACGTGGGGGCAGGCGGGCTGGTGGGGAGCACGGGGCCTGCACGGGAAGCTCCGGACCCCCCCCACCTTGGCCGGGACCCTCCCCCCCGGGTCCCCGGGGGCAGGGAAGGGGTTGGGAGCGCGTTTGGCTCCCGGCCCGGCCTCCCTCTGCTATTTTTACCCTCGGTCCACGGAGGGCGGGGGAGACACTGGGTTCTCAGCGAGCTCGCTGCAGTGGAGGGGGTGAGGGCGGAGAGAGGTGGAGAGGGGAAGGTGTCCCCTGGGCAGAGACCGGAGGGGCAGGGAGCAGAGGCCCAGGCCAGGAGGCTGAGACTCGGAGAGGCGAGCAGAGGAGAGACCCAAGGAGCGACGCCAACCGAGAGAGAGAAAGAGCGAGGAACGGGGCCCTCAGGGAGGGAAGAGGAGATGGGACTCAAGGAGCAGGACACGCCCGGGACAGGATGGGGTCCGGCCCCAGGTGACCGATCAGATGCCCCCGGGAGGAAGCTGAGGTGCTGGGCACAGTGTCCAGGGGCCTGGGTGGGATCCTAGGAGTTGGGGGAGGACGCTGGGCCACAGGCACCGGGACCGGGCTGACTGGAGGGACGAGGAGGGGGTGTGGAGTCTAGAGATGGGAGGGACCCTCCCCTGGGATCCGGCCTCCGGGCTCTGCTTCCCGGGGGAGGGAGCCGGCAGGAGCTGGAAGCAGGAGCCAGGGCGATGCGGGGAGCAGAGGCGGTGACTGCTGGGGGCTCTGGAGGGACAAGGCCGCAGGGAGGGGTCTAGGCTGCCTGCAGCCTCCAGCCCAGGGCAGCCCAGCCTGGCCCCGGGCCTCGGGCTTCGTGGGTAGCCTGGGCCTGGAGGGGACCTTCTTCCTCCAGCCTCCCATCCACGGTCACACACGAGCCAATCAGACGGAGCCCCCCCCCACACGAGCCAATCAGATGGAGCCCCCCACACACGAGCCAATCAGACGGAGCCCCTCACACACGAGCCAATCAGAGCCCCCCACACACGAGCCAATCAGACAGAGCCTCTCTCACACAAGCCAATCAGACAGAGCCCCTCACACATGAGCCAATCAGACAGAGCCTCTCACACACGAGCCAATCAGACAGAGCCCCTCACACACGAGCCAATCAGACAGAGCCCCTCACACATGAGCCAATCAGACAGAGCCCCTCACACACGAGCCAATCAGACAGAGCCCCTCACACACGAGCCAATCAGACGGAGCCCCTTGACGGGGTCTTTCTGTGGCCCATCTGACCCGGTCACCCTTCCTGGTCCTAAGACTGGATTTCCTCTTGATGGTGGTCCCCAGAGGAATGGCCTGGATTGTGGCGAGCAGAGGTGCCCACTGCTGTGTCTCCCCCCCCCCCCCCCATGTCCTCCCTCCTCAGGCCTGAAACTGTCAAGCTGTCAGCATCCTGGAGGGAGAAGCCGCTCAAGGTGCTGCTGACTCAGACTCCAAAGCCAGAGCCGCCGGGGGCCTGAGCGAGCGTCCTGGGCCCCGTCCAGCCCTCCCGGGAGCTGGGCCCCGGGTGCTCTGCTCCCCTCGGCGCAGCCTCTGGACTCCGAGCTCAGTGCTCACTCCGGGACGCCCATCCACCTCCAAGGAGGAGGAGGGGTTTTCTCTTGGGAGCCTTGGCCCTCTCACCTGGCCCTCCCGGCAGGGATGGTGTGGGGGTCAGAAGGTGAAAGGTGGGGGCCCACAGGACAGCAAGGCCCCCAGGAGGGACAAAGCTTGTGGATTTGGAAGGGGAAGCACCCCGGTCCCACCTCCCGCAGGTGCCACTTGGTAGCTGGTTGGCCAACACTGCCCTCTTGTGGCTGCTGGTTGTCAGGGCCGCCTAGGGGCCCTGGAATGGAGCCGTTGGTTGGCTCCGCTTCCTCCCCCAGGTCCTCACCATCCAGGGACCCGGGGCTGCGCAGGGCTGATGTACACCCTCCGGGGCTACCCTTCCAGGCTGAGCTTCCATCCACCATCCTCCAGTTCTGTCCTCAGGTGCAGGGCGAGGGCTCTGCAGGGCCACTCACGAGCCATCTCCCCACCCCCAAGGGGCGCTGGGTCTGGGAGTCTGACCCTTCCTGAGACATAGGAGCATGAGAGCTGAATGGGGGGAGGGGGGTGGAGAGATGAGGAGGGTCCTGTTTTCAGGTGGGTCGGGAGTTCAGGGAGAGGGCTTTGGAGGACAGGACTGTCTGGGAGAGAGGCCACAGGCCCAGGTCCCCGTGTCCAGGATGAGGGAGGGATGGGGGTCGGGGTCAGGCTGCCCAAGGGCGCGGCGGGCTGGCCAGGCTGGGTCGGGCCACCTGAGGGGCCTGTCCCAGAGGTGTGGAGTCAGACCAGGGAGCTGCGAGCGCCGTGCAGGGAGACCAGCCCCGCTCGGCTCCTGGGCTGGAGCGGGGCCGGGGCGGGAGCCGGCGGCCCGTGCTGCAATGACCCGTCAGGTGGTCCAGGGTGCCATGCTCCTGCGGATCCGGCTGGGCAACTTCTGGGGACACCAGGAATCCAGAGGGGGGGGGGAATTCCCAGACACCCCAATTCCCGCTCCGCCCCTGGCCTCCTGCCCACAGGATGGACGTGCAGGCCACTCCCGGGGACCGGAGCCGGTGCTCCGGCAGCCCCCCCCCCCCCCCTGCAGCTCGTGGGCTCAGGAGATGCTCGCTGACGGGCTCGCGAAAAGACAAGAGGCAGACACACCTGTGGCCTGCACCTCCCTGCTCAGAACCGGGCTCCGTGGGGCCTTGCCATCTGGCTTGCCAGCCCATCTCCCTCTCGGCTCCCGCGTCGGCGCCCACACGGAGACCTCAGTCACACCGGACAGCGCATGGCGCCCCGAGGTTCAGAGAACCTGCCTGTCTGTCTCCATGCTTTTGCCAGGCCTGCTCCTTCCCCCCCCCCCCCGACCCCTCTCCTTCCAAGTCCCACTTACCACCCCACCCTTCCTTTCAGGCTGAGGACGCCTCCTTCAGGAAGCCTTCCCAGATTTCCCGCCTTTCAGGCTGAGGACGCCTCCTTCAGGAAGCCTTCCCAGATTTCCCAGGGGGGGGTGGGAGGGTCCGCTTTTTCCTTTGAATCTCCAGAGCACTTAGTCTCTCCTCCTTTGAAGATCATGACCTGCCTCGCCTCTCTTCTGGATGAGACGCACGGAACGGGCAGGGTTTGCATTTGTTTCATCTACGCGTCCCTCCCTCTCACCCCTGGCACAGAGCTTTGCGAAGAGTAGGGGCTCCGTGCACACATCTGGAACGGAGTGGCGTGGGGCCTGCCGCGGGGGCCGCTGGGAGCTGAAGAAGGAAGGTGGGAAGGGGGTGCCCCGGGGAGGGAAGTCACGGTCAGGTGGGGTGAGCCCAGAACCAGGTCTCCTCGGAGCTGTGTCAGGCAGAGGAGCACTGTGCTGAGAAGAGGCAGCTGGGGGGGGGGGGGCGTGGGGATGTGGGGGTGAAAGAAGGGCACCGGGTGTTGGGGGGACGACAGGTCGGCTTCAGGGTCAGGTCTGAGGGACCCCAACTGCCTGCACCCTTAGTGACAGGCAAGAGATGGGTGGGGACCCGGAGGCTTGGGTCTGCCCCCCCCCCCCCCAGCTGTGTAGCCGTGGCCAGTGACCCCGCTCTGGCCCATTCACTGTAATATAAGCATCTGCCCTCCTGTGACCCTTTCAGCTCTGCTCTGCTGACTCCGCTTTGGGGTTCAGACGTAGAGGGGTGAAGCTCCCCGGGGCATTGACCCCCCATCCCAGGCCTGAGCACCTGGATCGACCCCACCCAAGGTCCTGGAGGCGACAGAGTTCACGGCCACGAGGAGGCCGGGGCTGAGGCAGCCGTCTTGGCTCAGAGGGGGGGGGGCTGGCGGGGAGAGGCAGCACCTTCAAGCCGGAGCAAGCCAAGTGCCCGGTTCTCAGGCTCCAGGGAAGGGTTTCTGGGGACCCCGCCCCCCCTTTCTCTTTGCCGTCCCTTGTCCTCTTCCTCTGTCCCACCCCCAGGCTCAGTACCAGCGACCTGGGACTTGATCGCCGCCGACCAGCTGCGTGTCTCTGAGAAAGTCACCGAACCTCCCGGGCCTCAGCTGGGAACGGAGTTGCTGAAAGGAGCTCCGAAGGCCCTTCCCAAACTACCCACGTGGACGTGCCCAGGCCCGGCCCACGGCTAGCTCTCCCTGCTGCCCGGGGAGGGAGGCGATTGGGACAGACCGTCCGGCAGAGGCCACAGGCCGAGGGGCTCCTGGTGCCTGGAGGTGGGGTGGGCATCAGAAGGGTGGGCGGGCCGAAACCGGTGTGGCTCAGTGGATAGAGCGTCGGCCTGCGGACTGAAAGGTCCGGCCAAGGGCATGTACCTTGGCTGCGGGCACATCCCCGGTAGGGGGTGTGCAGGAGGAAGGGCGGGCGGATGGGCAGAGGGCATTGTCCCAGCAGCCCCTGCCTGCCAGGGAGGAGGGCCCCTCGGCTGCAGTTCCCAAGGACCCAGGAGCTCCCTGGGAATTTTCCTCTGGGGTCCGGCCCTGAGCCCCCGCGGATGGACAGATGGATGGATGGATGGATGGATGGACGGACAGGTGGGGGCGGGCGGGCCGGCAGGGAAGGCTCCCTCGTCTCGGGGCGGCCGCCCCCGCGCACGCACGGTGGGTGTTCCCGCCGCTCTCGCTCTCGGGAGCCGGTTCATCTGAGGCCCCCGGTTTCTAATCCGGTTGGGAAGCGTTTATTTTTGGGTCCCTGTAACCTAGCAATGGGCTCACATGACCAGTGGCAGCTGCAGGCTGAATATACCGTTGGATCTTGGCTCCTGGCAGGGGGTGTCGGCCAGACTGTGGGGGAAGAAAGGGAAGGAGGAGGCTCTCACCTCTGCCTTCCTCGTCTCTGTCTCCCCCTCATCCTCAGCCCGGCCCCCAGATGGCGGGCGGGAGCTGCAGGGGGCGGTCCCAGCGGGGAGCCTGCTGTGGGCGGGCGGGGAGGGCTGGGTGTCCGTGGGGATGGGGTGGGTGCCGGGAGGGGCCCACGTGGGCATCCTGGGGGGAGGCCGGCCGGGGAGGAGGCGTCTGGACAGACAGTCGGGGCCGTGGGATCTCGGGGACGCCCTGGGCGGGGCCGGGATCCCAGCCTTCGCTCCCCCAATCTGCCCCCTGAGACACGCGGATATTAAATGTTAACGTTCCCGGGAGCGAGGACCCCTTGGGCAGCTCCGGGTGAAGGGATGTGCCAGCCTCCCTCTCGGAAGCGGGCTCTGACCGAGGCCCGAGAGCGCAGGGGGCGTGGGGGCGGGAGGAGGGGCTGCGGGCACACGGAGGGCATTCGATGGGTATTTACGGAACGAGTGGACGCTGGAGGATGGACTGGGTCCGCTTCAGGGTCTCATCTGGGGGGACCGGGGAGGGGGGGTGCAGGGGGGGACATGGCCCTGTGAGGAGGTGCCGGCTGGCAGGGCGGGCAGGGCTGGCCGGAGGAAGTCTGGGTGGAGAGAGCAGACCTCAGCGCGGGTGGCCACCGCCCAGGCCTGGGACGGGGGCATGTGGCCCGGGGCATGGGGCTCCGGGTGGTTCTCCGTCTGAGTCCTCCCCCTCCTCCCTGTGCCAGGCCCTGAACCTCACCCTCATCCTCATCCTGATCGTCCTCAGCTGCCTCCGGGCCAGGATGGGCAGTGTCTCCTCCCCCAGCCCCCACTCCTGAGCCACAGAGGACCCTCTAGGGGGGCGCCCTCCCCAAGGCTCGCTGGGCGGGGCCTTGGGACCTGGCGGCTTTGGCTGGTCAGGTTGCCTGTCCCCGCTCCCCAAGGCCACCTTTGTATCGCAGGGTCCCATCCCTCTCAGATTAGCCGGAGAGGGAAGACCTCTGCCCATGTAACAGATAGAAAAACTAAGGCGGGACAGATGGCCATCCACCGGTAGAGGAGAGCGCAATCAGAGCCCAGGTGTTTCTCTTCCTTGGTTTACTTTTTAAAAAACGTTTTTATGGGTTTCAGAGAGGAAGAGAGAGGGGGAGAAGGATAGAAACATCGATGATGATGAGAGAGAATCATTGATCTGCTGCCCCCTCCTGGGGGTCAAGCACACAACCCGGGCATGTGCCCTGCCCAGAGCTGAACCATGACCTCCAGGTTCATAGGTCAACACTCAATCACTGAGTCGCGCCGGCCGGGTCAGAAGCGAGGCGTCCGGACGGCCCGGTGCTCTTCCTCGAATCCTGTTCCGATGAGCCTGAGTCCACTCTGGTTCTGTTGGACCCTCGGGAGGGGCCCTGCCCGTCCGGATGGTGCTGATGGGTGACAGGCTCCCCATGACCCCAAACGGTTGGATCGGCACCGAGATGATCTTGCCCACACGACAGCCCAGGGGTTGCTAAGCTTCTCTCTGCAGTCTGCCGGGTTTAACTGGACAGTCCGATGGGTTCCCGCACTCAGGCGTCTCCGGCTCTGGGGGAGGCTGCGCCCCGGACGGCAGTGGCCACCTCAGGGCTTCAGCCGGAGCCTCACGCCAGGTCCTCTCCCCAGCCCCCAAGAGGCCTGGGGCGCGGGGAAGCAGCAAATGCTTTGGCTTCAAACAGACCTGGGTCCAAATACCTGGCTCTGGGGCGGGGTAGGGGTGGGGGGAGAGTCTCATAACCTCAGGCACCTGAGTCGTCATCTGGAACACAAGGTGAGGAATGGCCGCCTCATGGAACCGAGTGATCATGGAATCGGAGTGATCATGGAACCGAGTGATCATGGAATCGGAGTGATCATGGAATCGGAGTGATCATGGAACCCAGTGATCATGGAACCAGGGTGATCATGGAACCCAGTGATCATGGAACCGAATGATCATGGAACCCAGTGATCATGGAACCGAGTGATCATGGAACTGAGTGATCTTGGAACCGGGGTGATCATGGAACCCAGTGATCATGGAACCGAACGATCATGGAACCCAGTGATCATGGAACCCAGTGATCATGGAACCAGGGTGATCATGGAACCTAGTGATCATGTAACTGAGTGATCATGGAACCCAGTGATCATGGAACCGAATGATCATGGAACCCAGTGATCATGGAACCCAGTGATCATGGAACCAGGGTGATCATGGAACCCAGTGATCATGAAACCGGCGTGATCACTGGACGGACCGCACGGCGAGGGCCTGGCGCTCCTGGGGGCTCCAGGAAGGGCATCTGGGCAAGGGGGGATCCTGGGGTAGGGCAGGTGGGTCAGCGGCCGCTTTGCTGTGGGCGGGGAGCCTGGGCCCGTGAGCGCCCTGAGAGTCCATTGTTCCCTGGCTCCTGGGGTTGGTGCGGGAAGTGATTCCGACTCCCGCCTTTTCTGCTGGAGACAGAGGGGGCCCTGGGAGGTGTGTCTGAGGGCAGGGCACTCCAGAGTTGTCGTGTCTGAACTCCCGGCTCAGCTCCTGGCCCGGCCCGGGTGGCTCTGCCCGGAGAGGCTATATCCTCACCTCCGGGCCCCAGAGACAAGGCTGCCTCGGCCGGAGGGTGTCCCGGGTTCGGGCCTGTGCTAGGGGCGCCGACCCTTCTCTTCACAGCAGGGGGGGAGCCACACCCCTCCTCCCGCCTCCAGAGGCTCCTCCCTGGGCCTGGGAGCCTGACCCCGCCCTCGGGGAGCGGCCGGCACTGCCGGGAGGCCCTGGGGGTGTCAGATCCCCCTTCCACCAGCTCCCACAGCCCTTAAGCGTACGTCCCGGGAAAACGATGATAGCAAGCTGGTAAGGGGCAAGCGCCGCCGAGTGAGGACCAGGCCTGGACCCCCCCTCCGAGCTGCCCACCACGCAGACCCCTGCCCCCTCTGCCTGTTCCGCAGCTTCCGCAGGAGCCAGCCCGGGCCCTGCCAGGCCTGAGCCGGGCTCTGCACGCTGCGCCTGCTCTGACCGGCTGGCTCACTCAGGACCACGCCAACCCCCGGCTGCCGGGAGCCGCGGGGAGCATCCCTCCTGGGTCTCTGAGCAGGAAACGCGGCCAGGAGCGGGGAATGACTTGCCCAAGGTCACAGTGCCGGTCGGCGCCGGCGCCAGGCCTTCCACATGGCTTTCCTGACGCCAGGCCCTCTTTCTGCCTCCTCCGGCTGGCCAGGGCGGGCTCCCCTGCCTCCTCCCGTCTCTCGCCCCCCCTGGGCTTTGGAGGTGCCACCCCAGCAGCCCCAGAGAGGCGGGCAGGGCAGGGAGTGGCTCTGAGGGGCTGGGCGGGAAGTGGGAGGCCATTAGGACCCAGAGGCTCTGGGCGCATCCTCCCGCCGCTGCCTCTCACGCTCACTGCAGTGGCTCCGGCGGCGGCGGCGGCAGCCTTGGAGCGGCGGCGGCGGCGGGAGGAGCTATCACATGGGACCCGGAGCCGCTGGGCAAAGGTAGGAGTTGCCGACTAGGCCAGGAGCAGGGGCCGCCGGGCCGGGGCTGGGCGCCGAGGGTTCCTCCCCGAGGGGGGCTCTGTGTCCCGGGGACCGGCCCCCCCCCCTGCCTTATGCGGGGATGGCTCCCAGGCATCCCGAGGGCAGCGCCGGGGTGTGGGCATCTCCGACGCCTGGCGACGGGGCTGACCTCCTGCCAACAGGAGTGCCCACACCCCACAGGCGGGGAGGGCCCCCCACCCACCTCCTCCCGTGTCACAGAGACGGCGGGGCCCCCACGTCCCGGGGACCGGTCCCTCGGCACCCAGGCCGATGGGCAACTCTGCCTCCTGGGTGTGGGCAGCTCTGCCCGGGAGAGGGGCTGCGGGTCCCCGAGGCCCCCCCGGCCCAGGCGGGCGTGCCCCCCTGCTCCGTCCGAAGGCAGGCCGGGCTGGCGCCGGGGAGGGCAGCTCCGGTCCGGGAGGCAGGTGCATGGAAGCCCACGGCGCCCTGTGGCCTCGGGCTGGGCACTGCTGGGCATCTCGCACCCAGAAATGAGGGGTTTTTGTGACTTGACCATGTCCTTGCTCGAGGCCGGGACCTCGGCCCCGGGGGCGGCGAGGCCTTCAGGCCCCGAGGTGAGGGCGGGGGCGGGCGGGAGCGGTGGGTGAGCGCGGCTGGGAGGCCGAGGAGGGGCCGGAGGCCGGCTGGCCTCCCACACCGGCGCCCGCAGCCCTCTGCCCCCGTCAGCCGGGGAGTGCCGGGCAGGTCCGCGGCTCCCTCTGTCAGGAGGGGGCTCCTGGGGCTCCGGAGTCAGTGTGGAGACCTGGCGAGGCCGAGGGAGGAGATGCCCCCAGCTTTCTGGTCCAGGGCTCCCTTATGCCTGCACAGCGCCCACTCCCTGCCCCCTCCGTCTCCACGTGGCAACCCCGTCTGCCTCCCTCCGTCCGGGACCCCGGTGGGCCCTGCTGGCAGGCCCGGCGCCCCTCAGCCCCCGGGGGCCTCCGCCCTCCGGCTCCCGGGCCCTCCCCCTCTCCCCGGTGGAAGGGCTGGGGAGTCACGGCCCGGGGAGGGAGGGCGGGGATGCCCCCTCTCTTCCCTTCTGCATTTTCCCTGGGAGACTGTCTCTGCGAGAAGCTGATGCCTCCACGTCGGGGCTCTCTCCCCCTCCTCTGCAGCCTCCCAACCCCCGAGGCCGTGTTAGCTGTAGACGGGCCCTCGGAGGCCAGTGGGGACGGGCGGTTGTCCGCATTCGGGCTGCCCGTGTCCAGAAGCCCGGGGCAGCCTTTCGAGGGGAGGTTCCCTGCGTCCACACAGCCTTCTGGGAGGAGGCGCTGGCGGCAGGGATTCAAACGATCGACTTGAGTTTGATTCCATTCATAAGACTGTCCAGGCTGAGCAGTGCCCGGGGCCTGCTCGGTGTGCCGGACGTGGGAGGGGGGCAAGGCAGGGGGTGTCGGCTGTCACCGTGCAGGGGGACTGGGCCCGATCTGGCCCTCTTCCCTGCAGTCAGAGAAATGGTGGGGGGGGGTGTTTTAAAAAAAATTTTTTTTTAAATATGTTTTATTGATTTTCTACAGAGAGGAAGGGAGAGGGATAGAGAGCCAGAAACATGGATGAGAGAGAAACTTCGATCAGCTGCCTCCTGCACACCCCTCACCGGGGAGGTGCCCGAAACCAAGGTACATGCCCCTGACCAGAATCGAACCCGGGACCCTTGAGTCCCCAGGCCTACATTCTATCCACTGAGCCAAACCGTTCTTGGTTTTTTTGTGTGTTTTTTTTTAAATTTAATCCTCGCCGAAACCGGTTTGGCTCAGTGGTAGAGCGTCGGTCTGTGGACTGAAAGGTCCCGGGTTCGATTCCGGTCAAGGGCATGTACATTGGTTGCGGGCACATTCCCCGGTAGGGGGTGTGCAAGAGGCAGCTGGTCGATGTTTCTCTCTCATCGACATTTCTAGCTCTCCATCTCTCTCCCTTTCTCTCTGTAAAATATCAATAAAATATATATTTTAAAAAAATAAAATAAATAAATAAATTTAATCCTCACCGGAGGGTATGTTTTTATTGATGTTTGAGAGGAAGGGAGAGGGAGAGAGATGGAGAAACACGGATGTGAGAGAGACACATTGATCAGCTGCCTCCCGTACATGCCCGGAGCCAGAGACCTGGGTACATGCCCTGCCCTGGAATCGAACCTGCGGCCCTCCACTCTATGGGACAATGCTCCAACCAGCTGAGCCACTGGCCGGGGCCCAGGTGATGGTGTTGTCACATTGAGCAACCACCAGGCCCTCGGTGGCCCAGGAGCTCACCGAGTCATCAAAAGTTATCACACAGGGAAACCTTGGAGATCGGCTAGTCCAGTGCAAACTCATCAGTCCACAGAGCCAAACATCAACAGCACAACGATGGAAATTTCTTTTGAGAGCCAAGTTTTTTAACTTAAACTTCTTCTAACGCCACTTCTTCAACATAGACTCGCCCAGGCCTTGGTATTTTGTGGAAGAACCACGCTCAAAGGGCCAAAGAGCCGCATGTGGCTCTCGAGCCGCAGTTTGCCGACAACAGGGCTAGTCCAGTCCTCCCTTTTCACAGACGAGGAACCCGGGACCCGGGCCACTCGTGACGTGTCCACAGGAAGCCCCTCAGCCTTGCGTGTGCACCGTCTGCCTCTCAGGGGCACACCTCAGCCCCCCGGACGGAGGGGTCTGGGCTGCAGGGATGGTATCTGGGGAGGAAAACAGTGAGGATTACGTGTGCAAACTGAGCACGGCTGAGGAGCAGGGGGAGCTGAGCTGAGCTGCCATTTGATGGGGAGGCAGGAGAGATGCTGAGACCCCAAACTTCCTCTCCCAGTTTCTTCTCCGCTTCATGCTCACCCTTAGTGGGTAGATCACCTACCCCCTTACCCAGATGCCTGCCCCCTCCCCTTCCCAGTTCTATGATGTGGTAACAGTCCCGGAACAAGAGGGCTTTGGGCCTGGGGCCCTCCGGGGGTCACCTCCAGTGACCAGAGAGCTGGGGCCCCGGGGGTCGGGAGGTTAGGGACAGCTCCCCTCCCACCTGCAAGGACACTGTGGCCCAGTGGGTGGGGAGGACAGCTTCCAAGTGATTTCCGAACCTTCCAGCTTTGGGGTAGTGGAAGCTCAAAGAGCTGAACTCAAAGCTTCCTTTAAAAAAAAAAGTATTTATTTTCTTTTAAAATATATTTTATTGATATTTTACTGAGAGGAAGGGAGAGGAATAGAGAGCCAGAAAGGTCGATGAGAGAGAAACATCGACCAGCTGCCTCTTGCACACCCCCTACTGGGGATGTGCCCCTAACCAATGTACATGCCCTTGACCAGAATCGAACCCGGCACCTTTCAGTCCACAGACCGACGCTCTACCACTGAGCCAAACCGGTTTCTGCAATGTATTGATTTTAGACAGAGAAGAAGAGAAGGAGGAGGAGGAGGAGGGGAGAGAGAGAGAGAGAGAGAGAGAGAGAGAGAGAGAGGTTGCTGCTCCACGATCTCTGCCTCCTCTGGTGGACTCTTGCATGTGCCCTGACTGGTGATCACACCTGCAGCCTCGGTGTGGTGAGACGATGCTCCAACCGGCCGAGCTCTCGGCCCGGGCCTGCCTGTCCCCCCCCCCCCCCCAAAGCACCAGCCCTTTGTCTCGGGGACGGTGCTGGAGCCGCCTGTCCGCTTTCAGGGCCCTCCTTCCAGTGGAGCCCCGCGCAGGGAGAGGCGGGTTTGGAGCCGGCTCCGCTCGGCAGCTCCTCACTGAACGCCGAGACGCCCGGCCGCTGTGGAGGAGGCGCCCCTGAACTCGGCGTGGCCAGCCGACCGTGCCACGCGCTCGCCGTGTGCCCTTCGGTAAGCTGCCCTCTCCCGGCCTCGACGTCACTGGCCGCAACACGGGAGTCGGGGTGCTCCCCCCGGACAGGGCTGCCCGCGGGTCACTCCGCAGAGTGCTCGGCACAAGGCCTGGTGGGCAAGCCCCGTCGTAGGAGGCCCCTGCTCCTCTCTGGTCTTCTCTTTGCCGGGCCTCAGGGTGTTCCGGGCGCGGCTGCGAGGTCGGCACCGTCCCCTTCGCTTACAGATGCCTTGATGAGGAAGCCGACGGTCGGCAGAGTGGCTGCGTTGGCGGTTCCCAGACCCCGTGCTCTCTCCGCCCCCGCCTGCGCCTGCTGCGGCCGAGAGGAGGAGACGAGACTCCGGGAGACACACCGAGAGCCGTACATGGACAGCCTCGGCCCCGGGGCGCCGTCCCGGAGCTCAGCGGGACCCTGGGCCGGGGCAGCGGGTTCGGACTCTCTGGATGAGGCGTCCTGGACCGGGAGCAGGAGGGCGCGGACCGCAGAGGAGAGGAAGCGGTGAAGAGGGAGCCGGAGACCCGTCGGCGGGCCGAGTGTTGAGTGGGCCAGGCTCCCCCGGCCCTCACGGCCGGGCCCCCCGAGGGCATGGTCACCACGGCAGACCCTGAGCTTCCTCCGGGTGGAGAGGCGAGCTCCTGAGCCCGTTCCCGGCCCGGGGGGCTCTGGACAGCCCCCCCCCAGGCTGGCCCCCGGAGCGTGTCCGAGAGACGCCCGCAGGAGGTGCCCTCTGCCGCCGCCGCCGGGAGGCCTGGGCCTGGGCTGGCCATCCCAGGGTCACCGGCCTAGGATGGGGGATGGGCCTGTGACCGGAGGCGGCCCGGGCGTCCTCTTCCGGCCCCATGGAGTCCTCGCCCGTCCCCCCGTCGTCGCCGCCGCCGCCGGGGAACTCTTCGGCCCTGGGGAGGGCCCCCCACACCCCGGGCCCCTCGACGGCCAGCGGGGCCCCGGAGGTGGGGCTGCGGGACGTGGCCTCGGAGTCCGTGGCCCTCTTCTTCATGCTCCTGCTGGACCTGACCGCCGTGGCCGGCAACGCCGCCGTGATGGCCGTCATCGCCAAGACGCCGGCCCTGCGCAAGTTCGTCTTCGTCTTCCACCTCTGCCTGGTGGACCTGCTGGCCGCCCTCACCCTCATGCCGCTGGCCATGCTCTCCAGCTCGGCCCTCTTTGACCGCGACCTCTTCGGCGAGGTGGCCTGCCGCCTCTACGTGTTCCTGAGCGTGTGCTTCGTCAGCCTGGCCATCCTGTCCGTGTCGGCCATCAACGTGGAGCGCTACTACTACGTGGTGCACCCCATGCGCTACGAGGTGCGCATGACGCTGGGGCTGGTGGCCTCGGTGCTGGCGGGCGTGTGGGTGAAGGCGCTGGCCATGGCCGCCGTGCCCGTGCTGGGGAGGGCCTCCCGGGAGGACGGGGTGCCCGGCCTGCCCCCGGGCTGCTCCCTCCAGTGGAGCCGCAGCGCCTACTGCCAGCTGTTCGTGGTGGTCTTCGCCGCCCTCTACTTCCTGCTGCCGCTGCTGCTCATCGTGGTGGTCTACTGCAGCATGTTCCGCGTGGCCCGCGTGGCCGCCCTGCAGCGCGGGCCGCTGCCCACGTGGGCCGAGACGCCCCGCCAGCGCTCCGAGTCCCTCAGCAGCCGCTCCACCATGGTCACCAGCTCGGGGCCGCACCAGACCACGCCGCACCGGACGTTCGGGGGCGGGAAGGCCGCCGTGGTCCTCCTGGCCGTCGGGGGCCAGTTCCTGCTCTGCTGGCTGCCCTACTTC
Source organism: Vespertilio murinus (assembly GCA_963924515.1). Lineage (NCBI taxonomy): Eukaryota > Metazoa > Chordata > Mammalia > Chiroptera > Vespertilionidae > Vespertilio > Vespertilio murinus. The sequence continues at coordinate 4,775,484 of OZ004719.1, read as the reverse complement.
TCCTTCCACCTCTACGTGGCCCTGAGCGCCCAGCCCGCGGCCGCGCGGCAGGTGGAGCACGTGGTGACGTGGATCGGCTACTTCTGCTTCACGTCCAACCCCTTCTTCTACGGCTGCCTCAACCGGCAGATCCGCGGCGAGCTCAGCAAGCAGTTCGTGTGCTTCTTCAAGCAGGCCCCCGAGGAGGAGCTGCGGCTGCCCAGCCGGGAGGGCTCCATCGAGGAGAACTTCCTGCAGTTCCTGCAGGGGACCGGCTGCGCCCCCGAGTCCTGGGGGGCCCGGCCCCTCCCCAGCCCCAAGCAGGAGGCCACGGCCACGGCGGCGGCGGCGGCGGCGGCAGCGGCCGTGGACTTTCGGATCCCGGGCCAGATAGCCGAGGAGACCGCGGAGATCCTGGAGCAGCAGCTCACCAGCGACATCATCGTGTCAGACAGCTACCTCCGTCCGGCCCCCTCGCCCCGGCCTGCATCCTGACGGGCGGCTGGACCCGCGGAGGGGAGCAGGGGGGCCGGGCCGGCCGGGACTGCCAGGAGGCGCGCCCCGTGGCTCCCCTTGCCCCAGCCGGCCTCTGCTGAGTGTTTTCGGGGTCTGGAGCCAACAGGATGGACGCGTGGCAAACGCCTTGGACGCGCTGGCTGTGATCCTTGACTCCTGGGGGCGGGAACCTGGTGAGATGGTGACGAGAGTCCAGGGTCCCGAAGGTGAGAAGACTGATGTCTTTCCGCTAGGGAGCTTTCCGCTCGTAAGGGTAGGAGCTGGAGGAGGCCGGGAGTGTGGAGTCATCCTGGGGACCCTTTGGGATGTTTCGGTTTCCCGGGGTAATTCGTCCGGGGCGGTCACTGCCTCCAAGCAAGGTAAGAAAATGACCCACGCGGGCCCCCTCCCCTGGCCAGGTTTGAGAAGCATGTTCTAGCCACGTGTTTCCATGTGAGTCCACAGACCTTTTTCAGGCATGGGCCTGCGGTTTCCTAGGAGGGAGAGGGTCAGCGGGCCGCGATCCTTTCCCGAGTTCGGCCGGAAGCCAAGGGAAACAGCTCCCTGCCCTCTGTCCCGGGAGCAGCCCTTCTGTTCCAAGGTCCTGTCTCTCCCCCGCACCTGGGGCATCAAGCTGGGGGGTTCATCTTTGCAGACGCAACACTAGGACAGGGTGGCCCTTCCTCCTGGTCTTTTAGGACAAAGCGGCGGAAAGACGGGGGGTTGGATGGCTGTAGGATTTGAATTGTTAAGGTGGTTGGGCCCAGAGAAGCTAGGTGATCGCCGTTATCAATAACACCGTGAATCTTTTCTTTCCCCTCCCCCTTCCAGGACTGGCCTCCCTGATCTCTCTCCTCATGGCCGTGACCCACCTCCAGCCCCTGGACCATCGGGTACAGAGACTCAAGGTTGGGAATGGGTTGGTCGGGCGGGGTCTCCGTGGTCCATTTAAATGCCTCCCGGCTCCCCTTCATCGCTCTCAACATTAGCTTCGGTGACAAAGACTTCCATCTCTCTCCGGTCGGTCGGCAGCCCTGGGTTGGAGAGAGGGCACGGGAGTGGGGCTCCGCTGCCCACTGGCTGCGACTGTAGGAACTGTGTTGGCTGGCATCGGTGGTGGCATTCTCCCGGGAGGGGGGGATCACTGCAGATTGGATAGGACATCCACTGGGGACTATTTGTCCACCCGCTTCCCTCAGCTGAATCAGGAGACAGGGCAGAATTGAGGCAGGACCAAGGGGGGTGGTGTGGTCTGCGTTTGAACAAATTCCTCGCTCCCTGAGCGCCCAAGGGGAAAGACGGCCTGGTGGGGGTGGGACAGTTTCCCCTTTGAACAGCCAATAAATACTTTTTATTACAAAAGTTATACTGATATCCACGTTGACGCCTTCAGTTCAAATGCAGCACATCGTAGCCGGAAGCACCCACGCACAGGATGTGACGTCACTCACTGTCTTCAAGGAGTTCACAGTCTAATTTGACCACGTACCTTGTATTTCCACAGTCGGGTTCACATCTGGCAAAGCCTTATAGAGTTCCGGGGAAAATATCCTGGGGAATGTAGGAACGTGGTTCTAACTTCTGAGAGTTCAGTCCGTGGCCACGAGATACTTACCACGGAGGTTTCCTGCCGATTATGGGACGTGTGTGGATTTGTAAGTGAAAACTCAGTTGAGAGGGGAAAAAATAATTTATTAAATGAAAACAAACAGCTTTCTCTCTTTAGATCTAGGAAAATTTCCAGGTTTTTGTCTTCCTAGTCTAGCAGCGCCTATTACATTGAAGGAATCCCTTAGACACTATATACACCCAGGAGTCTTTTGTGATTGCAAAACATTATTCTCCTCTCTCTTCCCTTTTAAGATAAACTCCTAATGGTGGACTCTGGTTCCTAGGTGAGGGAACACCTCTTCCAACATCACTGATCTGCGAATAGGCCCCAACACTGCCAGCAGGTGGCAGTGTGAGCCAGTGGAAATAGGAAAGGTGCGTGTGTGTGTGTGTGTGTGTGTGTGTGTGTGTGTGTGTGTGTGTTGGGGGGAGGGGGGTGCAGAGCCGAGGAGGGGGGCATTAAACTTCGTCTGGGAGCCATTTTGTTAATTTCTTTTGCCTTTTTCTTTCACTTTGCCCAGCTACCCTTCCTCCCCATACATCAAAGGAGAAAAATTTAAGTGCAAGGATAACTCTAACTCAGGCTGAAATTTCCTGGCACCTGTGATCTCACTGGCGTTTATCACATATGCTAGTTCGTTTGCCTTTTATCCTCCCCCTCCCCCCCGTGAATGATGAAGGAAATAAATATTTCTCTTCTCTTATGCTAAGAACTTTCCCAACAGCTTCTGCCATGACCCCCTTCCAGGAGTTTTCTAGGCGCCCGGTCAAGTTCGATATGTAACCCTTAGCTGTGGAAGTTGTTCCTGGAAACAGTTTGGCCCCTAATCCCGAGGAAGCAGCAGGGTGAGACAAGCGTCCTGTCAGTGGCTTTTTTCCTGCACCCTGGTGGTGTTGGGGTAGCTCTCAATCCTAGATGTAGACCTGCTGTTGTCAGGTCTCCCGAGGTAACCCCTTACAGGGGCGTGATAGAAAAGGGGTGACTTTTGGAATCACACAGACCTACTCATTCGCGGTGTGAACTTGGGAAAGATGCTTAACGTCTCTATTTCCTCGTCTGCAAAAGTGGGGATAACATTACCCACCTCGCAGGGTGGTTGTGAGGATCAAAGGAGATGACGTGAGGAAGCACCTCGCCATACCTGGCAAGTAGGTGCTCAATAAATGCTGGGTTTTCTTCCCTTTCCTCTTCTTTTTAAAAAAATATATTTTATTGATTTATTATTATATTTATGTATTTATGTATTTATTTATTTATTTATTTTACAGAGAGGAAGAAGAGAGAGGGAGAGTTAGAAACATCAATGTGAGAGAAACATGGATCAGCTGCCTCTTGCACACACCCCCTACTGGGGATGTGCCCGCAACCAAAGTACATGCCCTTGATTGGAATCGAACCAGGGACCTTTCAGTTCACAGGCCGGCGCTCTATCCACTGAGCCAAACCGGTTTCGGCTCCCTTTCCTCTTGCCCTTTTCCCCATCAGTATTGGTTTATGGGAAAACATGTCCCTTTTAGTCTCACAGTCATTAGGAATGAATAGGAGTCTTGTCAAACTTCAAAAAAAACAAAACAAAACAAAACAAAACCCAAAAAGCTGGTATGAAGTGATGGGGGTGGAGGCTGTTGAAGGTGGCTCTCGTGGAATCTTTATTTAGGGTATTTTAGGGACATAATTTTCAATCACAGGAACAAGAGTTCCCCTCCCTAGACGGTTTGGTGGAGAGTACGTGTGGACTATTGGGAGGAAAGATAACGTGGGGTCCCCTTCCCGGTAGCACCCAGGATTATGAGTGGAAAAGGCTATCTATCAGTCTGGGACTTTCGTGGGGGGATTTATTACTTTTCAAGTGCTGCTAGCACCGAAAGGCCAATTTCACTAGAACTTCCCTTTTTGTGTGGCACCGCAACAGGAAATTTTAGGAGATTCACAGGGTGCACTGGTTTGTTTCGGGGTGTGGGGCTGAGGTTGACGAGTCCTGGCAGGAGTCCTTGGGCAGAACGAGCTGCTGAACGCGACGACGGGCTTATCCCGGGAAAGGCAGCGTGGAAATTCCATGGAGGAACTACACGCTGACCTTTCAGGGAGAGTCTGCTAGCGATTTCCAGTAGCCCTTTGCCAGCAACGCGGTAGCTGGACAAGTCTCAGACCCACACAAATTTGCACAAGGACAGCGAGCAGGAGGCGGAGGGGCAGAGGCGGTAGGAAGGGATCGCTCCAGTCTCAGAGACGGTCGGTCTTACAGATCTCGGTGTTAGGTTTGAAAGGAAACAGGAAACAGAACAACAGGGAGTTTTAAAGAGAGTTTATTCCCCGGTAATGGGCGGGAGCCATCACCGAGGTAGAGAGATCAGAATTAGGGGGAGAGGGGACAGGAAATCGGAACCCAACCGGGCTAAATGGAGGTCGCCTCCAAAGAGTGCATGTGTCCTGCCTGGAGTTCCTTTTATTTATTTTTATTTTTTATTTTTATTTTTAAATATATTTTATTGATATTTTATAGAGAGGAAGGGAGAGAGAGAGAGAGCTAGAAATGTCGATGAGAAAGAGAATCATCGACCAGCTGCCTCTTGCACACCCCCTACAGGGGAATGTGCCCGCAACCAAGGTACATGCCCTTGACCAGAATCGAACCCGGGACCTTTCAGTCCACAGACCAATGCTCTACCACTGAGCAAAACCGGTTTCGGCTGGAGTTCCTTTTAAAGGACGGAAAGGGAGGGGGTTGGGCCCAGGTTGGAACAGGAAGGATGGGCCCCAAGGGCACCTTGGCCCGTGTTAATTGGTGGCTCACTGTCTTGGAGATGTCCCTGTGGCAGGTGTCAGTCATGTTGTTGGCTCCACCCACCAGTTTGGGAGGGGGGGGAGCCCTAAGGGGTCATGTGTCAAACTCCGCCCACCAGTTTGGGAGGGGGAGATAACCTTAAGGGGTCATGTGTTAAACTCCGCCCACCAGTTTGGGAGAGGGAGATAACCTTTCATTCCAGACTCTTTGATTATATTTAGAAAAAAAAAAGAGTCTGGGCTTTGCATTGCTTGGAAATTCTGGGCAGGGGGCATGTCTCTGGGCTCCCCAGCCTGCCTCAACCCAACATCCCAGCCTTTTGGTGGTAAGGGGCGACGAAATCGTCTGACTGCTTCCTGCTGAAATTGGTCGGAGAGGGTGGGATCAAAGGCTAGGATCAGGCAGAGGCCTTTGGGGGTTGGGCTTGAAGGGGAGCCTTAGGGATGGAGCAGGTGTTTGGCGTCACTGGAGAGATTTCAGCGAGTTGCACTTGTAGTCACTGGAGATATATCAGCGATCCTGGATGGAGTGGAGCTGGGGAAAAAACACACAGATCCAGAAAGAGAGAGACCTGACCCGACATTGTAGGCATAGTGGCGACCAGAGAACAGTCATGGGGGTTGCCCAGAGCTGGAAGGAGGAGGGGGAGGGCGACTAAGGCAGGCCTTAGTGGGGCCCAACACCTCATGTTTATGTTGCTCTAGGTGGTCCTCTGGAGGCTTGGTCAGCTGGTTCTGGCCTGGAAAGAAAACTGTTAGCATGTTCCTGGGGCAGCTGCCTGGGGTGAGGCAGCTGCACACGTGGAGCAGATCTTCTGGGGCTCCTTGGTGGGATCAGTCCCCAAACAGTTACCAGTGGGGGGCAGCTGTATGGCTCTGAGACTTGAGTCAGGATTGTCCAGACGAATGAGTCCTGTAAAAAACTCTTGTAAACAGTTAACTTTAGAATCACTTTTCCTTTTATTCCCCCCATTACTGGAAGGCGGGTTTAATCTGCCTTCTTTTCATGGGCATTAAAACCTCTGATTCTGTTATATTCACCAGTTAATATTGTTCATCATGATTTTTACTTCCCTTGGTTTTTAGACTCACTTGTTGATAGTTACATGTTTGTTCATATTTTTATCTTTATTTTCTTCCTCTTCCTAAAGAACCCCTTTCAGCAATTCATATAATTCTGGCTTGGCAGTGATGAATTCCTTTAGCTTAAATTTATTTGTAAAGCTCTTTATCTGGCCTTCGATTCTGAGTGATAGCTTTGCTGGGTAGAGTATTTTTGGCTGTAGGTTCTTGCTATTCATCACCTTGAATATTTCTTGCCATTCCCGTCTGGCCTGCATGGTTTCTGTTGAGAAATCAGCTGACAGTCGTATGGGTGCCCCTTTATATGTAACTACCTGCTTTTGTCTTGCTGCTTTTAATATTCTTTGTCTTTAGCTCTTGGAATTTTAATTATGATGTGTCTTGGTGTGGTCCTCTTTGGATTCCTTTTGTTTGGGGTTCTGTGTGCTTCCTGTACGTGTAAGTCTATTTCTTTCCCCAGGTGGGGAAAGTTTTCTGTCACTATTTCTTTCAATATGTTTTCGGTATCTTGCTCTCTGTCATCTTCTGGGATGCCCATAATTCTGATGTTGGTTCGCTTGAAGTTGTCCCAGAGGTTTCTCACCCCATCTTCAACTTTCTGGATTCTCTTGTCTTCTTGCTTCTGCGGAGGAGTGTCCTCTGGCTCTTTGTGTTCCAAATATTGGACTTGATTCTTGCAATCTTCCAATCTGTTTTTAGGACTCTGTATAGTATTTTTTATTTCAGAGAATGTATTCTTTATTTCTAGTTGATCCCTTTTCATATCCTCATAGGTCTCATTTATTTTATGCGCCTTTTCTAAGAGATTGTTGAACAACCTTATAAGTGTGGCTTTGAACTCTATATCCAGTAGCTTTTTGTCCTCCATTTCTTTCGTTTGTGATCTGTTTCCTCATTTCGGCATTTTCGCTGCTTCCCTGAGTTGGTAGGTTGGGAGGATCAGCTGTGTCTATGCCAGGAGACAACCTTATTCCACTAGACTTGGAAACCTGCAAAAGCCTCTCTGATTTCAGGTTGGATGGGGCGGAGTTTCAGGGTGGAGCCTACAGCCTTGGCTTCCGGTTAGCCCCGCCCTCTGAGGTTCCTGAGTCTCAAAGTTTCTCAGTGTCCTTTGGTACTCGCTGCAAGCACCTCTGAGAGAAAGGCGCCATAGAGCTTCGCCCGCTACCAGACAGTGTAGTCTCTCCCCCAACAAGCCCGCAACTGGGGTTCAGAGCAGTTGGAAGTGGGGTTAAGAACAGTCCGGAGTTTATGTCTCCTTCCCGCTAGGGCAATCTTGCAGCCCAAACAACAGTCTGTCCTCTGTGCGTGTAATGTGCGCGACTCAGGGGCTCTGCTTTTTCGCCGCTCCCCTGAGCTTCTGTCTTACAGCCCAGATTTCCTCTGTATGAGGCTGGAGCCCGAGGGTTTTGCCCAGGACTGGGGTTCAGTCCAGTAAGAACTGGGGCTCAGCACAGTCCTGAGCTTTTGAGTCCTTCCCGCTGGGGCAATTCAGCAGCTCAGCGAACAGTCCCTCCTCTGCGCACAATGTGCGCGACTCCGGGGCTCTGCCTTTCTCGTTGCTCCGCTGAGCTTCCACCTTACAGCCCAGTTTCCCTCTGTATGAGCCTGGACCCCAGGGTCTCGCCCAGAACTGGGGTTCAGTGCAGTCGGAGTTGGGGTTCAGCACGGTCTGGAGCTTTTATCTCCTTCCCGCTAGCGAACGCCAGCCAGGCACTCAGCCGCCCCTCCTCTCCGGCTCCGTCCTCTCCCCGCGTGCCCACCGTGCCTCCGTACCTTAGGCTTTTACAGCTCCTCTGGTTTTCCTTCTGGTTTTCTCTTTCCTTCTAGTTGTAGAATTCCCAGTCAGTCAACTTTCCTGTAGTTCTGGATAGTGTCCACTCTATATTTTAGTTGTATTTTTTGAAATTGTTGAGTGCGGCTGCAGTTAGGCTTTTACCTCTGCCGCCATCTTGTTGTGACCAACAGGGAGTTTTAAAGAAAGTTTATTCCCAGGTAATGGGCGGGAGCCATCACCAAGGTAGAGAGATCAGAATTAGGGGGAGAGGGGACAGGAAATCGGAACCCAACAGGGCTAAATTGAGGTCGCCAAAGAGCGCATGTGTCCTGCCTGGAGTTCCTTTTAAAGGACGGAAAGGGAGGGGGTTGGGCCCAGGTTGGAACAGGAAGGGATGGGCCCCAAGGGCACCTTGGCCCGTGTTAATTGGTGGCTCACTGTCTTGGAGATGTCCCTGTGGCAGGTGCCAGTCATGTTGTTGGCTCCACCCACCAGTTTGGGAGGAGGGGGAGCCCTAAGGGGTCATGTGTCAAACTCAGCCCACCAGTTTGGGAGGGGGAGATAACCTTAAGGGGTCATGTGTTAAACTCCGCCCACCAGTTTGGGAGGGGGAGATACCGTATTTGCCGGCGTATAAGACGATTTTTTGGCCCTGAAAAATGCCATATTTGCCGGCGTATAAGAGACTGGGCGTATAAGACGACCCCCTAACATTTCCACTCAAAATACAGAGTTTGTTATATACTCGCCGTATAAGACTACCCCCCACTTGGAGGCATATTTTTCAGGGCCAAAAAATCGTCTTATACGCAGGCAAATGGCTGTGGAGCGTGGCCAGGACCCGGCTCTGAAGTCTGCTCCCATCCCATAGATCTGGAGGAGGAGGCCCGGGGGGAGAACGTGTCCTGCCTACACTTGGCCAAGGCCTCGGGGTTTGGCCAGTGAGAAATTCCCAGCAGCAACTCCCAGGCGGGTTGTGAGTTCTTAACAGGAATCCCCGCCCTCCTCCCCCGCAACCCTCATCCAAGGCGGGGCTGTGCCCTGGGGAAGGCGCCGTGAACTGAAGCCAGCGCCTCTTTTTTTGCATTTATTTAAATACGACAGCCGAAAACACGCCAAGGGATTATTAAGGCGAGTTCCACTGGGCCGGGACAGCGCGCAGACCCCGCGCTGGGATCCGCCACCCCGGTCCCTCCGCCCCTCCCTCGCCCGTACTTCCGCTTCCGGTTGCATCGCCAGTTTCCCCAGCTAGAACAGCTCGGGCCTTATCGGCCGCGGGGCGTTTCCGGAAGTGTCGTAAACACCGGATATCCGGTTTCTCGGTGCGCTCCTAGAGCTGACCGAGAGGGCCTCCGCCCAGCAGCAGACACAGCCTCGGCCGGCCGACCCGCAGCGTCCGCGGTGCGTGAGCGAGCCCGGGCCTGGTCCCCCCTCCCGCCGCCGCCATGGGCTGCACGCTGAGCGCCGAGGACAAGGCGGCGGTGGAGCGGAGCAAGATGATCGACCGCAACCTGCGCGAGGACGGGGAGAAGGCGGCCAAAGAAGTGAAGCTGCTGCTCCTCGGTGAGGGCCTGTGGGCGGGGCCGGCGGGGCTTTGGGGGAGGCCTGGGCGCCTGGGGGGGCCCCGAGGGGCGGCCGGCCGGGCTGGCGGGGGGGGGGGGTGATCCCGAAGCGGGCGGAGTTCGGGCAGGGGTTCGGGCGTGGGGTCTGCGGGGGGAGGCGGGAGAGGGGATCTCCGGTGGAGGGAACAGGAGAGGGTGTGCCTCCGGGGACTGGGGTTTAGCGGGGGAGTGGGACTGTGCTGGGGGTGTAGGAAAGGCTCCCAAAGGAAAGGGAGGGGGTGAGGGAAGGGTTTTCGAGGGGAGTGGGAGTGGCGGGGAGCCTGGAGGACCGGATGGAGGTGTGGGGCGTGTGGAATGGCTTGAGAGTTCGGAGCGAGGTGATACTTGAGGGCCGGGCCGGGCCGGGCGGCCGGAGCGGTTACTGGGCACAGAGGGGCCCCGAAGGTCCCGGCATTGTTGGGGAGGGGGCATGCGGGACAGGAGGGGGGGTGGGGGAACCCCGGCTTGCCCCGTCACAGGGAGGTGTGTGGTCGAGCTAAAAAGTGACAAGTTCTCAGGTGTAAAGAAAGAGAGTTCGGTTGCAGAGGCTGCGTCTGTTTTTCCACCTTTTTCTGTCCTTTCTATCCTCTTAAGGCTTTATCACCCTTTCCCTTGGTTTTGTTGAGGTTTGTGTCGGAAGGCGTAGTGGACAGTCCAGTCCGCACCCGCAAGTTGGTCGGGGTGATGTGCAGAGGAGGTGGAGTTACCTTAGGGTAAATTAAGGAGCCAGACACGTTTACTGTAAAGACTGGGACAGACTTCTGGTGAGCCGTGTGTTTGTTTTTTTTCTTTCTTTTCTTTTTTGGTTCCTTCAAACTGAGAGCATTGACCTCAGGAACTGCTGTGTAGTTTACCCTACATTCGTTTTAAGTGGCTTTTAGGTACAATCAGATGCATTTTACTCAGCGTGATTCGTTTTAAAAGTGTTTGAGAAAAAGGCTTCTAGAGGCTCAGTAAACTCGATAAAGAACCCTAGCCTCAGCTCAGCTTGTCAGTAAATCAAGCCCAATGTTTCATTGTAAGTATTTTCTAGGGATCTGTTGGAGAGGTAGCAGTCATGGTTTCTGTAAGCAGGAGGACTTTATTTTTTTAAAACAATTGATTTTTGAGAAAAAGAAGTTGCTTTAAGAGAGGTGCTCCCGCATCACCTGCTTTGTACCCCAGGATGGGCTGGGTGCCTGCTACTCCTCCCGGTCACCTGTTCGGTGGTTTGTAGATTGCAGAAGCCCTGGTAGCAGCTTTCTGGATGGAGGGGGCAAGTTACCCGTTAGAGCACCTGATCTTTCAGAAAGCGTGGGTTCACACTGTGGTTCTAGACAAGTCCCACTTGTGAATGAGCATGCCCCCTGGCACACGCTCTTTAAATGTTATTGATATTGGGCAGACATTGCTCCGCGGGGCTTTTCAGGTGTTTGATATAAATCACAACGCTCAGGGCATTAGCATCGTCTGTATTGATCAGCTGGTTGTGAAACGAAAGGTGTCTCTCATCTTCCGTGAGTGTTTTGGTTCAGATTGCCCGGCAGAGATCCCCCTCAGGGCATTAGGCTGTTTGTAATACAGTTGCAAACTGGGAGGCTTTCTTCCAAGTGGCAGGATCTGGCAGGCGGAACTTGTCCAAATGTCTACAGAAATCTTTATGCTGGACTTTTAAATATAGTGCATTTAATTAGAAACAAATGAAACGTACGATGACTTAGGAAACCTCAAAAGCTGTAAGTAAAAATCGAAGTACTAAAGCATTTGCTTTTAATTTTTATCAATGTCATTGTTTTAAGTAAGATTTTTTAATACTCTTGAGTGAGTTTAATCAACCACTTCAAGTAGGTTGTGGATTCAGATGCTCTTGCTGGCACCATAACATAACGCACATATGAAATGCAAGTTTTCTCCCTTGCTGTTTCTACCGTATTCAAAGAATTTTTTTTTTTGGCTGTAGAATACCTCCTGGGTGTACGTGTAAGTCGTTTTTACTTCATCATCGGGAGGCTGTCAGGTGTAGGCTAAGTTGCGCTCTATTTACTTGCCCTGTCTCTGGCACAGAAAGGTGTTAATTAAATGTTACTGTATTTCTTCCCGGCAGGAATGTCGCTCAGCACAGTGATTAACCGCATGGGCTCTGCAGTCAGACTGTTTCATATTCTAATTCTCACCAGCTCTAACCTTGGCAAAGTTATTTACACAATTCTCTCTCAGCTTCCTCAGCTTTTAAAATGGGGAAAATAGAGGTATTTCATAGGATTGCTGTGAGGATTGAATATGGTAATATTGTGAAGTAGAACACAGCTTGGTCCATCGTATTAGCTCAGTGAATAATAGTTATTGTTGTTATTAAATCGAAATGAATGTTACAGATTGCAGGTACCATGAAATTCAGATTAAGAAACTAGTGTGGGGTGAATTAGTTAAGGAACACTTCCATGTTATAATTATTTTGTTACCTTTTATTTGAATTTCCTTTAGGTCTATTATTGGAAGGATCTTGATATGTCAGATAAGTGTTTAATCATAATCTTCTATAGAAAGACAAAATTATAGTTTGCAAAGCTTTCCAATCAGAGTGCAGTGCATAGGATGGCATACAGGTGTGCTGCCTGCAAACTTTTAAAATAGTTTTGAAATTTTAAACCATTTTTATAATTTTTCATTACAACAGGTGAAATGATCATTTTGGTACGGTTTCCTCTGTAAAATTTCTGAATTTGGTGTCGAAAATATTTCATTTGGAAGATTTATACTAATTAGTATTTAATATCATCTGTAATACTCTGTGTTTGATTTTTCATGTCATAATTTTATGATATATGAAAGACACATCCTGCTTACCTCAGTAAGCTTCACAAATGTTGTCATTTTCAGTGTGTGCCAGGATGTGGCAAAGTTGGGACGCACCGATGTAATGGACAAGAGCACTGCTTTTGGAGTCGAATAAAACCAAACTCAGTTCCACCTCCATTTATTAACTGTGAGACCCAGAGCATGTAGCAACCATATGAGTTTTAATTTTCACATATAAAGTGGGAATGATGATGATGCCTGTTTGAGAATATGAAATGAGATAATGTGTGCAAAATCCTCAGCAAACAAATATTCGGTAATTGGTGGCCTCTGTTATTACAATGTTTGTGAAGCTTATCATTTTAGCTACTTTTTTCAAAGGTGTTTCAGGCAGATATCTAATTATTTTTCAAATATTATACTCTTCAAGGGAGATCTTCAAGGAAGTTTAATAAATACCAACCCTTTATGGTGAAGAAATTAAATATTATCCCTTAGGTTTGTAAGTTCTTGCGTGATCTACTCCTGTGCTACCTCCAGATTCTCATTTCTTGTAGTTCCCCTTCGAAGATCTTGCGCAAACATTATACAAAATGAGGGTGATGCTTTGTTCTTTAGGATTCTGCCCAGTGGTGGCGTGGCAGAAATTAAGTTACTACGTGCAGATAGTTGGAGTCGTCTAATTCACTTAAACCTTGTGTTATACAATTGATGATTCACATTTAATATCTGGGTATCACTGGCTGAATCTGCTCATTGAAATTAGTCAGTCCTTTGATAAGTACCGTATACATTATGTCCTCATAGGATGATATCTTTTGCAGTGTTTGCCGATTTTTGGCATAAGATTCATAGACAAATTTCTTGTGAGGATGCATCTTGTTTCTGAGGGGGGAAAACTGGCATAAAAAGTAGAGATTCACATTATAAAAATAGTTTTTTGGGTTTTTTTTATAAGCACTTACTGTTCTTTGTGTCTTTTATTTAAATGCACTCCTCATTCTGCAGTCTGACAATGTGGTCCTTTTTAGGAATTCTAAGATTGTAATCTTCCCTGAATAGGCTGATTCTGTAGGGATGACAGAGAGTAGGGTGCTTAGTACTTACTAGAATTTATAGGGTATGTAACCTTTTAACCGGGGCTACATCTATGTTGTTTTAAAAATAATTTTTAGCCTATTAAACTTATTGCAGTACTACCAGAAAGTCTCTCAGTTCTGAGGCTGTTGTCTGTGACGGTGGTTCCTCTTTTGGAGAAGCCGGAGACCTGTGTCCTACCCAGTTCCTCCCGGGGGCTGAGCCTCATCCCCAGCTGCTGGGAAAGGAAAGGGGAGTGGATGGGTCTTGACAGGTACTTCCTCTTTTCCTTTCTGGTTTCTTCCATGGCATGCTCTAACTAACTAACTGGGGGGCCGGGGGGGGGGGGTAAACATCCCTTAAGGCGTCAGAAGATCCATGGCTTTTTATAAATTGCTAGCAAATTTGTGGTTATAGCATTTTCCTGGGGAGAAGAGCCATAGATCCACTCATGTTCTTTTCCCACAATACTATCTGCCCTCCATTCTTTTCTTTCTTTTTTTTTTTATAATACATTTTATTGATTTTTTATAGAGGGGAAGAGAGAGGAGAGGGATAGAGAGTTAGAAACATCAGTGAGAGAGAATCATCGATCAGCTGCCTCTTGCACAGTGGGCAGCGTCATAGGCATCAGCCATCCAGAGACAGACCAGAGAACAGAGCCAGGCCCCGGGTGTGAGGACTGTGATGCGTGCTCTCTCCCCATTCCTCCGAGGACAGAATAGTCGCTGGTTCTGTGTTGTTGGAAAGCCACCTCCTCAGATCAGCTTTCTCTGCTCACTTAGGACTTCCTTGGCCCGGCCCCCTCCCCACCCCCAGTTTTCAGCTTTGGCTTTCTCTAACACCTCTGGCTCGCACACTGCTTGACCTGGTAGCTCAAGTGCTTCATGTCCTCCGAGTCAGGTTCCTGGGAAAGAACGTCAGATTGGCTCAGCCGTGTCAGGTGCCCACCACTGTCCGGCAGCTGAGGTGGGAATGTGGCAGGGTTGGTGAAGTTTTATGAGTTCTGTTAGTCTGACCCTTTCAAAGACTGGGGGTCAAGTTCTCTATTGAGACCATAGGAGCCCGGTGCGCAAAATCGCGTGAGACCCGGGACCCAGAGTCCCGCAGCTGCCGCCACTGCTGTTGCCATGGGAGGCAGGGCCCAGAAACCTGCCCGTTGCCCCGGCGGGACCCACAAACCCACCTGTGCCTCTGGTCAAGTCCTCCAGAGTCAGGTCCCTGCCCACCGGCATGCACCTCCCTGCACATGCAGCCCCGCCCACTTCACAGCACATCCTCCTGCTGACTGGTTGTTACGGTGTGATGGCATGACGACCACAGGCTTTTTATATAACAGAAGGATAGAGAGTTGATTAATAGATGACAGTCCTGTGATGCAGTAGACACTCATTAAATACAAGTTGGAATGAGATAAAATATTGAAGAACTAACTGTATCCCTGCTTTAGCCCTAACTGGTTTGCTCAGTGGTTAGAGTGTTGGCCCACAGACTAAAGGGGCGTGAGTTTGATTCTGGTCTAGGGCACATACCTCAATTGATCCCTAGCCTCGGTTGGGGTGTGTCCAGGAAGCAACCAATTGATGTTTCTATCTCTACTCCTCCCTTCCACTCTCTTCCCAAATCAATGGAAAAAATATCTTCAGATGAGGATTAACAAAAAAACAACGTTTTAGTTTTTCATTAATTCACAAGAACATGCCTGCTAATTCTCAATATGAAGTTGTCATTTTGTATGGTTGGCAGATGTAATTAAGTTCAACTTGAGGTTGGGTGCGGGGTTTTAAACTCCCCATTATCAACACATCCAACTCAGAATAGTTACTTAACTACTATTAAGTAACTGAATTCACCTGAATTAATTACTTTCTATTTTAATTCAGGAGCTAATTTTTTAATGCGTATAATCAGTGCAGGATCTGCGCTTCATCATCCCTGCTTTTTCCTGACTTTCCCCTGCTATTTTTATGAGCACCAGAAAATTGTCCAAAACTAAGGGAAGAGGTAAACAGACTATTTTGCTCCTGGTTGATGATCTTGCTTAGAGGTTTTTGTTTGTTTGTTTGTTTAGGGAGTAGGTGAAACCATGGCAAGGTAGCTTGCTCATGGATTTGAGCTATCATGCACTTTTATGTTGTGTTGGCTTCGTGTAGTTTTGTTTGATTAGGGACTGGGAAGATGGGGGAAGGGAAGAGGAGACGCTCTAAGTACCCAGGAGCGAGAACGTTAGCCACAAAGACCAAGGTCTAGAGCAGTGGACTCCAACTTTGTTCAGATCGCTGGAGCTTGTTTTCAGATTTAAACAGAAAACAGAAATAAAGAGACTGAAAATTGAGAGGCCAGTCCTAATCGCTGAGCTTCCTTTTCCTTGTTCTGCAAGAGGCCCGATCTCAGGGTCCTTTGTCTGTGGAGTTAATATTATCGACCAGATGGAGTATTTTAGCAGATTATAAAGAGGGCTGTTTTTGTGTTGCTAGTTCTCTTATTCTTGAGCTTGATTGAACTTAGTTTAACATAAAGCTGTTTAGGCCGAAACCGGTTTGGCTCAGTGGATGGAGCGTCGGCCTGCAGACTGAAAGGTCCCAGGTTCGATTCCGGTCAGGGGCACGTACCTTGGTTGTGGGCGCATCCCCGGTGGGGGTGTGCAGGAGGCAGCTGGTTGATGTTTCTCTCTCATCGACGTTTCTGGCTCTCTGTCCCTCTCCCTTCCTCTCTGTGAAAAATCAGTAAAATATATATTAAGAAAACAACAACAAAGGGGAAAAAAACATAAAGCTGATTAGGAAGATAGTTAAAAACTGAGGTTAAAAACCTGAAAGACCTAAGTTACATAAAGTGCCTATAGTGTAAATGTTCAAGAGAAAGTAAAGAAAAGAACTTGTTCTAGTATTTGATTTTAACCTCCAGTTTTTAAACTGTCTTACTTTTCGGTGTATTTCTTTTTCAGTGTTTAGCCAGTTAGAGTTATCTTTAAGCCTTTATCTATCCAGGCTATCCTGTTACCTGCTTAGCAATCATCTGTATCATTTCTGTAATTCAAGCTACTTGAACTGAGTAACATTGTCTTAGGGTCCCTGTTTGATCGTTCTAGTTTTGATACAGTGCTCTGTGTAAATGAAATACCCTATTTTCCATGATTTGCTATTAAGTTGTAACAGAAATGAATATATCTTAATATGAACTAAGCAAAGAAGGATTCCCAGAAGACCAGATTTGTTTGGCATGTATCTGAAAAATGGCCTGATGATCCCAGACAAGTTTCAGGAGGATGTACACTTCAGACAAGAAAGATTGGTCAAGGTTAGCTGAGATATTAGTGTTCATTGTTTGCTTCTTTTTGTCACCAAGTCTACTTAATATTCATACAAAAATCTTAAGTTTTTTTAAGAAAGTGATGTTAGTATTTTACATCTCAGAATTGCTTAACTTAAAACTAGACAGTGCTCTAAATTTTTTCTAGCTGCTCATGGAAATCTACAGCTGTAGAGTCAGGCGTGTCTCACCATGATCAAAACATATACTCTATTTATGTATTTAAATTGTGCTGGGTCATCTTTGTTCAGGTGGCCTGAGGGTAACACTTACTGTACTGGCGATATAGGGACCTTTAAGTCAGACTTCTTTAAAATTAGCAGGGTAGCTTGATTCTTGTCATCTTACAATTAATCTTTCTGTAATGGTTGGGTTTTACAGTTAAAACAGTATTCCATTGAATTCCAAAAACTTATTATGGAAACGTTGCACTGTCCATGGCTTTCTGTTTTATTCATGTATTGATATCCCTAGTTTTTAAAACCTTTTCTTATTAAATGGATAATGTTGTATGGAAATGGATTTTGCCTGGGACCTTGGGATTACATTTACGAATTACTGTAAGTTACAGAAAGATTGTTTCAGAGTCACACACTTTAGTAGAGCATGGCCCCTCTGTTTCCTGAAGTTAGAGCATGGGGATCATTAGCTTCAAACCAGGGCTCTGTTCGAGGCGATGCTGAAATTACTCCCACGATTTCCATGGGTAATGAAGAGCTGACGTCGGTGGTGTGATAGCGCAGCACAGCCTTATGCGCTCTGTGGAAGTGATTTCCATGTTGAGTTACGCATTTCGGGAAATAACAAATTGAACTTCTGTTTAATGATGGAAATCTCTTACCATTTTGCAGCATTAATATATCCTCACATATTTTAGTTCATTTTAGGTTGTTGAAAAATAATTTCATTCCTCCCTCTCCTTCTAAGAAGAGAAGTATGTTTCTTATTCTTTTATTTGCGTTATTATGGTTGGAATTAAAATCCACATTCATGTCCTCATCAGTATTTGTAGTTCTTTCAACCTTTTCTAGACTACTTAAGTTTTGTTTGTTTTTTTAATACATTTGTTATTTTGGAATAATTTTAGGTTTACAGAAAAGCCACAGATAGTGCATAGAGTGCCCATATACTGTTCACCTGCTTTCTCTTACTGCTGACACCTTACACAGCAATGGTGCACTTGTCAACACTGAACTTCACACTTCACTGGGACTTGAGCGGTTTTCCACTCGTGTTCTTTTTTCTGCGCCAGGATCCAGCCTAGGGCACCGCGGTGCCCTTGCCCGGGCTGCTGTCAGTTGAGCTTTTGGGCTTTCGGTGCGGCGTGTCCAAAGGCGCCTCCTTTATTAAGCTGCTTATGATCGGCTATCTCTGATCGTCTTATACGTGCTCAGGTGCTTTCCGAGCCTGGAGATTACAGAGCTGAGAATAGCGCTCTGAAGCAATTCGAGCTGTGGAGACACACAGGTAAACAGTGATAATGTGGGTGGAATGTGGTGACAGCAGGAGTAGCCAGGTTCTGGAAGGAGGTGGGAAGTCCTCCCAGAGGAGGTGATGGTGGAGGTGGCCCTTGAAGGATAAACAGGAGCTCTTCGGGCAGAGGCCGGGGAGAAGCACACCCGGACGGAGGGGGCGGTAGTGCGTACAGGAGCTCAGTGATGTCTGGGAGCCGGTGACGGGTTTGCCTGCGGTGAAGGGCTGGTGTAGGAATGGAGGCGGTGAGGCTGGGAGGTGCGCAGGGATTGGAGGAGTGCTCCGTTGAGTATCTTACTTTTCTATCTCACAAGAACATTTTGAGGCGGGGCTAGTAAGATATGTACCTTCGCAAAATTAGTTTTCAGTGATATATATATGTACAAACCCTATAAGTGAGGGTTAACATCAAATGGCTTTTGTTGACCTGCTTTCAAAGAAGTGAAAGGAAACTTACTCACCAGAACCAAAATTAGAATACGGAGGCAGCAGAGGCTAATCCCCCTCCTTGCTCACAAGCGTCCGCTCCCCAAGCATTCTCTCTCTATTCCGCGGAACTAAGGAGGAACCCACACTCGTCCCACTTGCATGGCCAGTTGCCCAAAGAGGACACCGGATCTTTAGCAGCACTCAAGTTACTTGTCCATATTCTCAAGTGATAGTGTTTTGAGGAGAGCTATTCGGCTAAGTGAGCTGCCTCTTTTTCTCTCTTAATCAAACCAACATCTTCCTTCGGTGATTCATGAACGTTAAAGTGGCTTTTAGCTTTCTGCTTCATAGTTTACTAGTGGCACAGTGCACAGATTCATGCACATTGAAAGGAAATTAATTAGAAGGTGGCCGGCAGGGCAGGACGGGGCTAGCTGGGGGCTGGACACGCCCTGGAGCCAACTTCCCACAACAACTGAGGTGGATGGTGGGGCACGGGAGCCGGGACAGGCTTAGTGAGGTGGGGAGGGGAATGCGGGGAATAGGAGAGGCTTGTGAGCGAGTCCAGATTTATTGTCAGGTATAATTGTGGGTGAGAGGTGAGGGCATAGCCAAGAATGGGTGTGGGGCTGAGTAAAAATAGCAGAGGGATGGAAATCTGTCTCTGTTCACTGCCCACATTGAAAATTCCATCCACTGCAAGTGGCATTTGCAAAATGTGATTAGGTAACCACCGAATCTCATGGAAACTCAAGCCATTCATCATGTCCGCAGTTACGTGCCTCCCTGTCCTAGATTGTGGCCAGATACCGGGGTGTGGGGACATGCAAAAGAAGGCTCTGCTTTGCGCTCTGTAAGGGCTTTGGGGCATAGGACTGCTGAGATCTAAACAGGCACAACCCCAAGCAGTACATTACTTTGGCCAAATAATTAGCGCGACAGTGCTTGACACAGCCTGTAGGGTCGGGCTGGGCCTGGCCAGCATGCCCTGCGGGAGAAGAACAGCGCAGGAGAGTGTCCAGTGTCCCCCAAAGGGCTTCATTGCCATTTCACCAAGGCCAAGAAACCCAGCCCGCGGCTCAGGACGAGCGAGGGAGCAGGGGCGGAGAGAGTCGGTGTTTAGAAGAGCCAGGGCTGGCCGGGGACCACAGTAAGGTGAGGTGGCCGGGAAGGCGAGCTTGGAACTT
This sequence comes from Vespertilio murinus, assembly GCA_963924515.1. NCBI lineage: Eukaryota > Metazoa > Chordata > Mammalia > Chiroptera > Vespertilionidae > Vespertilio > Vespertilio murinus. The sequence goes on along the minus strand of OZ004719.1, from coordinate 4,755,897 downwards.
AATTTTGGAAACTGACCTCTGGGTGGGCACTGAGAGGCCATGAACAGCACACCAGCCACCCGAGTGGGAGAGAGAGTGATGGGCAGAGAGGATGGCGCGGGCTTCAGCAGGAGTGGAGTGTGAACTAAAGAGGGTTTTCAAGGATATTTATGTGCAGAGCCTGGGCGGGGGAGAGGGACAGCGGGCCAGGTGGAACGGGCGCCCTGATACTCCAGGCTAAGGAAACCTGCTAAGTTCACATGGAACGCAGTTTCTAACTTCTCCCACGAGACCATCCATGCGTTCCTAAGCTTATCTGTATCTGAAGTCCCCGCCCAGCAGTGTTTGACACATACATGAAATGCCTGAGTGGGGAAAAAGACTGAGAAACAATTTTTATTTGCTCCATGACATCTTTCGCATCTGTAATTCTGCTGACCTTTTCTCTTACTGAGTGAAGAAGTGACCGGTTTTTGTATTAAGAATGGTACCTTGAAGAGCATTCCGAGTGAAATGTCATTTTCACCTTAATGGGAATTTTCTCTGTTAGCTGCTCTGCCTGACAATGGAAAGGACTCAGTGGAGCCGGCAGTCGTCTTGTGATCGGCACGGGCACGGCCTGTGGTCCTGTGACCCTTAGTTAAGGACAGTCATTCTTTAAAGAACAGCAGCTAACGTGAATGCTCTGCCCGTCCGAGGTTCGGTAATTACAGAGCCCGCGAGCGTGAGGAGAGGTTTGCTGTTGGGCACCCTTCCCTCCATGTGCCGCTCCGGTGCTTTCTGTGCTCTGTCCCTTGATCAGGAGTGTCTGACAGGAGACATGCTGATCACAGACTATGGGCACGGTCGTGAAGGGTGGGGTTAATAGGATGGTGTGACCCATGGTCTGATTTCCAGGGTACGTGTGTCAGAACGAGACATCGACTCTGCGTTAGCTTTACCGAGTCATTAGAAGCCCAGTGTTAGGGTGCAGCCCCGAGCTCCGGGCCACAGCCCGCTCAGCGATGCTAAGGAGACAGGCATGCGAGGAGGTGGCTTGCCAAAGGTCCTGCGGTTAGTCACGGCACAGCCAGGACCGAAGTCTACTCTCTCAGAGTTTATTGTGCCATGGTGTCATTTATAAAAAAAGACTTCTCAGTGCCTGAGTTGTAAATGAAAGTGAGGATAAGTCAGAAAGGAAAATCAAATGTATTTGCTGGTCAAGTTTTCAACCTGCTGTGGTACAGAAGTCTGCTCTAGGCGGGTGTTCCCCTCTGTCTGGTCGTGGGGCCTGCAGAGGGTGTCTTGGTCTGGCACGGGCTGGTCCTCCCCACATAGTGCCCCGAGGGGGCCTGACTGCAGACTCCAGAGGAGGGGAGCGCTCGGCTATAATCCCGGGCTTTTAGACACGTCACAATTTCTCCATGGAAACAGACACCTACAAGGAAGGAGACGGAGCTGTTTCAGGTGCCACAAGAATGGCCACCAGTACACGAGGCAGTGGTGCCAGGACAAAACACAAGGAAAAGCTGGAGAGGTGGCAGGGGAGGTGGTGGGCGGACCTAGAGCCGAAAGGCTATTTAAGGAAGAGAGGTTTTTTGGTTGTTGTTGTTCCTCTGGGCGGGGTGGAGAAAATGACTCACCCGCGTTGACATGGTTTGCTGTGGTTTTTAGGTTATAAGTTGCTGTTTAAACATGTGAATCCACATTCCATCTAGGATTTGATTGTTGAGAAACAGCTGTTACTGGGATTTTTAGCCAACATCAGTGTCCAAGGAGTTTTTATTAAATTCCATTCTTTGGGCCCTAATGTTACTTGGCGGTATTCTGACAGTGAACACAGCAGTCACAGTGATGGCTGGTTAATGTTTACTGACTACTGTCGTGTGTCAGGCACCGTTCAACGGGTAAGTAAATCCTACCCCTGAGGGCACAGAGAGTAAAGGGGCAGAATGCACGCATGCACCCTCTATGGACTGGCTTCACGTTTTCTTCTAGTCAAAATGAAAGAGGAAGAAAGAGAAGGCGTCAGGTGACACTGTTTTTCGAGGATCAGCCCTCTTTCGGGGTTTAAAATCAGTGTGTATGTAAGCTGAACATGTTTATGTGATGGTGATTTATTTATGTTAGCAATTCCCTGGACTTAAACCATGCAAAGAAATCATCACATAAGGAGGAGATGGAAGGGGGGAGGAGGGGAGTTATTGGTGGGGGAAGGGAACATCTGGAATACTTTAAGCACTAAAGATAAATTAAAAAAAAAAAATCAGCCCTAACCGGTTTGGCTCAGTGGATAGAGCGTCGGCCTGCGGACTGAAAGGTCTCAGGTTTGATTCCGGTCAAGGGCATGTACCTTGGTTGCGGGCACATCCCCAGTAGGGGGTGTGCAGGAGGCAGCTGATCGATGTTTCTAACTCTCTATTCCTGTCCCTTCCTCTCTATAAAATCTCAATAAAATATATTTAAAAAGAAAGAAATCATCAGCATCTCTTATCTTTCAGCCCCATAATGTAGTGTGTGTGATGGGAAGAAGTGGGTGGGGCATGTGATATAGTGTTTCCTCTCAAGGAGCTCCTAAAAACAAGACCTAGAATGCATTTAGGTAACTATAATGATTCTAGAGTAGAGTACGTACTGCAAATGGTTTTTCATCTGACTGTCGGTGGTTATGCTAACCTGTACACACTTCTTGTTCTGTTTGTTTCTAAGCTGATTTTCTACATCAATTCTACCCATTTATTTGCTGCAGATTACCTTGCTGCTTGTACTGAGAGCGGGACCGTCTAACTTAGCTTCTTCTGCCCTTTTTCTTTCAGAAATCCCTTCGCTTTAGCCCTCATCCTTTCTTCCTATTGATATAAGATGATCTTTTTAAGGATACATCTTCTAAGTCAAACGGATCCCATTCTGTCCTGTCTCTGGGCCTTTCAGACTTTGCTCTCCTATATCCACCCCCCTGCCCAGTTCCATCCCTTCTGCTGCAGAGTCATCTTCAGGTCTCCTCTCCTCGCCCTGGATTCCGGCATTGCCCTCCCTTTGTGTGGGTCCCATTCTTTACATCCTTATGGTGACTGCCCTGCTAGATGGGAGATGGGCAGATCACTCTCCCCTTACATCTGTGGTGAATTTTGAAAGAAGGTGGGTAGAAGGATGTAGATAAAATTAGGAAGTTCCAAACACCATATCTGTACCGGGAGGGGAAGGGGAGACCTGGGAAGCATGTGGGAAAACCTAAGAGGGGGACTCACTACTGCACAGCAGAGCCAGAGGATTGGGGTAAAGTGAAGAGTCCGGCCCCGAGAAAGGGTTACAGAAGATGTTAGGGTTTGGGCAGTTATGAGATAAACTGGTGCCTTTGTGGTACTGGTGCGTTTGGGAAGAAGGAGCGGGAAGGGGGCCTTGAGCTAGAAGTTTGAGGAAATTACAGCAATGCAATAGGCTGAGCCATGAGAGGAGCAGAAAGGATTAACCTGAGAGCTGCATGAGGAGAGAGGAGATTTGGTTACGGCCTGACGTAAGGAGAGAAGGCTGAGCGAGTTCCAGGTGACTCTTAGATTTCCTGCTTGGAAGAAAGGTAAGCTGGTGGCATCTTCATGGTGATCCAGAAGCCGGAGGGGTCCAGGCCTTCTGGTAGAAAGCAAATCAGTCTTTATTTATACACAATGCCCTGGGACGCCACTGAAACAAATCCTACTCAGTTCTGTGGTCAGTAAGGGGTGCCTTCTTTTAAGAGTCGGAACTGGGTACCTAATAAAGGCTTGAGTGAAAAAAATACGTGTGTGTGTGTGTGTGTGTGTAGTGTCATGATAGAAGGACAAACTGACATTTTATCAGGTAGCCTTGGAAAAGCATAGAGGTAGGGCAACATATAACTGGTATGCTTTTGTATTTTCCTCCCCACAATTGAAATCGAATCATTAGGTTATGTGTGCAAGGGAGAAATCACTTCCTTCTAACAGTGTCCTTATAAAGTTCTCTGTGTGCTACTTAAATATTAACTATTTTAGTGCTGTCCCTGATAATTGATTAGGTGATAAGAACTGAGATAATGTCACCACAGGCCAAATCCTGTTTGATTCTGTAGAAATGTAGATGTCTGAAATTTTTAAGTTATTTGAATTTTATTTTCACTAACATTTTTGGTTGGTAGAGTTGGGAAATATGTAGTAAAGGATCATACATATTAAACATTCGTCACTTATCTGTTCAGCAGTGTTTATTTGCATGTCCAACTCGTGTCAGGCCCAGTGGTAGGCCCTGGGTATACAAGGATGTGCCAGCCACCATGGAGCTCGTGTCTTAGTGGAGAAGACAGGAAGCGAGCAGGTCTGTCTGTGAAGAAGTGACAAGTGCTTCAGGAGAAGACGAGACAGAGTGAGGGGGAGGGCTCTGTAGGTAGGTTAGCCAGGGAAGGCTGCTCTGAGGGAAGAAGAGGATTTTGTGAAAACTTACTCCAGGCAGAGGGAACAGTGAACGCAGAGACCATGAGTCAGGACCAAGCTCCCTGAGAACCTGTTGGGTGTGTTGGAGGAAAAGCAAGAAAGCCTGTCCGACAAGAGCAGAGAGAACAAGATGGCGAATGACGGGAGTCGGCATGAAGAGGTGGACGGGCCAGCGCGCAGTGGGCCTTCCTGCCCCGGGTTTTACTCTAATTGAAGGCAGAGGAGAATTTGAGGCGGAGTTGTGACGTGATCTGATTCACATTTCACAGATTGCATTCCTGCCACTGAGGGGACCGCTGACCATAGGAAAGGCAGGGTCTGAGGCATTTAGGAAGTCTTTGCAGTAATCACCCGTGGTTCGCAGTGCGCTCGCCATGATCCAGTGTGGGGCAAGAAGAACCTGTTAGAACAATAGATTTATTTATTTAAAAATTAGACGTTCCTAATATTTAATATACATATTGGTACTGGCGCCCACGTTTCATCTGTATGTTAATTACATGTCTCCATTTTTAGCTTGAGCGGCTGAGTCAGTGCTGGCGTCATTTACTGAGATGAGGAAACAGGATGGGCGGGCTTGGGTGGGAAGGTGGGGAAGCAGTAACTCCGTTTGGGCATTTTGAGTTTGCGATGTCTAATAGGAAGCCAATGAGAGAGATGCCAGGAGGTAGTTTCCATATATGAGTCTGGAGCCAAGGTTAGAAGCCAAGATGAAAGATTAAATTTGGAAATCATTAGCATAGAGGCAGTATACAGCTTTGAAGCGAACTGTGTGAGTGCACATTTTTAGCTCTGCTGCTTACTGACTATAATTGTGGCCAAGTTAACATCTCTCTGCTGTATGTACCTCATCCGGGGATAATAATATCCACCACACAGGGTATTGTACTCATTGGGTTAATATAAGCAAAGTGTCTGGCACTCAGTACTCACTAGATGTTAACTATTATTATCACTTTGACTAGTGTTTAAAACCATGAGGTTAGGTGAGATGGCCTAGCGGATGAATGCAGATAGAGAAAAGGGCTGAGGAAATAATAACCTTTAGAATTCAGACCGGAGGGTGTGGGCTCCAGAAAAAATTTCAAGGGGAGAAGTCCTCGCTGTGGACAAGTTCTGTTTAAGAGGTTGAAGAAGATGAGGAACAAGAATTGGCCATTGGGTTTGTTAACGTGGAAGTTGTGAGACCTGGGGAAGTGGTTTCAGGAGAGCGGTGGGCATGTCTGCCTGGAGTGGGTCAAGTGGAGAATTGGAGAACAGGGGTATAGACAACTCAAGTGTTTGGTATAAAGAGGAAGAACACATGGAGAGGTAGCCAAAGGAAGACACGTGGAGTCGGAAGGTAGGGGGTGGGGTATGTGTTGATTTTAAGATGGAAGATGATGGAGTAACTCTGTATACTGAAGCGAGTGGCCCAGTAGGAAGAGAAACCTCAGTATTTGAGTGACGTGGGATAATTGTGGCAGCCAGGGCCGTGTAGGTGCAGGGAGGTGGAGAAGTGCGCAGCTGAGGAGAGACGTCTCAGACACTGGCAGAGACAGTTCCTCCACTGGTGAAGGCAGAGAGTAGTCATGGAGGTACACGCACATTGGTGGATTTGGTTATGGGAAAATGTGTGCCTGTATCTTTTGGTTATTTAATTTTTCCAGTTAAAAGAGAGGCAGGATCGTCAGCTGAGAGTCAGAAGTGGGAAGGAGTTTGTAAGGGTTGAGAGCGGTGAGTGTTAAACAGATATCTTGGAAGGTGGGAAGATGAATTGGCCAGGCAGGGAGACGCAGGGGGAATGAATCTCAAGGAGGTCATTTCCCCCTTCCCCCCCTGACACATGTGGTCACTAAAATGGCTCTCACCGGATGAGGAGGCACTGTGGGGGTGGCGTGTAGAGTGAGAAAGTGCTGGGGACAGTGCCTCCTCTGCTTCTATTTTGAACTCTAGTCCCATGGCTGAGAGGATTGCTCTTGGAACATTCCTCAGGTCCCTGGGGTTGGCAGAGGAATTAATCAACATGATGAGGCAACAATGAATCATTTCATTTTTGCCTGTGTTCAGTGCATGTATCCTGTTTCGTGGAGAGGGTGAGTTCCTAGAGGTGCTGGCTTGTCTCCTGGAGAACGCCTGCTTTTCACAAGTGGTATGCAGGAGGCCCCGGGACACTGTCCATGGATTTTACTTGGTGGTTGAGTTATGTAAAGTATAAAAAAACTGATGGGGGAAGTATTTTTCCTGATAGAGAGCCTCAGCTGGGTCTTCCCCGGGCCTGTGCTTTCCATTAATCTGGAATTACTGCTCTTGTTGGTTTCATGCTTTTGTGTTTGGTTCCAGATGAATTCAACATCTGCTTCTCCTTTCTTTCAGGTGCTGGAGAATCTGGTAAAAGCACCATTGTGAAACAGATGAAGTAAGTTGAGACATGGCCCTCTGTAAGACTGCACTTCCTCCTCCCGCGTGAAAGCTCGCAGGGTCCTCTCATGGTCGGTCCGTCGTAATGACTTGTGGTTTTCTTCTTTCCCAAGAATCATTCATGAGGACGGCTATTCGGAGGAAGAATGTAAACAGTATAAAGTGGTTGTCTATAGCAACACGATACAGTCCATTATTGCCATCATACGAGCCATGGGGCGGCTAAAGATCGACTTTGGGGAAGCCGCCAGAGCAGTAAGTGCCTCGTCTCCTCTCCACTGGCTCTTTTTCAGCAGATGCAGTGAAGCAAAGTTTGCTTCGCGTTTTAGGGAAATGAATTTAAGCAACGAGGTCAGATGTAGCAAAGGACCGTGTGCTCATTTGAGAAGTGTCAGCAATCTGTGTGGTTGCATTCGCCTGCCAGGCTTTTAGGAAATGGGATATAGTGGAGGCTCTGGGATAACTCATCCCCTTCCTTTACAGCACTGTTCATTCCTTACAGTAGCCAATGGTAGCAAGTTGGTCTGATGTAAAAGGGCCAGGACACGTAGCTCTGTGTCTGGGGTGTAGAGACTCAAGGCAGATTCTGCTCTCCCAGAATACACTTGGTAGGGACTGAGCACCACGTCTACGTTTTCGAGGCAATTTTCAGTATTCAAGAATACTGTGGCCCGGTACTGAACTACACTGAACTGCTGAATCCAAGTTTCCCTTTCTCTTTTACGTGTAAGAATTGATATTGATAGCTCCTCTGTTACCCTTCTAGTTAGTTCTGGTCGGTTAGAGAGTGAACGGGACAGCATAGAGCTGGGTGTGGGGCGGGTTGTTTCCTGGCTGCTTCGGGTGAGGCATGAAGTTCACTGCAGAGCGGCCTCTGTCCAGAAGGGCCTTTAGTAAGAAGATCTATTGTGGGGAAGCAGGATCGGTCAGATGTTCCTCCCACGAGGCTCCCAGACTTCCACAGTGCCTCCTGCTCCTGTCTCACCTGAAGGGGAAAGAAGAGAACACTTTCTCCTTGAACTGGTTTTGCTTCCTCGGACGTGTGCTGACTTTACCTCTTACGTGCTAGTCTTCATTTCTGTTTTTATTGGACGCTTCCTTGAACAGAATGCAAATGAGTTACATGTGTCAGTCTCACAGGCCAGTTTTTTTCCTGCCAAAATGCATGAGTAACCAGGTTGGAGATGAGTAGGCTAGTCAGAAGAGAACTTTGCAAGGGGTGGTGGTCTGTGGAGGAGGGGTGGGTAGGGGTAGGGGCGAGAAACCATTCCTCAGCTCAACTCTGCACTCTGACTGTAGCGGAGATGGGGTGAGACTCAGTGCCTCTTTAGAAATAATATAACATATAATGTTCGTGTGTGTGTGTGTAAAAGAGACTTGTCACGTCTTTAAGAACTGGAGAACCATCTGTCTCTCTGCAGGATGACGCCCGGCAGTTATTTGTCTTAGCTGGCAGTGCCGAGGAAGGAGTCATGACCCCAGAACTGGCAGGAGTGATTAGACGGCTTTGGCGAGATGGTGGCGTGCAGGCTTGCTTCTGCAGATCCAGGGAGTACCAGCTCAACGATTCTGCCTCATAGTAAGTCATTTCCTTCTATCACAGAAGATGGCTCAGTTCATTGCCATCCTTAAGGAAATGGTGGCGTAGCAGACACTCTTAAAATCTGTGGAGTCCTCATAGAGATTGTGTCCGTTTAGTTGGAGCGCTTGGTCCTTTTGTATGACTTGGAGGAGACCGTTTCCTCTTGGAATGCAAGTGGGAGACTTGGCACCATGAAAGGAGCTCTATGGTAGTTGGTAATCAGCAGGTGAAAGTGGTGAGACATCGGCAGCTGGCTCCTGGTTCTCCCAGCTCGGAATCCCTCTGCGCACCAGGGCTTTGCATCCATTGCCAGCGAGCGAGGGAGTTCAGGACTGTGCTTCCCTTTCTGTGCATCCGCCTCTGTGGCTGGGCTGCACTATGGATTTCCCGGGGACTAGTCAGCACTGATAAATCTTTGCCAGATAATGAATGCAATGGCAGACTTTATATAGAAGGAAGGATATGTGAGTCTTGGAACGAAATTGAAGCGTCTGTTTGTCAGGGAAATTCTCTTGGTTTACATGCTTTTAGGAAATTTGTAACGAATACTTCTTTTAAGCTATAATGTGCTATCCTGTTTTGCTTCTTTTACATTTTTACTTATAATACCTATGTTCAGAATGTTGTTTTTTTAACATGCATTTTGGGGGCTTGGCTTCTTGTTACTTGTATTCATTTCTTTACTAAATGAAGACACTTTTAAACATTAAGGTATTTTCTCCAGTATTATATTTTCTTACTTTCCACATTCTCATTCCAACTTAAGTTGTTATAGAAGAAATTAAATGATATTTGAAAAACTTATTCTTTAAGTGAAATTTTGATCTGTGAAATATTTCAAGATTTTTGCCCAACTTTTTAAAATATTTTTAAATTGCAGCTATTGGTAGTTTAAATAATTCTCCCTGCAGTCATCAAAGCTAGATTGTAGTTGTTTCTTCCATCTTACATTCAGTAATCTCTAAATCCTCCAGCTGTACCTGAAGACGTGTGATTTATAGAGGTGCTATTCTTGTTTTGTTGTTTCATAATTGATTTAAGCTTGGCTGGCTCCTAAATGACTAGGGGACCAGTGCACAAATTCATGCACTTTGAAAGGAAGTGTGGGCTTTGAGGCTGCAGTGGGCACAAGGGCAGATCTCCGCCCATCCTGTGGTCCCCCGCCTGGCCTCTCCCACTATGGCCTGGGGTCCCCTCTTTGCCAGCAGCCCAACCGCTGCTGCTCCCATGTGCTTGGTGCTGGCCCAGGTCCCCTTCACACCCCCTGATGGCCCGGAGATTGGGGCCCACACCAGCAATAGGTGGGTGTGAGCGGATGCTGCTGCTCTGATCTCCCCTCAGGAGAAGGGGGAGGTGGAGAAGCCCTGAGGGGCGATCGGGGCCCGCAGCTGCCTTTTGCACCCATGGCCAGTGATGGCCCCACTGGAACCTGCTGACAGGGCTGAGCGGTGGGGGCTGTTGTCAGGTGCCGGCAGGTATGAGGGGGGCCAGCACAGCAACAGGTGTGAGCGCAGGATAGGACCGCAGTACATGGGACCAAAGAATTTTCAGTAACCACCAGAAGCTCGCTCCGATGATAGCGCCCCGTCCCCACTTGATTTGGTACCCTCACTCACCTGCTCCACCATCCCACCAACGCCTACCATGTTCTTCATATCAAGCCATAAATCTTTTTTTTAAACATTTTTATTTAAAATATATTTTAATTGATTTTGTTTTTCTTTTACAGAGAGGAAGGGAGAGGGATAGAGAGTTAGAAACATCAACGAGAGAGAAACATCGATCAGCTGCCTCCTGCACACCTACCAGGGATGTGCCCACAACCAAGGCACATACCCTTGACTGGAATTGAACCTGGGACCCTTCAGTTCACAGGCTGATGCTCTATCCACTGAGCCAAACCTATTAGGGCGGCCATAAATCTTTAAGAAACCCTGAAATCATGAAAATTTTAATTTAGCTGTGAATAAGTCTTTTAATTATTTTATGACAAATTAAACTTCTTTGAAGGTATTTATAGTTTGTTTTTGGCTTAGACTAAAAAAAACACAACTTTCAGTTTCATAAATAAAAACAGGAAATACTCATTCTTTTTTTTTTTTTTTAATATATTTTATTGATTTTTTTTTTTTACAGAGAGGAAGAGAGAGAGATAGCTAGAAACGTCCATGAGAGAGAAACATCGACCAGCTGCCTCTTGCACACCCCCTACCGGGGATGTGCCCGCAACCAAGGTACATGCCCTTGACCGGAATTGAACCCAGGACCTTTCAGTCCACAGACCGACGCTCTACCACTGAGCCAAACCGATTTCGGCGGAAATACTCATTCTTATTGGGCATAGTTCACTCTTTAGTAATTCACACACTGTTCTTTAAAGTCCTGTCAGTTTTGTGTGGTGTTTATAGAACCTACTCTGTCTGTCCTCTGCTAGGCTCACAGTTTCTGATTTCTGTGATGGGAAGATGTGATTCTGTCTGCCACGTTATCTCGGGATCGGCTTGTGGCAGGAACTTAGTTTATTCTGTTGACTTGCTGTGCACCTGGTTGGCTTCCCCAGGTAAAATAAACATGTATTTTATTTAGTTACCTAAATGATTTGGAAAGAATATCCCAACCCAACTACATTCCAACTCAGCAAGATGTCCTGCGGACCAGAGTGAAGACCACGGGCATTGTGGAAACGCACTTCACCTTCAAAGACCTGTACTTCAAGTAAGTCACCAACACAGACATCTTTCTCTTTCTCTAGTCAGTCTCTCAGTCAGGGGGAAGTGCTCTAGGCAGTAGTTCTTGTTTTAGAAACTTACCGTATTCATCAGCATGTATTTGAATGTTTCAACTATGGGAGTCCATGCATTTCCTTTTTCTCCAAGTAGCATAAATACTTTTGTCCATTTGTAGGAACTAACTTGGGTGTCAATAGAAGTAATCATATGGCTACCACTGTGTTTTACTTTATTTTATTTTTATTGATTTCAGAGAGGAAGGGAGAGAAAGAGAGAGATAGAAACATCAATGAGGAGAGAGAACCATTGATCGGCTGCCTCCTGTATGCCCCCTACTGGGAATCAAGCCCACAACCAAGGCATGTGCCCTGACCAGAAATCGAACCAGTACCTCCTGGTCATAGGTCAATGTTCAACCACACCGACTGGGCGCAGTGTGTTTTGTTTTTAATTTTATTTTTTTCAGCTGCTTTTTTGTTGGAACCACCAAAATATTGGGTGTTTATTGTTTAGAAGGGTAACAACAATTCTGAAAGGGCAGGAGACCAGTTTTGTGGCTTTGTTCGGCCATTTTGGCATTAAAATGGAAATGCTTTTCTCACCGGTGTCAGTCCTTTCTTCCTGGTTGTATATCCCTTTAAGTTTAGTGGAATGGAGCTAATGTAGTCAGGACTCTTGGACTGATCTGTGCACAGTATACGCACAGCTGAGTTTAATACAGGGCAGAGGGGGAAATACTTCTGGGGAGAAAGATGTTTGGAGAGGTATGATGCCATATAAACAGTAGTTGTTTTGGAGAAAAGTCTAGTATTTCAATACAAAGAATGTTCTCATCAGCATTAGTAATTGTAAAATAGGCTTCAGCTCATCTCTGTGTTACTGGTCTTTTGTAAATATTAGAACTGTCTTTGGTTTCTGTTTCTGCTTTTGTGACCTTTGAGATTAGAAGTAGACTTTGCCCCTTCAATGTCTGATGTTCTTTTTAGCTACCTTTTTATGCTTGCATGCAGGATGTAGTAGTGAGCATTGTTGCATACAAATGTAACTTTTAGTTCAGAACTTCTTTTCTCTGAAAAAAAATTAATTTAGAGGATTTGGGAAATACACACAGGTAGGTATTGGATACCATTTGAGGCCTTGGGATTTTAGTATACCTAGACAGATTTGAAACCTGGAAATAACAGTCCAGCTGAATATTTATAGACGAGTATTTGTCTTTAGAGCTGGTGAACTTACTTAACAAGAGTGGCAGAGGCCCTGGCCAGAGTTGCTCACTGGGTTGGATCATATTGTCATGCACTGAGGTCACATGTCCGATTCCCAGTCAGGGTACTTGCCCAGGTTGCAGGTTCGGTCCCCGGTTAGGGCACAAATGGGAGGCAACCATTCGATATCTCTGTCTCTGTCTCTGTCTCTCCCTCTCCCTGTCTCTCTCCCTCTTCCTCTCTTTTTAAAAAATAAATCAAAGCATATCCTCAGGTGAGAGTAAAAAAGAGTTGGAATTTTCACCCTTGAAACCATGTCTCTTTGTGTTCTATAAGATTAGTAATCCTTTTATAATTAAATGCCATGACCTTTACTTAGTGTGGGAAACTTTCTTGTTGATGTTGGCATAGATTGATCTCTAGTTACGTAAACCCTGTTGGTCTTCGCATGTCAGGGTCAGTAGCCAGATCTCGTTAAGGTGCTGCACCCGCTTTGTTGTTGGCATGTGGCTATCTTACTATGAAGTACTATCACTTCTTCCTTTTCCTCTTCTCTCTGGCAAAGCCACTACCCATTTATTCACACACTTATTGAACATCTATAGGCAAGGCATTGTGTAATTGCTTGCTTCTCAGTTACGAGGTAACGTTTATAAAATGTCCATCTGTTAGTGAATGACATTGTAAATGTTAATATGTGCTAAAAGTCCATGTTGGGAGCATCCTAGTGTTCCACTAGTTTTATGACCTTTTTAGAAGAAAATGGAGGAGTAAACTGAAATTATTGGGGTACCAGTGTATGTCTCCCCTTGAGAGACATCCTCGGTGAAATATATGATGTCAGCGTTCCTAAAACCTATAGTATGACCCTGTATCAAAGCCAACTTATGATTGCATCATTATAAGTATCATGACCAAAGATCAGGAAAAAAAAAACAAAAAACACTGTAAGATCAATCAGAAGAAAAAGTTGGTCGTGAAGAGATAAAATGACCATTTTCTTCAAACACACATTGAGAAATTATTCAACTGCCACAATCTCTGCAGGGGGAAATCTCTGGAACTAGATCCCTAGCCACTGAGGATCTGATAACTAAACCAGCTTGGCAGAGTTTTAACCTTTAAACACTTTGTCACCATCACCAAACATACACCTTCAGGATGTCTGACCATTTTATATGGCTACTGCCTCCCGCCCTAGTACCAGCTGAGACCCAGCTGTGCGGTGCTGCTTGTGCTGAAGGAGGTGGCTGGGGACACTGCTCACAGAGAGAGGTTCAGCAGGGAGCCCCAGAGGGAGCAGTGGACTCAGACTCATCGGATGGAGCATGCAGTGTGCCAGCATCGAGGCTTTGTTAGTATTGATTGGGTTCACATGAGACAGGGGGTTGAGAAACATTGGTTTTGTTTTTAGATGCTGACTTGTTAAGAGTCCTACCAAAACACACAATTTCCTTTTTTCCATAATTAATCTTTAAAATATTTTTCTTTAAAAAAAAATCTTATCTCAATTATACCTAATTTTAAAAAAAAGAGAAAGAAAGAAGAAAGAAAGAAAGAAAGAAAGAAAGAAAGAAAGAAAGAAAGAGAAAGAAAGAAAGAAAGAAAGAAAGGGAGAGGTTATCGAAGAGAATTCAGGGGATTTATATGTTGTTACGTTCTCAAAAGAGGTAAGCCATTTGAGGGGTGCAGTGGTTTGTGGATAAGAGCCCGGGTGCTGGGGTCCGAGCCTCAGTCCCCATTGTTAGTGTGTGTCCTTGGGCAAATCAGTTAACACATCTGTGCCTCAATTTCTTCATCTGTGAAAGGGAGATACTTGGAGGAGTCAGGAGTGCTGTGAGGGTTAGTTCACTTAAGATGTCTAGGATGGTGTCTGGCATCATGGTAAATACTCAGTAAATATTAGGTATCGTTGTTATCTTAAGGTGTATTATGCAGCTCTATTTTCCCTGTCCTTTTCCTCTCCTTCCTTTCATTCATTTCCGTGCTTACTCTGTTGGCTTGATACAAGCTGATAGGGAGGAGGCTCAACTATCTCTGAAATGAGAATTTTGATTATTCCAGAGATTTATTTTCTCATGCTTTGTTTTACTTTTAACCACAGATAATTATTTTGACTACACTTTATCTGCTCCTTTGTCTGTTGCAATGTGCTGCGGTGGGAAATCCCTCACCGTGTCGGTGTAGGGTGGGGTGTGTGATCTTGCTGAATCTGTGCTTTCCCCCCCTCAGGATGTTTGATGTGGGGGGCCAAAGGTCAGAGCGGAAGAAGTGGATCCACTGTTTTGAAGGAGTGACAGCCATCATCTTCTGTGTGGCCCTCAGCGACTACGACCTCGTTCTGGCTGAGGATGAGGAGATGGTACGTCGGAGCCTCTGGCAAAGCCTGTCTTGTGCATCCCGGAAACGGAAACTAGCTTTTCGGAAGACTTGGTCATCCATGTGCTCCATGAATCAAAACTTAAGTCCCAAACTTTTTTCCTTGTCAGTGAAATTAGATGTTCAAAACTCTTAATAAATATGACCCCGGCAGCAGCTGAGAGTGTGGGCAGGAGTAAGTCCTTACCAGCCGGTCCTTCCCGCCCCCTGATCTCCAAGAATTACAGAAATGAGGACCGGCCCGGACTTGGTTATCAGTGTCTGACTTAATCCCACGTGCCAGTCAGCGCTTTTAAAACTTGCTGTTTTTGCTTTTGGTGACTGACCCATCATCCTTTCTTTCTTTTTCAGAACCGAATGCATGAAAGCATGAAACTCTTTGACAGCATTTGTAACAACAAATGGTTTACAGACACGTCAATCATTCTCTTCCTCAACAAGAAAGATCTTTTTGAGGAAAAAATAAAGAGGAGTCCATTGACCATCTGCTATCCGGAATACACGGGTAAGCGTCATGGAGGGTTTTGTTGGAAGCACCCACCTGAGATCAACGCTCATTGGCATTCCTGCAGCTGCCTTCCTGTGGAGCAAGCCCCTGTCCTCACGGGGTGTTGGCGGGAGTGGAGTCAACATAAGACTGTGATTAGACCCCTTGAGTCTAACGTGCTGTTCCAGACACAGACGAGTTTACCAGTTTGTTTTATCTTTCTGTTCTCATTTTTTGAGGGATATAGAGAAAGATAGATAAAAATCAAAATTTGGCATATATTTGTTCAAGAAAGTGCAGGGATAAGGTGCAATCTTTGCACTCAAGAAACTGTCAGTAGCTGTAGCAAGAGATACACATGGCCACATGAAGAATTTCATTGTAGTACAAAATGAATAGAAGAACAGAAGCAGTGGTTACCTCGATGGGTCAGTACAGTCTTCGTCTCGAGGAAATGACACTTAGAGTGAGACAGGAAGAGGATGAATTAGAAACCCCCAGGCGGACGGGGGAGTAAAACATTTTAGGAAGAGGGAAGAGCACATAAGGAGGGAAAAGGGGCCGTGATTTGTTCGGGAACCTGGAAGGAATGTGTGGCTGACGTTAAGTGGTGGGAAGGGCTGGTTGGGGGGGTGGGATCTCATGCAGGGCCTAGTTGCTTATGAGGAAGGCACTACTGAAGGATCTTAATTGGGAGCATGGAATCCTAGGACCTGGACTTCAAAAAGACTATGCAGTAAAGGTAGATAGTAGGGAAGTTGAATTAGTAAGGACTCTGGGTACAAATAAAAACTTTTGGTGAAGATACAGGGATATATCATAGACGTCAAGGGCAAGAATGCGGACATGTCTTAACAGTGCAGTTAGAACTAGGAAATAGAAAGCTGTCAAGAATCCCTATTTCTTTTCTCTCCTCTCTGTTTTATTTGTCCCCCCTGTGTGTTTTCTTTATTCTTCTCTCCTCACCAGCTCTTTCTGCTGCGCAGTTTGTGTGATAAAAGATGGACCTGCCACTGTTTGTGTGTCTCCTCCGTTTAAAAGGCCAGGCTAGACTGGACTCGCTGTCCCCAGGTTCACATTCCTGGGAGAGACGTGGTTGCCATGGCTGCACCACTGCGGCCTTAGGTCAGAGCCGGGCATTTCCCGGGAAGGGCCTCTCCGCTGAGCAGACGCTGTAAGTGCCGGCGAGAGGAGGGTGAGGGCAGAGCTACCCCCGACTCCGGTCACGATTGGGTGCTGGTGCGGGTGCTGTGCTCTGAATTCACATTTAGGAGTGTTGATTTTGAAGTGTCTGGAACACCCTATACTAATAGGTAGCAATTGTGTACGTGGCCTTGAAGCCTGGGGAGAGGTTGAGGGTTAAGGTATATTGCTTTGGGATACAGTGTGGAAATGAAATGATTGCTCGGTGGATGTTATAGAATGAGGAGAGAAAAGGACCATGGATGGAATGGGAGAATTTCAGCCTCTCTCGGCAGGAGAGAAAGAAAGGTTTGTAGAGGATCCAAAGAGAAGAACCAGAAAAGCCAAAATATCAAAAACTGCGCGGCGAGTTTAAGAAGTGAGGAGTGGGCAGCAGTGTTTATGCAGAAAAATAAGACACACGTTGGAAAGTGGCCTCTGGAGCTGCCCGTAGCCGAGAGCAGGAAGAGGAGTGGTAAGAGCGGAGAATGTTTGCAGGCTTGTAGGTAAGAGCCTATAGCAAAAGGAAAGTTATAAAACGTGGATGTGATGGATGGAGAGAGATTTGCAGGCAGGACAAAAGGGATCAAGAGTCTAGGTAGGGCTCTGGCCCATGTGGCTCAGTTGGTGGAGCGCTCCCATGCACCAAAGACTCACCGGTTCATTACCCAGTCGGGGCACATACCTGGGTTGTGGGTTTGATCCCTAGTGTCGGGATGTATGCAGGGAGGCAACCAATTAATGTCTCTGTCTCTGTCTCTCTCTCCTCTCTCCCCCCCATCTCCCCTTCTCTCCCACCCTCCCTTCCTCTAAAGTCAATAAAAAACATATCCTTCCTCTGTCTCTCTAAAATCAATAAAAAACATTAAGGAGTCTAGCTAGGGTGAGGGATGAACACGGAATGGCATGTCCATGAAGCATTATTCAGCCGTAAAAAGGAGCAAAGTACTGAGGGCTGCTACAGCTTGGATGCGCTCCATGAACATTATGCTAAATGGAAGCAGCCAAATACAAAAGGTCACATTGTGTGCTTCCTTTTATCTGGCACATCCAAATGGGCACGTCCCGGAGATGGAAAGCAGATGGTTGGTGGTTATCAGGAGATGGTGGGGGATGGGATGTTTTTCTGGGGTTAAGTTTTGAAACTAGAGAGAGGTGCTGGTTGCCTAACATTGTGAATGCAGGAAATGCCACTGTATTGTGCACTTTGAAGTGGTTTGTTATATGTAAGGTGAAGCTTACCTCAGCTGTATAAAAGGAGTTGAGGTAGAGCAATTGAGTTTGGAACCAGAGAGAAGACCTCTCTAAGACCAAAGGTACAAAAATAAGTGCAGGCAGCAGTAACTTTAAGCAAGGTGTTGAGCTGGAAGGTTAAGATTATAGTTTAAGCCCCGTGGCCTCTTGTTTCTCAGGGAAGTTGGAAATGTGGTCGTCTGTCCAGAGAGGTGGGAGTGAGAGCTGGGTGAGTCTATATAGAAAGTAGGAGGGCGTGGGGGGGGGGGATCTTTCTTAAAGGTTTTTAGTATGTGTTTTTTATTTATTTCAGAAAGGAAGGGAGAGAGAGAGAGAGAGAGAGAGAGAGAGAGAGAGAGAGAGAGAGAACAGTAATGAGAGAGAATCATTGATGGCTGCCTCCCGCACTCCCCCTACTGGGGATCGAGCCCACAACCCAGGCATGTGCCCTGACCGGGTGGGAATTGAACATTATCTCCTGGTTCATAGGTTGGCATTCAACCATTGAGCCACGCCGGCTGTTAATCTTTCTTAAGACAAGTAAAAGGATTGACATTAATGTTCAGTCAGTAGGTTTCTTCACACATAGCAAAAAGCCCTGGATGTCACCCCTGTGTGTGTGTGTGTGTGTGTGTGTGTGTGTACTACCAAGCCTGTTTTCTGTTGACTGGATCCTTCTGAGGGATTCCCAGTCCTAATTTCCCAAGCATTACTATCTGTTCCTACCAGACAGCATGTTTTTCAGTCCTCTGTTGCCTTTAAATTACACAGTCCTGCAGCTCTGCGGGAAACCATTTCAGGCCCCTACCAAACTGTCTTCCTTCGGTTCTTTAGACGTTCTGTTGACATAACACCCTTTTGTTATGTCGTGTTGACGTGCTCGGTGCTGGTGTTTCTTGTTAGGCTTGATGTCACTGACAGTAGCCTCTGGTTCGCAGGAATCCGTTTCTGTTGCCTTTCCCTGGCTCTGGCGCCAGTTTCGAGGCTACGCTCAGGGCCCACAGGTAGACAAGATGGTGTAGGAGCAGGTGATTAAGGGTGTTAATTACAAATGTTGACAATGGGGTTTGGTCCCCACTCCCCCACCCCACCCCCACCTTAAAAAAACTACACCATTATTGAGGTATAATTCACATACCATAAAATTGACTGCTTAAAGGTGTATCATTCAGGGCCCTTTGCCTTTGCATCTGTTGGTGTACCTTTGGCTCTTTAAATTACTGCACCAAGGCTCTGAGGCTAAGCCCCTTAACACGGGAATGATTTTGAAAAGTGTGACTTACCCTTTGGAATATCTCACATCTCTTCCAGGAGGACTGCCTTGTGACCTTCTAAACAATTCTAGTTCTTCTAGAAATGCATGCTCCTACTCTCCTAGTGTCCTTTTATACTTTGTAGGGATTTTTAGCCAAGAAGTCTAAATGAAAGGGGAAAGAGAAACTTAAAGTTTGTTTTTCTGGACCTTGATGTGTGGTGATTTTGTCCAGTTTATAATGATGAGTCCGCTCTGAGGGAAAACCTGCTAATGATGAGAGAACTAGAGAGCTGTCTGGTCCCCCGGGCCCATGCCCTCTCTGACGGTAGAGGCTGAGGCAGCGGTTCAATGTGGTGTCTGCGCAGGTTCCAACACATACGAAGAGGCAGCCGCTTACATCCAGTGCCAGTTTGAGGACCTGAACAGAAGGAAGGACACCAAGGAGATCTACACCCACTTCACCTGTGCCACCGACACCAAGAACGTGCAGTTCGTCTTCGATGCCGTCACGGATGTCATCATTAAGCACAACCTGAAGGAGTGTGGGCTGTACTGAGCGCGGGGCCGAACCAAAGGTAACACTGGGGCCGGGTGGCAGCGCGGCAGCCGCGTCTCCGACTCGGCACACGTGCCCTAACGAATGCTCTTCCTTGCCAGGGACCACGTGTGGCGTTGAGACCAGACCTCTCCTGCTGTCCCACTGCGCAGCAGCGAGCATGACCAAGCCCGGGACCAGCGATGGCGGCAGCATGCAGAACTCCAGCGCTCTCTAGCACAACCTTCTGTATTCGGGACTCTTTTAATTGACACGAGATGCTCAAGTCAAACATGGAATTGGACAGCAGTAAAGTATGAATCAAGACATCACTTGGATTTCAAAATCTCAGATGTTAGGGCAGACGTGAAGCTGAGGTGCTGCATTCCAGAACTTCAATATGTAGCTTCTTTTTTTCCTTGTTAACAGACCATCAGTAGTTTATTTTTTAAGGTGGTTTTTTTTTTTCTCATCAAGAATACACAATTTTATTTCTTTATTTGCAAAAGAATCTTTATTAAAAGACACACAGTCTTAACTATGCACAAGATACGAGCAGATCATCTTGAAAATATTCCTCTTAGTAGGAACTCTTTGTTTTTTAACTCTTGGTATGGCCAGAATACAATATTTCTGTACTTGTGTAATTCTTCAGTTATTGGGACTATAATTACGGCTCTTTTGGATGAAACGTGTGTTACTATTCTGTTGAAAGTACCATAATGATTTCTCAGTGGTAATTACAGTGAAGAGTTCTGTCTAGCGCTCTCTCTCTTTTTTTTTTTTTTTAAGCTTAGGGTTGAGGGTTAACCGGGTTTATGTTGATTACCAAATTATTAAATAAATGCTTCTTGTAGTATGATAAAGTCAACTTCTTGGATACAGACATACCCAGGGCAGCTGCCATTCAAATGCAAATTGCTAAATTTTATCTTTTTTTTTTTATTATTGCTAAATTTTAAACAGAACCAGTGACTTTGCTGCTACGTCCCCACTAAATTGACCGTCTGATCCTTGCTTGTCTGTCTCAGTCAGAGGAGTTTTGTAAGCGATGCCCCTTGTTTTTCATCTCCTGTGGCCTTTTTTTGGTTGGGAAACACCTAACGTGTATTAACAGTGCATGCTTTTACTTTGTAAACGTGGTGCCAAAGCCGTCTGCCATTGTTTTTGTTGTAGCAATGCTAATTGTAACAACCCTTAGTCAGGACGTCCTTTTGCCGAAACCATTGCATTTGGGGGCCTTTTTCCACGTTGTATGTACAGGTTTTAATCTGTGATAGTGGCAGCAGTATTAAAATGATGAGTAAAGAGTCCAGGTTTGTTCCTGTTTGTAACTAGTCCTTCTGGAAGGAGTTTCTTTTTGGCCCTGCTGAGTGTGCTTTGGCCTCTGTCTGAGCGTGGGTTTAGGTAAGAAGGTTCCCTGGAGGCTAGATTTTTGGTGGAATCGTATTGTTGAGTCTTGGCCAGCCCGAGGGTCTCATGTCCCGTCTGTGTAAGTGCCTGGCCGTCACAGTCCATTTCCCAGATTGACATTTTGGTTGTGTGAGGAGCTGGATTCGCTCTGCCTGCGGGTCCTTCTGTACGATGTACAGCAAATGTCATTAGATAGTGAACGTCCATTGTGGAAGGCAGATGAAGAGCAGTCCTTATCACTGGTGTACGCAGTGCCTTTTGGGGTCCAATCTTAAAGGATTGGATTCTGTTTCATCTTTTGATACGACCTTTCACTAGTTTAAAAAGAAAAAAGAAAAAATGGTGGTCATTGAAGCTGGTTCCAGAAGTAAGCCACAGTAGTTCAGTGCCTTTATTGGTAGTTTTTTTTTTTCTTTCTTATTCTTTTTTGGGAAAGTATTACTATGCTGATGGTGTACTGTGTTATCTAACGATTTTATTTTAGGGCTGTGAAAACTGGACCTAAAAGAAAGAAATTTACCAGCTTTGATTGATTGACTTATGCCCACAATGTAAATAGGGATGATAGTTCTTGTCTGTTTTGAATATATCTTTCCCTTATTGTATTTTGTAAATAGAATCGTCTGGAAACGAGAATTGCTCCAGTGTTGTTTTAACTATAGTATTTCTACAGCCTGGGCTGGTGGGGTGGTGGTGTTGAAAGCCCATAATAACAGATAACCCCAAAAAGTTCATTTTACTTTGAAATGCATTTTGTATTTTCATTTGAATATGTCTGTGTTCATGTTTAGCCCTTCTGTCAGTGACGGAGAGTAGTTCTCCACTTTTCTGCCTCTCACACCATTCACACTTGTTCTGTGTTTTCATGGAGACCAACCCCACCCCCTCCCCCATCCCAAATAACTTACCTGCATGTACATTCCTCGGTGGACACAGGGACACAGTTGAAGTCAGTGGTTTTCAAATGTGCCTTAAGTCCAGAACACCTGCACCACCTCAGAGATTGACCCCAGCCAGCGGACTAGCAATCCATCTGTAAAGGGTTTTCTGCTCATCAGGCTTGCGGATCACTGTCGTAGCTTGAAATACAAGATTCTTCCTTATGGCTAGAATGTGGGCATGAAGCATCCCATCTACTAGCCTGGAGAAAAGATTTGATATGTGTAATTAAAGAAACAACAAGTTGCCTGTGGCTGGCTGTGAAGAATGCTAGAGATTTGTGATGGGTCATGTTTCAGAATTCAGGTGGCCAGGCTCTGGACCATCCAAGAAATCAGCACATTTAAGGAAATTAAATTATAATAAATAAAGAACAGTATTTAATAGACCTGAGCAGGAAGGACCGCGATTATAGCCTCTCTTTGTGGAAAGTCCTCTCTTCCTCGCCTGTTAAGCCTCGAGCTATGGCGTTGCCACCCACTGGCTCTGTATGAAGAGGAAGCATTCTGCCTTGCAACAGGTTTCACCTCCTGGCATGAAAATTCCAAAAACATTCACAGTGTTTTGTGAGTGGACTTTGAGATGCCATTTTTATTTTGGACAGATTTCTAAGTCTAGTGCAGTGTATCATTTTCTTATTCCCACTGATGGATTTTCATCCAGTGCTGCCTTCTAAGAATAGATGGGCCACATTTTTAAAAACTGTTCTCTTGCCTTGTTTATTTTTTTTCTTTCTATTGGTTTTATGATATGCGTATTTTAGAGTATTTAAAAGTAATTGCTGGTTCTTCCAGTTTTTTTTGCTCACTTTAATTGTGTACATCCGGGTCATTGTTCTCCTTTTGGTGGCTGTGACGTCTGTGGGCATTGTTGGCCTGGCCTGGCTGAGGGCTCCATCTGTGTATCTATTTGCTCAGCATAGTTCTGGAGTCTCCTATTACAGAGCTCTCTGCTGTCTGCAGTCACACAGAAGCTAAAGTTAGTCCATTCCAGTGAAACCCTGCCTTTGGTTGATTTTTCCCTTCCAAATGTTCAAAAACTCAGTTAGTCCTCTACTCACTTATAAAACCTAAAACAGCGCTTACTCCCTTCCCTCTTATCACTTGCAAAACCTTTTAGATGTGATACTGATATGACTTAGTGTTTTGTGTTTTGTTTTTTAATGTTTTTATTGACTATTAGAGAGAGAGGAAGGGAGAGGAATGGAAAGCTAGAAATATCTATAAGAGAGAAACAACATCGATCCGCTGCCTCTTGCACGTCCCCTAATGGGGATCTAGCTAACCCGGGCATGTGCCCTGACCGGAATCAAACTGTGACCTCATGGTTCCTGGGTGGACATCAGCCACTGAACCACATCCGGCTGGTTGTGAGACTGACTTTAACAACAAAGTTGTCTCACTCTCCCAGTATTCTTCTCAAGGCTTCCAGTAAAGTGAGAGATGTGACCTCAAATAGCCACAGCTCTCTGCATGGCTTCATGGCCATCCAAGCACCAGAGAAAATCAGCTGCTCCAAGGCCTCCATTAAAGTTGATCTTGCTGTCCGTCGGCCATTGGGAAGTAAAAGATGCCAGGCCATGAAGAATGCTTTCCCGGTCCTTGTCCAGTTCCTTTGTTTAGATTTTAATCCCCCACCCCCACCCCCACACACACCCCTGCCGTTTTCTCTTAACCTTTTATGAGTTCCTTCTGCTGAGGAGCATGTGCTTCTGAACAAGTCGGGGCAGTGTCTTCCCGGCACTGCGTCAGGCCTGGGTCTGGCTGTCCTCTCAGGAATACGGTGACAGGAATGTGCACAGGCGCAGAGATGAGACCCGAGATTACGACGCAGACGTTCCTTGGTCGGGCTACTCTGTACTTGCCAGTGAGAAGCACTTTCTGTCCATGACTTACAGGATCTAGTTTTTATACAAAATGAAGACAAAACAAGAAACCGGGACTTCCAAGCATTTCCTTCGCTGCATTTATCTATGCGTTGGAAATGGAAAGATTCACATGCACACTAACAACAAAACCCTGTGGCAGAGCTGACGGGGAATGGACTGCCATGAGCCTTCACTGGCCCTGGCCGAAGAGCGCAGCTAGCCTAAACTGGAGTGGAGTCTTTGTTGAGGGGAACGATGGAGGAGGCCAGTACAAAGGCTTTGCGTACCAGGGTTGATGTTTGCCTGAAGTCCAGCGGGAATCAACAAGGTGGCAGGCATCCTACAATCATTAGCTGGGACACACCATCTCTGCACGAGCATTCACTGAGCTGTGAGGTTTGAGAGCTGGAATATTCAATAAATTGTGTACAACTGGATTTTTCTATCTCCTCACCTCTGTTATCCTCCATCGTGTGCCCATATTCCATGTATGAGAGATTCCCCTGCCAGGCATAACCAATCACAAGAAATTACCTGTTCTAATTGTTCATTCTTGCTCACGTAGAATGAAGGTCCTGAGGCCCCAGAATCTTAGGAGGTTGGTGAGTTGTTCAGTGCGCTGGGTTTTTCCCCCATTCCCATCCAGCTACGAAATCTCTCGGTCTCACATTCCTATTCTGTTAACTAAACGTGGGCGTAGTTATGTCTTCCAACCATGATGCTCCGTGGTGCTCAGCAAATAGAAGTGACATGTAAAGGTGCTTTGTAAATGTTGGTGACACCCAGGATCACACTGCAGAGCTTTGAGGCGGCTTGTCTTTTCTCAGCATCTCGGTGTCCCATGTTCATGTTGAAGACCTGAAGTGAAGTTCAAGTGTACGTGGAGCAGGTGAAAGGTCTTTATTTTTTGTGTTATTTTAAAAAATATTTTTATTGACTTCAGAGACGAAGGGAGAGGAAGAGAGAGAATCATCGATGATGAGAGAGAACCATCGGCTGGCTGCCTCCTGCACCCAGGCATGTGCCCTGCCCAGGAACCGAACCGTCTTACCCAGATTTCTTCTTTGGCTTGAGTTTTGGTTTGTTTTTTAAAAAAAATATTTATTTGGCGGGGGAGAGAGAGAGAAACACCAATGATGAGAGAGAATCATTGTTCGGCTGCCTCCTGCATGCCCCACATTGGGGATCTAGCCTGCCTGCAACCTTGGCACGTGCCCTGACAGGGAATCAAACTGGGACCTCCTGGTTCGTAGATGGACGCTCAGCCACTGAGCCACACCGGCCAAGCTTTGGCTTACGTTTTTTCACGTGGCACTAGGCAGAGTATTTTTCCTTAATGCTCCCAAGCTGGTTTCTTTTCAAGGACTATTGAATGGATCCAATTTTAACAGCTGCAAGTGTCTCCTTCAGTGTGTTTCGAGCTCATATGGCTCTCGAGTATCAACATTGCTCGTAGCAGCCTGAGTGCGAATGTGTGCTTCTGGCAGAGAGTGTGTTTTCATTTTAATCGACACGTTCTTTGAGAAGAGACTAAATCTTGCTGCCAAGAGCCTTCCTCACTGGTGGTAGTAAAAATGCTAAATCCATCCTGCACCGCCTCCTGTCAAGATAAATGCGAGCTTGTTTCCCCTCAGAGGCCTGCGGAGGAATCATGCGCTTGCTGGTCTGTTTGGGAAGAGGTTTTTTACACGAGGCACCCAACGGCAAAGATGTTTATTGCCTAAAGCAAGATCCGCTGCCTTTTCTATTCTGAAGCAAATAGCAGGTGAAATGAGAATTTTAGGGTTGCTCACTTGTTCTAGATTCTATGGTGGAGGAGTAGCAGCAGGAAGACCATTAATACTCCAAGTGGGACTGTGCTGAGAACCCTCCACGCTTACTTAGAAAGTGGCCCGTGTAGCTGAGAAACAGTTACCTACCCTGTGTCCCCCAAAATAAGACAGTGTCTCATATTAATTTTTGCTCCCAAAGATGCGCTAGGTCTTATTTTCAGGGGATGTCTTATTTTTCCATGAAGAAGAATACGGTACACATTTATTGTTAAATGAAAATAAAGGAAATTTATTACCTGTCTACGGTACGGTAGTACGGTAGTTGTCAACACAAACCAGACAAACGGTGAATCCTGGGGGGCCTTATTTTCGGGGGGCTGCCTTATATTTCACTCAGAAGGAAACCTGTAAGTAGGTCTTATTTTTGGGGAAACCCGGTAGGATAAAGGAGACTCGGTTTTGGGGGGGCAGCGGGGTAGACTGCTTAATAAAATGACGGTTCTTCTCTGTGCCTTCGAAACTGACTCACCTCCAGTCGGTGACCTGGATGTCTGAGCGAAGACACACAGACATCTGTTAGTGAAAAGGGGTGGTAGGGTTATCCAGGTTTTGTTTGTAATTGATTTTTGCTGTTTTGTTTGGGATAGTTCACCGCAAAACCTGGCATTGATTTTCATAAAGGGCAGCGTTTGCATAGGATTTCTTTCTGTGACTACCCACAGAGCCTTTCTGTGCCTTCCCTGCAGTTACGTTTGTGGTCATCAGAACAGCCCTGGGAAGTAGTAGGGAAGTTACCTTCGCTTTGCTGGGGAGGGGCACGTGAGAAAGGAAATGTGTACATTTCGTAGTAAGTTGCAGAACTGGCTCTGGACCTGGGTCTTGTGGCTCCTGGCCTTGGGCTCTTTAAACTCGCCCACTACACTGCTTTGAAAGGCTACGCTGCTTTGAAAAGAATGTGCGAGACCATCCGGTCACGTACACCTCCCCTCCACGGAGCACGCATTCATTCCCCATCTCGGGGGGTCGTGACCCGACATTTTGTGCTTAAAATTGCCCAGATTCCAAGCCTGGTCATGGGGAAGGATGGAGATTAGAAGAGCCCGCAGTCCTTGAGGTTCTCTTTGATGATAATATCTGTAACTGCATCAAATACAAACTTGACGTTTTGCGTGTCCGTAGCGCAGGTCATGTGGCTGTAGATTTCTTTGACATCTTTCCGCATGTTGAGGTCAAGGAACTGGCTCTTGATATAATTCCCTGCGTCCTCATAAGAGTTGTTTCCTGGTTTTCCAGAAGAAGAAAAATAGTGAAGAAATGGGATAAATTAACCCTTAGCTGCTCACCTGCTTTTTAGGTGACTGGCTTGACCCTCAAAGTGTTAGGAGTCAAAGCAAATGCAGTTGGGGCCTGCTTTTTTCGGGGGGGAGGGGACACCCTGCTTTTGAAGGGAGGGCCCTCTCCTGTAGTGCACTCCAGTGTTTCTCACTTGAGTTGAGCAGAGAAGTCGAGGTGAGAAGTGTCTGTCTCTACCCTTGGTTTCTAGTAGATCCCATTGGAATAGGCCAGTGGTCAGCAAACTGAGTCAACGGAGCCAAATATCAACAGTACAATTGAAATTTCTTTGGAGAGCCAAATTTTTTAAGCTTAAACTATATAGGTAGGTACATTGTTATTCACTTAATTAGGGTACTCCTAAACTGGCCTTTGCTAGAAACTCAAGAGGCCAAAGAGCCGCAGTTTGCCGACCAGGGGAATAGGCCGTTGGTGGCTCTCCTGCTCTGACATCTGAATGTAAACCTAGCTCTATCCCCTGAGCCACGCCAGCTAGGGTGATGATTCCAACTCTCTCCCTCTCTCTTCCTCTCTGAAATCAATAAAAATTAAATTGGGAAAACCTAGAGCTGGGTGTCCAGATTTCTCTGGCGAGACAGCAGAGTGTCACTTGGACATCACAGAGCTCCTCGGAGGAAGGGGTGCTGGGGGATAAGGGGGCACCAGCAGGGGCGTTACTTAGTGCTCCTCAGAGACGGGCTCCTCCCTGCCTCCGTGGGGTGGGAAATGGCATCACCAAGAAAGCACGGGCTTGCCCCCAGCCCCTGACACTCACCCTCGTACTCGGGGAAGCAGATGCTGAGGTGCACCTTCTTGATTTTCTCCTCAAAGAGGTCCTTCTTGTTGAGAAAGAGGACAATGGACGTGGCCGCGAAGAACTTGTGGTTGCAGATGCTGTTGAACAGGTGCAGGGACTCGTGCATGCGGTTCTAGGGGAGGAACACACCAGGCACCAGGCTTGGCTTACGGGATGGGCGTTCGCCCACATCCTGTTCTGGGAGAGGCTGGTGCCGAATGCCAACAGCACGATAGGAACAGCTTATCTCTAGTTCAGCCTGCAGCACCTGGCTTCCTCCTGACCTTCCTGTCCTGTCCCCGTGACGATGACGGGGAGAATCATCGCGCTTTTCTGGGTCTGCTCCCTATCTCGTGGGGTAATTACGCAGGTTAAGCGAGGCCAAGTGTGGAGCATGCTGTGATGGCGAAGGCCAAGAATGTCCTGCAGCCAAAACCGGTTTGGCTCAGTGGTAGAGCGTTGGTCTGCGGACTGAAAGGTCCCGGGTTCGACTCCGGTCAAGAGCATGTACCTTGGTTGTGGGCACATCCCCGGTAGGGGGTGTGCAAGAGGCAGCTGGTCGATGTTTCTCTCTCATCGACGTTTCTAGCTATCTCTCTCCTTTCCTCTCTGTAAAATATCAATAAAATATATTTAAAAAGAATGTCCTGCAGGTCTTCGGGAGACAGGGCGCACTAAGGATTGTGACACCCGCACATCTCAATCTGCTGATCCGGGGCGGAGACCGGGCCCTTGTTAGCGTGCGCCCATTGGCGTCTCCAGGATGATTTTGATGGGCTTCTGATAGGGTCCCGGATCTCAGTGTGGGCAGGAATGTTAATGGTGCCGAACGGTGAGGGCGAGAGAGCCCGGTGCCACACCACAAGCACTTCTGCCCATTTCCTTCTCTGAGCGCCGCTTTGAGCCCAGAGGGGCCCAGGCCAGCCCGGGCTCGGGGAGCAGGCCCCGAGGGTCTTGAGGGATTCTCTTAGCTAACTTGCTCCATCTTTTCATCCGATGAGAAAACAAACCTAACGCGTTGGCTTTTGTCACTGCTAATCCTCCTGCAAACCCTGTCCGAGCCCGCAGGCTTGGCGAGGTCTTGGAAGAAGCACAGGGTGGGAGACGCTTCGCTGGAGGGTATGTAGGGAGCCGGATGGGATGGGAGCTAAGGAGAAGGGAGGACGCCCGGAGGGGGGCCAGGAGGCACTCACCACTTCGTCATCTTCCACCAGCACCATGTCGTAGGCACTGAGGGCCGCGCAGAAAATGATGCACGTGACCCCCTCGAAGCAGTGGATCCACTTCTTCCTCTCCGACCTCTGCCCTCCCACGTCAAACATCCTGAGGGAGGAGAGGCCCTCGTTGGGGATGGCCCCCACATGCAGGGATGGCCCCCACGTCTGGTGTCTACCCCAGGGAGGCGGCCGGGTGGCAGTGAGAGGGTAGGACACTAGTTCAGGTGGGCTTTGGTGAAGGTCAAGACGCACGCCCGTGCCCTCTGATGTCTGAGGTGCGTTCAGGGTGCCATGTTCTCACCTGAAGTTCAGGTCTTTGACGGAAAACTTGGTCTCAATGATGCCTGTGGTTTTGACCCTGGACCGGAGCACATCTTGCTCATTGGGGAGGTAGTTAGGGGCCGTGATCCGGTCCAGCTGGTTGAGGTAGCTAGAGAAAAGCGGTTGGCATCGGTGGCATTACGTTCTCCACCGCCACGGCCAAGAGAGGTCAAGCATCACCCAAAGGCATGCAGCTAACTTGGCCATGGAACCAGGACTAGAATCCGTGTGGTCAAAGCCAGGCTTCTTCCCTCGGCCTCGTGCATCCAAAGGCAGCGTGGTGTGGGCTGAGGCCACGGCCATCTGAGGCAGCGGCTCCGCCCCATTGGAGTCAAGTCAGATAACTGCCATGCATTTCCCCTAGACTCTCGAATGGTTTATTTATTTTTTTATTTTTTTATTTTTTTAAATATATTTTATTGATATTTCACAGAGAGGAGGGGAGAGAGATAGAGAGCTAGAAACATCAATGAGAGAGAAACATCGACCAGCTGCCTCTTGCACACCCCCTACTGGGGATGTGCCCGCAACCAATGTACATGCCCTTGACCAGAATTGAACCCGGGACCTTTCAGTCTGCAGACTAACGCTCTACCACTGAGCCAAACCGGTTTTGGCTCTCGAATGGTTTAAAAGGTGCCAGAGGTTCCATCCAAAAAAGAGGAGTGGACTGAGAAACCGGAGGACACATGAGATACGAATCACTGTAATGTTTCTATCCCGTTTATATTCTGAATTGAGTTGGGAGAACAGTTGACACATGGGGGAAACTTGAATGAACACTGACCTGGCTACTTGGCATTAAGGAATTTAAAATATTTAGCTGTAGTGATTATGTTGTGGTTTGTTTTTAAAAAGAGCCCTTGGTTTTATAGGTACATAATTAAATTTTAGGATGAAATGATAGGCTATCTGGGATTTACGTCAATATAATCCAGTGGGGCACGAAGATAAAATGAGTGGCCATGAGTTGATAACTCTGAAAGCCTGGTGATTCCTTGTATTATTCCACTTTTGTATATGTTTGCCAGTTACCTTTTTTAAGTTCAAAAAAGAAGGTGGGGGAGGGGAGTGGAGCAGGAGGAACACAGATGTGAAGTGAAGGGACCAAGAGAAAGAGGAAAGGAAAATTAATTTTCCAGGAATCTCACGTTTACATCCTCATTCAACCTGAATGGGCCGTTGACCTATGAACCAAGAGGTCACGGTTTGATTCCTGGTCAGGACACAGGCCCGGATTGCGGATCTGATCCCCAGTGTGGGGCGAGCAGGAGGCAGCGGATCAATGATTCTCTCTCATCATTGATGTTTCTATCTTCCCTGCTCCCTTGCTCTCTGAGACCAATAATAAACTAATTAAATAAAGCAGTACGGAGCGGGGGAGCTGTGGCCCGTGTCCCGACCTGAAGGCATTCAGCTCCGAGCTCAGTGAGACGCCACGGGGCCCAGCAGGCCGGGCTCAGGCCCCGGGTCTCCAGCTTCCGGTGCCCGGAACTTCAGGCCCGATGTCTCCTGGAAGGGGACCCACACCTCCTCCCGCCCCGGCCCCCCCCCCCCCCCCGGCCCAGCGAGCTCACTAGGCGGCCGAGTCGTTGAGCTGGTACTCCGCCGCTCTGTCGAAGCAGGCCTGCACCCCGCCGTCCTGCCACAGCCTCCTGATCACCCCCACCAGCTCGGGGGGCATGGTGCCCTCCTCCAGGGAGTCGGCCAGGTTGCCGAGCTGCCGCCCGTCGTCCTGTAAGAAAGAACCCCAGCTGACCACCACCTCGAGCCCTGGCTTCCCGGGAGGCTCTGGGAGTTCGGCCGGGAGGGCAGCACTTGTCACGGCTCCCGGAGCCTGGGCTGGGGGCGGAGGTGGCGTCCAGGGGAGGGTCCACCTAAGAAAACGCCGGTTAACTTCCGAGGTGCAGAGGGTGGCCACGCATCCGGCCCTGGGGTGCCCAGTGGATGGCAGAGGGCCCGGGGCCTCCCCTGGGGGTCTCCATCCTCCACCCGAGGCTGAGAGCCTGCGCCCCTGCACGCGCCCTCTTCTTCGCGGGGACCGCACTGCGAGGAGCAGGCTGACCGGGAGGTGGACGCCCTGGGCGGCGGCGAGGAGCCCAGGGAGCGATTTAAATGGTAAAATAAGACCAAGAGGCGGAGAAAACGTTTACTGTAAAGAAGGAATTGCAGCCCAGCTGGCCTGGCTCGGGTTGAGCGTTGACCTAGGAACCAGAGGTCACAGTTCGATTCCCGGTCAGGGCACATGCCCGGGTGTGAGGCCTGCAGGAGGCAGTCAGTCAATCCTTCTCATCATCTCTCTCTCTCTCCCTTCCCCTCTGAAATCAATAAAAACACATTTTTTTAAGAAGGCAGGAATTGCCAAAACCGGTTTGGTTCAGTGGCTAGCGCGTCGGCCTGCGGACTCAAGGGTCCTGGGTTCGATTCCGGTCAGGGGCACATCCCCGGTGGGGGGGGTGCAGGAGGCAGCTGATGTTTCTCTCATCGATGTTTCCAACTCCCTATCTCTCTCTCTCTTCCTCTGTAAAAAAACCAATAAAATATATTAAAAAAAAAAAAAAAAAAAAAAAAAGGCAGGAGTTGCATGCTTGCTCCTGATGTGCGCCTGCCTCCCGGACTGAAAGGACCGGGAGCCCAGCAGGTGGGATTCTAGTGACACCACTTTCCGGCCGTGGCTCCTCCCAGCCTGCGGGCTGCTGGGCTGCTCCTTGCTGGCCTTCCTCGCCCTCCGGGCTTTCCCCCGCCCCCCGGGGCACGTACCGCGCAGCTCGGCTGGGCATAGTCGATGGCCAGGGTGGCCATGGCGCGCACGATGGCCAGGATGGACTGCAGCACGTTGCCGTAGATGACGGCCTTGTACTCCAGGCACTCCTCCGGCGAGTAGCCGTCCTGGTGGATGATCCTGCGGGAGCGCCGCCCCCGAGGGGCCTGAGCAGCCGGGGGGGGGGGGCACAGGGGGGCTCCACAGCAGGGGGCTCCCAGCGGGGGGCGCCCCACGGTGGGCGGTAAGGGGGCAATCCAAGGAGGGGTTATCCACAGTGAATATGTTTCCATTTCTTACGGCTCTAGGGGCCTCCTGTACAGTATGTAAATATTGTGATGCATTTATGCATCTCAGTTCTCTATCATATGTTTTGAAATTTATGTGCTATTTTTTCATATCACTTATTTTTTTTAAAAACAATTTCTCAGGGATTTCTTCCTCAGGACTTCCGCTGTCCTTTCGTCCTTCTATTTTTGTCTTTCATGGGAGTCGTGTCCTTTGGAAGCTTGTTTAGACCAAGTGAACGGCCTTTTAGGCCCCTCCACGTGAGTGGGAGCGCCCTTTTTGAGTGATAAGAATTCTGTCACAGTCGGGGGGGGGGGCGGGGGGCGGGGCATCAGGTCTTAGGGGTGCTCAGATGGGGCGTGGCCAAAAAAGGCCGGGAACCTGACCTCTGTTCCAAAGGGGAGCGTTAGAGGCGAGGGGTGCAGATGAGGGGCGTCGGTCCCTTCCGTCCTTTACATCAGGGCACTAAAGGCCCAGGCACCCCCTCGGCTGGCTCTGCCACCCCTCACCCTCCTCCCCTCCCCGGGGCTTCGCTCCTCACTTCATCTGCTTGACGATGGTGCTCTTCCCGGACTCCCCGGCGCCTGCGGGAGAAGGGCTCTGGCTCCAGATGTGCACCCCCCTCCCACCCCCCACCCCCACCCCGTGGGGCACAGCGCAGGGAGGCCCTCGCCTGCCAGCTGAGCCAGTTGGGGGAATTCCTTGGACACTCTCTCCTCTCCCACCCTTTCCCTCAGTAGCGAGAACCGGGCAGGTTGGAGGGAGCTGGGTCCCTTCACTGAAAGGCTGTGTTTCTCCATAGCGGTGGTGTTACTTCCTTTATTGAAAAAAAAAAATGCCCTAATCTCCCTCCATCGACACCCACACACCCTCCAGCCCTCCCCCAGCCCTCTAAGCGGCTTATCCTGAAGGTAGAAAAAGCTGATTAGGCTTAAAAGATCCCAGCTGGCCACCTCTCCCCGCCTCCCGCCTCGGGGCCCTGTGGCCTCGGGGCTCAGGGACAGAGAGATGATCCTCCAGGGTGTCCCCAGGGCCGGGCCGCATACCCGCAGGGGGGGGGGGCGGGCCTGGGCTTCCACACCCCGCCCAGCTGCCCTCCGCACAACCTCCCCACCCCACCCCCACCCCCCGGCCCTGCGGTTTTCCTGAGCCCAGTGGCTGAGCTCTATTGTCGGTTCTCTGACCGACCACCGACCACCGGGGTGTGGTCCCTCTCCAGCCCTGACCCCTGATCTGCTCAGGAGCCTCCCCTCGGGGCGCCTGCTCCCCGAAAGCAGAAGGAGCTGGTCTCCTCTGCCGGTGGGCCCGACCCTGGGCCTGCAGGACACCGAGTGTACACAAGGCAGGTCCCCCCGGTTCTCTGGCTCGTGTGGGGCCCCGACTGCGAGCCCCAGGTGTGTGGTTTTGCCAAGCCCCGAGGTTTTGGTTCCGTTAGGTTCAGAGGGGAACCTGGTTCTGTTCCTGGTCCAAAGACCAGCAGAACCATCGCAGCGGAGCTTTGGATCTGCATCTCAGCCCTAGAGCTCCGACCCCCAGCCTGAGCCCAGAATGGGGGGACAGTGACCTGCCTGTCTCCCGCCCTGTGGGGTGGGGTGGCTGGAACCCCCCTCCGCCCAGGCCCGGGCTGAGCTGGAAGGAGCGGGCCTTCCCCTCCCGGCTCCTCTCCCTCGCCTCACCCAGCAGCAGCAGCTTGACGGTCTTGGCCTCCTTGTCCGCGTCCTCCTGCAGCTTCCTCTCCAGCTCCCTGGACCGCTTGGCCAGCTCTCTGTCCTCGGCACTGGCTCCGCTCCCCATCGCCCCGTCCGCTCCGGCCGCGGCTTCTCCTCCGGGGTCTCCGGGTCTGGAGGAGGAAGATAAGGGGGCAGTCAGTTCTGGGGGGGACTGTCGGTTCCTCAGGCCTGCAAGGCTGGTCTGCAGGGGGCTGGGGAGACCTGCGTAGTGTGGGGATTGCGGCCTCTTCATCCAGCGCCGCGGTGGCCAAGCCAATTAAGAGCTCAGGATGACAAAGGGCAAAGACTCCCTGTTTCTGTGACCTGCTGGGGCCGGACACAGGAGAACAGGGCGAGGGTGCTGAGGTCTGGAGTGAGATCACGGCTGCCCCTCCTTTTGGGGGGCTGACCCCTAAAGTCTCTCCCATGGATTCACTGGCATCTCAGAACCGAGATGAGCGACACAGACGTAGGAAGGCCCACGACGCAGAGGTAGATTCTGGGGTCTTGTTTCCAGGCACCGAAGCACACCCCTCGTCTTCCAGCACCACAGGTGGCCCTGGCCAGGGCTTTTTGTCTGGGGTGCTGCCCGTTCTTGGAGAGATTAGAAATGTTTTTCCAGCCTGGCTGGTGTGGCTCAGTGGTTGAGCCTTGACCTGTGAACCAGGAGCTCACGGTTCCGTTCGATTCCCGGTCAGGGCGCGTGCCCGGTTTACGAGCTCAATCCACAATGGGAGGCATGCAGGAGGCAGCCCATCAATGATTCTCTCTCATCATTGATGTTTCTCTCTCTCGCTCCCTCTCGCTCCCTCTCTGTGATCAATAAAAATATATAAACAATAAAAAAGAATGCAGAAACTCGGGTCTTACCCCAGACCTTCTCAGAAGCTCCCTTTCTGGCAGGATCGCTCGTGACTTCACGGACAGTGAGGGCAGAAGCACTGCCCTCTGGCCAGTGACAAGACCCACCCGGAGTGCTCGTGTCTGGTCAGAACTCCGGTGCCACCGATGGGAGGGAGATCGTCTGATTTCAAACATGTTCGCGTGTTACACGTTTTTAAAAGGGTGTGCTTTGGGATCCGTAAGTTCCGGTTACTGTGCTTATCCCAGAGCCTGGTTAGCTGGGTTTCACACGAATGTGAGGAGTTCCCGTCACGCGGCAAGTTTGAAAAGCCCTGATCCGGAACAGCGGTTCTCTGCTTTTGGTGCACATTGGAGTTTACGTAAAGAGCTTTTTAAAAACACACACACACACACACACACACACACAACAAAAACTGATTTAATTGTTCTAGAACAGTGGTTGGCAAACTTCGGCTCCGTTGACTGATGAGTTTGCCGACCATTGCCTTAGGGAAAAACACTTAAAAAACATTTTAATATATTTTATTGATTTTTTACAGAGAGGAAGGGTGACACCCCGGGCCCGAGCTGGGCTGTGCCCGCACCAGTCTCAGCCCGGAGCGGCTGGGGCTGCACTGAACGGCTCAGGGGGCTCCTATCCATTCATTCTCGCCGTCACTCCGAGCTGGGTGCTCTTGGCCCCGTGGTGCAGATCGGATACCTGAGACTTGGGGTCAGGTCTCTAGTTCAGGGCCCTAAAGCTCAGTAAACAGGCATGCCACGTGATCTTTCTATGACCCTC
Source organism: Vespertilio murinus (assembly GCA_963924515.1). Classification (NCBI taxonomy): domain Eukaryota; kingdom Metazoa; phylum Chordata; class Mammalia; order Chiroptera; family Vespertilionidae; genus Vespertilio; species Vespertilio murinus. The sequence goes on along the minus strand of OZ004719.1, from coordinate 4,720,450 downwards.
GTGTAAGCAGCCAAAAAGGCAAGTGCAGGATCTTTTTTAAAAAATATATATTTTATTGATATTTTACAGAGAGGAAGGGGGAGAGACAGGGAGCTAGAAATGTCGATGAGAGTCACCGACCAGCTGCCTCCTGCACACCCCCCACCGGGGATGTGTCCACAAACAATGTACATGCCCTTGACCGGAATCGAACCCGGGACCTTTCAGTCCGCAGACCGACGCTCTATCCACTGAGCCAAACCGGTTGTGGTAAAGTGCAGGATCTTAATCCCAGCAGCAGCCCTCGCCTCGTTACCGGAACCTGACTTGTTTCACCCCCGGGGGCACGCTGGAGCTTGTTCCTTTTTCAGCTGCCACCCCTGCAGACTTCCGTGCTGCGACTGGGTGCTTCCTGGCTGGCTGGCTCGCTCCCCTTGCCCACGGCTAAGCTGAGCGAGGGAACTCCTGATCCTCACCTGTTTGCACAGACGCGCTGCTACGCATGCACCATGCTGATGCCAGCAACCTGCTCCTCCCCCCTCCCCCCCTTCCCCTTCCCTGTGGCAGCTCTCCTTCATCATCGAATTGGGGTTCGGAGCCCTGGTGGAGTGGGTAGAGCGTCCCCATTTCAGAGGGGAGTGAACAGAAGCAGAGAAAGGTGATCCTCCTAGTGTCAATGGCATTGGGGCTTGGGGTTCCCCAGGATAGAAACCGAGAGGAAACCCCAGGGAAGTTTCCAGACAGATTTCATTAAGCTTACACTTGAGCACAAGGGAAGCAGTCCCGAGCTGGCATCATGGCTGGCTCTGTTTGGCCGTTTTTTTTTTGTTTTTTTAAAAATAATTATTGATTAAGGCATCACATATTTGTCCTCAACCCGCCATCCATTCCAATCCCCCACCCCCACACCCATGCCCCCACCCCCCTATTGTCCTCCACCACTGGTTAGGCTCACATGTGTGCACATAAGTCCTTTGGTTGATCTCTTCCTCTTATGTTTGGCCGCTTTTATAAGCCGGGGACAAGGCGGGCTTGTGCAGAAAGAAAGATGGGCTTGCCGGAAAAGGCGGCTGGTCAAGGGTTCAGGGGGTGGAATTTAACTTGTCAGGGTGGGGTTACTTCCTCCTTCTTTGGGTTGCTTGGCAACTATCTCCGGCCTGTGCTGTGGGGGCTAGTGGAAGGTTGCCTAGCGGACAAACCTTGGTCCGCTGAGCCTGTTCCATACGTGGTTTCGACATCTTCTGGCCACCTGGTCTGAACTTGTCTTCCGGGCCGGCCGGTATTTTTTCATTCCTGGGCCCGAGTCCTCATCCTGCCTCGTTTCCCCCTGGGAGGCTTCATCCTCCTTGTTCTTAAGGGATTAGGGTCAGAGGTCGCCTGAGACTGCTTCCTGCTGCGCGAGGGAGGAATAGTGTTCTCTTGCTTGCTGTCTGGTTTGAAGAGCAGCGAGGGCTCGTCTTCCTTGTCTGGGGGGCGGGCAGCCTGGCTCCGTTCCCCTGGAGCTGCCGCCATCTGGAAGACAAACTCCGGGGAGGTTGAAGAGACAAGGCCCGGATACTAGTAGGCGTAGGAGGACCATCGGGGCTCCAGAGGGGAAAGCCAGGTACGTGAAGGCAGGTAACCATGAATGGATTCCAAGGTTTGATTTGGGTTGTACTTTTTCAGCAAGATTTTGCATTTATTTTCAGTTTTGAGTGGTTGCTTGCTTCAGGTTCAATCAAACGAACCTTCCGAATACCTAGAACCTTATATTGGCTAGGTCCTCGTTACTCCATGTATTTCCGCTTTGGAGACCTCTTACCGGCAGCTGCAGCAGCGCTGTGTTCTGACTGAGTGCTGGTGTTCAGGGAATACTTCTTCAAAAAAAAATTTTTCCCCCATTGACTTCAGAGGGAAACAGGGGGGACAGAGAGATAGAAATAGGAATGTGGAGAGAGAATCATTGATCGGCTGCCTCCTGCACGGCCCCCACTAGGGATGAGACCACAACCCAGGCGTGTGGTCCCGACCGGGAATGGAACCGTGACTTCCTGGTTCAGAGGTCATTGTTTAACCGCGGAGCCACGCGGGCCGGGCCAGGGTGTCCTCTTTTTAACCAGGTAGCCGGTTGTGGTGATTTTTCTGAAGTTTACAGGGTGCCGTCTAGCTACAGTCTGTAATTGCAGAAAAAATAGTGTTAGTTCTCAGTGATCCCACGGCAAAGGATGGGAGGACAACCGGACACATGTTTGCAGAGTCCTGGGCAGACACTGGAGGAAACAAGAGAATTCAGGATCTGGCCCAGTTTGTAAGTGGCACACAAACCAAACAAAACGACAGTGAACAGCGCTAGAACCCGATATCTACAGAGATCTATTATAGTTTCTATTAAAACGCATTTTTCTCTCTCTACATTCACCCCCCATTTTATCAAAGACAGCCAAGTGAAGACCAATTCACTCTATAAGTCGAATTTTAATAAATTTGGCCTGGTGTTTTCTAAGTGCAACAAGAACAGCATGTGAGCCCAGCCGGCGTGGCTCAGTAGCTGAGTGTCGACCTATGAACCAGGAGGTCACGGTTCGATTCCCAGTCAGGCCACATGCGCGGGTTGCGGGCTCGATGCTGTGTGGGGCGTGCAGGAGGCAGCCGGCCCATGATTCTCATCATGGATGTTTCTATCGCTCTCTCCCTCTCCCTTCCTCTCTGAAATCAATGAAAATGTATTAAAAAAATAATAACATTTGATCACAGAGGTTCTGTTGCAATCTGCTGTGCTCGACTTTCATAAGGAACCTCCACACGGAGGTTTAACAGCCTCTTGGGACGAAGAGGCTGAGCCACACAGCTGCCATCAGCACTTTCCTGCAAAAGCCCAGAATGCATTGCGGGTGAATTGCTCAGGTTCTCGCAATGTCCTCGGGCTAGTCTTTGCTGTTTCCCAGGAACGCAAACCTGCTTTCTCACCTGGAAAGATGCGGTGACCCCTGTGAGCCGGGAACCAGCTGCTCCCCTCCGAGCGGCTTTATCAGGCTCCAAAGTCAATCTAATTCCTCCCAGCTGTTCGGTGAGATCCAGAGTCTGTGCGTGTCTCTTTTATTTTATTTTTAAATATATTTTATTGATTTTTTTACAGAGAGGAAGAGAGAGGGATAGAGTTAGAAACATCGATGAGAGAGAATCATTGATCAGCTGCCTCTTGCACACCCCCTACTGGGGATGTGCCCGCAACCAAGGTACGTGCCCTTGACCAGAATCGAACCCGGGACACTTCAGTCCGAAGGCTATGCTCTATCCACTGAGCCAAACAGGTTTCAGCTTATTTTTTTATTTTTAAAGTGGGTTTCTTTTCCTTCTTTTTTTTTTTTTTAAAAAAATATATTTTATTGATTTTTTACAGAGAGGAAGGGAGAGGGATAGAGAGTCAGAAACATCGATGAGAAAGAAAGATTGATCAGCTGTCTCTTGCACACCCCCCACTGGGGATATGCCTGCAACTAAGGTACATGCCCTTGACCGGAATCAAACCCGGGACCTTTCAGTCCGCAGGCCGATGCTCTATCCACTGAGCCAAACCAGTTAGAGCTATGTGTGTCTCTTATAAACATGACATTCCAGTCAAAGCCTCATCAAAAGCTTCCAATTGTGTCCCATTATAAAGAGAACAGATTCGTATAGGATTTATGCTAACAACCATATTTCCATGAAAATGATGATATTCAGAATGTCCAAACTTCTACGGGATTAGATAGAAAAATATAAATGTTTCACTATTGTCTATAGAGATATAATTTACCAAACTCTTGTTAGTCATAGGTAGTTTAAGAGAGAACAAGCTTTCTTATACCCAGAAAAAAAAAGGTTAAAAATCAATATTTTCATCAAAAGTTATAAAAATTACAATCATTCTCAGTTCACTCAGTCCCGTATAATTAATTTTTGTTTATTTGGTCACCTGCCAGTATTCCTTAGCGTTCCATAAATCCTCACCCAGTTTAAAGATCTGACCCCAAAGTTCTCAGAAACCTGTGTTTTAAAATACACCAGAGGCCTCTCCATGTATCTTTCTGGAGATGAAATATGTTTGCAAAAGCATCAGACTCAACAGTGACAGTCGTTAAGGGACAAACATGCTAATGAGGTGGGAACAGAACCCACGGAGGTGTGGGTTGAACTCTGACCCTTTGCCATATGGATGCCCCTCGGGCACTGACAGAGGCAGCCCCACAGGGGGCGCCCCCATGGCCCCTGTCTGCCGTGTCCCATGGAAGACCCTGTGTGTGAGGTCCCCAGGCCCCTGGGAACCGCTACGGGGACCCCAGGGAGAGCGCTCGGGGTCAGAAAGCTCTCACAAAGGAGTTTGCGGTGGTCACCAAGAAATGTAGTCCCTAAAAGTCACACCACTCCAAACAAGCAACAGAAACAGCATATTTCACGTACATTCCTACCTGCGTTCATCCCACCCCCACACGGTCAATACTTGCAGGGTTAGTTTGCCAGCTCTAGATCAAATCTAAAACCAGGTTCAAGTTGAAAACAAAAGTCTGCAGCCTGGCTGAGACACGGACTGAACAAATAACAGATTCAGTTCCAGGATCGATTTCCCCATTTTCCCTCCGTGAAAGGAAAGCGCTGGGAGCCGACTCTGCGGGGTCAGTGGGGAGCACTGCCGAGTCAGCGGGAGCACTGCCAGGTCAGCAGGAGCACTGCAGGTCCGGCCAGGGACGGTCAGCTCAGGAGAACCCAACGCTCGCCACTGGCCGGGGTCAATGGCCTGCGGACAGAGTGCTCACTCAGGACGGCGTCCCTTCAGAGTTACCCTTTAGAAAAATTATTTAAAATAAATTGTTGTTGACTTCAGAGAAGGGGAAGGGAGAGAGAGAGATAGAAACATCACTGATGAGAGTCATTGATCAGCTGCCTCTTGCACGCCCCCCACTGGGGATCAAGCCCGAAACCTAGGCACGTGCCCTTGAATCAAACCTGGGACCCTTCAGTCTGCGGGCTGACGCTCTGTCCACGGAGCCGAACCAGCCAGGGCTTCCCGAATGAAGGTGACGCTGTTTCCTGAGCTGAGGGGCGATCTCGGGATCTGCCTTACACCCCGTGGTGTGGCAGGGACCGAGTCCCCCCGTGTCCCGCTGGAGTGGGAAAGGGGGAGAGAGGAAGAATGGGGAACTGCCTTCAGGACCTTGGGGTCCACAGGCCTCGGTGGGCACCCTCACAGAGAAGCAACCTGATTGAAGGAACACTGTGCGAGTGGGGGGAGCTCAGAGCGGCTGCTAGAGAGCCTCCACCCGGGGGGGGGGGCGGGGGAAGATAACCGCTCCCACTGTGGACGGACGGTCAGACTGGCCCACCCCGCAGGAGAAAGGAGGGGGTGACCAAAGTGAACAGACCTTCACCGGAGAAGCAGAACCCGGTGGAAATGGGGAACAGGCACTTCTGGGGGAGGAGAGAGCGAGAGAAGAGGAAGGCACGAGGCGCAGGGTACGCTGTGGGCTCAGAGGAGCCTGGGAGGCCCTCGCCCATCCGGCTCAGTGGGTAGTGTCGGCCTGCAGGCTGAAGGGTCCCGGGTTCGGTTGATCCCTACTCAGAGGCGTGCAGGAGGCAGCTGGTCATCACTGATGTTCCTCCCTCCCTCTCCCTTCCTCTCTGAAATCAATAAGAATAATTATTTTTTAAAAAGAGAGAAGCCTAGAACAGTGGTCGGCAAACTCATTAGTCAACAGAGCCAGCTATCCGCAGTACAACGATTGAAATTTCTTTGGAGAGCCACATTTTTTAAAACTTAAACTATATAGGTAGGTACGTTGTTATTAACTTAATTAGGATACTCCTAAGCTGGCCTTTGCTAAAAGCTCAAGGGCCCAAAGAGCCCCAGTTTGCCGACCCCTGGCCCAGGAGGTCTGATGTGTCTGGATGGAGGAAGGGAGGGAGGCGCGGAGGGGAGGCTGGGAGCTTCGGACAGGGAAGGGGATGGGGCCGGCCAGCGAGGGCCTGGAAGCACCGAGTGTTTGGCTCAAACTCGTGGGAGACTGACAAGCAAGTCCAAAGGGACGCCGCTGCGTGGTGCCGCACACAGCGTGGGCGCCGGGGATGGGTGGGCAGCTGCCGGCCGGGGCCGGGGAATGGGAGCGGAGTGGCCAGGTTCCAGAAGGATCCCGGCGTGGAGTAAGGTTTGAGCGGCGGTCCTGGTCCAGGATCCCCTTGAGGCCGAAGGTGTTCTCTTCCGAGCCTCCCGTCTGCAGAGAGTGGTCTCGCCCAGACGGAAGGCTGGCATCGCACGGGAGCTCAGAGGAGCAGATCTTGGGAGAATGAAGGAACATCCAGTCGGGGGGAAGGGGGGAGCCAGCTGGTGAGCCGGCGAGGCGGGGAGGGACTGTGTTTACCGCTGGGGGAAATCCCAGAGGCGCCATGACAACACGGATGCCCCGACAGGGACAGGAAAAGAGCCCAGGCCCAGGGGAAGGCCAGGCCCCAGGGGAAGGCCCACTCCTGCGTTTCCCAGACTCCGCTCCACGCGGACAGGGGAACCCCACGCAGATTCCTGCCGGTGTGTGTGGGTGGGGAGGTTGACGCCGAGCTGTAATCAGGGCAGACTTCCTGGCAGAGGCAGTGCCCGGACGGGGAGGCTGAGAGGGTGAAGGGTGTGGGTGAGGGAGGGGCACGCAGGGACTAGTGAACTGGTTTGCCTGGGAGGGTGGAGGCAGGGATTGCAAACGATGGGCTGGTTGGGTAGGTAAATAGGTCGGTAAGTCTGGATTAAGGGGGAATCCGAAGGAGACCCGGCCCAGTGCGAGGTACCACCCCTTGAAACTATGTCAGAATTTGCATTTTGTCAGAATAGAGGGGGCATTCTACGGGGTTACTTGTTTTTTATTTTAAATTTTTAAATGTATTTTACTATATTGTTGGGAGCCCCAGCAGCCTTGCAATGCCTCGGGGCTGCGAGACCACGTGGGCCTGGGGTTGAGACTCAGGAGGGTCAGGTGGGGGTGGGTGATGGGGGCTGTTGAAGATGGTGACAGACTCGGGTTTCCCCCTTGCCCTTGATTATAAAAGTAATCACTTTTATATGCACTGTCGATCGCAGATAAGTATAAAGAAAATAGATATAAGCCCTAATTCTGCCACTCACAGGTAGACATCTGTGAACGTTTTGGTGTGTTTATTTCCTATGTCACCCAATTAGGGCCATACCGATTTTAACATCCATTTTTCTTTTTTAAAAGTATTTTATTGGTTTTTTACAGAGAGGAAGGGAGAGGGATAGAGAGCTAGAAACATTAGTGAGAGAGAATCATCAACCAGCTGCCTCCTGCACACCCCTTACCGAGGATGTGCCCGCAACCAAGGCACATGCCCTTGACTGGAATGGAACCCGGGACCCTTCAGTCCGCAGACCGATGCTCAATCCACTGAGCCAAAGCGGTTTTGGCTTGACATCCGTTTTCCTTCTCGCTTTACATTGTAAACGTTTCCACCTGGGGAAGAAATCCTCCGAGAACGATTTGTAATGGCTGTGCTTCCTTGTACGCATGTGACCTATTTGGACATTCCCGCCTTCCAGTGGCCAGCCCTCCGCCTGACCGCCATTGGCGTGACCAACAACTGCCTGCAGGCTTTTCCGGCAGCTCTTTTTGTTTTTATTATTTTTTAAAATATATTTTTTATTAATTTCAGAGAGAGAGAGAGAGAGAAAGAGAGAGAAACATCAATGACGCCTTCTAGTGGGGCATGTGCCCTGACAGGGAAACCCTGACCTACGAGGGTTCATAGGTCAATGCTCAACCCCCAACCATTGAGCAACACTGGCCAGGCACTGGCGGCTCTGTTGGGAAGCACAGTTCCCTGGAAAAGGAGATTACTGGGTCAGACCTATGAATCTTTAAAAGGTTCTTGCTCTTACATTACGCAATGGCTTTCAGAGGATTATGTCCCGTGTTCATGCCCCCAGCAGAGAGAGAGAGAGAGAGAGAGAGAGAGAGAGAGTGTGTGTGTGTGTGTGTGTGTGTGGTGTCCCAGCTCCCTCACTCCTCTGGCGGCGTTAGGACCTTCACCTCCGTGACTCGGTGGGTGAAGTGCTCTCTCCCGGTCCTCTTAGAGCTGCGTGGGTTCTGTGTGAGGTGAGCTTTCTGCCCCATGCTCACGGAGGCCTTTTTTGTTTGCTTGCTTGCTTGCTTGCTTGCGTGTCCAGCGTGGGGAGCAGTAGGCAGGGGTCGGCGGAGGTGACGAGGGTTCAGGGTCCAGCCTGCAGCCTGCAGAGCGATGGGGGAGGCAGAGTTTGGGAAGGCATTGGCTGTGGGGGTGGTGAGAACTGGGAGGAGCTGGACAAACAGCATTAGGACGCCTGGGTGTGTGTGGGGGGGGCAACGGGCTCCCACAAGGTGGAGAAATGGGGGAAAGACCGATGGCCTCGAATACACTTAATCATTACGCGCAGTGACGTCCCCCCAGCAAGGCCCGTGTGGGTAGGCCTCTGGGCCACTTGGGAGTGAGGGTGCCGGTTGGAAGGGGGGGGCGGGGTGTCTGCAGTCCCCCCAACACAGCCCGTGTCTACTTCTCTGTGGGCTGCTAAGGTCAACCAACCCGTGGGAGTGTCCACGGGGCACCAAGGCCACAAAACACGGACACTGACGGGGCAGCGCCCACCGGCCAGGCCGGGGGGGGGGGGGGGGGGCTCTCACACCGCGTCTCTCGGACGAAAATAGCCCAGCCCGGGGCAGTGCCTCCCCTGGGGGCGGCCAGGAAGCGGGCGGAGGCGTCCGGAACCGAACCCCGGCGTTCCGGCCCGGCCCCCGCGGAGCCCGAGCTCGTAAACCAACAAATATAGCGCCCGGCTTGGGACGGGGAGCCGGCCCGCAGGGCACACCCCGCCCGCCGGGAGGAACCGGACACCCCGAGTGAGAATGCCGGGGGGCAGGGCTCCGGCTCCTCGCAGGGAGTCCGGGCCCGCGGGGGCGGCCCTCGCTCCCCGGCGCTGACGCGGCCGCGCGGTGGCCCATCCCGTCCGTCCCCGGCGGCGGGGCGAGGCGCGCGGGCTGACGCGGCGGGCGCGGGGCGCGGCCCACGTGGTGCCGGGAAGACGGCCGCGGGCGGGGGCGGGGCCTTGGCGGCGGGGCCGCGGGCGGGGGCGGGGCCTGGGCGGCGGGGCCGCGGGCGGGGCGGGGCCTGGGCTGCGGGCGGGGCGGGGCGGGGCCTGAGCGGCGGGGCCGCGGGCGGGGGCGGGGCCTGGGCGGCGGGCCGGGCGCGCGCGGGCCGGGGTTCGGCGGGGTCGCACCTGTTGCGTAACCTACCCCCGAGCTCCGCCGCGGGGGGCGACCCCCGGCCGCCCGAAGGGAGCGCGGAGAAGCCCAGGCGAGTCTCAGCCGGGAGCACGTGGCCCGCCCGCCTCGGGTGCGGGGCCGGGTCCCCCGGGGTCTCCGGGCCAGGGCCGCAGGGCCCGCCCCCTGCCAGCTGGCAGTTCTGAACGTCCGGCCTCCCCCCCCCCCCGCACCCCCATCTCAGGGCCAGGGCGGCCCCGGAGCGGCTGGCCGGGGTCTGGACACCAGCTGCCTCCCTCGCGACCCGGGCTTCCCGGCTGTGCAGACCCCGGCGGCGGGCGGCCCCCCGGTCCGCGCCGGGCTCGGCGGCATGGCCTCAGGTGAGTCTGGGTGTATCTGTTTTTTTTTTTTTTTTTTTTGGGGGGGGTGTCTCTGGGACGGAGCCCGGAGGATGGGGGTCCCCGCGCAGCCCGCGGACCCGGGGAAGGCGGGCAGCGCCTCGGAGCGGGTGGGGTGGGGTTGGGTGTGGGGGCGCCCCAGGACCGCTGAGCCGGGCTGTGCAAAGACGGAGGGGAATCGAGGGGAGACACCGCGCCTCTTGTTCCCCGACCCCAGGGAGGCAGCCCCCCCCGCCCCCCAGGCCTCCCCTCCCCCCGAGGAGGCAGCGCGGCGGGCAGTGGAATTTCCCCAGGACGGCCCCCCCCACCGGACGGGGGTTCTGGGTTCTACCCGGTCCTCCCGGAGCTGGGCGGGCCTGGGCTGGGGTTCGGAGAGAGAAGGGAACCCGGGGACTCTGCCCCCCGCCCCCCTCCCCCCCTGGGCTGGGGGCTCCCGGCCTGCGGCCCCCTGAGCCCCGCGCGCCGCGCTCGGCCCGGTTCTGTTTGTTGTCTTCCCGCTCCGGGCGGCTGCACCCCCTGGACTTTGAGCCCCGGAGCCCGGGCCGGGACGAGGCTCCGGGGAGGGGGGAGGGAGGAGGGACGGAGGGGGAGGGAGGAGAGAGGGAGGGAGGAGGGGGAGGAGGGATCGCGGGCGGGATGGCGGCCCTCCGGAGGGCGGTTGCCTAGACAACCCCGGAATCGCGGCCGGGGCCTCTTCCGCCGGCGGGCCCGGCTTCCTGCCTCAGTCCCCGCGCCGGGGGCGGGGCGGAGGAGGGGCTGGATGTGGCCGAGGCCGGCCCGGCCGCTGCGGCGCCGACTGCCCCGCCGTCTCCGCGGCGGCCCGAGCCATGGCATCCTACCCGTCCGGCCCTGGCAGGCCCAAGGCCAGGTTTCCCTTTAAGAAGCGCGCCGGCCCGCAGGCCGCCTCCGCGGGGCCGGGTGAGTGCGTGCATCCTGGCCCCGCGCTGGCCCCGCTCCCCCGCCTGGGGCCTGGCCGCCCGCCCCCTCAGCCCCCTCAGCGGGGGGAGGCCCCCCTGCACCCCCTCTGCGGGGCGCCCCTGTCCTCAGTCCCAGCGGGGGGTGGTGTGGGGAGAGGGGCGGTGGAGGGCCACCGGCCTCTGTAGCGGAGTGGGAGTGGGAGTGGGTGTGGGTGCAGCGGGAGGTGTATTTGCACACGTGTCCGATGCGGATGTGCTAGGGCTGTTTGCATGTGGAGGGTGTGAGCCAGCGGGGGGTGTGGACTGGCCTCGCTGCTGGTGGCCGGGCCTTGGCCAGGCAGGCTGGGCTGTCTTCCTGGGGCTCGGCCCTCTTCCCAGGACCCCGGCCCTCTTCCCAGGACCCCGGGTCTCAGCCCCTCTCCTCTGGGGGGTCGGGGGGATTGGCGTTAGGGCACACACATTGCTGCCCGGAGCCCCAGGGCTGCGGCTCAGCTGTACGGATTGTGTGTCGTGTCGTGTGCTCATTCTTGGTCCGTCTTGTGAGCTTCCCCGGAAGCGTGGGGTGTCCCCCGGCCAGGCCGTGGGCCGTGGGGGGCTCAGGCTTCGCGGTGGCCCATCCGCTGCGCTCCCGCACCCTTTGGTTCGGCTCCCGCTCTGGGAGGCACCTCTGCACCATTGGAGCGGCCAGCGGTGCGCCGTGCCAGCTCCCGAGGGCTGGCTGCCGGGGCTGTGCTTGCTGAGGGAGCCGGCCTGCGTGCGCGTGGCTGTCCCCAGGCCTTGTGGCTAAGGAAAGAGCACCCCTACTTTGTGACCAGGCCAAGCCAGTCCCCCCCTCCCACGTCCCCCAGCAGCTGTCCGTACCTGTAGCCTGGCATCCGCCTTCCGTGTTTCCTTAGACCCGGAGGATGCTGCGCAGCCTGTGTTCTCTGCTCAGGTCTCTGCCGTCCGGAGGGGGCCCGGGGCGAGGTCTCTAGACCTCGGGGTAGTCGCACGTAGGGGGGAGCATCTGCTGCTCGTGGGTCACAGCCTCGGGCACCTCTCTGCCCATGGAGGCGGCAGGCCTAGCCGTGAGGGGGGCCTCCGGCAAAGGGGGTGGGCGGATGCCAAGGGTCCGGGAGCTGGTGGGGCGGCTGGCTGTGGGTGACCCGGCCCCGGGAGAGGGTGTGTGACGAAGGGTGCTGTGGCCCAGGCGCCGGGAGAAGGGCCCTGCGCGCGGCTGGGTCTCCCGGGCCGGCCCCGGGGAGTGCGGAGGTCGCCGTCTGTCCATCTCCCCGGTGGGCGCCAGCGCCCTGCGCGGAGGCCTGGCAGGAACCGTGCTGGTTCCCGCCGCGTGGCTGAGGAGGCCTGGGCCACCGGCTCGGGGAGGAGGGTGAGACGGGGGCCTGTGGCCCAGCTCCTGCCGACCCCTCTAACCCCTCCCCACCGGGCCTGTGGTTGGCCTCCCTGGAGGGGTTAGAATGGGGGAGCTGTGTGGGGTCAGAGTTCACGGACAAGCAAGGGGACCTTAGGCTCTGTCTTAGGTCCTGGGGGCGGGACAGGTGCCTGACTTCCCTCCTCTCCTGCCCTGCCCTCGTCTCTCCGCCTCCCCCCTCCGCATCTCCACCCCTGGCACCTGTGTCCTCTTGCTGGCATTCCCTGCCCCGTTGCCTTGGCCTGTGCTGGGCCCAAGAGCCCCCACCCTCCCCGGTGGGTGGGCCTGCGTGTGGGACTGTGTGGAGGGTCCCAGGAGTTCCTGATCGCAGACCAGGGCCAGCGTATCTCTGTGAGCCTTACGGCAGCCGGCCCGCTTATCGCCCCGATGTAGACAGGCCTCGAGCCTGCGGGAGGCAGACTGGTGAATAGGAGAGAACAGTGCCTCAAGTCCTCCAAGTCCTGATCCCCCTTCTTCCATCCTCTCTCCCCCTGGGGGCAGCAGGCGTGGCACGGGGGGGGGGGGTGTCCGGAGGCCGCTGGGCACCGGGAGGGCAGCCACGCTCCCGCTGGACTGGCTCCCGCTGGACTGGGCTGCTGCTCCCTTCCCGGGCGAGGCCTGGCTCCCGAGGGCCCCCGTGGCTGGCCCCCCAGGACGTGGTTAGGGAACCGGCCACTGGGCGGAGGAGGTGGCCCCTGTGGCCATGAAGGCTGCTCGCCCCCTTTCTTTGTCTCCCCCCCCCCCTTCTTTGGGGCAGCCAGGTCCTGCCCACTCCCTGTACCCCAGGGCAGTGCGTTTAAGGAGGCGTGGCCCCTCCCTCCCGCCTCTCCTGCCCGTATCAGCCCACCCCGCTCCCCCCCTCGGGCCCCTCTGGGCTGGGCCCCATGAAGGTTCTGTCTAGTTCAGGGCTCCTCTTCGCCCCAAACTTGGATGAAGCTCCTTCCCTTGGTTCCCGGCTCCCCTGAGCTCCCCAGCCCCTGCTCACCGGCATCCAGGGTCTCCCCTGCCCGCAGCTGCACTTGGTACGGCCCGTGCCGGCCCCGGAGCTGTCCTGGGGGACCGGCTGCAGCTCCGCTCGGCAGACAGGCCGGCCAGGGGCACGGGCTGCTGGCCACTCGCAGACAGACAGACAGGCCGCCCGGCGCGCAGGGCTGCCGCCTGCCCGGCCTGAGCTCGGCCTGAGCTCGGCAGGTAGGACCGGAGGCGTGAGGGGCTGGGGGCTGGGTCGGGCAGGCACCTCCTCCTCCCTTTGTCCCGTCCTGGGACGCCGGGCATCGGGGAGGGGCCTGGAGACTCGGAGGCGCTCCACCTGGGCAGAGCTGGGCAGAGCCTCCCGTCTGTCCCTCAGCCGCCGAGCGGGCGGGGAGGGGGGGCCGGAGAGGAGGACCCCGAGCTGGGAGAGGCCGGGGGTGTGGAGAGCTTCCTGCTGGGAGCCCCGGAGGGGTGTTTGGGGTGGGCTGGGAGCTGGGCGGCCCCGCAGCTCCGGGCCCTCCTCGTCAGCCTCCTAGTGGTGCTGCGGAGTTCTGCCTGGGGAGAGAGACCCTGCTCCCCGGCTCTCTCTTCCCCGCCCTCCCGGGCCTCCAGTGGCGCAGACCGTGGTGGCAGCTCCAGAGGGGCAGCCGGCAGGGGGAGGGGCGGCTGGGCCCAGCCTGGCCTTGGCAGCCTGGGGTCGGGGGCAGAGGGCAGGCCCCGGGGAGGCTGTAGGCTTCCTGCTGCCCCCAGGTCCTCCCGCCGGCACCTCCTCTTCCCTCAGGGCTGGTCCAGGTCGGAGCCGAGTGGCTTCCTGCTCTGAGGTCCGGGACGGGGGGTGTGGGCCCTGCCCTCGACCAGAGGCAGGTCTGACCCCGACCTCGGCCCTGGGAGCTGCAGGCGGGGGATCGCTGGTGTGGGCCAGGTCCCTATGCGCTGCTGGGGCATGTGTGCACGTGTGCACGCGTGTGTGGGTGTGTGTGCATGTGTGTGGGTGTGTGTGTGCAGACACACTTGTGCCTGTCTGCAGGAGGTACTGTCATGGCCTGAGGCAGGGGTCCCTAGTCTAGGACTAGATTCTGGTTCCGGGAGTGAGGACCCCCACCCCCACGCCTGGAATGGGTGAGGGGTCCGAGGGGTCCCTGTGCCTGACGGAAGGTGAGGTTCTGTGGGGGCCTCACGCAGGCTCCTCGGCCTCTGGCACTGGCCTCTGGGGCTGGCGGGACGGGCAGAGGCCCGGGGCTTCCAGGGCTCCCGTGCTGCCCCGCGCCCTTTGACCCCGGTGTCCTGTCTCCACAGAGGCCCGGGGTGGGCTGGGGGCCCCTCCACTGCAGTCTGCCCGGTCCCTGCCAGGCCCCGCCCCCTGCCTCAAGCACTTCCCGCTGGACCTGCGCACATCTATGGATGGAAAGTGCAAGGAGATCGCCGAGGTATGGCCTGGCCCCTCTCTGTGCCCCCACGCTGACCCCGAACCGGGCTGTGCCCTGGCCCCTGGCCTCTTGCCGGGACCCCAGCTCCCGCCCCCTCGCCTCCTCCCCGACTCTGCAAGGGGGGCCCACGGCTGGGGCCAGGCCTCCTCGCTGACCGTCCTTCCTGCCGCCAGGAGCTGTTCAGCCGCTCCCTGGCTGAGAGCGAGCTCCGCAGCGCCCCCTACGAGTTCCCGGAGGAGAGCCCCATCGAGCAGCTGGAGGAGCGCAGGCAGCGCCTGGAGCGGCAGATCAGCCAGGATGTCAAGTGAGCCGGGCCCCCTGCAGGCGGGCAGCCTGGGGTGGGGGTCCAGCCAGGCAGCTGTGCGTGTGTGTGTGTGTGTGTGTGTGTGTGTGTGTGTGTGTGTCTCAGGGGATCAGCCAGGCAGCCTCCAGTGGGGGTGCATCCAGGCAGCTGTGAGTGTGTGTGTGTGTGTGTGTGTGTGTGTCCGGAGGGCATGCTTTCTGGGACTCGGCCATCTCTGTCCCTCTCCCACTCCATCCCCGTTTGGGGCTCACGGGAGGCAGCACGGGGCAGTGGGGTGTAGGGCGGGCCGTGGGGTCTGGCCTGCCTCCGCCGTCAGTGTGGCCTGGAGCTCGGTGCTCACCCTCCGGGTGGGTGTCCGGGTGGGTGTCCAAGTGGGTGTCTGAGAAGGTGTCCGGGTGGGTGTCTGGGAGGGTGCAGTGACAGCACACGCACAGCCCCCAGCTGGGGGGGGGCCTCTCACTGGCCTCTCACCCCTCACCCCCAGGCTGGAGCCAGACATCCTGCTTCGGGCCAAGCAAGACTTCCTGAAGACGGACAGCGAGTCGGACCTGCAGTGAGGAGGGCGGAGGGCGGGCCCCGGGGGCGCGGGCTGGGCCTGTCCCCCCTCTGCTCCAACCCCGTCCCCCCCACCCCACCCCCCCTGCAGGCTCTACAAGGAGCAGGCCGAGGGGCAGGGCGACTGGGGCCTGCGGGAGCGCGACGCGGTGCCGGAGCGGGAGTTCCAGCGCGTCTCCATCTCCGGGGAGGAGAAGTGCGGGGTGAGCGGGCAGGCTGGGCCAGGGCCCCCCCGTTTGAGGAGCTGGGGTGAGGCTAGAGAGGCTGCTTCTCTCAGGAAGCTGCCGGGCGGGAGGTGTGGGAGGAGCAGGAAGGGCTGAGCGTTTCTGAGGCCGAGGTGGGAGGGAGGCTGGCCCGGGTCCGAGCCGGAGGGGTGACCGCCCGTCCCCGCCGGCAGGTGCCCTTCACGGACCTGCTGGACGCGGCCAAGAGCGTGGTGCGGGCGCTCTTCATCCGGGAGAAGTACATGGCGCTGGCGCTGCAGAGCTGCTGCCCCACCACCCGCCGGTACCTGCAGCAGCTGGCCGAGAAGCCCCTGGAGACCCGGGCCTACGAGCCGGGCCCCGACACCCCCGTGTCCGCCGGTGGGACCCCCTGCCCCCTGCCTCCCCCACCCCTTCCCACACCAGCCTCACGCCGCCTCCGGGCACGGGGGTGGAGGGGAGGGCGGGAGCCATCCTGTTGGGGCCTTGCCATCTCTCCCTCCGCGGGCCTCAGGCTGGGCGGTGTGTGGTGGCCCTGACTCCATCCCCCCTGACCCCCCCAGATGCCCCGGTGCACCCCCCGGCGCTGGAGCAGCACCCGTACGAACACTGTGAGCCGAGCACCATGCCCCCGGACCTGGGCCTGGGCCTGCGCATGGTGCGGGGCGTGGTGCACGTCTACACCCGCAGGGAGGCTGACGAGCAGTAAGAGGGGGGGGGTGCTGGGAAAACGGGGGGGGGGGGCGCTGCATTGGCTGGCTCTCCTCACCCGAGCCCCCCACGTGCCAGCTGCTCGGAGGTGGAGCTACCGTACCCCGACCTGCAGGAGTTCGTGGCCGACGTCAACGTGCTGATGGCCCTGATCATCAACGGCCCCATGTGAGTCCCGAGGCCCCGCCAGCCCGGCTCTGCCGCCCCACCTGCCCCAGTCTCCTTCAGGGTCACCGAGTTCTAGTCCCCCGCCCCCGTGTGCTGCCCCCTGGCAGCCTCCGCCCTGCACCCCCCAGGAGCCTCCCGCAGGCCCTGAGCCGCCCCCCTTCCCCCCCCTGCCCCCCGCATCTGCAGAAAGTCGTTCTGCTACCGCCGGCTGCAGTACCTCAGCTCCAAGTTCCAGATGCACGTGCTGCTCAACGAGATGAAGGAGCTGGCCGCCCAGAAGAAGGTGCCGCACCGGGATTTCTACAACATCCGGAAGGTGGGTCCTCGCCGGGCCGGCCCCTCGCCCAGCCCGCCTCCCTGCTCCATCCGCCGCCCCGGCCTCGGCCCTCCCGGCCGGCCAGACCCAGCAGCCCGTCCCCCCAGGTGGACACGCACATCCACGCCTCGTCCTGCATGAACCAGAAGCACCTCCTGCGCTTCATCAAGCGGGCGATGAAGCGGCACCTGGAGGAGATCGTGCACGTGGAGCAGGGCCGCGAGCAGACGCTGCGCGAGGTCTTCCAGAGCATGAACCTCACCGCCTACGACCTGAGTGTGGACACGCTGGACATGCACGCGGTCAGTCCCGCGGCGGGCCGGGGGGCGGGGGCCGGGCCGGCATGCGGCTAGGGGCCGGGGTGACCTGCCCGTCTCCCTCAGGACAGGAACACCTTCCATCGCTTTGACAAGTTCAACGCCAAATACAACCCCATCGGGGAGTCTGTCCTCCGGGAGATCTTCATCAAGACGGACAACAGGGTTTCTGGGAAGTACTTCGCTCACATCATCAAGGTGAGGCGCTCGGCTGCCGGGCCCGGGTGTGGGGGCCGCCCTCCCCGCCCGAGCGAGAGCCGGGTCTCTGGGGCTCCAGGGTGGGGGGGTGTGTGGGGGGGTCAGGGGCTTGAGGAGGCCGGAGTGAGCACACGTGGCGGTGGGTGAGGCGGGGGGTCAGGGGCTTGAGGAGGCCGCAGTGAGCACACGTGGCGGTGGGTGAGGCGGGCGGCTGGAAGCCCCAGCGTGACGGCCGCCCCACGCGTGTCTGCAGGAGGTGATGGCCGACCTGGAGGAGAGCAAGTACCAGAACGCGGAGCTGCGGCTCTCCATCTACGGGCGCTCGCGGGACGAGTGGGACAAGCTGGCGCGCTGGGCCGTCACGCACCGCGTGCACTCCCCCAACGTGCGCTGGCTCGTGCAGGTGCCCCGCCTCTTGTGAGTGTCCGGGCGCGGCGGGCGGACGGGGCGGAGATCGGGGGCAGGGCCGCCTCCGGGACGGCAGAGGCCTCCCGTCCCCGCTGAGCACTCTCGGTAGAAGGAGGCCCTTCCTGCGCCCAGGCCCGGTCTGCCCGGCCCGGCCCGGCCCAGCCCAGCCCACCCCGCATGGTCCCCGCGTGCTTCTGTGGGCTCGGGCCGGCTCCGGCTACTGGTGCTCCCGCTGACCGGCCTGCCCGCGCCCTGTACCCCGCCCGCAGTGACGTGTACCGCACCAAGGGCCAGCTGGCCAACTTCCAGGAGATGCTGGAGAACATCTTCCTGCCGCTGTTCGAGGCCACCGTGAACCCCGCCAGCCACCCCGAGCTGCACCTCTTCCTGGAGCACGTGAGGCCACGGCGGGCGCTGGGGGGACGGGCCGGCCCCGGGCGCGGGGAGCGCGGCCTGACCGCAGGGTCCCGCCCAGGTGGACGGCTTCGACAGCGTGGATGACGAGTCCAAGCCCGAGAACCACGTCTTCAACCTGGAGAGCCCCCTGCCCGAGGCCTGGGTGGAGGAGGACAACCCGCCCTACGCCTACTACCTGTACTACACCTTCGCCAACATGGCCACGCTGAACCACCTGCGCAGGTGCGGCGGCCGCCGCCCTCCCCGGGCTGGCCCCGCCGACCACTGCTGGCCCCGCGCGGACCCGCGGCCGCTTCCCCGCCCTCGGGCTCCGGGCTCTCGCCGGGCAGCGGGAATGCAGCCCCTTGTCCCGGCCCGCAGTGTCCCGGGCTGTAGTGTCCCAGGGTAGCAGTGTCCCTGCCCGCAGTGTCCCAGGGTAGCAGTGTCCCGGGCCGCAATGTCAGTGTCCCGGCCCGCAGTGTCAGTGTCCCTGGCTGCAGTGTCCCGGGCTGCAGTGTCGGGCGGGGGCAGGGAGCCCGGAGCTGACTCTGTCTCGCCCGCAGGCAGCGGGGCTTCCACACGTTCGTGCTGCGGCCGCACTGCGGGGAGGCCGGGCCCATCCACCACCTGGTGTCCGCCTTCATGCTGGCCGAGAACATCTCGCACGGCCTGCTGCTGCGCAAGGTCAGGGTGCTCCCCTGCCTCCCGCCCGGGCCCCTCCCTCCCACCCTGAGACCCCAGCCGGGACTGCCGCTGCAGTCACCCACCCTCCACCGACCAGCCCCGCCGGGACCCCCCCTCCCCCCCACGCCTGCGGCCGGTGCTCCCACACCCAGCACCTGACCAGCTGCCCCCTGTCGCCGCCAGGCGCCGGTGCTGCAGTACCTGTACTACCTGGCCCAGATCGGCATCGCCATGTCCCCGCTCAGCAACAACAGCCTCTTCCTCAGCTACCACCGCAACCCGCTGCCCGAGTACCTGTCCCGCGGCCTCATGGTCTCCCTGTCCACCGACGACCCCCTGCAGTTCCACTTCACCAAGGTCAGACCCCGGGCCCCCCCCCCCCCCCCCCCCCCGCGGCGGGGACTCCCCAGCACGGGGCTCCGGGGCGGTGCTGCCCCCTGCTGGCCGGGCCGCCTGTCTGAGGGAGCCTCCCTCCCGCGCAGGAGCCGCTGATGGAGGAGTACAGCATCGCCACCCAGGTGTGGAAGCTCAGCTCCTGCGACATGTGCGAGCTGGCCCGCAACAGCGTGCTCATGAGCGGCTTCTCCCACAAGGTACGCCCCGCCCCTCCCCTCCCCTCTCCTCCCCTCCCCTCCCCTCCCGCTCTGCGGCAGTCCCGGGGTCCCGGCAGCGCCCCCAGAGCCGGCTGCAGCCTGCCCACCCCGCCCTGCAGGTGAAGAGCCACTGGCTGGGACCCAACTACACCAAAGAGGGCCCCGAGGGCAACGACATCCGCCGCACCAACGTGCCGGACATCCGCGTGGGCTACCGCCACGAGACCCTGTGCCAGGAGCTGGCGCTCATCACGCAGGCCGTGCAGAGCGAGATGCTGGAGACCATCCCCGAGGAGCCGGGCCTCACCATGAGCCCGGGGCCCCAGTGAGCCGGCCACGCGTGCCCGCGGCTCCGCTCCTCGACCACGTTTTGTTCTCGGACCCCCACCCCCACCTCCCGTTGTGGCCTCTGCATGTGTTCCTGCTCCTCTGTTGTCCTGCATGTCTCCGCCTGTCTGTCTCCGTGCCCCCCGGAGGCAGGGCCCAGGACGCACTCCGCCCGTTCTCGGCTCAGGTGGCACCCGTGGCCCAAGTTTGAGGGCTGCCCTGCGGTGGCCCTGCCCCGAGATCCCCCGAAGCCTGGCCGGGCTGCTTGTGGGGGGCTGGCCCCCCGGCCTCCGGGGTCCTGCCTGGGCTCGTCTGAGCTGTGGCCAGGGTAGAGCCGAGCCCCCGTCTTGTTTACGTGGCTCGGGTCCCGGGTCTGCCGGGGCACGGGGCTGCTGGCCGTCGGGGGCTCCGGCGGGGGTCAGAGCCGGGCTGAGAGCAGGCGGAGCCCGGCCTCCTGGACTTGGCCGTGGAGGCGTGGGACCACCGCTCTGCCCGGTCCGCGCCCGGCCGCCTCCTCCGTCCTTCCTCCGGGCCACGTGCCCTGCTGTCCGCTTCCTGTGCCATGCCGGGGGCCACTGCCACCAGCCCTGGGGTGGCGTCTCCTATGTGGTCCCTAGAGTTCCGGCCAGCCCTGTCCTGGCTGGGCCCCCGTGCTGTTGTGTGGACAGAGGCCTTCGCTGTGAAACGCAGTGTTTCGTACAGTCCCGTCCCTCCTAGTGCATGAGAAATAAAGAGTATTTAAGTAAAGAGCAGGTGGGTCTCTGTGGGGAGAGGGGCAGCCGGGGCAGGTGGCTGAGGTCAAGCCAGGAGCACCGTGGAGGGAAGGACGGGGTTCTTAGGGGCGCGGCGGGGCCTGGCCGAGGCGTGTGCTTGTGCACAGGAAGCTGTGGGAGGCAGCAAGGCCCGTGGGGGGACCATCTGCCATCGCAGGCCTCCTCCAGCCGCCCCCTCTGCAGGGGACACTGCCCATCACTGGGGCCCATGGCACCGCCCGGGAGGAGTGGGACTGGCACTTACAGCAGGCCTGGGCCGTGGGCTCCCACGCTGGGAGCCCGCACATTCGGGGTGCTTGTTTAAAATGCCATTTCCACCCCCCCCCCCCAATCCCCACTCAGTGAGTGGAAGGTGCAGTCTGTCCCGTGTGTAACAACATCTGGAGCACCTGCAGGGAGGGGAGGGAGTGTGCCTGTGCGGGCAGGGTCGGGGTTGGCACCGAGGAGCCTGGCACTGCTGCCGCTGAGTGGGGCAAAGGACAGGCCGGCTCTTTCGGAAGCAATTAGCCTAGAACAGCGCGATCCGAGTCATTGAAGGCCTGGGGAAAGCTGGCTTCCTCCTCCCCTCTTGTCGGCTCGCTTGGCCCAGCTGCTGCGTCTGTGCCAGCACCTCCTGGCATGTCACTCGCCCGGTGTCCCGGGCAGAAGCTCTCCTCGTGCCCTTGCCTGGGGGGCCAGGCCTGCCGCTGGCCAGGACCAGGGTCCTCCGGTCTGCAGAAGGCTTCTCGTGTCGGTGTCTTGTAGCCGAGGACATTTCAGAGCCGTGTCACGGCCGGCTGAGGAGCTAGAGGCCGTACGGCTCTGGCTGAATTCTGCTGGGGAAGCAGCAGGTGCCGTGGCCGGTGGCAGAACCAGGCCCGGAGCCGGGAGCTCAGCATCCGGGCTCCGCCACCCCACCTGAGCCCCCTCTGTGCCGGGCGGAGGGAACTCCGGTTCTACACCTGCGTTCCGTTCCTTTAATAATAAAAACGTGCTCTGTCTTATCTTCGTTTGCAAAACAAGGGAGCAGGATTAGAGGATCTTTCTGGAAGGTCCTTTGGAAGGAAGAATTGCCTGCTTCGTGCACGAGCAAGGACTCCATAGTTACTCACCGGCTTTGTCACCAGCTTCATGCCCCTTCCTCGCCCTCCGTACCGTCTTCTCGGTGTGTGCTGGGACCCAGCCCCGAGAACACTGCCGATTCCAAGGTTTCTTAGCAAGCTCCCACTTTTTTTTTTTTTTTTTTTTTTTTTTTAACAATTTGCTTCTGGATTTTCCCCCCCTCTGAAATCTCTTTCAAACATTTATTAAGAATATTTTTCAAACAGGAAGGCCTTAACCGCAGCAGCAAAAAGCCCGCTGGTTGACTAATAGCAACAAACGTTTGCCGATCATCCGCATGCCCGCGACCTACGTTTTGAAATATATTTATACGTATCTTTCACTTATTTTTAAAGAAGGTATTTCTGAGCTGAGATATGTGTATAATTTTGTGGTTTTCAAGTACTTTCACAGATCTCTCCGTATTTCATTAAAGTATTTATAAGCATAAGTCCTCATTCCTGTTCACTGGCCGAGGGGGAGCCTCATGCAGCTCTTTTTGGTTGAGAACCATGGTGGCCCAAGGCTGTGAGTGACTTCTCTCCGAAGCCGTGCCCTTTCCGGCTGTGTGACCGTGGGCAAGTTACTTTCCCTCTCTGTGCCTCCCGGGCGCCGGGGAGGCTCCAGGGGCCCTGGCTTCTCCAGGGTCAGAGCCCACCTCCGAGGCCTGGGGGACGGTGAGGGCCTGAAAGGGAAACTTCGGGGGCCGCAGAATAGGAAACGGACAGAGGCACAACTGGCCAGTGTTTGGATGCCTTCCCAGCTCTGGGCTGTGGGTCAGCCCTGATCCTTGTTAGGCTTGGCGGCCACAGAAATGTCCTAGTTGAAAACAACTTGTAAATTGGGCTTTTGGCAAGAGTTCCAGGCTCTGCAGGATGATTGAAGAGCAATCATAAGATCAAAAAAGAAAAATAAATCCCAGCCAATAGTAAACTAAGCGCGTTACTCATCGCCAAGCAATTTCAAAAGCAAGTTCGTAAAAGCCAAGAAGAGTTCTATTGAGTGGGGGAATGTGGGTGCCTTTTAACTCTGCTCCCAGGAGGGTGGGGCCGAGGGGAGCCCGGGGCAGGGTCTGCGGGGCTGGGAATGGCCGGCCATCAGCTCTGCCTGGCGGAGCCCCTTTCTCCCGCCTGCCTGCCCCCCAACCCCCGCTGGGCAGGTTCAGAGCTCCTAGTCAGAGGTCTGCAACCCTTGTGTGTGTGTGTGTGTGTGTGTGTGTGTTCTGGCTCCAGTTAGAAGAAGCTGATCTGGATTTGAAACCTGAGTGTTTCTCCTCGGGGCAACCCCTCCCCCCCGACTTCCCAGGTTTGGGGTGCTGTGCAAAGGAGAGAGAGTACAGCCCAATTCCAGCCTTGCATGCAGAGCTTGGGTTCAAATCCAAGTCCACGGGACTCCGGGTTCCCAGCAGAAGCTCAGGCGTGCGTCTCTGGAGGACCGGCAAACCCCAGAGTCTTGAAAGACCAAGCTGTCGGGGAGATCCGAATCCCACATCATCCGAGAGGAGACGCAGCGAGCGCCGCCCGCCGAGCGGCAGGCCTTTGGTCTCTGCAAAGGGAAGGGGCGGTTCTGCAGCAGGCTGTCCACCCTTGCCCTGGGTGGCCGGCAGGACCAGCAGCCTGCATTTCATATACCAGGGCCGCTCTGGGTATAGCACCACCCACTGGAAAACCAGAGGAACTTTCCAATAAAGTGATGTGCGCTCCCCTACTCCGTCCTGATCAGACTGCTCCCTGCCCCCGCCCACCCCCGGGCTTCTGCCCCGTCTACCAGATCGTCCCCATGGGTCTCCTTCAAGTCCAGTTCTGTGTTCTCTGATATTTCATTTTTTTAATTAAAAATATATTTTATTAATTTTTTACAGAG
The DNA here is from genome assembly GCA_963924515.1 of Vespertilio murinus. NCBI lineage: Eukaryota > Metazoa > Chordata > Mammalia > Chiroptera > Vespertilionidae > Vespertilio > Vespertilio murinus. The sequence continues at coordinate 4,697,205 of OZ004719.1, read as the reverse complement.
AGGAAGGGAGAGGGATAGAGAGTTAGAAACATCGATGAGAGAGAAACATCGATCAGCTGCCTCCTGCACACACCCCACCGGGGATGTGCCCGCAACCAAGGTACATGCCCTCGACCGGAATCGAACCTGGGGCCCTTCAGTCTGCAGACCAACGCTCTATCCACTGAGCCACACCGGTTTATTACTGCTCCTGTTTCAGGAAAATGTCTTGCCTCCGCGTGGGTTGCCCCCTACTCCTTGCTGTCTTCATCTTCCCCGCTCCCCCACCCCCCAGGGGGCCAATGCCTGCCGCTGCTCTGCTCGCAGCCCAGAGTCTCGGAGGATTTGGGGACAGGCCCGTGCAGGGCGGAGGTGGGGGAGAGGAGAGCAGGGGCGCTCCTTGGCACTCTCCCTGGGCCTCAGAGGGTAGATGGGTCGGCAGAGGCCCAGCTGCAGATGGAGACAGAGGCTCCTCCCCCTGTCACCGCAGCCAGCGGTGCCGGCCGTGAGACTGACCCCTCCGACCCTCTCCCAGGAGGGGCTACCTACAAGCCTACCGCAGGGAATCCAACTCCGAGCACAGGGTTTCCCCAAGGGCCCCCAGCAGTAGCTTGGGAGCGGGGAGTTGGAACAAGTGCCCTGACCCTAACCCTAACCTTGTGCCTTTACCCTAACCCTAACCCTAACCCTAGGGTAGACGCAGCCTCACGCCGGGACGCACAGCGTGGCAAGCAGAGTTCAGGCTTGTTTGATCCTTGACCACGGGAGGCTGTCGTGCACACCCTGCCTCATGCCGGTGGTGGCCTGGCCCGGGGCCCCGGGCACCTGCGGCCGAAGGGTGCCCGTGCTGCTGCGTTATCACCGATGTACTGGCTCTTGGGTCTGGGAGGTCTTGGCGGCACCCTACAGGCCCATACACCCCAGGCCAACCCACAGTCCCCTGCTCCGTCCCTGCTCGCTGTACAAGGCTCCGTGCCCAGCGCTGCCTGGGCGCCTCAGTGCTGCTGGGGGCGGTGGGGTAGGATTCACGCCCAGGTATCCCGTCTGCCTTGGCTGCTGGAGCCCCCTCTGTGAAGCATCCAGATGTGTGGCCTCCTCCTCCCCCCTCTCTGCCACGTCCTGGCTGTGTGCACAGGTACCTGGCCCGGCTGCGTGGGACCGGGGTCAGGTATGAACCGGGACTGATGCTCACCGGCGTGCCGTCTTTGTGTGAGTCAGGGACAGGCGGGCCCTCAGCGCAGGCGCAGGCCTGTTAACTCACAGAACCGATGGCGTCGCGGGGGAGAGGAAGTGTGGCCCTCCCTCCAGGTGGCTGCAGCTGGGCGAGACCGCGTTCCTGGGTGGAGGCCGGGTTTCAGCTCCCACTTGCCCCTTGACTGGCAGCCCTTTGCAGTTCCCAACTTGTCCATCGGGTGGCGGTACCGAGACCTTAGACTTCTGTCTCAGCTCCTGGCCGGGAGCAGCCTCGCCAGGCACCCATGCTCACCCTCTTTCATCCAGTCCCCTCCTCCTCTCTGCCCTCTGACCTCTGCCAGTCTGTTCCATGTTTCAATAACTTGAATTGTCTTATTTCACCGGGCCTATACCATAAATATAGTGTGATGTTAGCTTTAAAAAAGACGTTTTCTCAGTGGACTCCAGGAATGTTTCTGTTCCGAGCTCAAGATGTGTAAAAAACTCAGAATGGCAAATCCTAACGTATTGTGACAAACATTAGAGGGCTACGTAGAAGGCCAGCACTTGTGTGCGTGCATGGCCAACACGGAGTCAGGATTCTTTAGTCTTGGAGGAAGGAGCTTTCAGACTGGCTGGCCTACCAGTGACAGGTGCCCACTGAAATTCGGTTTGAGGGGCACCACTCTGGGTGTAACTGGCATCTGAGCCCTGGGGACTCTGCGCCCAGAGGCGAGAAGGAAGGAAAGGGAAAGGAGAGGAGACCCTTAAAATATATATACACACACACACACACACACACACACACACACAGGGAGGGAGAGGGATAGAGAGCTAGAAACATCAATGAGAGAGAAACATCGACCAGCTGCCTCCTGCACACCCCCTACCAGAGATGTGCCCGCAACCAAGGTACATGCCCTTGACCGGAATCGAACCTGGGACCCTTCAGTCCGCAGACCGGCGCTCTATCCACTGAGCCAAACCGCTTTTGGCTTTTTTTTTTTTTTTTTGCGATTCAGATTTATTTCCCGAGTGCACTGTCTACTCCCTCGGACCGGCCGAGGTCTGAACGCGGTCGGGGAGCCAGGCGAGCCCAGCCCGGCGTCCGGCGTCCTGGGGCGCAGCCCCGGCCCTGCAGCCCCGCGGCTCGGGGCGGAAATGCCCTGGGCCAGGCGCTCCCCCGCCGCCCGAACGCCGCGCTCCCGAGCCTCCCGCGGCCACGTCATCAGGAGAACTCCGCGGCGATTGGGTAGTTGGTGGGGCGGGGGCGGGGCGAAGAGGGCGAGGGGCGGAGCCTCCGTCAGGCCCCACCCCCGACCCGGGCCCGGTCCAGCTTTCAGCCCCGCTCTGCTGGAGTGCCGCCTGCAGGCGGGAACGCTGACCATGGCCATGACCCTGGGTTACTGGGACATCCGAGGGGTGAGGGGGGTCCCCGGCGGGTGGGCTGGAGCCGGCGGGCGGGCGGGGAGGGGCTGAGCAGCGGCAGTCGGCTCCACCTGAAGGTTCCCCAGGGCTGCCTGGAGCCCTCCCCCTCCCCCCATTACCACCTGTCCTCTGGCGGGCCAGGGCGAGGGCCAGGGCCAGGGCGAGGCGCCGGCGCGGGCCGGGGTGTCTGTGTGTTGGGGGGACGGACGGGGTTGCAGTTGCAGCGGAGCGCGCCCTGGGTCGGGCCCTGGGACTCTGACCTCTGCGCCGCCGCCCCTGCAGCTGGCGCACGCCATCCGCCTGCTCCTGGAGTACACAGACTCCAGCTACGAGGAGAAGAAGTACTCCATGGGGGACGGTAATGGCACCCTGTGGCGGTCCGACCTGGGCCCAACTTCTGCTGATTTGGTCCCAAGAACCCGGGCCGGCCACCTGTGGCTCCCCTCTGCCGCCCTCCACTGGCCGGAGCAGGAACTGCACCTTCCTTCACCCTCTGAGGGTGGACCTTGGCTTCAGGCAGGGCGGAGTGGGGTTGTGGGGTGGGGAGCCATAGGGAAGGATGGCTGGGCCCCTGTGTCAGTAACTGCGATGGCTCCCCGGGGTTTGCCCACACTCATGAAGGCCTGGTCCATGTGGGTGCCTGGTTCTTCTCAGCGTTCTTTCCCCCAAACCCCGGGAGAGACTCAGTGCTCAGATTCCACACTCCCCTGCTGCTCAGGGGCCCGGCCACTGGCTCCCTGGTGGGTCCCCGGGAGAGAGGGCTGGCCCGGGGGGTGGTCCCTTCACTCCATCTTCTCCACCACAGCTCCCGACTTTGACAGAAGCCAGTGGCTGAGTGAGAAATTCAAGCTGGGCCTGGACTTCCCCAATGTAGGTGCAGGGAGAGGGGGCGGAGTGGGCGCAGGGAGCCTGCCTCCACTCTGGGGCCTCCTTTCCCGGCTCAGACAGAGGCTTTGGGGTCCAGGGCCTCTGCTGAGCCCCAGCTCCTGGTTCTTGTCGCTGCTTCCCCACGTCCCTCTGTGGGCAGCCATTCCTTCCTGTGGCAGCACACCTGCTCACGGGCCACACCCCGAGCCCAGGCCTCACCTCTGCCCCGATGCAGGGAGGTGCAGGGAGGGTCTTTGGGGCAGCCTGTGGCCTGACCTGCCTCTGTCTCCCCCCTCAACCCCCCTTCGCCCCCCATACTCCCTAACCCCACCCCCGCAGCTGCCTTACTTGATTGACGGGACTCACAGGCTCACCCAGAGCAACGCCATCCTGCGCTACCTTGCTCGCAAGCACAACCTCTGTGAGTGGGGCTGGGGTGGTGCAGGGGGTGGGGCGGGCCTGGGCCTGGGCCTGGGCTGGTGGGGTGGGAGGCTGAGGGGGAGCCCCCGTTGTGTCAATAGGCGGGGAGACGGAAGAGGAGGAGATCCGCGTGGACATGCTGGAGAACGAGGCGATGGACACGGCCAATCAGCTGGCAAGGGTCTGCTACAGCCCCGACTTTGTGAGTGCCTCCTGCTGATCCCGATGGGCAGGCTTTGACGGGAGCTTAGACACTCTGTCACGTCGGCTCTGGTCCTGCTCGCCATCGCACTCCTCGGAGCTTCTGATCCTCCAGCTGGTCCCTGTCCGGCCGGCACAGTGACCCTCAGAACCCCTCGTGCCTCACATGCCACCTCACACCCGGCTCCCCTCAGTCTTAGGACAGAGCGCAGACCCCCGGGCTCTGAGCCGAGTTCCTAACGGTGTGTGAGCTTGTCAGCCCCGCCCCGCCTCCTTGACACCTCTGGGCATCAGCACACTTTCCCAGGAGGCAGCGTGGGGCGCCCACAGGGCCCCTGTGCACCCCACTCCTTCCTCTCAGGTTCCCCCCGTCTGTCCAGAAAGTGCTCACGTGTCCCTCTGTCACCACCCGCTGGGACGCCCTTCCCTGGGCCACGTTAGCTCGTGGCACCTCCCTCTCTGACCAGCCTCTGGGCCCGGCTCTGAGGTCCTCCCGCTCCCGGGTGTGGCCGTGCGGGTGTGGAGAGGAGAGGAGACGGGGTCAGGCACAGGCTGGGGTCTCTCTGTGCTCCCCGCTGCCCGTCCCAGCGGGAGGGGGTCCCCAGGGGGCGTCTAGTGACCACAGAGCAGCCTGGGCACTGACCCAGGTGCGCTGGGGACCAGCCGCCCACCGTGTCCGGCCCTGGGCGGCCTGCCCTCTGCCCAGGGCGCCCCGGCCCGGGCGGTGACCCCCGCTTTGTGCCTCAGGAGAAACAGAGGCCCGAGTTCTTGAAGGTGCTCCCCGAGAAGATGAAGCTCTTCTCACAGTTCCTGGGGAAGAGGTCGTGGTTCGCAGGGGACAAGGTACGGGGAGGCTTTGGGGTGGGGGAGCGGACGTGTCCCCGCTTCGGAGTTCGGCGCCCACTCCCCTCCCCGTGCCCGCCCGCAGCTCACCTACGTGGACTTCCTGGCCTACGACGTCCTAGACCTGCACCGCATCTTTGAGCCCACGTGCCTGGACGCGTTCCCGAACCTGAAAGACTTCATCGCCCGCATCGAGGTGACCCCACTGCTCCTCCTCCTGTGTTATCTCTCTAGTCTCCTCTTACTCTTTTTAAAAAAATTCATTGTTATTAATTTCAGTGAGAAAGGGAGAGGGAGAGAGATAGAAACATCAATGATGAGAGATAATCATTGACCAGCTGCCTCCTGCACACCCCCCACTGGGGACGGAGTCTGCAGCCCAGGCATGTGCGCTGACGGGAATTGAACCCTGACCTCCAGGTTCCACCACTGAGCCACGCCGGCCCAGCTGCCCCGTATTCTTGATGCTTCTCTAGTCCTGGGGCTAAAATGAAGCATAGCTGGCATTCACGGAGGGCTTGCTTTATGCCAGGATCTGTGCTCAGCGTGTTACATATATTGAGTTTAATTTAACCTTTAGTACATTCTATGTGGTAGAAGATTTACTAGCTCCCTTTAACAGATAATGAAATGAGGCCGAAAGGGTAAGGCGTTTGCTCAAGGCCACAGAGCCAGTCCCCTGGGTCACAGCCCCGGCACCGGGGCTTCCGAGGGCAGCAGGCAGGGACCCCGGCACGGGGCTTCTGGGGGCAGCAGGCAGGGGCCCCCTTTCCTGTGCCAGGAAGGCGCGCTCAGGCCTCCTCCAGCCTGCATGCCGCAGCCCCGGACTTTGTGGAGGAAGCAGAGGGTTCCAGGGTTGGTACGGGGACAGCAGTAGAGTTGCGATGCGGCGGGAATGGTATTAAGTCCCACAGACACAGACAGAGTCTCCTCCCTGTCTCCAGCCGGCTCTGTAGCTGGGGCGCCCTCGGGCCGTGCTGAGGGCTCCGGGCTGTCGGCCTGGGATCTGTAGTGTGGTTGCCGCTGCAGAAGGATGTTACCTTGACACCTTCTGTGGAGGGCACTTTCCTTCCTGCCCCTCTCCCCTTCTCCTCTGCAGTCACACAAGGCATGTCTCCCAGATGAGGTGGCACATTTATTCTCCGTTACACTCACTGACGTGCCCCCCCTCCTTCTGTATGAGGCACTGTGACAGGCACACGAGGATGCAGGGGTGACCCAGCCCTGGCACCCCCTCCGGGGTCTCAGTGAGGAAGTGCAGAGTCCCCGCTGGGTGGTCCTGGGGTCCCACGTGGGTGGTGCAGGTGCAGGGCCAGGACCTCACCTCGCAGCTCATCACCCGTTACCTTAGTCAGCTCACAGGTGATCAATCAAGTCTGCTTTGCCCGGTGGTGTGGCTCAGTGGTCAGGCATCGACCTATGACCCTGGAGGTCAGGGTTTGATTTCCAGTCGGGGCACGTGCCCGGGTCGTGGGCTCAGTCCCTGGTGGGCGGGGTGCGGGAGGCGGCCCATCAGTGATTCTCTCTCACCACTGATGTTTCTATCTCTCCCTCTCCCTGCCTCCCTGAAATCAATACAAATATATCGAAAACAAATAAAGTGGGCTTGATCCCAGATTTGGGAATGTGAGGCCCAGACTTTTCAGCTCGCAGCCTGTTTCCCTCTCCCCTCCCCGTCAGGAGGTCTGCTCTGCCAGCCAGTTCCCAGCGGCTCTGGTTCGGGTCCAGGGCCATCAGCCTGGGATGTTACACAAGAGCTGGCGGACTGACTGGCGGGAGGGATGGGGCACAGCTGTGGGCCGCGGCCTGCGGCCTGTGGGGGCCCGGCCTTGGCTACAGGCCGTCCCAGGCCCCCCGAGCCCTGCAGAAGCCACGGGTCCCTGTCTGTCCGGGGAACGTGGTGCTCACACACACCGTGTGTCCAGGGCCCGGTGGGCTGAGCCGCCCAGGGCGAGGCAGGTCACGGCCCCGTGGGACTGGGCTCGGGAGCCAGGCCCCGCACTGGACTTTCTCCTTAAGGGGCCTCTCAGGGCCCGGCTCTGCTGCTCCCCACCCCCTCTCAGCTTTCACCCCGTTTTGCTGAGTCACGGGTGAGCCCTGGCTGCTCTGCCAGCTGCCCAGGCACAGCCTGAGCCCTGGTTCTGCCTGGGTCCCCCCGGACCGCCCTGTGGGAAGGGACTGTGTGTGCAGACGGGAGGGTCAAGGCCTCCCGTGTGGGCGGGAGGAAGGGAGGCGGCAGAGCACAGGGTGTGGGAGAGCCAGGCTGCCTCCCAGCCCTGCCCACCCACAGCTGTGGGAGCGCTTGGAAGGGCTTCGGCTCTGCGTGCCTCAGTTTCCCTTCTGGTACACGGCGACGGCGGCAGAACCCATCCCGCAGGCCAAGCATGCCACGCGCGCCGCCCGCGGGCTGCCTGCCACGTTTATTCAGCCCGTGTTAGCCTTGCCGTTTGACAGCCGTGCGGAATGTTGTAAACCCGTTTCACAATCTCTTCTTAATGGCTCCAAGGCCCCTGGCACAGTGTGGGAACTGGGACTGGGACACCCCGCCCGTTACAGGAAATGGTGGGAGTGAGCTCAGCAGAACTGGGGACCCCAGGAAGACTCTTAGGCCAGGATCCTGGACGTGGAGTGTCTGCAGTGGGGCTGTGTGAGCCCGAGTGGGGGGTGCAGCAGACCCTGAGCTCTGGCCTCCCCCCCCCCCCCCCAGGGCCTGGAGAAGATCGCCGCCTACATGAAGTCCAGCCGCTTCCTCCCGGCGCCTGTGTACACGAAGATGGCTGTGTGGGGCAACAAGTAGCACCCTGAAGCGCAGGGCAGGGCACGGGCGCGAGGAGCAACCGGGACTGGAGAGCAGCTGGTCCTCCCTGAACCTGCGGACCCAGCTGTCGTGTTCTTTCCTCCCTTTCCTCCCTTCACCCCCACCCAGACCCCCAATCCCAGGCCACCAGGACCTTAGAGCTCCCCAGCACCCCCTGTGCCGTGAAGGCTCCCCCGACATTGCCCTTCCGGCACAGGGCCAGTCGGACTGACCGCCCTTTCGGGGATTGCTCTGTTGTGAGGAGCCGACTGGACCCCTGGCCTGTGGGGCTCGGCCCTGAGCTCCCGCCTCCGCCCTGCAGGCAGCAGTGCCGGGGAGCAGCCTCTGCTCCCGCCCGGCCCGCGCCCGCACCCCCGGGAAGCCTGCCCCCACCCGCCGCGGCCTGTCTGGTGCCCTCCTGGCCACCCAGCGCGCTCCCCAGCAGGCCCTGCTGCGCCCCAGGGTCTGCCCGGTGAGGCTGGCAGCGGCGGGGCCCTGGGGAGCCTGGGCGAGACGTCTTGTTCCCGTTTCCGACACCTTTGGAGCAGGACACGCCACGGGCTCTGGAACATCTTCCTGTGGAGGCGGTTCTACGGGCCACAGAGCACAGAGGGACTTCGAAGGCCGCCTGGGCCACTCAGACCCAGAGCACGTGTGTGTGTGTGTCAGGATCCAGGCTTGGGGCTGGAATCTGTGGGCCTGGGCCGCTGAGGGTCTGCCAGGCCCACACTGCGCTCCTGCGGGGTGTCCCCGGGCTCCCGACGGAGCTCCCCACCCCCCACCCCCTTCTGATGCCTCTGCAGCAGCGCAGGCAGCTGGGCCCCCAGAGGCCACCTCTTCCCGCTGCACTCCCACCCCCGCACTCCCTCACGCCCTGTGTGACCACCGGTCAGCTTTGGGGGTACCCAGGACACTTCGGGGGCTGCGTGCAATTCCCGGCCTCTTTGCAGGGGCTGGTTCTGGATTTCAACAACTGTAACCATAAAGCCAATTGATTAATTTTCATTTGATTCTTGTTCAGTTTTTTAAATTTCAGAGGGAGGACGGGAGAGAGAGAGAAGCATCAGTGATGGGAGGGAATCCTTGATCGGCTGCCTCCTACATGTCCCCCGTCTCCCCCCCCCCCCCCCCCACTGGGGATTGAGCCTGAAACTCAGGCATGTGCCCTGATGGGGAATCACAGGTCGCCGCTCAACCACTGAGCCACACCAGCTGGGCTTCATTGGATTCTCGCTCTTAGCCACATGACTTAGGAGCTGGGTCCTCCAAAGGCCAAACAGGGAGCACGGAGACCCCGTCTCCTTCCTTCCCTGCGTCCTTGCCCTGGGTGTCCCTCCAGGATTCCAAGGTCCGGAGGCGCTTTCAGACTGGCCGGCCTGCCAGGTGCTGTTGAAACGGACTTGAGGGGCCAGGCTGGGGGCAGCTGGCAGCTAGCGGACTCTGCAGCTGGGGGGGGGGGCGGTGCCTGGAGGGGAAAAGAGGGGGGGCCTGTGTTTTGTGATTCAGATTGGCGGGAGGGAGCCTTGGGCTCCCAATTCCCCGGCCGGCGGCGGGCACGTCCCGCTCCACCGCGGCCCTGGAATGGGGTGGAGTGGACGGGGTGGTGTGGGGTGAGGGCCGGGGTGGTGGGGTGAGGGCGGGCTGGGGGCGGGGACGGGGCGGGAACCAGGGTGCTGTGCGCAGACAGACCCGCCCTTCCGCAGACCGAGCTTAATCCCCGAGCCCGCTGCCCACAGCGCCTCCGCTCCGAGCGAAAGCCCGCACCATGGCCATGACGCTGGGGTACTGGGACATCCGAGGGGTGAGCGGGGGCCCGGGGCGGGGGCGGGGGGGGGTAGGGGGGGGACGGAGCCGGCGGGCGGGCGGGGAGGGGCTGAGCAGCCCGGGCCGGCCAACCTGAGGGTCCCGGGGCCGCCTGTCCCCGGGCGGGTGCGGGCTGGGGTGTCCGTGTGTTGGGGGGACGGACGGGGCTGCAGTTGGAGCGGAGCGCGCCCCGGGTCGGGCCCGGGGACTCTGACCTCTGCGCCGCCGCCCCTGCAGCTGGCCCACGCCATCCGCCTGCTCCTGGAGTACACAGACTCCAGCTACGAGGAGAAGAAGTACTCCATGGGGGACGGTAATGGCACCCTGTGGCGGTCCGACCTGGGCCCAACTCCTGCTGATTTGGTCCCAAGAACCCGGGCCCGGCCACCTGTGGCTCCCCTCTGCCGCCCTCCACTGGCCGGAGCAGGAACTGCCCCTTCCTTCACCCTCTGAGGGTGGACCTTGGCCTCAGGCGGGGAGGTGGGGGGCGGCTGGGCCCCTGTGTCAGTAACTGCAGGCTCCCCTGGGTTTGCCCGAACTCATGGAGGCCTGGTCCATGTGGGTGCCTGGTTCTTCTCAGCGTTCTTTACCCCAAAACCCGAGGGAAAGACTCAGTGCTCAGATTCCACCCCTAACTGCCCTCCCCTGCAGGCCTGGTCCCCCTACACTGCACTCCCCTGCTCAGGGGCCAGGCCACTGGCTCCCTAGTGGGTCCCCGGGAGAGAGGGCTGGCCCGGGGGGTGGTCCCTTCATTCCATCTTCTCCACCACAGCTCCCGACTTTGACAGAAGCCAGTGGCTGAGTGAGAAATTCAAGCTGGGCCTGGACTTCCCCAATGTAGGTGCAGGGAGTGGGCGGAGTGGGGCGCAGTGGGCGCAGGGAGCCTGCCTCCACTCTGGGGCCTCCTTTCCCGGCTCGGACAGAGGCTTTGGGGTCCAGGGCCTCTGCTGAGCCCCAGCTCCCTGGTTCTTGTCGCTGCTTCCCCACATCCCTCTGTGGGCAGCCATTCCTTCCTGTGACAGCACACCTGCTCACGGGCCGCACCCCGAGCCCAGGCCTCACCTCTGCCCCGATGCAGGGAGGTGCAGGGAGGGTCTTCGGGGCGGCCTGTGGCCTCCTGACCTGCCTCTGTCTCCCCATCCCGCTCCGCCCCTCACCCCTCTCCTCTCCGCAGCTGCCCTACTTGATGGACGGGGCTCACAAGCTCACCCAGAGCAACGCCATAATGCGCTACCTTGCTCGCAAGCACAACCTCTGTGAGTGGGGCTGGGCGGGTGCAGGGGTGGGGCGGGCCTGGGCCTGGGCTGGTGGGGTGGGAGGCTGAGGGGGAGCCCCCGTTGTGTCAATAGGCGGGGAGACGGAAGAGGAGAAGATCCGCGTGGACATGCTGGAGAACGAGGTGATGGACCTCCGGATGTTCAACATCAGGACCTGCTACAGCCCCGACTTTGTGAGTTCCCCCCGGGAGGCCTGGCGGCGTGGGGAAGGTCGCAGGCTGGACCTTTGCGTCCCATCCGCGCTCGTCCTGCTCGCCATCGCACTCCTCGGAGCTTCTGATCCTCCAGCTGGTCCCTGTCCTGTCGGCAGAGTGACCCTCAGGACCCCTCGGGCCTCACGTGAAACCTCTCACCCGGAGCCCCTCAGTCTTCGCACAGAGCGCAGACTCCTGCGCTCTGGGCCGAGTTCCTAACGGTGTGTGGGCTCGTCAGCCCCGCCCCGCCTCCTTGACACCTCTGGGCATCAGCACACTTTCCCAGGAGGCAGCATGGGGCACCCACAGGCCCCCATTCCTTCCTCTCAGGTTCTCCCCGTCTGTCCAGAAAGTGCTCACGGGTCCCTCTGTCACCACCCGCTGGGACGCCCTTCCCTGGGCCACGTTAGCTCGTGGCACCTCCCTCTCTGCCCAGCCTCTGGGCCCGGCTCTGAGGTCCTCCCGCTCCCGGGTTTGGCCGTGCGGGTGTGGAGAGGAGAGGAGACGGGGTCGGGCACAGGCTGGGGTCTCTCTGTGCTTCCCGCTGCCCGTCCCCGCTGGGAGGGGGTCTCCAGGGGGCGTCTAGTGACCACAGAGCAGCCTGGGCACTGAGCCAGGTGCGCTGGGGACCAGCCGCCCACGGTGTCCGGCCCTGGGCGGCCTGCCCTCTGCCCAGGGCGCCCCCGCCCGGGTGGTGACCCCCGTTTTGTGCCTCAGGAGAAACAGAGGCCCGAGTTCTTGAAGGTGCTCCCCGAGAAGATGAAGCTCTTCTCACAGTTCCTGGGGAAGAGGTCGTGGTTCGCAGGGGACAAGGTACGGGGAGGCTTTGGGGTGGGGGAGCGGACGTGCCCCCGCTTCGGAGTTCGGCACCCACGCCCCCCGCCCCCCATGCCCGCCCGCAGCTCACCTACGTGGACTTCCTGGCCTACGACCTGCTGGACGTGCTGCGCAGGTTCGAGCCCAAGTGCCTGGACGCGTTCCCGAACCTCAAGGACTTCATCGCCCGCTTCGAGGTGAGCCCCTGATCCTCCTGCTGCCTCCTGTCCTTTGTCTCCGTCCTCTCCCTGATGCCTCCCTCATCCGGGAGCTCACAGGAGGCTTACCGAGCTTTCCCCGAGGGCTTGCTTCATGCCGGGTCTGAGCTCCGCGTGCTGCTTGCACCGGGTGAAATGTCGTCGTTCAGACACTCCCTACGCGGGGACATTTTTCACGTCCATCTTAGGAAATGGAACGGAAAGGGGGGTCGTTTGCGCAAGGCCGCAGAGCCAGTCCCCTGGGTCACAGCCCCGGCACGGGGCTTCCGGGGGCAGCAGGCAGGGGCCCCCTTTCCTGTGCCAGGAAGGCGCGCTCAGGCCTCCTCCAGCCTGCATGCCGCAGCCCCGGACTGTGTGGAGGAAGCAGAGGTTCCAGGGTTGGTACGGAGGACAGCAGCAGAGTTGCGATGCGGCGGGAATGGTATTAAGTCCCAAAGACACAGACAGAGTCTCCTCCCTGCCTCCAGCCGGCTCTGCAGCCTGGGCACCCTCGGGCCATGCTGAGGGCTCCGGGCTGTGGGGCTGGGGTCTGAGGACACGTGCGGGGCCCCGCAGAAGCAGGTTTTTGTTGTTGTTAACCCTCACCCGAGGATAGTTTTTTCATTGATTTTTAGAGAGGGTGGAAGGGAAGACGAGAGAGAGAGAGAGAGAGAGAGAGAGAGATTGATTCATGTGAGAGAGACACATTGATTGGTTGTCTGTGGCCTGCACCCTGACCAGGCTGAGAATCAAGCCTGCAACCCAGGTACATGCCCTTGACTGGGAATCAAATCTGAGACCCTTCAGGATGGGGGCTGAGTCTCTAACCACTGAGCACACCAGCCAGGCAGACGGATTTTATCCTCACGACTTCTGTGGGCCCTTCCCTTTCCCAACTGTCTCCTTTTCCTTCTTTCCAGTTATCCAGGGTACTGCCTCGGAGATGCGGTGGCACATTTATTATTTTCAGCTGTATTCACGGACGTGCCCCTCTCCTCGGCGTGAGGCACAGGGAGGAGGCAGAGGTGGCCCAGCCCTGGAGCCCCCCTCCCCGACCGGGTCTCAGTGAGGAAGTGCAGGAGTCCCCGCTGGGTGGTCCTGAGGTCCCACGTGGGTGGTAGGGGTGCAGGGCCTGAGCCTCACCTCGCAGCTCATCACCCATTACCTTGGCCAACTCACAGATGAACAGGGTCGGCTTGATCCCAGATTTGGGAATGTGAGGCCCAGACGTTTCAGCTCACAGCCTGTTTCCCTCTCCCCTCCCCGTCAGGAGGTCTGCTCTGCCAGCCAGTTCCCGTCGGCTCTGGTTCGGGTCCAGGGCCATCAGCCTGGGATGTTACACAAGAGCTGGCGGGCTGACTGGCGGGAGGGATGGGGCACAGCTGTGGGCTGCGGCCTGCGGCCTGCGGGGGCCCGGCCTTGGCTACAGGCCGCCCCAGGCCCCCTGAGTCCTGTAGAAGCCACGGGTCCCTGTCTGTCCGGGGAACGTGGTGCTCACACACCGTGTGTCCAGGGCCTGGTAGGCTGCAGCCGCCCAGGACGAGGCAGGTCACGGCCCCGTGGGACTGGGCTCGGGAGCCAGGCCCCGCAGCTGGACTTTCTCCTTAAGGGGCCTCTCAGGGCCCGGCTCTGCTGCTCCCCACCCCCTCTCAGCTTTCACCCCGTTTTGCTGAGTCACGGGTGAGCCCTGGCTGCTCTGCCAGCTGCCCAGGCACAGCCTGAGCCTGGTTCTGCCTGGGTCCCCCCGGACCGCCCTGTGGGAAGGGACTGTGTGTGCAGACGGGAGGGTCAAGGCCTCCCGTGTGGGCGGGAGGAAGGGAGGCGGCAGAGCGCAGGGTGCGGGAGAGCCAGGCTGCCTCCCAGCCCTGCCCACCCACAGCTGTGGGAGCGTTTGGAAGGGCTTCGGCTCTGCGTGCCTCAGTTTCCCTTCTGACACGCGGCGACGGTGGCAGAACCCATCCCGCAGGCGGTTGTGTGGCGGTTGTGGACCTGTTTCCCAATCTCTAATGGCTACCGGGCCCCTAGCGCGGCGGTAACGGTGACCAAGACAAAGCGCCGTGACGGGAAATGGCAACATTAACCTAGCAGAGCTGGGAGCCCGGGGTTTGGCTGCCAGGGGAGCCTGGCCAGCATCCTGAGCTTGGAGGAGCGTCTGCAGTGGGCTGGGTGAGCCCCGGGGGGGCGGGGGGCAGCAGACCCTGAGCTCTGGTCTTCTCCGTCCTCCCTCGCCAGGGCCTGAAGAAGATCGCCGCCTACATGAAGACCGGCCGCTTCCTCCCCACGCCCGTGTACTCCAAGGCGGCCCAGTGGGGCAACAAGTAGTGGCTGTGAGTGCAGGGCCCGGGAGCGGGGGGCACCGGGGCGATCTGCGTTCTTTCTGCCCCCCCCAACCCCCTCCCCCCCCCCATACATACACATGCCTATTGACCCCTTCTCTGCTCCCAACCGTGCGGGCCCACCTGCCTGCCTGAGCCCCAGCACAGCCTGGTCCCACCTGCTCGTCTGTCATTCCCTCCTGGCCACTGGACCCAGGGCTGGCTGTGCTGATGTCTGGGCGTGTGTGTGTGTGTGTGCGTGTGTGTGTGTGTGTGTCTCTTTCCCCTCTGCTGTCCGCAGTGGCTGGGCTGTAGGGACGTACGTGTGGGGTGGTGGCAGGCAGGGTTGTAAGGTCTCTTGTTCATCTCTGTCTTCATGATCCGTGTGCCTCAGCCCCGGGTCGCTAAGAAGAGGGGGAGTCCGGGCCCGGGGCCTCCTCCGTCTCTGCATTGGTGGACCGCCCCCTGTGCGCCGGCAGGCAGGACGCTGTGCCACGGTTCGGGGGCCCTCGGGTGGGGAAGGGGCTTGAGCCGTCCGCTGCGGGCGTGGGATCCGGGTGGCCTGCCTTCTGTCCCCTGTCCCGGAAGTGTCCCTCGCCCTGTCCGCTTGCTCTGTGCTCCCACAACACGTCTCAATAAAGCGCACCCCACTGCACTGTGTCGTTTCACTTCCTCTCCCAACTCGGTCGCACATTCATCGAGGAGAGAATCCATGTCTCACTGGGCTTTTTACCTCCGACATCGATCGCACGCAACGAAATTTGGAAATCTGAATGATCTCTCGTGAGACCCTGGCGATCCCTACAGCCGTTCCCGGGATGAGAGCTGTGGATGCCGTTCCCCTGAGCAGCCGGAGGCGCAGAAGGAAGCACAGAGAACCTTCCAGGTCCGGGCCTGGGGAAGCAGCTGAGCTCGCCCTGACCTCAGCACTTCATAGGCCTCAGCTGCTCTTGAGTAACTGGCCCTGGGCCCCTTTTACTCAAGGCCTGCGTGGTCAGAGGAGGCAGGGGCTCTGGCGGGAGGACACCTGCACAGTGTAGGGCTGAGGGGGTCGCGGTGGGGTCAGCACGGGCCTCCAGCAGTGCCTGGGGAGGGGAGTTGGGCCTGGAAAAGGCTCAGCCTCGAGCCAACTCGTGTCGGGGGCAGCTCTGAAGAAAGGCTCGTTGGGCACCCGTCCCGGCGACCTCTGCCCTCGGCTGCCTTCTGCAGTTCGTCAGTAAACAGGGAGCCGCGGGGATCACGTGCCAGGTCACGAAGAAGTCGGTGATTGACTTAAAAAAGATAAAACTGGTAAGATAAAAGCTCGGCGGAGCTAACCAACGTTTACAAAGTGGGTAAGATAAAAGTTAAACTAGAAGCTGGTTAAACGTTAACTGAAGCAGGGAGCGGTATGGATAAAAAGAGGAAAGAACTGGAGATTAGGACTGACACCAGGATAAAAGATAAGCAGAGAGGATAAAAGTGTTAAATCCGAGTAAAACGGAGGTAGGGCCCGAACGCTGGCCCGTGCTCTCCGGAGAGGCCTACAGGGCGAATGTGTGTGGCTTTCTGGCTCACGCGGTCTCTGTCAACCAGTCATCACTGCAGGGTGAAAGCCCGCACACCGATGCAGAAGGGAATGGCTGGCCCTGGTGGGTTTGGCGCAGTGGATAGAGTGTGGGTCTGCGGACTGAAGGGTCCTGGGTTCGATTCCGGTCAAGGGCATGTACCTTGGTTGTTGCGGGCACATCCCCAGTAGAGGGTGTGCAGGAGGCAGCTGATGGATGTTTCTCTTTCATCGATATTTTTAACTCTCTGTCCCTCTCTCTTCCTCTCTGTACACATACACACACACACACACACACACACACACACACAGAAAAGAAAAAAGAAGTGAATGGCTGGGCCTGGGTCCCAACACAGGTGGCCTGCTTGCCAACTCCTGATCTAGAAGTGCAGCTGAAAAGGAATGCCCATGTTAAAGCCTAAATATTTGCTCTGAAATGCAACAAAAGAACAAAGTAACTCAATTCTTAAGCAGGGAAGGGCCTGGCCGGGGTGGCTGCACGGGGCACCCTCCACGCACTGAGGTCGCAGGTGGATTCGAGGTCAGGGCCCATGCCCAGGTTGCAGGCTCGATCCTTAGGCGGAGGGCGTGCAAGAGGCAGCAAATCCAAGTTCCACTCTCTCCCTCTCCCATCCTCTCTAAAAATCAATTTTAACATATTAAAAAAAAAGAGGGAAGATGTGGTAACGAAGGAATCAGTCACAAATGAAAATGATTTGCTAAACGTTGTGGTCAAAATGACAAATCTAGATATTTTATTTTAAAAATATATTGATTTTTTTTCCAGAGAGGAAAGGAGAGGGATAGAGAATTTGAAACATGGATGAGAGAGAAACATCCTGCACACGCCTCCTGCACACACGCTACTGTGCCCGCAACCAAGGTCCTGGAATCAAACCTGGGAACCTTCGGTCCGAAGGCCGAAGTTCTAGCTGCTGAGCCAAACCGGTTAGGGCAAAAGCTAAGTGCTTTAAGGTGTGGGCAGAAATAGCAGGACGCATGGTCTTCACACTGTTGGGGCGTGGGACCTGGCACCAGGTGTTAGGGGGTGGGGTGGGGTGGGGATGGGGGTGGGAAGTGTCAGACCAGACCTGGGTGCAGCAGCCTTGGTACCGGAGTCCTGGCTAGGAAGTCACTGGGCACCAAGACTCAAACTACACGAGAATATTCGCTTATGAAATCGCAGGTGGAAGCATGCTTCCTAGGAGCGGTGGCTCAGGACACGGGTCACAGAGGCAAAGGAGCGGCCCTTGGGCTTGGCGGTGGGGAGGTGACGTGACTGGCCTGGAGGAAGGGGCAGGCAGAGGCCTGGGGTGCTCGTGGGGGGGAGTGCTGGGTCCTGTGCTCAGGTTTCGGGGTGGAAATGTTAGGAGGGGCCCCAGGGGAAGATCTCACTAGAATATTCCGCAGCTTCCCAGGTGGTTCCTCTCAGGGTCTAAGTCTCCACTGAGGGGTGCCCACGCCCCGGGCGGGCGTCATTGTCCACTGCGGCTGGCCTGAGGTCAGCCCGGGGGCCACCAGTCTGGGGCGGAGCTGACACATAACTGAGGCCCAGAGGTCCTCTCTCCGCTAAGGTCAGGGGTCCAAACCGCGTGACCGGCGATGTGCCGGGGCAGTGGTCGGCAAACTCATTGGTCCACAGAGCCAAATACCAACAAGACGACGATTGAAATTTCTTTGGAGAGCCAAATTTTTAAAACTTAAACTTCTTCTAACGTCTTCCTCTCTGAAATCAGTAAATATATATATATTAAAACAAACCAAAAGAAGACAAGAACCACCCCAGCCAATTTGGCTCAGAGGCTAGAGTGTCGACCCGTGGGCTGAAGAGTCCTGGGTTCGAGTCCTGTCAAAGGCTTGTACGTTGGTTGCAGGCTTGACCCCCGGCCCCTGTTGGGTCGTGCAGAAGGCAACCAATCGATGTGTCTCTCTCATTTCAATATTTCTCTGTCTTTCTCCCTTCTCTCTCTAAAAAAAAATAGTGGGGAAATATCCTCAGGTGAGGATGAAAAGAGAGGGGAGGGGGTGGAGAGAGACAAGAACTAAGGTCTCATAGTCTCCCGGGCAACAAAGGCTGTTGGGCAGCCCTGGTCCCTGAAGTCACACGGGACGAGGCCCCTTCTTCCTTCCTTCCTTCCCGTGGCTCCTGTGTCTCGCAGGGTATCTCCGTTCCCGGGGGGGAAGTGAGGCCAGAGTTGCATAAGTCACAGTCGTCCACAGTCTGTTTTGAGGTTCCCACGTGAGGCTCAACCTGGACACGGGGTAGACCTACGTTTCCAAAGAATGCGTGTAGGTGGCCAACTGCAGTCCCTCCCACACCCAGAGATGGGGGTGTAAAAATTGAGCCCCAGGTTAGCGGAGACCTTGGGGTTAAACCAGCGGCTTAAGCGTGTAGGATCAAGGCTCAGGAATTCAAGATAAGATCTGATTCTCAGATACACCCCAGGGGAGCGGCATATCACTTCCTTGTTGCTCAAACAGGAAAAGCAGAATCCCTGGGAGGCCGGGGGGCTGGGCAGGGAGGCCAGCAGCCAGGAGGCGGGCCTACCTGCTTATTGGGAACAGACACCCCCAGGAGGTTCCTTCCCCCCCCCCCCCCCCACATGTCCCATGGGGTGTGCACGTGCCTCACCCCTGCTGCCTCTGAAATCCTGACCCTCACCAGAAAACCAATCCCAGGGCCTGTTCCTTTAAGGCCGAAGTGCAGCACCCCTGTGTGCCATTTAGAAATCCAGAGCCGCAGGCCTGTGCCTGAGCCGAGGGGTGGGAGGATGGGGGGGGGGGGGGGGGGGGAAGGAGGCAGCGCAGGTGAATTTAGGTGAATTAGCGAGGATTGCGTTCGGCTGCGTACAGGTCTGGCTAAGTAATAACAGACGCCTAAGGAGGGCAGATGCTGACTTCTCTTGGAAGGACAGATCTGAGGGTGGACAGCTAGGCACCGGTAACTCGGGCTTCCTAGGAGCCTTAAGGAGTTGGCTTCTGCACCGCCTGCTCCCTCTGGGGAACATTCGGGTCGGGATTTTGAAAACGGCAGGCTAAAAGCATAAAGTCGATGACCCCAATTCGTCCAATAGAAGACGCTAAGGCAGGGGTGGGCAAACTTTTTGACTCGAGGGCCACAATGGGTTCTTAAACTGGACCGGAGGGCCGGAACTAAAGCATGGATGGAGCGTTTGTGTGAACTAATATAAATTCAAAGTAAACATCATTACATAAAAGGGTACGGTCTTTTTTTTTTTTAATTCAATAGTTTTATTTACCGGATCCGGCCCTGCCCTAAGGGAAGGGGAGAGGGGAAAGGGAAAAGGAGGTGAGCTCTGTGATGTAGTCGGAAGCAGCCTGCACGCAGACTTGCAGAGAAACTGTTCTGCATTTATTTTCGAAGCTCATGGGATGCCCTCCTGTGGTGAGGTGATGCAGAAGGGATGTTGGGAAACAAGACTCCCATTTTTATTGACATCAGCCCATCTCTGCATTGGCTCTGGTCTCCGTTCCTCTGGAGACTGCACTTTCAGGTTGGCTGGCACCATGCCTTGTTAGACGCTGCCTTTCCAAGTCCTGCAGCCTGAAGGGGAGACCTTTCCTGAGGACAGACACAGACACCTGCCGGCTGCCACCTGCTAACTCAGGACCTGGGAGCGGACAACAGGAGGGGCGGGTCCTGATGGACCCAATTCCTCCTGTAAATGCCGGTGGTCATCCTCCTCCTTTAGCAGACCTGGCTGCTCCCACTTTGTGGGGTGGCCCAACAGCCCCCCGATAAAGCAGAGTCCTGGCCGAAAGGCCCACCTTCCGTGGCTCGTCCCGGTTGAAACAAACTTTGGAGACGTTATCCCGCAGAAGATACAGACCTGTTCTCGTGTCCTCACACGTCTACCTCGGCACACACGTGGTCCTGGGGAGCCCTCCGCACCCCAGGGACTCGCCCTTCTAACTGCCCCTGCTTGGCCCTCTGTCTCCACGTGGGGCCACACAGCGGTGCCTGCTCACTTGGAATTCAATCACACACACACATTCATTTAATCTCTTGTTCTGGATTTACTTTATTATTATTTTTCCCCCCACAAGGAGATAAGATTTAATTCTACAAATTTACAAGCCAAGACAAACTAGAAGTGAAATGTGGGAAATGAGCAGTTAGACTCGAGGCCATGTCACCGCAGCCCGGGCCGCAGCAGCCTGTCATCCGGGCAGGGGACCGGGTCTGACCCACAGGCTGCCTCCGCTCCTGCCCCTGGCCCCGCTGTTTCTGGGGTCCACTCTGAACCTCAGAACCTGAGGCTGAAGCCAGGGCCTGCGGCCAAGGCCCTCTGGTTGGTGGTGGTGAGGTGAGGTGGAAGCCGGTTTCCTTCAGGTCATCGTCACCAGCTGGTGTGGGTTTCATTTGATCTTTGAATTCAACCTTCGGGGGAGCAATGCCCATGGCATGAAGATTGGCCGGGCCCACCATACTGGCATTGCCAATGAGCCCTGGCTTTCAGGGCCGGCTGGGCTTGGATGCGGGCTTGTAGTTCAGCTGCTTTCCTTGCCTTCTCAGTGGCATCATTCATAAAGATGGCGGCCTGGGTGGGCTGAAGAGTGTTGCCAATTGGAAGTCGCTCTGGTTGGGAGGAAGAAGGAGTCTTTGGCTGGGGTGTCGGGCGGTTGATAAAGCTCAGCTGGTTTTTCCTCTTCCCGATTTGTCGTGCTGCTGTCTCGCTGATGTTTGATCTGGAGCTTAGTCAGCGTGCCAGGCTCTCTGAAGGAGGCCCAGGGGTCACTTCTGGCTCCTCTTCTACCTCCTCAAAACGGGTATCCGCCGCTTCTTTACTGCTGATGGTTCTGTGGAGATCTGAGAGTCATCACCAATCACTTCCTTCAGCTCCCATCACTGCTAGAGTAGGAATGTCTAGAGCTCCGGCCTTCCTCTACAGCCTCAAACACTTTGTCCACAAACCGCAGAGTAGAATTATCAAGAAAAGGTTTCAGATGGTCGGCAGCTTTCTTCTTGTCCATGCCCTTCCCCACACAGTTCAGTGCTGCTGTGACCACTGTGGGCTCGGAGAAACCCAGTGCCCTCTTCACCGCCTTCTCCGCCCGTGGTTTTAGCTCGTCCAGCTCCCTCATACGGTGCCATTGCTCAGAAACAGGAGGACAGAGCAAACGGAGTTCTAACTGCACCTCACAAACTTAGGCCCCTGAGACAGAGCGCGAACGTTAACGATCAGAATTTGTTAATCGCTTTATCTCTGCCTAATCCTCTTGCTCCTTCGGTTGCTTTTTTCCCCTGGAGAATCTCATCAAAGGTCTTCACTTTCCAAGAGTCCTTTTCATCACCCGTTGGAGTGAAGCTGCCCTTTGCCGACGCTGCAGCAGAGCCTGAAGAGAAACTGGGCCCGGCATGTGCCCTGAGCGTCTCTACATCCTGAGTGTGGGCGCGGGATGATGACGTCAGGGAGGACTGAAGCCGCTGGTTGGGCAGGGGAATAGGGCCCGTGTGTGTCACTTCCGGCTTCAGCGAGGTCTGATGACACGCATGCGCAGTGGAGCCGGTCTGGGTGCCCCCACCCCCGTGGCCCCTTGTCTCTTGTGGCCTGGTCGCCATCTGGGCCAGGGCACTGGTCGCTGGCGCCGCCCTGATGGCTCCTCCCCTGCAGTGTGGACCCCTCCTGGCGCTCGAGCTCCTTACACAGAGCAAGGCAGCCCCGCCAGGTGGTCAGTGGTTAGAGCGAAGTGCTCTGCCTGGGGGTTGGGAGGGGGGTGTGGTAATGGGGGTTGGATTCCTGGTCCAGTTGGGTGCCTGCAGGAGGCAGCCAGTGGTTCACTCCCACATTGTTTCTCTCCCTTCCTCTTCAAAAATCTACTTAAAAATAAGGGGGGAGGGCAGCCCTACCTGGCTTGACTAAGTGGATAGAACCAAAGGGTCCCAGGTTAAATTTTGGTCAAGGGCACATATGCGGTTGCAGGCTCAAACCCCAGGTTAGACTGTGCAGGAGGCAGCCCATCATGGATGTTTCTATCTCTCCTTCTCCCTTCCTCTTTGAAATAAAAGTAAAATTTAAAAATATATACCCATACTAATAAAAGGGTAATATGCTAATTAGACCAGGTGACTGGCCATCTTCCAGATATCTGACTTCCTTCCTGACTAAGCCACTGTGGTGGGGGCTGGGTGGTGGGGGCCGAGGCAGAGGTGGTTAGGGATGACCAGGCCAGCAGGGGATGTTGTGAAGCGAACTCGAGTGAATGACCACTGGAGCCCAGACCAAATTAAAATTTAAGGAGCCTTTATTAGCTGGCCAGCCAGCCAGCCGGTAGTGACTGCTCTGCCTTTCTCCACACAGGGAATCCAGAGAGCAGCAGCGACCCTTTGTGTAGGATGGCTTTTAAGCCCATTTACCACATCCTGTTTTTTGCAGAACACACAATCCAAGACAAAACAGTTTTTCCTAAGCTATGTCAGGATCATGCCATTGACAACCATATTATTCACAGGGTCATCCTGTTCTTCAGAAAGCTGACAGTGTTCTATCTTGCAAGGCCTATGTGCTGGGAAGGGGCCATGAGGCCATATCTCAAGGCCTGGCCTGGTGTCAGCACTGACAACTCTATCTGGGGCATAGTCCACAGCCTCTCTGGAATGGGAGTAGTAAGCATGCTCAAAAATTCCCACTCTCTAACAGGGAGGGCAGTGGGGGCAATCAGGCAGCAGGGGAGGGCAGTTAAGGGCCATCAGGTTGGCAGGGGAGTGGTTAGGGGTGATCAGGCAGGCAGGCAGGCAAGTGGTTAGGAGCCAACAATCCCAGATTTTGAGAGGGATGTCAGACTGCCAGTTTAAGCTCAATCCTGCAGGGACAACTGGTAGTCAGATATCCCCTGAGGGGTACCAGGTTGGAGAGGGTGCAGGCTGGGCTGAGGGACACCACCCCCATGCATGAATTTTGTGCAGGGGACCTCTAGTGTGGAGAGGGGCAAGACGACTTGTGTGGCTCAGTGGTTGAGCATCAAGCTATGAACCAGAAGGTCACGGTTCCACTCCCCCTCAGGGTCGTGCAGCAGGCAGCTCATCATTGATATCTCTCTCTCCTTCTCCCTTCCTCTCTTGAGACATGCCCGGTGCGGGATGGGGTTTGGGACCCGCTCCCAATGTGTCCCTGAGCTCCTAGGCAGGGGGCGCTGTCCAGGGCCAGGGCAGAGCCATCACCTGGAAAACGCACCAGCTGGAGGCCTAAGTGGGAAGGTAGCCCCGCCCCCGGCGCGGGAGGAGGAGCCTCTGCTGAGGGGTCAGGGGCCCTGCTGCCCACTGGCCCAGCCTGCCCCGGGCCCGGCCCCTCGCACCCCACAGGTGGGTCCTCTTGTTCTGGATTTAGAGTCACATGTGAGTCACCTGGAATTACGTTCACTGAGAAGCCCCAAAGAGCCCATCCTGCTGGGTTTCAGAGTTTTGATTCAGTTTGGCCTCAGCTGGGAGCAGCCCCACCACGGACTCACGTGACCCACCCTCCAGCCTCGGACGTCCCAGCTGGTGCTCAGCGCCTCCCTGACCCTGACCTTCGTCCAGATCCCAGCACTTGGACCTGAATGCTCTCTACGGGCATTCCTTCTGTGTTCTGTCGCCCAACCAGAACAGAGGGGAGTTTTAAAAAGGGCCTTGAGAGTGTTTAGCACTTGTTGAAGCAAACTCTTCCTTCGTCCCCATCCTCAGGAGAACAAAGGGGAGCCGTGTCCTCTGTGTGGGCCCCACACGCGCACGCGCACAGATCCACGGAAGAAGCAGGCCCCGCTCTCAGGCAGCTTATGGCTTAGTGGTGCAGACAGGCATTTACACCAGCAATTAAGACTTCAGTGTGGCCTGGCTGGTGTGGCTCAATGGTTGAGCATGGACCTATGAACCAGGAGGTCACGGTTTGATTCCCCGGTCAGGGTACATGCCCGGGTTGCAGGCGTGATCCCTAGTGTGTGTTGGGGGGAGTGCGTGTTGTGGGCAGGCAGCAATCAATGATTCTCTCTCATCATTGATGTTTTTCTCTCTCCCTCTACCTCTTTAAAATCAATCAACATGTATCTGTTGGCCTGGGGAGCCAGGGGAATGTTGTTGAGGATCAAACAAACCTCAGTGGCTTACTACACGGGTTTTAGGAACTGAAGCTTCAGGTCCCATGTGGTCAACAGGGCCCCTGCTGTCCGGGGTGGGAGACCTAGACTGACGGAGGCCTCAGCCAGGCACCTGCGAGCCGAGTCATCACGACTGTGGGAAGCTGATATGGCGGTGCTTTAGGGTAACTTGTTTGTACGTTTACCTAACACAGGTCTGCTTTAGGTGCTCTGGGCAGTGGCTTACTTCTCATGACAACCGGAGAGGGAGGGCTCATTGGTCAGAGGAGGCACGAGGTCCGGGGCCAGCCTATGGTGCCAGAGCCAGGATGTCCAGCCCCCTGCAGCCCCGGGGAATTCAGAAAGGCTGGAACCGGTGCCCAGGGCAGGGGCGGGCGGTACCCCCGAGAGAGGTCGCTGGACAGGAAGTAGAGCGATTTGAAGGGCTTTGTAAACTGGAGGCAACTCCTTCCCCAGAGGATTAAGAATCCCTTGAGCCAAAACCGGTTTGGCTCAGTGGATAGAGCGTCGGTCTGTGGACTGAAAGGTCCCGGGTTCGATTCCGGTCAGGGGCATGTACATTGGTTGCGGGCACATCCCCGGCAGGGGGTGTGCAAGAGGCAGCTGGTCGATGTTTCTCTCTCATCAACGTTTCTAGCTCTCTCCCTTCCTCTCTGTAAAATATCAATGAAATATATATATATATATATATATATATATATATTTAAAAAAAGAATCCCTTGATTGTACTTAAGCAGGAGAGTGACATGCAAAGCTGGCTTGAGAGGCAGACCCATGTCCACACACGTCAGTGGGCCCCACTGCACCCGTCTCGTTGATGACATAAGCTATTGCCTTCTGAGTCACATAAGCTCTTGCCTTCTGAACTGGAAATGCCTTAATCCAGCTGCTCAGCCTTCAGCAATGAATACAAATGAGCATCTCTAATGCTTTTTGGGGAATGGCTCCTAAAGCAAATTTTTTTTAAGCTCTCTTTTTTTAAATCCTCACCCAAGAATATTTTTCCATTGATTTTTTTTTTTTTTTTTTAAGGAGAGGGAAACACAGAAACATTGATGTGAGAGAAATACAGACTGGTTGCCTCCTGCATGCGCCCCAACCAGGGCCTGGGCCCGGGAGGAGCCTGCAACCGAAGTACGTGCCCTTGGCCAGAATCGAACCCAGGATCCTTTGGCCTGCAGGCCGACGCTCTAACCACTGAGCAAAACTGGCTAGGGCTCACCTTTCTTTCTAGTGCTCATCCTCGAGGCTTGGGCAAGACCCTCTACAGTAACCACTGAACGCAGCTGGGGGGTGGGGATGTCAGTGTTGCAGGGACTGAGCCACGACTTGGTAATAATTCTCTCCCATCCTCACCGTCCTCCCAGAGAAATCCAGTGGCCACAGTAGCCTAAGGGCTATTTATTGAGAGGAGCAGAGAAGCAAGCACACAGGTCCCCCGGGGCAGGAGGGGGCAGGAGGCTCAGCATATTCTCTTGCAGCCCCACAGGGCCATCTTGTTGTTGACGGGCATCTTGAAGAAGCGGTCGGACTGCATGTAGGCCGCGATCTTCTCCAAAGCCTGCGGGGAGCACGCCAGGCCTCAGCGGGGCCAGCGCGGCCGGACAGGCACTCGCCGCTGCCTGGCCCACCCCCCTTGGGGCACAGAAGCCGGACCCTTCCCAAGACGGAAAGGCCGGAGGTGCCCACCCAGGGATCCCTTGAGGCAAAAGCTGGTGTTGGGCACACCCACCACGGGGGGCCCCAGGGGGCCTGTGCGCGTGTCTGGGAGGGAAAGGAGTAGGGAGCATCCCGCACCTCAAAACGGCACATGAAAGCCTTCAGGTTTGGAAATTCCTCCAGGCACTTGGGCTCAAACATGCGGTTCTGGTCTAAGACATCGTAGGTGAGGAAATCCACAAAGGTGAGCTAGGGACACGGGGAGACGGCGAGACGGCGAGGTCAGGAGCGTTCACGAGCTCCTGCAGCCTCAGAGGCTCTTCCCCTCTCGCCTCCTACCTTCTCGCCCGCAAACCACGAGAATTTCCCCAGGAACAGGGAGAACTGCTTCAGCTGCCCGGGGAGCTGCTCCAGGTACTTGGGCTTCAGCTTTTCCTGGGGTGGGGGTGGGGAGAACAGCGTCGTGATGTTCACAGCCGAGGGGGTTGGGCCAGGGATGGACGCTCAGCCCCCCCCCCCCCCCCCCCCGGTGCCTCAGGTTGGATGGCAGGACGCACAGGGGGGTTTGGAAGGGAGAGGGCCACCGCCACCGTGTATGACAAGCAAACTGCCACCAAGTCAGAGCTCTGCTTCCTGTCCCGACGGCTCGGCTTGGTGGGAAGGTGGCAGGAGCGTGGAGTAACCCTGGTTTCCTCCGGCTCCTTCCCCTCATGCCTGCCTGCCTGCCTGCGGGGACACTCACATGGTCCGAGTTGTAGCAGATTCGGACCAGCTGCATGCGGAAGTCCATGATCTGGTTCTCCATGATGTCCACTCGGATCTTTTCTTCTTCGGTATCCCCACCTGCAGGCCAGACGACAAGCGATCACCCCTGGCATATCCGCCCCCAGAGAGCGGCCGGCCTCGGCCCCCCGCCCCACTCACACATGTTGTGCTTGCGCGCGATGTAGCGCAAGATGGCATTGCTCTGGGTGATCTTGTTCTTGCCGTCCATGAGGTAGGGCAGCTGGAAGGAAAAGGAGGCAGCTGGGACCGGCAGGGCCGTGAACAGGAGAGAGAAGGTGAGGAGATAGTGTTAGGAGGAAGAAGCTCTGAGGTAGAAGGTAGTGATTGGCCCCACCTGAATTTAGGCAAGTGCGTGTGTGTGTGTGTGTGTATGCCTTTAAAAAAACTTCCGCAAGTAAATTACACATATTTACACAATTTATAAAAACACTAAGAAAACAGTATTGTACCAGTAATATGTGCGTTAGTGAATCAAATAACAAGCAGGGGTAATAATTACCACAATGTCCAAGTATGATGGATGCACGTATTTATTTACAACACCTACCGCACATCCAACACAACACGGAAACGCCCGCTTTCTCGTGACAAGGCCACAGCCGTGGCCCGTGGCTCACACCCAGCGCCACTTGTTGCTCACATGCAGCACTTGCTGCTCACACACGCGCAGCAGCAGGGCCTGCTGACGTCAGGGAGTGAAAAGAACTCTCTCCTCCCAGTTCTGGAGCCCCTGGGGTCCGTCTGTCCTATCCAGGGGCAGAGCCCTGTAGTGGACGCCCCCAGGCCAGAGAGGGAAGAAGCGAGGGTCCAGGGGACCGCCCTCCTCCTGGCTCCCCTTCTCCCAAACCACCTACGTTTGGAAAGTCCAGGTCCAGCTTGAATTTCACATCCAGCCATTGGCTTTTGTCAAAGTCAGGAGCTGCAAGAGAGAGAATGGTGTGGGACCCAACCTCCTGAGTCCGTCCCCCCCCTCCCCTCTCCCACTACCCCCCCAGAGCAGCGGGGTCCCCCCCGCAGGGCAGCGGGAGATCTAGGGAAACAGCACATCCCCAGGCCCCCTGCTTAACCATTTCATCGCCGGGGCGGGGCCCTTGGTTAAGCGTTAGGACGGGGTCCGGCCCAGGGAGAACCCCGCTCCAGGCGGGCGCTTCCAGGTGGGGGCACTGGGCTCGGGGTGATGCCACCCTCGGGGCACAGGACGGCAGGGCGGGGCGCGCCTTACCTCCCCCGCAGATGTACCGTTTCTCCTCGTAGGTGGTACCGGTGAACTCCAGGAGCAGACGAATGGCGTGCGCCAGCTGGGGGGGCGGGGGAGGGGGGACACAGCCCGGGTCGGCGCCTGCACAGCCCCCGCCCCACCCACCCCAGGCCGCCAACGTCCCCCGGACCCCGCCGGGCTGCAGCCCGCTCCCGCCCCGGAGTCGTTAAGCCGCCCCCCGTCGGCCCCCGTCGGCCCGGGTCCCAGGGGCCCATCCCTCCGCGCCGGGGCCCAGGGCCGGGGCCTCGAAGGGACCGGGGTCGGCAGGCGGCCGGCCCGGGCAGCCCCTCCGCGGGGGCCGTTGGCCGGGGCCCCGCCGCCTCGGCGCGCGTCCCCCGGGCCCAGGGCTCGCCGGCCGCCGAGGGCGGGCACTCACCCCGCGGATGTCCCAGTACCCCAGCACCATGGACTTGGCCTTGGACGACGACATGGTGGAGTCCTTTCCGTGCTTAGGGAGGGAGGCGAGCGGACCTGGCGGCACTTTCTACCCGACGTCGTGGGCGGGGCCAACGCGAGACCCGGCTCCGCCCCCGCCGGTTCCTCCTAACGAGCCCCGGGCCGCGCGGTGCCCCGAGGCCGGAGCGGTGCGGCGCGTGCTGGGGGCTGGGGGCTGGGGACCTGGGGGCCTGGGGGCCTGGGGACCTGGGGGCCTGGGGGCCTGGGGGCCTGGAGGCTGGGGGCCTGGGGGCTGGGGGCCTGGGGGGCTGGGGACCTGGAGGAGCTGAGGGTGGGGCTGGGGGCTTGGGGCCCTGGAGGAGCTGGGGGGGCTGGGGGCCTGGGGACCTGGGGTTGGGACTCTGGGGGAGCTGCAATCTTTAATGGTGTCCACAGCCCGACCCGGGTGACCCGGGATAGTGAGATATTTACCTAGTTGGGGGGTAGGGGGAAGGTGGGCAAGGCTGTGGCTCTGATCACCCGGGAACCCCGTCTTTGTGTGCATGTTGGGAGGTGGCAGGAGTCAGGAGCTACTCCAAGTTCCTGGCCCCAGGGTCTACCCAGCCCCGCCACTTAGGACCCATACCCTTTCCCGTTTAGCCCGGATGTGGGAAATCCCATTTCTCCATTAGTCGGCTGAAGCAAGGTTGGGGTTTTATTTTTATTTTTATTTTTATTATTTTTTTTACAGAGAGGAAAAGAGAGGGATAGAGAGTTAGAAACATTGATGAGAGAGAATCATCGATCAGCTGCCTCTTGCACACCCCCTACTGGGGATGTGCCCGCAACCAAGGTACATGCCCTTGACTGGAATCAAACCTGGGACCCTTCAGTCCGCAGGCCGACGCTCTATCCACTGAGCCAAACCGGTCAGGGCAAGGTTGGGACTTTTTAAAAAAGACATTTCACTAAAAAGAAGAAAGGGGGGGGGAGTGCCACCCATAGGGACAGATACATTCATAATGGCTGAATCTCTCCTCCCAAGATAGCAAAGGGCCAGTCACCATTTCGCCTGACGTGGAAGTAGATTTGATGCCCCTTTCACCGCAGGGGGTAAAGGAGGTCTGGAGGGGCCGGGGGGGTTGCCATTCTAAGCTCTTGCATTCTCAAGGGCGGCAGCCTAGGTCTGTCTGGTAGAACAGCTCATGTCAGTTCCGCTGAACCGGACATCCGGGCAGCCCCCCTCCTCATCTCAATCTTTGTTGGGAATTCTGGGGGTCTCGGGGCTGAAACACTTTTCCCCGGTCCTGGAGTGTCTCCCTCTCCTAGGGCGCCTGCAGGTCCCCCAAGCCCAGAAGTCAGTGGGTTACTACCTCCTCCCCATCCTAAGACATTAACTTTCTGATGAACTTTTGTCCTTGACAGTCAGACCCCGAGGATCTGGCCTGCGCTCTCTCTTGTGAGGGAAAAGAGATGAGATGATATTCTGAGGCTGGAAACTCGAGGGGATGACACAGGCGGTCTACACCTCAGGTGGTCCGGGGTCTCGGCAATGTTAGGTCTTGGACACATCCAGCTAAGAGATACATCTTAAGAACCCAGGGTGCCTCCAGCCGGGTTTGCTCAGTAGTTGGAGCATCGGCCCAAGAACTGAAGGGTCCCGAGTTGGATTTCGGTCAAGGGCACGTGCTTTGGTTGCAGGCTCAATCCCCGGCCCCGGTCAGGGCGTGTGCAGGAGGCAACCAATGGATGTGTCTCTCTCACATCGATGTTTCTCTCTCTCTCTGTCTTTCCCCTTTCCTTCCACTCAATCTCAATAAAAATGAATGGGGCTGACACCGGTTTGGCTCAGTGGATAGAGTGTTGGCCTGCAGACTGAAGGGTCCCGGGTTTGATTCCGGTCAGGGGCATGTACCTGGGTTGCGGGCACATCCCCAGTGGGGGGGGTGCGGGAGGCAGCTAATGGATGTTTCTCTCTCATTGATGTTTCTAACTCTCTGTCCCTCTCCCTTCCTCTCTGGGAAAAAAAATCAATAAAATATATTTAAAAAATCAATGGGAAAAATATCCTCGGGTGAAGATTAACAGAAAAAGAAAAAAAAAAAAAAAGAAAAGAGAGAGAGAATAAAAAAGAACTCTAAGGGCCCTTGATCCACAGGACGTCAAGCCTGACGTGCAGACTGAACTGTGTAAGTGCTCTGCTATGGGAGGGGAGTCCGTGACACTTAAAGACCGCCGTGCACCCTAAACCCCAGAAGCCCCTTTAGTGGCGAAACCCTTCACAAACCTGTGAGAACATGGGGCCCCGGGAGTGAGACGCCTTGCCAGCCAGTTGGTGGACTTTGAACTTCCAGCCCAAGGTTCCCTACGCGCCGTCACGGGAGACCAGCTGGGAGGAAGCTCACGGTCGGCTCACCCGCCAGGAGGGAACAAAAGCTGTATCAGCGGAGGAAGCTGCCAGGCTGACCAGCAGCCAGCGCGGCTGATCCAAACCTCCCGCCGTCCATCCGCAGCCCTCGGCGCTGCTGGGCGCCTGGCATAGCCGGGGAAATGGGCGCAGAAGGGCAACGATGGTGAGCGCCTCTGGGAGTTTGTTTGGAAAGGGGGTAAGCAGGGCCTGGGCCAGCCGTGGGCAAACTACGGCCCGTGGGCCGGATCCTGCCCGCACGGCTGTTCTATCCGGCCCTCAGAGACGAAAGAGCGGAGGGTTCTCTTGCTCTCCCCTCCGCTCCTTCACCAGCAGCCCAAGATGAGAGTGCCAGCATGGTCAGGTTGCTTTTGTTCCGGCCCTCCGGTCCAGTGTAAGAACCCATGGTGGCCCTCGAGTCAAAAAGTTTGCCCACCCCAGGCCTGGGCCATAGCCCTCAAAGGCTGGCTCCGCGTTCCAGGTGGCCGGCTCAGTCTGGTCCGGAGATGGATGCAGGGTCGCCTTGGTTACTGGGAGCAGTGTCCCAGCTCCTCCCGCCTCCCCACCTCCGGCCCCCATCGGGCCCAGAAGAAGCCGAGAGGGAGGCGCACGCCAGGCTCGAAGACGCCTTTATTGGGGGGGGGGGGACAGGACTAAGCGGCGTCCCGACAAAGCCAGGCACGCCCTGTGCCCCGGGCCCAGGACAGACACAATAAATACATGGTCGGGGGAGAGGGCTCCCCACGCAGCGAGAGCGCAGCATCCGCCCACCCTCTGGGCTTGCTCGTCCTCTTTGCTGTGTGAGCCGGGTGTGGGGTTCGCTGCAAACTGGGGACCTGCAAGAGGACTGCCGGGGGCTCTAAAGAGAATCAGAGCCTCCGTCCGTCCCTCCGGCTGTGAGAGGTCCTTGATCTTGGAGATGTCTGAGCTGGTGCCTACGGGCTTATCTGAGGAGAGAAGGGTGGAGCTGGGGCTGGTGCCAGGGAAGGGATCCCCGCCCCCCGAGCTCCTGCGGACACTCTGCTTGGACCCCCAGGCCTGGCCGAGCCCGTGACGTCAAGTCCCTGGGGGAATAGGCCGTGTCCAGAACCCGCCACGCTCAGCTCCACCCTAGGGCAGGTCTGCTGGCTCTCACTGTCACCCAGGGGGCACCCCACATTCCCACTGGGGTTCCCCGGGTGTCCTCACCCCCAGCATCCTTCTGGTGGCCTCCAGCCGGGCCGCGACCCGGGGGGTGTCCTGTGGACACATCATCTGGAGCTCCCCCAGGCTCAGGTACAGCAGCTGCGACCCCGTCAGGGCCCCGAGCGTGTTCACGGTGCTGGGGACGGACAGAGAGACAGACAGAGGCCGTCAACGTGGGCAGAGGACTTGGGTCCGAGTCTGGTAGAGAGGGGCTTGGGGGCGGGGGCTGCAGGACAATTCACGGAACAGGGCGTGTGGAGGTGAAGGAGTAATGCCCGCATTTTGGCTTAAACCAATGGCGGACTCCTGGTCCGGAGGGAGGCGTGCAGGGGAGAAAATCTTGTGGGGGGCAGGTGGGCGTAGGCGGGTGGGGGGTAGTAGCTGAGGTTCCTCCTGTGTGTCCCCAATCTTACTGCCTTCCCCATGGCACGGGCTCCCCACTTAGGCCTGAACACAGCCCCTCTTTTGCTGTGACAGGGCAACACGTGTGGGACCGTCGTGTACCATGTAAGTACCGTGTAGGTAGCGTGTAGGTCAGGAGGCAGGTCCTGGGGTTCTGGGTCTCCTTGCTTACTGTCTGAACCCTCCCCCAAGGCCCCCCACGCACCCCCGGGGCGAGGCGCTCACCCAGGGGCGAAGTTCTCTGCCTGCAGCCAGGCTCTGACCTCCTCGGGCCTGGAGCTGAGTCGCAGCATCGGGGCCTAGAATCGGGGGCACTGGGAGTCAGAGGCCGTCTCCTCCCAGGGCCCCCCAGGGCCCCCATCGCCTGGGCCCCGCTCTGGGCTGCCCCTCGGTGTGGGTGCATGCCAGCGGGGCCCAGGCTTGGCCTTGGCTCGGGCTCCTGGTAAGCTCGGCCACGTGAGCATGTGACGACATGAAGTCAACCAGGACAGAGGCCCCGCCCGCCCGACCGCTCCGGCCCCAGAGCCGAGTCCGGCTGAGCCCAGGAGTACCCGAAGGGCCGGGCTCTGGCTCCTGGGGGTCCCCGGCTGCAGGGGCTCCAGGATGTTGCTGGGGATGTAGCCGCTCTCGCCCCTCTGGTCCTTCACCAGCCACCACCGCTTGCTGTGGTCCAGAACCTGCCGGGGGTCACCCTCGGTCACGCGAGCCTCTTCCTCCCCGACAAGGCTTTCTCCTTCCCAGCCCCGGCCCCCCACATTCCACTCTCTCTAGGCCACCCCCCAACAACTAGCCCCCCCCACCAGCACCCCAGCCCGCCTCACCTCCAGCACTTCTCCCGGGGCCACCGTCAGCTCCTTTGGGTTCCTCGCTTTAAACTCGTGTATGACCTGCATTCTCAGAGCTGGCTGGGCCGGCCTTGGGGTGAAGGGTACGAGGTTAGGGTCCCCCGAGCCTGGGGGTGACCCCGGGTTTCCACAGGGTGAGTGGCAGGGCGGTGCCAGTGGGGCTGAGGGGCGCTGTCTGCAGGCAGCAGGGTCTGGGATGTGGCTGATCTCTGAGGACTCAGTTGGGGGTTTCTCTCCCTCTGAGCTCTGCCCTCATCTCCATGCTCTGGGCAGTCAGAGGCGGGCGCCAGAAGCGGGGTGGCACCTGAGTTCTCCCCCAAGGGGGAGGGGCGAGCCTGTGCACGGATGCGTCTGGCCCAGAGCCCAGAGGGTGTCTGAGAGGTGGCGCCCGCAGGCCCGCAGGCCAGCCCCTCCTCGCCCTCCCCTTAGCTGGGGGGCTCACCGGAGGGACGCAGAGTCCGGGCGTCCTGAGGGTGCCTGTGTGTGTGGGGGGCAGACAGAGGGAGGAGGGCAGAGTGAGGGAGGGGGACCTGGCCACAGAGCCACGCCCACACAGCTCCTCACGCCCCCTCCCCTGCCTGCCCGGCACCTGCTTGTGGGTTCCCAGTTGCCATGGGACCACGGCGGGGACTGAGAAGGCAGAAACGAGCCAGAGGTCAGGGCGTGGAGGTGGGCTCCGTGCTAAGCTGCCCTTACCCGGCTGGAAGGTTCCGGAGGCTGCCAGCCGTCATAGAATGTGGGTTGGTAGGGTGGGGGCTCGGGGCCCGTCCAGTTGTCCCTGGGGAGAGAGCCAAGCTGAGCCCGCGGCGCTCCATGCGGGGGGAGGGGGGGGTGGAGGAGTAGACGCAGCCTCCCCTCGGGGTGTCCTAGGGCGGGGGGTGGGGACCTGCTTCCTGCCAAGGGCCCTTTGGATATTTACAGCCTCATCCGAGGGCCACACACAATTATCAACCTAAACATCAGCCTGCTGGCTCTGGCCGGACCTTTGATCAAATCGCCCCTAATGCCTCGGCAGGCCAGACAGATGACCTCCTGCGCCTTAGGTGGCCCGAGGGCTGGACGTCCCCTCCCCGATCTAGGGAACGGAGGACGTGCCCGCGCACACAGAGGGAAGGCCCAGAGCACCCACGCAGGGCCAGGCGCTGGGCGCCAGCTTCACCGCAGCCCACCGAGTCGGCTGTGCCAGCTCCCTGAGAGCGCCGGGCACTCGATCACACCGACGGGGGGCTGGGCTGAGGTGGGGGCTGGGTTGCTAACTCTCTGGGGCGGGCATTTCTCCTGCCGGCACGGAACGTGGCTCCCACGCGTGCTGCACGTGACTCCGCCCGTCCAGGGAGCTGCGGTCCCCGGGACGGCCGAGGGTACACAGGCGGCAGCTGAGACCGTGTGTTCCACGGGAACAAAGAAGTTGTTTATTTTCTGAATCGTTTTTAAACGGTCCCTTCTCTCTGCCTTAGAAAATGCTCAGATCTTCCCACGACTGGGTCACTACTGCTTTTAATCTGTCCCTCTGTTACCTTCTCTGTACCAACTTTTGAACAACATATAGTTTTATCGATTTCAGAGAGGAGAGGAGAGAGAGAGAGTGAACGGTAGAAACATCAAAGATGAGAGAGAATCATTGCTCGGCTGCCTCCTACACGTCCCCCACTGGGAACGGAGGCCACGACCTGGGCACGTGCCCCCGACCAGAACCGAACCCAGAACCCTTCGGTCCGAAGGCCGATGCTTTGTCCACTGACTGAGCCAAACCAGCCAGGGCTGGTATTTTGCAACCCGGTTCTTACCTCCGCCATTACCCTACCGATACCGGTGTTTCTAAAGTCCCCACACTCTCCGGATTGCCCAGCCCCCTGGCTCGTAGACCCATGCCCTCCAAACCACAGCATGCAGCGTTGCTGACAGCTTTGGGTCCATTTGCCTACAGTCAAGCCACCCTACATAGAACTTGCCTGAAATTCAACTCTTTTGAGTGTGTTTACACCCTCTTTAGACGCTTTTCTGTATGTTTGACTTTCAACTCATGCTTTCACCAACTTCTTGTTATTGTAAGAAATCAGAAAACATCCCGGGGCG
This sequence comes from Vespertilio murinus, assembly GCA_963924515.1. NCBI lineage: Eukaryota > Metazoa > Chordata > Mammalia > Chiroptera > Vespertilionidae > Vespertilio > Vespertilio murinus. The sequence goes on along the minus strand of OZ004719.1, from coordinate 4,662,262 downwards.
TATCTGCCCTAGTTTTGTACTTGAAACGGTCCACGGGCCGGAAGGGAGGAGGGGCTCCCGGGGGCTGGGCAGAGGGAGGCATCGGCACAGAGTTTTGTCGCTTGCTGAACGGGTACAGAGTTTCCGTTTGGGACCAGGCACAAGTTCTAGAGATGGACATGGTGGTGATGGTCGCCCAGCATTATTAATTATTTAGTGCCACCGGATGGTTCTCTTAAAAACATTAAAATGGTGAACTGCATCTTGTGTGCATCCTGGCACAGCTACACAGACAGACTGCGTTGAATTATGCTCTGTGTCGGCGGGTGGGTTGGACGGCAGCCCCTTTCGTAGGGCTGCGTTGAAAGGAACTCACTAGGTGCCGAAACCGGTTTGGCTCAGTGGATAGAGCGTCGGCCTGCAGACTCAAGGGTCCCAGGTTCGATTCCGGTCAAGGGCATGTACCTTGGTTGGGGCCACATCCCCAGTGGGGGGTATGAAGGAGGCAGCTGATCGATGTTTCTAACTCTCTGTCCCTCTCTCTTCCTCTCTGTAAAAAAATCAATGAAGTATATTAAAAAAAAAAAAAAAAAGAACTCACTAGATAAGATGCTAGAACAAGTGGCTCACTTCCTGGGTGGTTTCTCTCTCTCTCCCCTTCCCTCCCCCTTCCCCTCCCTCTGCTCTTTTGTTTCTTCTTTTACCTTTCTGGAATTTCTCTTTGCCTCCTGAGTCCTCTTTCCTTTCTCCCCTGACACAAAGAAGTTTCCCTTCTCTCTCGGGCACAGAGCGACCTTGCTCTCGAAGGTGAGTTCCAGACCTGCCCGTGGAGGGCTCACCTCTAGGTGGCGCTAACCATCATGTCTGCACCGACTGTTCGCAAACCCTCAAGACCAGGTTGGACCTCTCACCTGAGGGCCAGCCCCCCTCCCCTACCCCCGGTCTCTGTGGAATGTTCACTGGCACCCAGCCCAGCACATCCACGCTGGGTTTACCACCCCCCCTGCTCCCCACGGCTCTCATCGGTTTGGCCTTGCTGTCCCCCTGCCCATCTCAGGGTTACACGGACGTGGCATCCCTCTCTAGATCTGAACTCCTCGGCCGGTTGGTTGTTACATTTGCAGCAGCGCTTACGCCCGTAATTCTCAAGTTCTGGGCCCGACTGAGACACGGTTTCACTTTGTTCTTGGCAAAAGTGAGAACATGTTTTGGCAGAACGTTGCCAACCTTACATTCTTGGGAGAATTGTTCCTATTTCCACCCCCTGAGATATAAAGCCTTTCCTTCTGAGGCAGGTGATGGCACCCGGTGGTTTTTAAAAAGAAATGTCCCAGCCCTGGCAGTGTGGCTCAGTGGTTGAGCGTTGACCCACGACCCACGAGGTCTCAGTTCAACCCCCGGCCAGGGCACCTGCCCGGGGTGTGGGCTCGATCCCCTGGAGGGGGCTCGCAGGAGGCAGCCGATCAGCGATCCTCTCTCGTCATGGATGGCTTCTGTCCCTCTCCCCCTCTCCCTTCCTCTCTGAAATTAAACTGTATATGGGTTGGAACGTAGAGCTGGGAGCTCCGGGTGGAGCCACCGGTTTGTTTGGAGGTGTCTCTGGTCTGCGACGGCGTAGAGCTCACCGAGCCGCCTGTCCTGCCCCGTGCCCCCCACTGTCCTGCCCCGTGCCCCCCCCCCTGTCCTGCCCCGTGCCCCCCACTGTCCTGCCCCGTGCCCCCTGTCCTGCCCCGTGCCCCCCACTGTCCTGCCCCGTGCCCCCCCCCGTCCTGCCCCGTGCCCCCCACTGTCCTGCCCCGTGCCCCCTGTCCTGCCCCGTGCCCCCCCACTGTCCTGCCCCGTCCCCTGTCCTGCCCTGTCCCCTGTCCTGCCCCGTGCCCCCCACTGTCCTGCCCCATCCCCTGTCCTGCCCCATGCCCCCCACGCGCCCAGCCCCGCCCTCCCTCACCGGCTGGTGGTCCAGGCCGGGCCCAGACTCCTCCAGAGTTCGCTCTCCGGCGGGCTCAGGTAGAACGCGAGCATGCTGACGGCCTCGGGGGTGAGGAGGGGCGAGAGCACTTGGCCTGCGAGGTGGGGCTCCGGGCAGTGCGTCAGGACCTGAGGGCGGAGGGCGGAGGGCGGAGGCCCGGCGGGATGGGAAGGGCCCGGAGCTCGCGCCCTTGGCCTCAGGCCTCAGAGCCCCGCTGTCCTTGGCTCCACCCCCAGCCCCTCTAGTCGGCAGCACCCAGCAGGATGGGGGGTGGTGTGTGTGTTGGGGTGGAGGAGGAGGTGTGGGGGCGAGTGAGGGGCAGACCCCACAGCCTCCCGCTACCCTCTGCCCGCCACCCTGGCTTCTGCTTGGCCTACCCTTCAGCTTGTACCTCTTCGCCACCCTGCCCTCCCCCTACCCCCCCCCCCCCCTGCGGCCACTCACGAAGTGCAGGGTCTGGAAGAGCATGTGCAGCAGCTCCGAGGCACTGGTGTCCTGCAGATGGGTGGCCAGCCTCCCCTGGGGACACGGGGCACCGTCACCACCCTCCAGCCACCCCGCCGGCCCTGGAGCCCAGGGCCCATTGGTGTCCCCGCCCGGTTGGGAGCTGGCACTCTCCAAGGTGCTGAGAGGGGGGAGGGGAGGTTCCGGGGAGAAGCCGGGGATGCCTCTGGGGCCACGGAACGTGTGTGTGTGTGTGTGTGTGTGTGTGTGTGTGTGTGTGTGTGTGTGTCCTGGCCGGGGGGGGGGGGGCAGCGGTGTGAGGGAGGCTGGGAACTCGTGGGAGCCACATACCAGGAGGATGAAGCTGTACTTGAACTTCTGGAAGCAGTCCATGTACTGCGCCTGTGTCCTCCCTGTGGGGATGGGGGTGGGGGGAGAAGGCGGTGGGTCACAGATCGTCCCGAGGCCCCACCCCTCTCCCCGGCGCCCCGCACTCACCCCCCTGGCCCGCGCTCCTCTTCCTCCCCTGCTTCTTCGTCTTCTTGGAGCTGCCGCCCGCCTGGGCCTGCCTCAGCGGCTGCACGAACACCTCGATGTCCCTCAGGACGCGGTTCAGCAGCTCCTGGACGCAGAGCGCGTGGGCCTCGGCGGGCGACCAGGGCCCCCTGGCACTCCCAACCTGCCCCTGCCCCTGCCCTGCCCCTACCCCTGTCCCTGCCCCTGCTCCCCTACCCCTCCTCAGCCCCTGCCCTGCCCCTGCCCCCACCCCAGCCCCTACTTCTGCCCCTGCCCCAGCCCCTGCCCCTGCCCCTGTCCCTGCCCCAGCCCCTGCCCCTGCCCCTGCCCCTGCCCCTGCCCCAGTCCCTGCCCCCCTACCCCTCCTCAGCCCAAGGCCTGCCTTGGCACCCTGGGCCCGGTTTCGGGGGGAAGGGTTGGTGTCCCCCCTCGCCAGGCTCGGAGCTCGGCAGGCCCAGAGGGTCTGGGTTACCTCGTCCCTCTTGGGGTCCTCGGGGGTCGGGGGGCGCCTTGGAGGAGGCAGAGCGGAGGCGATTGGCTCTCGGACACTGGAGGGCGGTGACCGGGGCCATGGGGACGGCGGCTTGCCTGCAGCGGAGGAGGACGGGGCCTCTGATGTTTATCTAAACCTGCCCCTCCCCGGCCCCCCACCCCCCCCACCCCCACACTTACTGTGCTCCGGGGCCCTCCAGGGGGGCTGTTCCGGAGGGGGCCCCCACTCCGGGGGGGCCGCCTGCTCCCTAGGGAGCGGCCTTTCCAGAGGAGCCCCCCGCCACCTGTCCTGGCCGGGGTGAGGGACTCCGAATCGGGGTCTGCCGAGCACACGGTGGGGACGCAGGCTTGACAGTGTTTTGGGGTCAGAGGCTGTGCCCACACTTCTCTCCAGGCCTCCACCTGGAACCTTCCCTGCCTCCCCCTGCCTCCCCTCTGCCTCCCCCTGACTCCTCCCTGCCTCCTCCTGCCTCCTCCTCCCTCCTCCTTCCTCCCCCTACCTCTTCCCTGCCTCCCCCCTCCTCCCCTGCCTCCCCCTGCCTCCCCTCTGCCTCCCTGCCCCACCCCCCGCCTCATGTGCCCGCCTCTGAGCTTCCTCAGGTCCCTTGTCAGGCTCTGGGGACAGTCTCCAGGGTCCCCTGGGCCAGCCCCGCCCACCCGGCCTTGGCCCCAGCGTGGCCCCTCCCAGCTCAGGCCCCAGGCCCCGGGCTGCAGGCTCCGGCTCTCACCGGGGCCAGAGCGGGCGGGCGGAGGCTGCCTACCTGAGCTCCAGCTCCTCCCTCAGGGCCTTCTGCAGGCTGGTCCGCAGCCGCTCCGCCTGCGGGAGGCAGCAGGCAGGCAGGTGTGCGTGTGCATGTGCGTGTGCGTGCGTGTGTGTGCGAGTGTGCACGTGTGTGTGCGTGTGCGTGGCGGGGGGCAGGGGGAGAGGGATGGTTGCTGGGCCCCACACCCGCTCTCCTCTGGGCCCCACCCCGGCCACTCACCCCCACTTCCGGGCACTGGAAGAGCAGCGTGCTGCCGCCCGGCGGGCCCGCCCCCTGCACCGTGACGGACAGGACGGACTTGTAGGAGCCGGAGCTGGGCACCGCGTCCACGGCCCGGATGCTGTCCAGGCGGTAGGAGTCCAGCTCCTCCTGGCCGGGCGGAGAGGAGGCTGTGAGGTGGCCGTGGCCTGGGGCCGGAGCGTCCACTGCCCTGCCCCCTGGCCCCTGTGCCCGGTCTCTTCCGAGGCCCGTGCACTGCCCCCGGGAGGGGCAGGGAGGGGGGAGCGAGGCCCGTGCGGGTGCGCGGGGCTGACCTTGGTCTCGATGTCCAGCAGCTGCAGCCAGCCGTCTCGGACCTGCAGCAGCAGGTTCTGGCTCCACACCCGGCCCTGCGCGTCCAGCTCCTGCAGCCGCTGCACGGCGTCCTGGGGCTCCCGGAGCCCCTGCGTGCCCAGCTTGCACGTCATCAGGTGCTGCGGGCGAGGGGGGCAGAGGGGCGCTCGGGGTGGCGGAAGGGCAGCGGGGAGGAGGCAGGGCCTTCCCATGAGGCAGCCTGGGAGGGCGGGGAGCCCGGAAGCTGGCTGGGACGGCCCCGGGGGCCGAGGGGCTGCACCAGGGGGTCTCGGGCTCTGGAGGGAGGACGTGGCCTTGAGTGATCGGGGGGCTGAGGGGGCTGGGTGGTGGTCAGTGTGGGCTTCAACCACCCAACAAACAAAGCGCGGACTCCTCTGGGGGGCAGGCAGGGCCCCCAAACTCTGTCCCTGGCTCCCTGTGCTCCTTTGGGAACCCACTCTGCCGGCCCGGCCTTCTCTCTGACCGGCATTCCTGTCTCCGTGCCTTCGCTCATGCTGGTCCCCTTCCCTTCCCTCTGCTCCTCCAGCTCCTCCCCAGGTCTTGGGAGGGAAACCCAGGCCCCGCCTCCTCCGATTCCTGCCCCTCGGGGTGCGCAGTGGTCACATCTCCCCTCCCTCTGCTGGTCCCACCATCCCCCGGGTTTCCCCGTCACGCTCCCTCCTCCTCCCGCCCAAACGCAGCTTCACAGGTCACAGTCCTGCCCTCGGTCCCCGCCAGGTCCTTGTTGGGGGTGTGTCGTCTGCCTCCTCCCTGGTCCCCCTGCCCTGTCTCCGCCAGGCCCCAGCGCCTCTCCTGGGGGCGCCGCTGCACGCCCAGCGCCCTGAGCTGTGAGCCAGCGCCCTGGCATCCTGGGCGTGCCTCCCCTTGCTCTTACCCACCGGGCCCAAGGGGAGCCAGTTGCCAGCCCGGCCCCGCCGTGACGCCCCGGACCCTGGTCCCAGCCTCTGCGACCCCATGGAGCCACCGATCATGGCCCACGCCCCTCCCTCCTCCTTCCCGGGAGAGCCCCGCTCTGCTGCTGCCCCGGCTCGCTCTCCCCACCTCGCCATTCCCGTCTGTGCCGTGGTGGTTGTGCCCACAGCCCTTCGGGCAACCAGCTGCCACAGGCCAGTGTCCCCCTCCCAGGCCAGCGCCTCCTGGGAGCCCAGGCCCCGTCACTGCCCCGCGGGGCCTGCTGACCTCACACCCTGCTCCTTGCCCCTGGGCCCGACGCAGGGCAAAGAGCGTCCCGGGTTCAGGTGTGGCAGGGTGGGTCTGGGACAGGCGGGGTGGGAGTGGCTGCAGGTGCCTCCTCTGCTGGCCCGGCTCCTCCGACCTCCCTCCCGCCGGCTGCCCGGGCCTCCCAGCGCGGGGCCGATGCCCAGCGAGGCTGCCGGGCCTGAGCCCCCCGCCCTGCCCTGCCCTGGCTGGGCCGGCTGCCGGCCCCGCGGCCGGACACGTCTGGGGTCTGATTTGGGGTCTGGCCCCGGGCACCAGGAACGCGGGGTGCAGTCAGGGGACGGTCTGGGCCCCGGTTACTCACCTCCACCCGGTGCTGCAGGCAGGCGGGCTCGGAGGCCAGGCTCTGCAAGTACTCTCTCCGGTGCACTGCGGGGGGCGGCGGGGGGGGCGGGGAGAGGGCCCGGGTGAGACCGAGGCAGCGCGTGGGCAGCGTGCAGAGGGTCGGGCGGGGGCGGGGAGGGAGAACTCACTGTAGATGGCTTTGCTGCTGGGCCGGGACATGGTGGCGGGGCTGACGGAGTCCCTGGAACCGAGACGGAATCACAGGGACAGCCGTCAGCCGCGGAGAGAAAGCCCGGGGTGGAGGGGCAGGGCGGGGATCCCGTGTCTGGTCCCACAGAGGCCTGAGGCCTGGCCCAGGCGCCCCCCCGGGCCTGTGAGAGCAGACAGACCCACAGCCCCGGCCCCCGGGGCCTCGCCGGCCTCTCCGGCCAGGCCTCCTTCGCCGGGAAGCCCTCCGTCCGGGCTGGGCCCCACGGCCGGCGCCCGGCCTCGGTTATCTGGTCTGTAAAGCCATCTCCATGGGCCCCGGACAGCGGGGCGGCCAGGACGGGGCCTGGGTCCGACTGTGAAAGAGGCCGAGAGCGGCTGCACCCAGCTTCCCGCAGCCTCTGCGGCCCGTCCGGGCTGCCCGTCGGGGGGTCGGTGTCAGCTCTGAAGCTGGGAGCCGCTCTCCAGGGTGTGGGGCACGGCGGCCCGGGCGTGCGCGTTTCCGGGGCCCTGCCTCCGTGCTCTGCGCCCCCCCCATGCCTTCCGAGCCTCCTGTCGTTGGTCCCTCTCTTCCTCCCCCAGGCCCCTCTCCCTCCGCCCTGCATTTCGGCTCCAGGGTCACCTCCTCCATGAAGCCCTCCGTGAGCGCTCCACCCACTGCCCAGCCCAGAGCCGCCCCCTCACGTGACAACCGGCACCGAGAGCCCGAGCTGGGGCCCCGTGCACACGGCGCCCGCCGGGGAATTCTCTCCGCCACCGCCTGTCTCTCTGTCTCTCGGACTTCCCCTTCGTCAGAGGTTAAATCCCCAAAACGTCCCCGCCCGGCGGCGGCTGCGGCGCTGTTAGGCCTTTTACCGGGCGAGGACAGCGAGGGTCACGGGCCCGCGGCCACGAGCGGGTGTTTTGCAGAGAACGGACCAGCCCTGCCGGCTGCCCCTCGGTTTCAGGGTGTTTATGTGGGTGCCTGTCTCTGTGGGCACGGGCGGGGCCTGGGGGCGGGGATGGTGGCATGGGTGGAAGTGCATGTGTGTGTGTGTGTGTGTGTGTGTGTGTATATGTTTGTGCGGGGCGGGGCCTAATTGAGGGTGTAGGTCAAGCATGTCAAACTCAAAGGCCAGATAAACAAGGTGTAAGTTTCTGTGGGCCGCCAAAGAGCAAAAGCTTCCATTTTCATAGAGACGTAGGCTCATTTAGAAAAGGATAGTAAAAAAAAAAAAAATAAAAGGACCAAGAGCAATGAGAAGATTAATGTTTCTTCCCGGCACTTGGCATCTCTGCTCTGCTACTCTCTCTCCCACTTCGGGGGAAAGCTTGTTGGCAGTGATGACTTCCAAATCTGCCCCAAGGAGCCCTGACCGGTGCGGCTCAGTGGATAGAGCTCGGCCTGTGGACGAAGGGGTCCCAGGTTCGATTCCCGCCAAGGCACGTGCCTTGGTTGCGGGCACATCCCCAGTAGGAGGTGTGCAGGAGGCAGCTGGTCGATGTTTCTCTCTCATTAATGCTTTTAACTCTCTATCCCTTTCCCTTCCTCTCTGTAAAAAATCAATAAAATATATTAAAACAACAACAACAAAACAGCTGCCCCTGGGTGAATGTCGGCGATTCTGGATCTGACAGGAGACCTGCTCACACCAGTTATATTGGCTGGGCCGCATGCGGCCCTCGGGCTGCGAGTTTGACATGCCTGCGTAGGTCAGAGGGACGCGCTGTTTGAATTGAATGGGGGGCCGAGCACCGTGAGCGTGTCTCTGTCCTGTGGGTGTGTCCTTGCCTCTGTGAGGAAGCCCTGAGGAATCTGGGCAAAGGGTACGAGCAGCCCACGCCCTGTTACCGGGCCGGCCTGAAATAGCGTCTCCGGCGGTGACGCGGTGGGGAATGCGTTGCCAGGAAACAGTGGAGGTGCTGTGAGGGAGGCGCCGGTCTGTGTGTCTTGTTGGGTGGGTGGGGGAGACCCCTTTCCTCTCCAAGGGGTGCTGGCATCTGCTCCCCTTCCCCCTCCCACATCCCCCCGTCCCTGCACCATTTCCTGATCTTAGATAGGAAAGAGGACCTACGGCCAGCCCCAAGGTGAATGTCAGCAATTCTGGATTGCGGTCAATATCTCTTCCTGCCCCCCACCCCCCCACCAGGCCAGCCCTGTGGGTCCCCGTGGGTCCCCGTGGGCCCCCCTGCAGCTCCTGCCGCTCGGATGCCGATGCAGGAGAGGGGAGGAGGCTGGCTTTGGGGAAGAGGGGCAAGTTCCCTCCACTTACCCCTGAGTTGGGGGCTTGGGGTAGGGAAGAGGGGTCTCCTCCTGGGGCCCCGGCTGCCTTGCCTTCCTCCCCGCCGGCCGCCCACGGCCCAGGCCCTCGCCCTGCGTGGCGTGGGGCTGCTCCCCCCGCTGCCCCGGGCCGAGCCTCTGGCCGGGGAAGCTCCGAGCTGCCCCCACCGCCCGGGGGTCCCCGGCAGCCTCCTGGGCCCCGACTCCCCGAGGGCCCTGCCTTACCTGGCTTCCCTCGAGGCCTGACCCCCGAGGGGGCTGCCGGTGGCGGTGACCCGGGTGACCCGGCGCCGGTGGTGGGAGCCTCGGTTGTCTCCTCCGCTGGCGGCAGGCAGAGGCCCTGCGATGAGGCGGCCCCGGCCCAGCAGGCGGCGGAGCCGATGAGCCGGGAGGCGCCACGCCCGTGCTCTTTGGACCGCGGTGGGCGGGGAGGCCTCGGCCACCTGCCCGCACGCAGCCTGGGCCGGAGGCACTGAGCGCCCGCAGGTGCCCACGCTCAGCCGGGCGCCGCCTCCCAGCCCCCCGCCGGCCCGCGGCTCCCCTCCCTCTGCCTTTGGGGCTCCTCTTCGGGGGGGGGGGGAACCCCGGTCAGCATCAGGCACCGGGCCTCTGGGTCAGGGGGCAGGCGTGGGGGGCACCCAGGCCTCAGGGAGGCTGGGGGCCGGCATGTGCGCCCGTGTGCGCCTGTGCTGCGTGTGTGGGTGCGTGACCGTGTGTGCCCCGGTGGCCCAGCACACGGACCACGTAGGAGCTGGAGGGGGCCGGGGCCGGGACCTCCGTGGGCGTTACATGGAGGGCTGAGAGTTCCTCCGGGCAGAGCCTACCTCGCCCGTCCTTTCTTCTGTCCCCCCCCACCCCCATTCTCCTCTGCTCTCTGACCTCCCCACCTCCCCCATGCCCTCTGACCTCTGGCCCGTGCCTGGCTGGCTTCGGCAAAGGCGGGGAGGCAGGCACGGTGCTAGGTGCTGGGAGGCGCCTTGGAACTCAGCATCTCCCTCCGAACCACCCAGCCGCCCCTCCCACGTCCCTGCTCGCCAAGGGCACCACACCCAGCCAAGCAGGGGACCGGGGCCACCCTGAGTGAGTGCCCCCTCAGCCCCACCGCCCATCCTGTGAGCTTCACGCCCTTAGCAGGTTACTACAGCGCCCTCCACCCCCACCCCAAAGAACTCCAGCCTGAGCTCAGCCCCTCGGCCTGTGGCCGCCGGGCAGCCCCAACCTCCCTCTTTTAAAAAAATATATTGTATTGATGTTTTACAGAAGAGGAAGGAGAGGGATAGAGAGTTAGAAACATCGGATCAGCTGCCTCTTGCACACCCCCCACTGGGGATGTGCTGGAAACTAAGGTACATGCCCTTGACTGGAATCGAACCGGGGACCCTTCAGTCCACAGGCTGATGCTCTATCCACTGAGCCAAGGCAGCCAGGGACCTGCCTCCTCTCTCATTCTCTCTCTCTCTTTTTTTAAAAAAATATTTTTTATTGATATTTTACAGAGAGGAAGGGACAGAGATAGAGAAGCTAGAAACGTCGATGAGAGAGAAACATTGACCAGCTGCCTCCTGCACACACCCCACCGGGGATGTGCCCGCAGCCAAGGTACATGCCCTTGACCGGAATCGAACCCGGGACCTTTCAGTCCGCAGACCGACGCTCCATCCACTGAGCCAAACCGGTCTCGGCTCCTCTCATTCTCTTTGGTCCTTCCTCCTGCAGATGGGCTCTCCCTGTCCCGGAGGTTTGGTCACTGCTCTCTGCTGCACACATTTATCAGAACTTGGGGGGTAGTTGTCGCTTCCTGGGGACAATCTTGTCACCTCCAGGACACCGAGAATCCCGGGAACTAGATCTCAAGGGACTTTGGAGACTCCCTATGAGAGCCTTCCGTGTGGCACTCTCTGGGGACCGGGACTTGACCACTTGGGCATCGTGCTGCCCGGAACCAAGGCCTGGGCAAATGAGTCAGCGGCGGCCCGGGCATCCTGGCAGAAGGTGAGAGATGTGCACCCTCTCGAGTCAGATGTCATGGGCAGCGCCCTGGAATAGCAGCGTCATGAACTCGAGGCTCCTGCCTCCGAGTCCCGCCTTATCTCTCCCCACGCCCTGTCCCCTGAACTTTGCCTCCAGCTGGAGAATGACGGGTGACTGCTAGTGGAGTCAGGCCTCAGGACCCGGCCCGCTGTTCCCCCGCCGGGAAGGCCGGGCTCGAGGGAAACACCTGAGGTGCGTCCATCTCTACGCGAGAGCTCTGCCTCCCCGGACGCCTCCCCACCGCCCAGGGCCCAGGGGCACTCTGGCCCTCGGCTCCCAGACATCTTGCACACGTGTCCCTCCGTTTTTTTAAAATTTATTTTATTTACTCATTTTTTGAAAATATATATTTTATTGAATTTTTACAGAGAGGAAGAGAGAGGGATAGAGAGTTAGAAACATCGATGAGAGAGAATCGTCGACCAGCTGCCTCTTGCACACCCCCTACTGGGGATGTGCCTGCAACCAAGGTACATGCCCTTGACCAGAATCGAACCCGGGACCTTTCAGTCCTCAGGCTGATGCTCTATCCACTGAGCAAAACCGGTTTCGGCCCTCTGTTTTTATTTTTAAAATACACGTTTAGCCCGGCTGGTGTGGCTCAGGGGTTGAGTGTCCGTCCAGGAACCAGAAGGTGCCCGTTTGATTCCCCATCAGGGCACGTGCCCAGGCTGCGGCCTCGATCCCCAGTCGGGGGAGGCAGCCGATCCATGATTCTCTCCCCCTCATCCTTCCTGTCTCTGAGATCAGTGACGGATGCAGGCGGAGGAGGGAAGGGCGTCTGGCAGCAGGAGGTGGCTGGGGGCGACTGGAGGGCATGGTCGGGTCTCTGTCAGGGGCCTGAGTTGTCAGGACCAAAGACTGCGCCTCAGAGGCTCCTGGGAACCACCCCTCCCAGGCACTGGGCGGCCGGGCAGGGATTCCAGACTGACCCCTCCCCTTGCCTAGCTCGCGCTGACCCCGTCTCCTGGCCTCTCAAACCCGAATCCCACACGGAGGCCTTAGTCCTCCTGCCTTTTCTAATCGCCGGCACCAGGATGCCATTCTAGATGTTTCTCAGGGACTTTGGGTCCCCCTCTCTCCAGTCTTAGATCCACTGGGTGACTCCACGATGTGCCTCCTCCTCCTCCTCGTCCTCCCTGCCCTCATTCTGCACCCCACCCCTCATCCAGGGTGGTTCCAGGGGCCATGATTCACCAAGCCCCCTTTTAGCCCCCCTTACCCATACAGCCCTGGGGGAAAGGCCCTCGGGAGGTCTGGAGAGCCCTGACCGGAGGCCTGGACCTTGGACTGTGATTCAGGCAGGCCTGTGGCAAGCGGCTGGAGAGGGCCTGGGTCAGGCCGGGCAGCCTGTGGGGAGGGCATGCCCCCAGGGTTCTCCACGGAGGCGCCTGACTGGGCTCAGCTCTGACTGTCCTGTCGTCACGGGGGACAGTGCCCTGGGCCGCCCTCGCGGGGCCTGGCCTCGCAGGCTGACTGCCAGGGCCGTGCAGGGCAGCTCCGTACCGCTGTCCTGGCCGGGCACTGTGCTAAGCCGGCCCTATGCCCTGCCCAGCTCCGGGCGCCGGGAAGCGGCGCGTGCCCCCTCTGCTGGGCGGCAGGGGAATCGCAGGAGGGAGACCAGAGGACAAGGAGGAATCAGTCCCCTCAGACATCGGGGGAAACTGAGGCCGGTTTCCTGTTAGTGATACAGCACAGTAGTTCCGAAGAGGGCCATTTCATGAATAGCCGGTGGTTCGATTCGGGTCAAGGGCATGTACCTTGGTTGTGAGCACATCCCCCGTGGGGGGTGTGCAGGAGGCAGCTGGTCGATGTTTTTCTCTCATTGAGGTTTCTGATTCTCTATCCCTCTCCCTTCCTCTCTGTAAAATTCAATAAAAAATATTTTTAAAAAAGGTTAACAGGCCAAAACCGGTTTGGCTCAGTGGATAGAGCGTCGACCTGCGGCCTGAAAGGTTCCGGGTTCGATTCCGGTCAAGGGCATGTACATTGGTTGCGGGCACATCCCCAGTAGGGGTGTGCAGGAGTCAGCTGATTGATGCTTCTCTCTCATTGATATTTCTAACTATCTATCCCTCTCAATTCCTCTCTGTGTAAAATCAATAAAAAAAATATTTTTAAAAAAGGTTCACAGGAACCAGAGGTTAGGACAGAAGAAGGGTGGGGAGGAGGGAGTGGCCCAGGAGCCTGCTCTGGGGAGGGGGGGGGTCGGCTGCTCTTGGACCCAAATCTCTCCCAGACCCTCCGGCTGCAGGTCAGGGCCTCACCCCTTTCCTGTGTCTCCCTGACAACCCGTGATGCCTGGACCCCAGTTCCCGGAGGGCAGGGGGCTGGGGGCTGGTCACGGACTACACATTACACTGAGACGTTCCTTCTCGTCCAGGGGCCCGGCCGGCCTCCCCGGGGCCTTGGGGCTGGTGGGAGGAATGCAAGCCTGGGGTGCTGGGCTTGACCGCCTTCCCCATGCAGCACTGATTAGGCGTCGACTGTGTACAGGCCCCCTTTGCTACCCTGAGCTCGTGCACGCTCCAATGTGACATCCTTTGGTCTAGTTAAAGATGGGACGGGCACGAGTTGCGGGGGGCAGGGCGGAGCGCTATCGGAGAAGGGCCGCGGGGTGAGGGGCGGGAGCCACACGACAGCCGCTTTTCCTGGGCCCGGGGTGATGGGAAATCAGTTTGCAAAGGGCCTTTGGAACCAGGTCCCGGGAACTTCCTCCCCACCTTGCCATCCCCTCAGAGACCAGCAGGGGGCAGGACAGACACACGACGGTTTCCTTAGCCCAGGTCTGGGGTGGAGAGGCCCTTCTGGGAGGAGCACCAGGCCTGGCGGGGACAAGCCAGCGGGGCAGAGCCGGGGGAGGCACAGGTCTGCTCCTTTCCTCAAACGGCCGGTGCGGGGCCACTGAGGCCGCCCGGCCAGGTGACCTGATGGGACAGCCCCGGGGGCAGGCACCCTCCCGGTCAGCTCTGCAGCTGCGCCCCTTTGCCTTTGGCATCCCAGCCCCTCCCTCCCGGCGGAGGGCGCCCCAGCACCACCAGGTGTCTGACTGCGAACGAAACCAAATCCAGGACTTGTACCAGCGAGAAGGAAGTCCCACCCCCGAGCTCAGGGCCGAGGGCAGGCTGTCAGGGTGAGGAGAAGTCACTCCCGTGGGCACTGGACAAGACGGACCCAGCATCCCCTGTGCCGGGACAGGGACGTAAAGATGGGAAGGCAGCGTCCTGGCCAGGGCTCCAGGCCCCAGACCCCAGGCCCAGGACAGACAGCCCCGGAAGGGCAGGAACAGAGTGCCCGACACCCAGAGGAGGGGAGAACGCCGGGCCGGCAGAAGATCTGACCAAGGAGGGGACATGCGCTAGGCCTGCGACACCGTCAGACACAGTTGCCCGAGCAAAGGTGCAGCGGCGAGGCCGGTTTAGAGGATATCGATCATCATCGATAGCCACGAACGCTTCCCCCAGCTTCCCTGAGGTATACTTGACGAGTAACGTTATGTGGTTTTTAAGGCGGAAGTCATCAGAAATTGGTACACAGGGTGTGGTAAAAAAACAGGTTTACAGTTATGCGTATGGAAAATAACAATCATCTGCACACATCTCCCTCCCACTCAGACAGGAGGCAAGTGGAGAGGGGGAGGGGGGGGAGAAGGCGCCAACGCATAAAACCCAGCACATTCCTGGGGGGGGGCGCCTTCCCCCCCACCCCTCCCCCTCTCCACTGCCTCCTGTCTGAGTGGGAGGGAGATGGGAGGGCATGCCCCCCTCCGTGGGCCTCCTCTTCAAAGATGAGGGAGAGGCCTGCTCCGACAGAGCCCCCTCCTCCGCGGGACACCCTGCAAGCCCCCCGCCCCGGCCCCACATACTCCGATGGCGCCTCCTGGGTCAGCATCCAGGCCTGACCCGGCCTTTGCCTCGCCAGGGCCAAGCACCAATGTCTGTGCAAATGTGGAGCCACGATGTTGTGCACCTGAAACTAACCTGACGCTGTGTGTCAATCACCCTCAATGGAAAGCAACGGGAACAGGATGAAACCTGTGCTAACCACTAGAGAGAGGCTTACAGAGAGGCTTATAAAATGAAACCATTCTACCCACCCTTGCCCCCTCCTATTCCCCCAGAACCACTCTTTTTTTTTAAATTTTATTTTTTAAATTTATTAAGGTATTATATGTATACGTAGCTTACCATTGCCCCCCCCCCTCCTGTTTATGCCCTTCCTCCCCAGAGTTCTGTGTTCGTTGGTTGTACTTATATGCATGCATACCAGTCCCTCGGTTGTTCTCTTATCTCCCCCCAGGTCTCCTTCCCCTCCCCGCTGTCATTTGGCAGTCTGCTTGTTTTATGGTGACTATCTCAGGACCACACGAATAGAATCCGCTCCTCCTCTGGTTCACACCGCCCCTTCTCCCGGGTCCCACTACTTCCCCGGGGCACCCGGCTCACCCGGGGCACACGGCCCCCTGGGACACATGGCTCACCCGGGACACCTGTCCCCCTGGGGCACACGGCTGAGAACCACTCTTAACAATTTCTTGTTTATTCCTAAGATATGTTCTCTATAAGTTATCTCTCTCTCTCTCTCTCTCTCTCTCTCTCTCTCTCTCTCACTATATATACATATAGTGAGACCATCTCATAACCACATTGTTTTCCAGCTCTCTTTTTTCACTCATGTCTTTTCCACATCAATATCTGTGGACAGGCCCATTCTTTGCAACGACTGCAAAGTCCTCTGTGAAGCCTGGAGTGGCCAGTTCCTTCTTTTTTTGTTGGGCCTTTAGGCTGCTTCCTTTTTGTGCCGTTACAAGTGGTGCTGAGATGGGCAGCTGTCTTTGTAGATTCATTGCCAGCTGGCCAAGGCTGGAATATACGTTCCCAGGTTGCCTTCCACGAGCCCTGTCCCGGTTTACAGCCTCGCCCAGAGCGTGCGAGACCAGCCGTCCCCACACACCTCCAGCGCCACTGGCGCCACCAAGCGTTCGGCGCTGCGATTCCATAGGTGGAATGATACCTCCTTTAAACATTTAAAATCCCATGAAGAGCAAGGCTGAGCAGATCTTCTATTTGTTGGCTATTTGAATGTATTATTGTGTGTGTGTGTGTGTGTGTGTGTGTGTGTGTGTGTGTGAATCCCACGGTTTTGGCCTTGGACCATTTGGGGAGGGTTACTATTCATCTTTTCTCATTCATCTGTCGGAGCTCTTTCTATCTTAAAGACACGAGCCTCCCAGATCCGTGCTGTTATCTCCTTCACTACGAACTCCACGTGCGGAAAGGTTTTGTTAAGTGGCAGTTGCTCGGCTGTTACGTCCCCCCCCCCCCTCGGGTGCAGGGCCCTCAGGATGCTGTCAGCACAGGACGGCCCACGGTCCTGCATTGAGTTCATGCACCTCCAGCCCGAAGCAAGGCCCCGGGAGACCCCGAGTATCCCAGGAGTCTCCGCACGGCCAGCGGCAGGGTGTCCAGGAGGCTTTCTGAAGCATTTTAAGCGGCGTGCCCACTTCTCCCCCTGTTTATAGGCACCTTGGGGTGCGGGCCCCTCGTGTTCTCCCCGAGGCTAGAGGCCTGGACCGGGTCCTGGGGATGGAGAGGAGCCGGAGGAGGGCAGGGTGGAGGCAGAGAACCATCCCTCTGGCCTCTTCACTTTCTCTGGGGAATCTCCCCAGAGCCACCCCTGTTCCCTTGAGGGTGGGTGTAGGCTCTGGGGCAGGGCATGCGATGGTTTGCAGAACCCCAGGGTGAGGAGTGGGGAGCAGGACCCCAAATATGGGCCTGTGTCCTGGAGAACTGGGAGGCGCAGCTGGGAGCGGGTGGGAGCGGAGGCCCCGGTGTGGGGGGAGGTGGGTTTTGGGTTTCTGGGTGCCCACCTCCTGGGGACACGGTCCCTCTGGGTTCCTGAGCGAGTGTGTGGATGTGTGTGTGTGTGTGTGTATGTGGTGGGGGCGCAGGGCCAGGGCCCAGGAAGGAGGCACAAACCTGGGGAGCCCACTCGCTCGCTGGGCAGGGAAGGTTGCAGCGAGGCTGGCTGGACTTGCACAGACGCCCGTTCCCGGGGCGCGGGCGAAGGTGGTCCACGGGGTGACCATGGACACGGAGTGGCGGGGGCTGAGGAAGCGGAGAAGGGCTCCTAGTTGACACCCTGGAGCCCGGGTGCCCGGGGCTGTGCAGGCGCCGGAGGGGGAGGGAGGGCCTGGCGCCTCCGCCGAACCCAGGAGGCCCACCTGGGCTGAGGGGGAGAGGCGTCCTCTCGCCTCTTCCCGCTAGTGTCCAGCCCTCCAGGCCCCGTGGCCTTGCCCGGTCCTCTGCCTGGGAGTGGAGCCCGGCTTGGGGGGGGGGGGCAGGCCAGGGCGAGGGCCACGCCTGGAAACGTGCCCGGGAGTGACTGGCCTGCGAGCCGAGCGTGGCCCTGAGAGCAGGCCCAGGAGGTACCCGGCCCCTGGCTCTCTCAGAACCCTATCTCCCCGCCTGCCCTCAGAGGCGGCATCTCTGAGGAGGCTGCGAGGAATCCCCGCCCCTCCTGCCTACGGTTTACTTCGTCTCCGGGGAGATTATCTCCCTAAACAGACGAACCGGAGTGACAGTGAGCTTGAAGGGCGCTCCCAGGCTCAGCGAGGCTCGGCAGCTGCATCAGCTTCTGTTTCCTCCGTCCTGGCCCTCGCCACGCCCGTCCCCGCCGCTGGTGATGCTCCCATTGAGGCAGCTCAGGGCCAGAGCCGGGAGGCGAGCAGGGAACCGGGGCCTGCCACGGGGGCTGGCTCTGCGGGGGAGGCACCCACTGCTGCCCATGGGGCTGGGCAGGACACCGCCCTCCCGCTGCTGTGAGGGTGCGGGCACAGCTGCTGTGGGCCCCTGGGTGTGGATTTGTGTGCTGCTCATGCCGATGGGGGTGTGCATGTGTGTGCTTGTGTGTGTGTGTGTGTGTGTGTGTGTGTGTCAGTGTGGAGAGAGTCTCCAAAAACAGCATCTGGCCCATTTTCTTGTTTTTCTAGAGCTGGCCCGGCCCAGGCAGGCCCTGTCCTGGGGCTGCGGGCTGGGGGCAGACGTGACCCAACGTGGCCCTCCGTAAGGCCACAAACCCGCGGCTCCTCCACGTGCTCGGGTGGTTCAGGAATATTTAATGCCTCTGCCCCCCATGGGATCGAGGGCTTTTGTTCGATTCATTTCCTCAAGGACCGTCCCGAGCTCAGCCCCGCACACTGCGCTCCGGGGCCGGGCAGGTGCAGGTCCCCGGGAGCGAGGAGAGCGAGGAGAGCGAGGAGAGCGAGGAGAGTGAGGAGAGCGAGGCCAGATCCCCACGGCCCGGGGCCACGCTGGAGGGGCAAGCGGAGAGCAGGGACAGCGTGGGCAGCCGTGGGCACTCGGCTCTGGGGGCACAGAGGGTCGCTGGCTTGGCCCGGGACGGGCAGCAGGAGGCTCCCCGCCACGGTGGCCCCGAGCCCACAGCCACCAGGAAGGGCGTCAGCACGAGGGGGCGGGCGCCAGGGCCTGGGTCCCGCTGTGCTAGCGTCCAGGGGACGCATGGACACGGGGAATGCGAGAGCTAGTCCTGGATGCATACAGGGTGGGCGGAAGTAGGTTCACAGCCATTCGTATGGAAGAGAATACCATCATTAGTCTGTAATTGTACATGCACAACATGCTAATTAGACCAGGCATCCTTCCCAACATCCTTCCTTTCGGGATGGACAAAGCCACAGCAGGCGGGGGCCGAGACACGTGCACGGACTTCATGCGCCGGGCCTCTAGTAGACAACAAGTGAGAATAAGCTGCTTCTCCGTGCTCGCCGCGGTGCACCTGCTTTTGCCCCGCCCCGGGCAGACGTCCAGGCTCCTTGCGCCCTCACCCAACGGGGACCGGACGTGGGGCCGGGGCGGTGTCCCGAGGAAAGGGGCTTCCGCTGAAGGGGGGTGTGAGCTGTGGGAGGGCAGGGAAGGAGGTGTGAGCTGAGCAGAGGTCAGGGAAGGGGGTGTGTGAGCTGGCACAGGGCCCCTGGAGGGAGGACAGCTTGGGGGCGCCGGGGGGAAGGGAGAAGGGGGGTACTGCCTGGGCTGGACCAGGAATGGCCTTGCTGGTAAAGGAACCTAACAGCAGCCGACCTCTGTTCCCAGCCTCTCTCCTCGCCCCGGTCCCTGGGGCTTCTCCCGGCCTCTTTGTGGGTGTCCGTGCTGCGGTAAGAATCGGAGCCGGGGAGGATGGCTCGGCCCCCGCCGTCGCCCCCGTCCCCACCCCCGTCCCGGGCCCCGGGCCGCTGATTGGAAGCAGATGCGGGGGGCGGGGGGGGGGGGGCTGGCCGCGGTGGGCCCGGCTCCCCACGGCTGACCTCAGACCGGCACCGCCGGCATGTCCCGGCCGCAGACTCTCTGTCAGCAAAGCCGCATCCGTCCTGCAGAGGGGCGGCCGCTGCGGCTGCCCACACCCCCGGCCGGCCAGCAGTTTCCCTGCTCCGGAGAGGAGCCTCCGGGCTCCCTCCCGGCTGCAGGGGGAGAGGGGCCCGCAGGGGGAGAGGGGCCCGCAGGGTCGTGGGAGGCACAGGGCTGGGAGGGGTCTCTGGAGGGGTCTCTGGCACCCTCCCCTGGCTCCACGGCACACCCGTGCCGGCATAGCACCGACGGGTCTCCCCCGGCCCCCGGTCCCGAGGGCCCTGCCTGCGCTGTGCTGAGCGCGTAGATCCTCCACCGACTCCCACAAACCGCTGCGAGGGGTCCTCCCGGCGGCCACTGCATGAGCGCGGCGCCGGGTGGGGGCCGGGGCACACGCTGGCCGGCTGCCGGCAGCACTGCGTCCGGACCAGGTTACTGGCCTGCAGGCTGTGGCTCCGGAGGAGCGGCTGGGGGCTGGGGGCTGGGGGCTGGGGGAGGGGCTCTCTCCCAGGCCGCCACCTCCACCACCTCCACCACCTCCACCACCTCCACCACCTCCACCAGGCCCTGCCACACGCTCCCAGCCCGTGGTGCTGGTGCTCCCGAGGCCCCTCCCCCCCCACCATCCCCAGGCCCTCCCAGAGCCGCCTCCCCAGCACCACCCTGAGGGCCCCTCGCTCTCAGGCCACCGTAGAAATGCACCCTCTGGCCGAAACTGGTTTGGCTCAGTGGTAGAGCGTTGGTCTGCGAACTGAAAGGTCCCGGGTTCGATTCCCGTCAGGGGCATGTACATTGATTGCGGGCACATCCCCGGTAGCGGGTGTGCAAGAGGCAGCTGATCGATGATTCTCTCTCATTGATGTTTCTAACTCTCTAACCCTCTCTCTTCCTCTCTGAAAAAAAAAAAAAAAAAAAAAAAAGAAAGAAAGAAAGAAAGAAAGAAAAAAAGAAATACATCCTCTGCTCCCACAGGCTGCCCACTCCTCCCACAGACCCGCCCTCGTCCCCACTGCCCTGGTCCCTGGTCCCCTGTCCCTGGTCCCCTGTCCCCTGTCCCTGGTCCCCTGTCCCTGGTCCCTGGTCCCTGGTCCCTCCCCTGTGCAGCTCAGCATCTCTGCTCGATCCCTCCTTCAGGGAGGTCACTTTGCATACAGTCAGTCAGCCAGTCAGTCAACAAGCAATCACTGAGCCCGGGGCCCTGCTGGTGGGGCTCAGGCTCTGAGCCAGACACGTGGGGACCCCCACGCAGCCTTCTCGTCCCCATCCCAGACGCTCCGGCTGGTGCTCCCGGAGCCAGGGGACGCCTCCACTGTGCCCTGGCCTCAGCTCTGCCCCTCCCCACCCCGGGTCGCCGAGACGGAGCGAGCAGGAGGCCCGCCGGGACCGCTCTGCCCTGGTCTGCGTGGAGGCACCTGGCTGGGGTCGTGGGCAGGCGAACAGGCCGTCGAGGGCGGCCAAGGTGTGCGGCTTCCTGGGGACCGTCAGACACGGGAACCAGGAGGTTGGTGGTGGCTTGGGGTCCGGAAAGCAGAAGCGTGGGCCCGAGAAGGAAAGGGCTCAGCTCCGGGAATGGCACGTACGGGCGTGAGCACGCCTGCGGGCCGGGCGGGGGGAACCCTGGGAGCCGCCCGGGGTCGCCCCGCTGGACGTGGCCAGGGGCTCAGGTGGCACAGGACCAGCTCCCCTTCTGACCCCGAGGGGACGGTGTCGGGCCTTCTACGTCCCTCCTTGGGGGCACGTCAGACCGGGGGTTCTCGAGCCATTCAATGGGAGAGGAAGCTTCGAGAGGAAGGTATCGGTCTTTGCCAAGTAGAGCCGATTGGCTGTGGACGGTTTTTAAAAAATATATATATATTTTATTGATATTTTACAGAGAGGGAGGGAGAGAGATAGAGAGCTAGAAACGTTGATGAGAGAGAAACATCAACCAGCTGCCTCTTGCACATCCCCTACCGGGGATGTGCCCACAACCAAGGTACATGCCCCTGACCGGAATCGAACCGGGACCTTTCAGTCCGCAGACCGACGCTCTATCCACTGAGCCAAACCGGTTTCGGCAGCTGTGGACGGTTTTAGTTAAAATCGCAAAATCAAAGACGTGCACCCTGATTGCTGTTGCCACTCAGAGGGGTCCCTAAGCCAGCAGCTTCTATTCATCGAGGGCTCATTCCATGCCAGCTACCTCCATATCCATTACTCTACTGAGTCCTTGCATCGGCTTAGGGGCTTCTTATCAAACGAGGAAACCCAGGCGCAGAGAGGTTAAGCAACCTGCTCAGAGTCACACAGCTAGCTAAACTACCCACTGGGCTTCTAACCCATACTCTCTCTCACGCCACAGCCCTTCACCCAGATCCCACCCCACAGCTAGGTCCAAGGAGTCCCCGCGCCTGTGGGTGCTCAGGAGATGTGGGCCTTCAGGGAGGGGCGCTGGGGTCTGGAGCCCGGGGTCTGGAGGCCCGGAGTCTGGAGGCCGGAGTCTGGAGGCCCGGGGTCTGGAGGCCCGGAGCCTGAGAGGGTGGGGCAGCCCTCAGGTGCCTGCACCACAGCAGCTGGCTCCAATTACTGTGTGGACGGCGGTCTGCAGAAAGCCACCTTCCCCTGGACTGCGACAGCGCAGGGCGACCACAGGCAGTGAACCCTGGGGCCCATGCGTCCCCACTGCCCGCCCGGCGGCTTTCACAAACCAGTTGACGTTGATGGGGCAGCCAGATGGAGAGGCAGGAAGCCGGGGCCCGCGGTCTGCGGCATTGCTCAGAGCTTCCTGGGCCGGCTCCTCCCACGGGGCCTGCTCAGGGCTCTGCCAGGGCAGCACCCCGTCCCGAGGCCTGCACCCCGCTCCCGAGGTGCTCCGTGGCCCCGTCTGGCCCTGAGAGGAGACCCTCCTGGTCTGTTCAGGGCTCCGCGGGGCTCTGGGTGCTGAGCCGTGGGAGAGCTTTGAGAGTGTGGCGATGGCTTCGGGGGGTCTGCAGGTTGCCCGGGGCCAGCCCGGGGCCAGCAGGGGAGGCGGGGCGGGGACAGGGAGATCCCACACCGCCTGGAGCCCTGGACTCCCGCGTCACCTCCCCGAGCCCCTTCCCGCCTCGTGGCCTTGTCTCGCAGGGAAGCGCAGAGCCCCTGGCAAACGACAGGCCTCGGCTAGTGCTCCTGACCTTAGCAGGGGCACAGCCTGACCGTGGGTCCGGTCCCCAGTGCCCCCTTCTGGGAACTCTGCCCAGGCTGAGCTGGGAGGTTCCCACAGAAAGGGGGAGAGGCATTCCAGGTAGAGAACAGCAGCCTGAGCAAACGCACAATCACACACACACACACACATACACACACACACCGCCCCCTCCCCGAGCTCCTTGTGCCAGGAGCTGTAACATGCATCTCCCATGTATTAACACATTTACCCGCCTCACCGTCCCCCTGCAGCAGGTGTGAGCCTGCCCGCACTTAGTGGACGAGGCCAGGGGGCCCAGAGAAGTAGAGGAGTTCGCTCTGGGCCACACAGCCAGAAGCGGGGAGCCCAGCCGTCTGCAGTGAGCTCATGAGGGAGGCAGGGACGGGGGCCTGGGAACAAAGGGGAGGCGTTGGGGCGGGGGCCACAGGTGCGGAGGGGCCGGGGCCTCGAACAGTGTCGGCACATAGTAGGTGCTCTCACCGAGCTCCTGAGACCTGAGCCCGCAGAAGGTGTGGCCCAGGGCTGAGGCCTCCTAGCTGCCTCCCTCACCCTGGCGTGAGCTCTGGCTCCTGCCCGGGTCTCTCCTGAGACAGCAGGCTCTTTCCCAATGGGCGTGCTGGGCCCCCACGGCCAGGAGGGCCGCCGAGTAGACACTGGCCAGCTGCATGCCCCTCCCTGGCAATATTCTGAGCTCTCCAGGGGCTCTGGGTCTCGGGGCTCTGGGTCTCGGGGCCCAGGGTGCTTGGGTTCAGGGACTCAGGCTCAGGGTCTCCGGCGGGCCAGGGTTCCGGGGGCCCCCAGCCCAGGAGAGAGAGCTTGCCGCCGCCGGCAGAGGCTGCCGAAAGGCCGGCCCGGCCTGCGTGGGGCTGGGGAGCTGGGGTGAGAAAGGATGTTTCCGTGCTCTGCGGCGCTCCGTCCCTCCGAGGAATGTGGCTTGGGGCCAGGATCCCTCTGGGCAAGAAAGGATGACTCGGCAGAAACACATCCTGACCCCACAGGACAGCGGAGCCACCGCGCTGGGGGCCGGTGCCAACTGGCAGGGCCGGCTGGTTCCTGCAGCCCCTCCCTCAGCCCCCCCGTCCCCCCCCAGAAGCCAGGGTTTTCAGACCCAGAGTAGCAACGCCCAGGGCCCTGGGAGGGGCCCTTCCCCACGCCCGGAGGTGGAAGCGGGGAGGAAACAGCCATCTGAAGATCCCCAGGCCTGGCCAAGGCAGACGCCCAGCCGGAGGGGGGGCCGGGGGGGGGGGCGCTGGGCAGCCGGCTGGGCCCCGGGGAATTCCAGCTCCGGGCAGCCGATTGGAAGCACATGTGTTTAGTCGGCACAGAGACCCACAAAACCTTCTCCCACGGGCCCAGCTTCCAAACGCTTTGGGATCGATCACCGGGACCCCTGCATGCTGTGTGGTCACCAGAGGCCCTCGTGGTCCGGCCTGGCACCACCGGGGACTCCGCCCTCCGCCCACTGGGCAGCCCAGGTCCTGAGTGGAAGTGGAGGCTGGTGAACGTGACTGATTATCGAGGTGCTTCCCACACACCCCGCCCGCCGCCTCTCCCGGCTGGATGCCCGCTTCCTAACCTGCAGGGAAGGTAGCGCCTGGCGGTGCCCTCGTGTCTGGGAAGGAACCAGCGGGCAGAAGGGAAGCAGCTCGCCAGCGCCCCCCCCCGCCCCCCGGGAGTGAGTGCAGAGGGAGCCCCGAGGCTGGGCCCCTGCGTGGCCCACGCCCCTGCTCCTGCCCCTCGGAGGAAGGAGGGAGGCGCAGTGCCTGGGTGCCACACCGTGGCCGAGGGTCACCGGGGTTGGCCCGTGGACACAGGGACCCCTTTCTGGGCGCCTCTGCCACGCCCGGCGGTTTCCTGGGTCACGGCGTCGCAGGCGCTTGGGTCTCTGGGAATGGAAGCTCACGTCGCCTCCTGACTCCCAGCGGTGTGTGTGCCTCTGACGCTTCACCTGTGTCTCTGGACCCGGGCGAGAGAGATCGCTGCCTCCCGGGACCCACCCACCGAGATACGAGGTGGACCACGAGGCCACGGCGGCAGGCAGGTGGAAGGCAGAGCGGGCTGGTGGGGGACGGCTCCCGGACCAGGACAGGGACCGAGGTGCCGTCTGCTGGGACTTCCTTTCCTAACACACGACAGCGACCTTGCACCAGTCCGCTAGCCTGTAGCCGCCGCCGCCTGGAGGTGCCCCAGGAGCCTGGGGTGGGGCCCGGGTGCAGGATGGCTGCGTGCTCCCGGGGAAGTCCCGAGGGCAGAGCTGTTCCCGGGGCCGGACGACACCCCGTGTTTTGCAGGCGCCCCGTCTGCTGACTTCCCCTGCGGCCGGCTGTTCCACCCGGCTCTGTCTTGGGCTTCTGTGAGGGGACCGGTGCCTGTTGCCCCGGCAACAGAGCAACCACGGAGGTGTCAGATCGCTCGATCAATGGCTGCCCCCGGCAGGCGCCAAGCCAACCGCGGTGGTTACAGCGAGGCGAGGCTTAGTCACGGCCTGCAACCGTGTGCGGCCGCGACGGTCACAGGCACGCACGGGACACGCCGATAACGGGCCCCGGGCAAGTGTCGTGAGCCACGAGGATGTTACAGAATGCCCCTTCCTCGGCTTTATCACGGGGCCTGTTTGGTTTTGTTCAAAAAAAAAAAACCCTGGCAGAAACAGCCGTTCGCCCGGGACGTCTATGGCCAGGCTGCCTCCCGGCTGCCCCATTCCTCGGCCCTTAGGAGGAGTTATCAGCCGCGGAACATTCTTCCGTGTGGGCTGTTGTTATGGTTCTGTCCTGGTTATTTTTCTGGAAACCCCACTCGGTGCGTAATCTCTTAGCAACAGGGCTCTGCAGGCCAACGGCGCCGGCCCCTCCCAGGAGGCGACAGGGACGCGTGGGCAGAGCAGCCCACGGCCGCCGCGCCAGAGCAGCCTCCGACGATGGCTTAGTCGTTTCAGGTCCCCCGGCGTCACAGGCACCCACCGCGCGTGGGCCGGGCCTGCTCGGGGTAGGCTGAATCCTGAGGGTCTGGGGAACCTTTCCGGCACCGGGTGCCCGAGGCCCTCCCCGCCTCAGCTCCTGCGTGGCCAGGCCCCCGAGCGTGTCTGCTGGGAGGAGAAAGACTGCGGTGCCCGATGCGGGCCTGCGCTCCGAGTCATCGCCACCCCCTGTGCCGCCGTGCCAGGGGAAGTCGCTGGCGTGCCCGCAGGCTGGCGGCGGTGGCGGTGGGAGGACTGGAATCCAGGGTGCGTGAGCCCCCAGCCCCCTCCTCACATCTGTCTCTCGGTGTTTTGTTTTGTTTTTTTTAAACTGTAGTTAATTTTCTTTGTTTAAGGGATCCTATTTCAAGCATTAAACCAAGCCTGGGTTTTGGGTCTGTGCGCCCTGATTCACAGATCTAGGAAAAGCAAAGCAAATTGTGGGCTGGCTGGTGTGGCTCCGTGGTTGGGCACTGACATGGGAATCAGGGGGTCACGGTTCAGTTCCTGGTCTGAGCACATGCCTGCGTTGTTGGGCGTGATCCCCAGTAGGGGTGGGCAGGAGGCAGCCGGTCAGTGATTCCCTGTCTTCATTGATGTTCCTATCGCTCCCTTTCCCCTCCTCTCAGAAATCATTATATATATATATATATATATATATATATATATATATATATATTTAAAAAGCAAATGATGACCTGTGTGTGTGGAAGAAAACTAAAGGTTCGTGGTTAAACCCTCAAGAGTTTTTGAGTTTCTACGGCCTAGAACCCAGAGGTCACGGTGTTTTAGGTGCTGCTGCAGGTCCCACAGGGCGTGCGCATTCACCAGCCTGCAGCTGCGGCCGATGTGCCCGTTAACCCCCGAGCCCATAGGACCCAAGGAAGGCTCTGGAAGGCTCATTCTCCATGCCATATGCCCCGTCGCCGTTCTTGACACCCCATGAATCCTGGAGGGATGTTCCACGTGGATTCCGTGAGACCGGCCACCCTGCGCCCAGTGGCCTCGTCCGTGTCTCCTTTTAGCTGGATGACTTCGCGGCACTCTCACCCACCGTCCGGTGCGCTTCCTCCCCCTCCCCCGTTTTCACTATCGTTTCCCATCCCCATTTCTGGATTCAGTTCCTGAAGAGCAAGGCCGGCCACCTCCGCTCTACTCCACGCCCCCACCCACGCCATCTGTCACGGTCCATGCCTCGGGTGTCTCTCTTCCCACGCGTGCAACTCACTTCTCCTCGGGGAAAACCCGCGTTCCAGGCCGGCAGCCCCCGGGGAGGCCGAGCGGGCGCTTGCAGGGTGCCTGTGCCAAGGACCGATGCTCCATGACTCAACCTACGGACTCGGCCTGCAGGCGAGCGAGCGAGTCCTCAGAGGGGAGGCAACCGCGGGCGGCTGAGGCCCGAGAGGAGTGGGAGTTACCTGCGTCTCCTTTATCTGGACCCTAATCAATCCACTTGCAGAGTAGGAGCATCAATACACGTCGGTCGAGAAGAATGGCTTTCTTGCTCCATCGGAAATGAATTCCAGATGGATTAAAGACTCAACTGAAGAGAGAGAGAGAGAGAGAGAGAGAGAGAGAGAGAGAGAGAAGCCCAGAAAAGGCTAGGGGACAGGGTAAAGGCCAGCAGTTCAAGAACGAGGCTGACATCGGTCGGAGGGAACACTCGCGTGTTGCTGGTCGGGGTTTAGGTTGCCCGTTGGTAGCGGGGAGCCCTGGCGACATCTTCCAAGACGCCCCACGCTCAGTCCCCGTTATCCCAGGAACTCCGCTCCTAGGCATTGACACGGCGGGGTCTACCGGTGTGCCGACTGCCCGCACGCGAGCCCTTGGTCACGAACGGCCAGCCGGGCCAGTTTGGAAGAGCTGAGCTGCTGGAAACCACCTAACTGCCCCTTCCTGGGAAGCGATGGATGGAGTCAGCGGAGGGACACGCCGCAGCCTTGGAAAAGAGCACGGTCCGCTCTCTAGGATGTGCCTGGGAAAGCGTCGGGGACCGGCCAGCCACGGGGGACAGAAGGCACGCCGGCGGACGGGTCACTGCGCGAGTTCGCTCACGTCCAGAAAGAAAACAAGGTCACAGGATTTCCAAGCAGGAGCGGTTCCTGGAGTGCAGGAAGCCTTTACACCAGCCGTGGGCAAACTACGGCCCGCGGGCTGAATCTGGCCCGTTCGGCTGTTCTATCCGTGGAGCCGAAAGAGCGGAGGGTTCTCTTGCTCTCCCCTCCGCTCCTTCACCAGCAGCCCAAGAGGAGAGTGCCAGCATGGTCAGGCTGCTTTTGTTCCAGCCCTCCGGTCCAGTGTAAGAACCCATGGTGGCCCTCGAGTCAAAAAGTTTGCCCACCCCTGCTTTACGCCGTTGCCTCGTCACCTCGGGGGGTGTGGCTCAAGGCAAGTGGGGAGGAGGAGGAAGGCCTTCCTTTTTGCTTCACGTGGCTCCCCTCTGGATGGGCTGTCTTCCCTGGGAAATACGCATTCCGAACAGCGGTTAGCGCGAAGGAAAGAGGACCCGGGTGGGAGGGAGCCCTGGCCTTTAACCGTGTGTGTGACGTTAGGTTTCTGCGAGAAACAGAGGTGATTGATGTGGCCGTCTCAGGCCGGCCTGTGTCACCACAACAAAAGGGAGGCACGCAGGCGTGGCAGCGCGCCGAGGATCCGCCGAGGATCCGCCGATAAGGCGCTGGCGGACACCAGCCCGCCCACGACCGCCTGCCCCAGGCTCGCCCAAGTATGTGAAACATTTCGCACCTTTACAAAAATGTTTTCCAAGAGAGAACGCATTCCATAGAGCAAGTTAAAGGGACGGACAGATGAAGGGAAAGGAAGGAACGCAGGGCCGGGAAGTAGCCGAGGCCCCGGCCCCGGCTCGGCAGGAGGCGGCCTGCTCCCCGCAGCGTGGGGGAGTCGCCAGGGCCCCCGGGAGACGCGGACACGGAGGCCCCCTGTGAGCTCCAGGATGCGGCTGAGGGGCAGCACTCGGGAGAGGTGATGTGACCAGAGAGGGGAGTGGGCCAGGGCAGCCGGAGGCTGGCGGGTGCAGGCAGAGCTGGCGAGGGCTCCCTGGCGAGGGCTCCCGTGAGAAGGAGGCGGCTGCCCCCGCTCAAGAGGGCCGCCCTGGGCAGGGCAGTGGGCGCTGGACAGGGCTGTGCTCCTCCGTGACACCCTCCACCCCATCCAATCCTCTGTGCTTGATCCTTCTCAGGAGGGTCACCTCTCCGCCTCAGCAGCAGTGGTGGGGTAGCTGAGAGGGACCCTTCTTTCCCTGTTATCTCCCTGGAGGGAGACTCGGCCTCATCACCTCCGGGCCCCTGAGAGCTGGGCCAGTAGCCGGCCTCCCCCAGGCATTCACACCTCACCCCTCCCTCCCCTTAACCCACTGCTCCTCACGCCTTTGATCCCTTTGGTTTCCTCTTTTGAAAAGCTTGACCGCAGTGAGACCTGGCTGGTGCTTCCTGTGGACCTGGATGTGGTGGCCAGGACAAAGGGCAGAGGCTGCGGCGTCACAGGCGTGTTCCTGGCACGGAGGCCGCGGCACAGGCGGGCAGAGGGGCGGGGGCTCCCCAGGCCGGCGGGCACCCGGGGTGGGCAGCTGCTTCCTGGTAGTCAGGCCCCCAGGGCCCCGGGCGCCCCGTGGGGTGGCGAGCTCCCTTCCTGTTGCTCCCAAGCTCCCACCTAAGGACACGTGCCAGAGAGCGCGTGGAGGACTTCCACCCCGACAGGTGCCGCTCTGAGTCCCCCGCGGGGCCCACGGCTCCAGGCAGAGCAGGGCCACCGTCCTGGCCCCCCCCCCCCCCACCTGAGACCTGGGCTCCCACCGGCCCCAGGCTGTGTGTGAGTGTATGTGTGTGTGAGTGTGAGTGTGTGTGTGAGTGTGAGAGTGTGAGTGTGTGTATGTGAGTTTGTGAGTGTGTGAGTGTGTATGTGTATGAGAATGTGTGTGAGTGTGTATGTGAGTGTGTATGTGAGTGTGTATGTGAGTGTGAGTGTGTGTGAGTGTGTGTGCCCCTCAGACCTTGGCAGGGACTCCACGACTCGCTGAGGCAGCCCCTCCATGTTCCATGGCCGGGCATCTCAGTGGCCCGGATTTTGTGTTCTTGCCACTGACTCTTGGGAACCAAGGGCTGGCAGCCCGCCCCTGGGCACAGATGATCACATGCCCAATCCGGACCCGTGTGAGCGCGCTCACCTTCCCCCTTTAGGGAAAAGGACACGGAGGCCAGGAAGGCTGGGCGGCTCGTCCCGGCCCAGCCGGTGGAGTTGGGACTGGGTCCCCTCTCCTGTCCGGCGGCTCTCCCGGCCCTGCGCCTGGGGGCCTGGCCCGGCGGCGGGCGCACCTGCGGCATCCGGGCGGCGGCAGAGGAGCGCGGCACGGAGCATCCTTCCTGAGGCCTGGCCTGGCCTTCGGAAAGACTCTCTTGAAAACCACGTGATTTCACTTACACGGGGAATCTACACAAAATAAACGAAACAGAAACAGACTCACAGACACAGAGAACAGACGATGGTTGCCAGAAGGGAGGGGGGTGGAGGACTGGGTGACAAAAGGGCAAGGGATTAAGACGTAGGAATTGGCGGTGACAGAATCGTCTCGGGGCTGTGAAGTACAGCACAGGAAACACACACACACACTCACACACACACACACACACACACTCACACACACACACACTCTCTCACACACACACACACTCACACACACACACTCTCTCTCACACACACACACACTCACACACACACACACACACACACTCTCTCTCACACACTCACATACACTCACACACACTCACACACACTCTCTCACACACACACAGTCACACAGTCACACACACACTCACACACACACACACACACATGCATACATCAGAAAGATCGCCTTGCAGAGCATATGATTGTCTAACCACCACCCTGTTCACTCCAAGTGAATGCAAAATAATGTTGGATGGCAACTGTAATTGAAACATAAAAACGTAAGAAAAAAAATCCTCTGTGGACTGTGCTGTCCGCTTCCCCCGGGGCCCAGCCACGCTCCGGCAAGGACCCGGCCCGCTGAGCCAGCGCGGGCGGAAGCTGGGCCCGGGGCTCTCCTTTCTAACTCCTGCTCACCCCCCCCCCCCCCCAGAGCTCACGCACTGGCCCATGCATGCGCCCTGCTGGCTGTCCCTGGGCCGGCCTGGCCATTCCCGTCTGTCTGCACGCGGAAGGCAATGCACGTGCCGTGGGGTGTGCACCCACAGGCTGCCGACGCTCTTGGAAGGTGAGGCCTGCATCTTACTCACGTTTCCGGCCTCCGGTGCTGAGTTCCCCGGGCTCAGGCGGATGCGTTTGGCTCGGATGCTCCCGGAGGGCTGAGCCGCAGCATCCAACGGAACGAGCCGGGTCCAGAGCGCCTGCCCCAGGCACGCATGGCGGGTGGAGGGGGAGGAGGAGCAGGTGCGGGTGGGATGGACGAGTCAGGGAGGTGCGGGAGGTGTTGGCGGGTACCAGTGTGTGTGTGTCCGTGTGTCCGTGCGGGGTGTGTGTGTGCTTGCCCATCTACCCCCCCCCCCCCCCCCCAGCTTTCTTCCTTTCCCATCGTCACCCGCCTCCCAGCGGGGGCTTGTGGGATCTGGGTGCGGGACCTGCCAGTTCTCCTGGGGAAGAAAGGGTGGGTTCTCTCAGAGACATGGACCCCCTGGGCTGGGAAGGGCTGGAGGCGGTGGTCTGCAGGAGGCGGGGTGCAGGGTGCGGGGTCCTGTCCGCCCAGCGCCTCCTCAGGCCTCTGGGCTTGGTGCTCGGCACAGTCAGTGCCTCTGCGGCTTCCCTGTGGAGGGAGGGAGGAGGGAGCTCGGGGAGGGGGTGGTTCCTCCTGGTCACCCGGCTCCGGTGGCGGAGTCAGGACAGAGCGCAGCATCCTGCAGGGCTGGCCCGGGGCTCGGTCTCCACGACAGCCCTGCCCCCGGCCTGCAGGCCAGGGGTGCGAGCACCTCGCCCGGCTCTCCCCAGGGCAGCCTGCCTCCTCGTCCTCGCGGAGCCTTCTGCCCCTCTGCCCTGCTCCCGGCACTTTCTCCTGTCAGGGTGCTCCACGCCTGCGGGCTCTGTGCCCGTCACACCCGCCGCGCCCGGGAACCCAGAGGCAGCGTGTGCCCAGGGTGAGCCGTGTGTCCCAGGGGGCTGTGTGCCCAGGGTGAGCCGTGTGTCCCAGGGGGCCGTGTGCCCAGGGTGAGCCGTGTGTCCCAGGGGGTCGTGTGTCCAGGGTGAGCCGTGTGTCCCAGGGGGCTGTGTGCCCAGGGTGAGCCGTGTGTCCCAGGGGGCCGTGTGCCCCGGGTGAGCCGTGTGTCACAGGGGCACACACAGCTGCAGGTGAGGGCACAGATGGCACCGGGCACAGGCAGTCACGGGGTGCAGCCCCTCCCCCCCCCCGTCCCCCACAGGCAGGCGCTGGACGGTGCGTTAACAGAGGGGGGGAGAGGGGGTGTGTGTGCTGGGGGAGCCTGTTCTCTGCCCCGGGCGGGGGAGGGCCTGGCTGTGACGGGGTGAGAGACCACGAGGGTCCACGCGGCCCTCAGACCACCGCCTGGCTCCCTGCAGGGCAGCAGAGCATTCCTGGGTCCTGATGCGCCTCTTGGCCCCCGCCGGCGGGCAGGAAGCTGGGACCGGCCTGCAGTGAGTCAGCAGGAACCGCGTGGGAACCGGGGAATTTGCTGCAGGAATCGGGGGAATTCGGGCCGCCGACCACGGCCTGCAGTTGCTGAAGCTCCCGAGGGGGAGCAGCTGCCCTTGGGGGTGAGGGGCTGCTTGTGGGAGGCCCCGCCCGGGGCACAGTGGGCTCCAGGCTGGCCCTGGGTGGTGATGCCACTTCTCGGCCAGCCCCGTTGGCAAGGAGGCGGCTGTGGGGCTTGGCTCCTGCACAGGCTGTGCTCTGCGGGAGCCTCTGCCCCTCCCTCCCTCCCTCCCTCCCTCCCTGCCCCTCGTGGTCCTCAGCCAGGCCGGGCGCCCGGCTCAGCCCTGCACCCCGCCTCCACCATCGCGGGCTCATTCATTCACCCGCTCGCTCATTCATTCAGCCAACCTTCCACAGCAGCGGGCGTGTAGGGACAGAGAAGGACATAGGCTCTCGTGGAAGTTTCTGGGGCTCCAGCCCCTTAGATGGGGGCCAGGATGGCTGCTGATGGGGGTGCCCTTCCTTCAAGGCACTCCTGACCTCTGACACCCCCCACCCCCCGGAGGCAGGTGACCCCACCATGGTGGGCCCCGCCCTCCCGCCGAGGGAAAGCAGCAGGTGGACACAACTGTTAATGACAGATCTTTCTTTGGCCTCGAAGCAGATAATCAATACAAAACGCACAAATGAGCCCAGACCCCTGGGCGGACAGATTGGGGCCGCTCCCTGGCACGGGGCTTGGGTGCAGGGGACCCCACGGGGGCCTGCCTCCTGCTCCCTGAACTCTTCTCAGGAGGCACTCCCCTCTTCTGCCTCCGGGCACCGCACCCCTTCCTCTCAGCCCCGGCTTAGGGCTGTGTCCCGGCCTCGCTTCATCCCCCTTCCCCGGCCAGACCTTCTCCCAGTCCCTCCGGCCACTGGATGGAAATGGGATGTTAACCGGGAAAGTCAGAGGCTCTGGAGTCTCAGAAGATCCTTAACCCTCTCACCAGCTGCCCGTTTGGACAAACCAGAGAGAAACACATACACGCTACACATGTCCGTGCACACGATAAGATGATGAATTCCAGGTGGAGAAGACACGCCAGCACCCAGAGGAGCCACAGGAGGCATGAGGAGAGCACGGGTGGCCGTGGTGGGGTTATTTCATGTGGATGAAGCCTTTTAGAGAGCCAGAGAAAGCCTGGTGCACTGAACCCACCCGAAACTCGCAGCGTCCTGGACACCAGAAGCTCTGCAGGCGAAGTCCGCCCACGGGCCTGAGCCAGGGAAACGGTGGGGCAGACGAAGCAAAGGGTTTGTATCGCTGATCACAAAGAGCGTTCACAAGTTAGCAACGAAGGAACCAAGGCCCCAGCAGGTAACTCACAGGAGAGGAATGGTGATCGGTGTTTACAAATCAAGGGGACTCTAGCAAGATGGCAGGCATTTGAAAGGTGGACAATAATTTGAAGACAAGATGCAGGTTAGTGGACATTTTCATAGGCCAGTGGTCGGCAAACTCATTCGTCCACGGAGAGCAAATATCAACAGCACAACGACTGACATTTCTTTGGAGAGCCACATGTTTTTAAAACTTAAACTTCTTCTAATGCCACTTCTTCAAAATGGACTCGCCCAGGCCGTGGTATTTTATGGAAGAGCCACACTCAAGGGCCAAAGAGCCGCATGTGGCTCGAGAGCCGCAGTTTGCCGACCATGGTCCTAGGCTATCCTGTTGGGAAGAGAAATGGGTAAAAACCATATCGGAGGGCAATTTAGCAACATCTATTAAAGGTTGCATATGAAAGCCCTTTGACCCTGCAGTGGAATTTCTAGGAATTTATCCTAGAATAAGGGTGTACCCTCCCCGCCTCCCCCACGATGCTCATGGTGCATTTTAGGGAGGTGGGAGCTGAATTTGCTCCTCAGACACTGTGTTTGGGCTCGACCTGCCTTGGGATTCTACAGGCACCTAAGCACGGGGTTTACACAGGCCACAAACCCTCCCTAATGACACCTACAAACTCCTGTTGGTTACCTCCTCACTTCCCACCCCCTCCCTGCTTCCTCTTTCCCAACCTCCCAACTTTGATTGGAAAATCCCTCTGACTTTGGAA
Source organism: Vespertilio murinus (assembly GCA_963924515.1). Lineage (NCBI taxonomy): Eukaryota > Metazoa > Chordata > Mammalia > Chiroptera > Vespertilionidae > Vespertilio > Vespertilio murinus. The sequence goes on along the minus strand of OZ004719.1, from coordinate 4,628,306 downwards.
AAGCATTCGCACCTCGAACCCCACAGGGTGGCCTAGGCTACGTCTGTCGGGACGTTCCACCTGCCCACCTCAGTGACGGGTCAGTGCGGGCACATGCCCTGAACTGGTCCCGTCCGGATGCCTCTCGAGAGTTTCGCCGGAAGCCTACGGCTGAGATTTCCCTTTTCCTACGCGGAGTGCCTTGAGTAGAGGGGGCCTGAACTGCTATCGCTCTGTTAACTACAAGGAGGAAACGCGCCTGTGGCCAAGCAGAACTGAGCCAAGAAGAACCACAGAAGAATGGAATCACAGAAACACGTACTGATGATGTCACGGACCCCTGGATCAAACCGCACCTGAACCCCACCCCAGTCTCTTCTGCCGCAGGAGGCGATGTGTTCTCTGTGATGTGGAGGCCAGGTCAGGAGGCATTGTCTGTGTGTTTGCCCTGGGAGCTTCCCCCGCAAACACAGCCCTCCCCGCTCTGAGACAATGCGGTTCCTTGTCTGTGTGAGGCTCAGCCTCGGGGAACAAAGGCCCATTCATTCCTCCTGGGAGCCAGGAAGCTTCCCTAGCTCCCTTCACCCGAGCTTTGATTGTTCTGGCATGATCGGGGCGGCCTGTGGAGGAAAGAGAAGGAAGCCTCCCATCTCTGAGACTCCGGTAGCAAGTCAGATACTAGTATCTCACTGAATTGTCTTACCACATTCGTTTCAGCTGAAAAGGTTAGAAAGAAAAAGCAACCCAAGTGCCTCTCAATAGGGTAACTAACTCACGGTCAGTGGCACCCCCAGGAGCCTTTAGGAATGCTGCTGATACGGCTGCGGAAGGCGCCCCAAATACACTTCTTACCGGAAAACACGGGGCGAAGGGCAGGATGGATAGCATCATTACAATTCCATTTTAAAAAATATCTAAGTATGGTCCCATTCTAGCTGACGAGAAGAAGATCTAGGAGGAAGATTGCTTTCTACAACAAGTTTTTTTTTTTTATTATTATTATCTCTGGAGGCTAGGATTCTGAAGGATTAGCATTTTTCTGTTTTTCCCATTTCTTTATTGAATTTTTATGGTGTGATTAAAAAAATTAAAGCTTTTTTTTTTTTTTCGGAAGGTCTCACAGTTCTGGCCTCTGCCTTTTAGTGCCTATTTTCTCTTTTTCTTTCTTTCTTTCTTTCTTTCTTTCTTTCTTTCTTTCTTTCTTTCTTCTTTCTTTCTTTCTTTTTCTTTCTTTCTTTCTTTCTTTTTCTCTTTCTTCTTCTTCTTTTTTTTTTTTGTGGCGATAACTGGAGGCCGATAGGATGCTGCCATTGCCTGTGAGCCTCCCGAAGCTCTGTTTCGGGTTTATAACCTCCAGGAGGGCCGGGCCTTGGGGTCAGAGCCCTGTGCTCGGCTGTCCCGGCCTTGGCATGTGGTGCCAGGCAGATGGGGCGCCTCAGTCATCAGTGTTGCTGGAGGAAATCATCGGCATGGTTAGTGGGCTCCATATGGATCCTCAGGGATGTCAGGTCCTAATCCCTTGGAGTCTGTGAATGTTCACTTACATGGAAAAAAAAAGATCTTAGCAGGTGCAAGACGAAGACTCTTGAGACGGTGAGAAGCACCTGGGTACGTCTCAAATGCAGTCACCAGGGTCCACGTAAGAAGAGGTAGAGGAGAGTTGACATAGGAGGGAAAGGAAGGGAACGTGGCCACGGAGGCAGAGGCTGGAGGGAGGTGGCCGCAAGCCAAGGAATGCTGGCGGCCGCACGAAGTTGCAAGAGGCAAGGAGCAGAGCGGGTTAAGCCTCTGGAGGGGGCGTGGCCCTGCGGACACCTTGGTGTGGGCCCAGCGACACCGACTTTGAACCTCTGGCTTCCAGTACCAAGAGCGAACAACGTTTTAAGCCGCCAAATCCCTGGTCATTTGCTTCAGCGGCCGCAGGAAGCATACAGATGGCCCAGGAAACTGAGGCCGTACCCAAGCTCCTCCCTGCTGGCCGCCTCCCAAGTCACACGCTGCCCAGGCGGCAGGGAGAACGGGCCGCGTTCTCTAGACACCCCGGAGCCCACCCGTGGCTCTCCACTGGGCTGTCCGCTGGCGGGAGAGGCCAGAGGCGTTGCCTAGCAACCGCAGAAGCCCGGCCGGGCTCCCCACTGTGCCCTGGTTTCTCCGGAGAGCGAGTACGTGACTGCATTGTTAGAGCGCAGAGGCTATTAGAAACCACACACACACACACACACACACACACACACACACACACACACACTCGAAAGCCAACCCTCTGCTCAAAATAGCTCCCCGGTTTCTAAAAATGGAATTCCGCCGAGGAGTAGCAGCTTTCACACTCACGACAGCCACAATTCTCACCCCCACGTGCTCCACGGGTTGGTGACCAGCCCGAGAGGGAACTACTATTCCTGGCAGTTTCCATCTGATGTAACCCCCTGAGAGAGTCACCCGCCCCATCACCGAGGGTGACAGTCCTTCGAATGGGAGGCCTCCTCCTCCCCTCCTCCCACGGAGCCTCCCCAAGCGCCGCCGCCGTGGGTCTCCGCCTGCTCTCGTGTCCGCCGTCTGTTCTGGGTCAGAAAACGACAATGACGATGACGGCAATAATGAGTCAACCGCGTATGCAGAGCTCACCAGGGGTCCCGAGCACCTTCTCATGACTGTCCCGCGGGGCCGGTACCATACTTCTGTGTTCATTTTCACGCTGGGTAAACCGAGGCACAGAGAAGTTACAAACTGCCTGCCCAGAGCCGCACGGCGGCGGCGAAGGGGGGGCTGGGCTGTGGCTGGAACCCGGGCCGAAGGGCTCCGGGGTCCTCTCATCTGCTAGGGCAGGTTGGCTGGTCGGCGGGGGCTGGGGAAGCCGCGGCGCCCGTTCCTCTGTGCCCAGGGACCTGTCTGGAGCAGGGGCGAGGCGTGGGCCTGACCTCTGCGGTCCCGGCTGCCGAGGCCTGGAGAGGCGGCCCCGGCGCCCGCTCTGCGCTGCTGCGGCCCAGCCGCTCCTCCGGCCTTTGCACCGGCCGGGGCTCTGAGCAGGCGGGGCCTGAGCCTCCAGATGCGGGCACAGCCCTCAGAGACACCAAGGCCAGTCCTCAGCCCGGGGGGTGGCCGAACTAGGTTATCCCACTGGCTGTCTGTGGCAGGACGGGGGCGGGTCCATAGACCAGGTGCCTTGAGGGTGGCACTGGATGCTGAGGCCAGAAGGTGACCCCGCAGCCTCCTTCTTCTGCGTCCCTGGCGGAGTTGGAAAGGGAAGCTGAGGAGGCGAAGCCTGGGGGCGGGAGGCGGGGGGAAGGAGGAGGGGGAGAACCGAGGGGTGAATAGGAGGGGTGCCCATGCTTGCCGGCTGGGCTGCTTGGGGTGAGCGGAGAGACTGGAGCTTGGAGGGAGGAGACCTGGCCTCCGGTCCCGACCTCCCAGGCTGGAGGGGGGTAGTCTCTGTACCCCAGACTTGCCTTGTGAGCCAGGGGTCAGATGCCCTTTGATACGGGAAAGCCTTTTCGCAAAAGCATGTTGCTCTGCGCGTCTGAGCCAGCTGAGTTTCCTGGAGAGAGGCGCGAGCCCGAGCCCTAAGCCGGGGAAACCCAGCCCTCAGCCCGGCCTGCTCACCGTCTCCCTCCCCGGCAAGCCAGGGGTTGAAAAGGCTCACCTCAGAGTTGTGGCCCCAGTTAAAGGGACAAGCACAGGAGAGCCCAGCTCCCTCCTCCTCTGTCCCCCCCACCCTCACCCCTGCTGCGGGTGGGGCCGGCGGCCTCGGGGCTGGGCCCTGGGAGATGGCAGGGAGCCAGCGGCAGGGGTCACAGCCTGGCAGCTCTGGCCTGGCCTGGCCTGGCCAGCTTTTCTTTCCCAGAAAAACAGGCGCCCCGAGCAGACTTCCTTGAGGGCCTCGGGCAGGCGGGTGGGGGTGGGGGTGGGGGTGGGGGAAGAGGATGGGTGCTCCTCTCCAGCCCCCTCCCCCGCCCTGCCCAAGCGATGAGATGTCTGCAGAGAGTCCGGCCAGAGGGTTCGTGTGTCCCAGGGGGGCAGGGTGGGTGCTGCTCCCACCCACCGCCCCACCCAAGTCTTGGCAGTGCCGGTGGGTGTGCCAGGAGGGGCGTCCCAGATGGATCTGGACCCCAAGGCCCCGCCCCTCGCCCCCTCTGCTTCTCCAGGGGCCAGAGTGCCAGTCCAGCCTCGGTGGGCCCTGCCCCTCCTTTCCTATGTCCTGGACGCCCCGACCCCTCTTTCTCTAAGGTCGGGGCAGAGGGCCGGTGCGCTGGCCGTCCGCCCAGGACGCCTGGGCGTGTAATTAAAAGATGGTATCTCCTCCGAGGGCCTGGCTTTGGGGACAAGAGCTCCCGGTGTTGTCCGCAGCCCGTGACCTCCGCCCGGGCACTGCGGCCCGCAGGGCTGGCAGCGCAGCTCCAGCTGCACTGAGCACAGACCCCTTCTCCGCCCCAGCCCCCATCCTCGAGGGGTGTCCTCCTCCTTCTGCGGAAAGGCCCCCCAGCTAGTCAGCGCACGTGGCGCCCTGTGTCCAGCCTAGTCCCCTGTCCCCCTGCTGGGAGGCCCGTGGCCCGGGGGGTGGGGGGTTGGGGGAAGGGGGGGATGGGTGGAGGTCCCGGGAAGTGCCCTCTCCCACAGTCCTGGGCAGCGATTTTGGGGAACCCCGGTGGTCACGGGACACTGGTCTTTGCCAGTAAGACCATGAGCATGGCCGTGGCAGCCCACGGGCCCAGGCCCCAACCCCGGGAAGTAAGGCAGGTGGGAAAAGAGACCAGCTTCTGGGACCCCCAGGGGAGGGAGGGAGGGACGGGCAGCACAGGGGGCCAAGGTCAAAGGCTAGGTGCCCGGGTGCTGGGGCCGTGGGCTGGCCCCGAGGCCCGACTGTCTGTCTCTCCTCGTCTCTGTGGCCGCACGGGAGCTGGGGGTCGGCGTGTGCTTTCCGTGTCCGGTGGCCTGAGTAAGACCCTGGGGAACCCCCCCCCCCCCTGAAGCCAGCCTGTGAGAGGTGCGGGCCCATCCTGGCTACGCTGCCTGGATGGCAGCGGCCTGAAGAGGGCAGGGCCCTGCCCACAGTCTCCCGAGTGACCCTCCGTGGCTGGGCCCTCCTCCCTGCCAGGCTCCGGGTCAGACACCTAGCGGGCGGCACTGTTAGCCCATTTTACAGATGAGAAGACCAAGACTCAAAGGTCTCGCCCAGGGCAGGGCCAGGTGTTGAATCACATGCGTCTGACTCAGAGTCCCTGTTCCTAGCGTAGCTGGTCCTCCCCCCCCCCGGCCCCGCCCTCCAGCCCCCCTTTATCCCCAGCCCCCCACCCCCAGGACCCCCCAGGGAGCCACAAACCTCAGGCCCTGAGGAGCCAAGGAGTTCTCCCTTTGTGCTCAGCTGGGCCTCTTTCCTGCCCTTAAAAGAGGGTCAAGGGGAGGGGTTTGGGAAAGTCTCGGGGTGAGTGCAAACGCGATCTCCACCCCAGCCAGGGTGGGGGCCGGTGAGGGGGGAGGGGCCGGTCTTTTAGGGGCGAGCCCAGGCACCATCTGACACTTCTTGGGGCATCCAGGTCACGTGACCACCAGGCCCACTATCTCTCCCGAAACGTGCTGGGCCGGGGCTCCTGCCTTCCTAAGAGTGGCCTCTGCCCTTTCGGGGGTGGCAGGAAGCACCTGACTTTGCTGAAAGGAGAGGCTCAGAGGGGAAAATGCTTCGAGAACGTAAGCGCCAGACAGGAAACGAAGGGACGGGCACCGCCAGGGGTGGAACAGCATGGACCAGGGCAGGCGACAGCGCGGAGCCCTCTCAGGAGGTGGCGAGTGTCCTGGCGGGTGGAGCAGAGGAGCGGTGGGGGCGGCGGGGGGGGGGGGCGGGGAAGGGAGGCACGCAGGAGAGGCGGGTAGCATCCTGGCCATCTGACCGCGAGGCACCAAATGCCAGGGGGCAGTGCAGGGCCTCTGTGCCAGGGCCCCCGGCTGCCATCCGAAGGCTTTCAGCTGAGTGCCCCGGGGTCTCGGGGTCTCGCTTACTCTTGAAAGGGCCCAGCGGCTGCAAGAGTGGCGTGCGGGGATCGGGGAGCGGGGAGCGTCCACACCCTTGGCGGGGGACCCGGGGCTGGCGGGGCTGGCGGGAGTGCTGTGTGATGGCGGCCCAGCCGCTGGGCCGGGTGGTGCAACAGTGCTGCCTGCGCCAGAGCTGGCCTCCCCGCAGCGGCCGGAGCCAGGCTGGCCGGGCTGAGCAGCGGAAACAGATGTGGCCGGTGCCATCGGGCCAGGGGCTGTCCTTGGTGCCGATGAGTCAGTCCGTCCCTCAGTGTCTCCGCTCCCCGCCCGCCCGCGCTCGCGGCAGCTTCCCGGGACAGGGACAAGGATTCAGGGAACCAGGCGGGGGCGGGAGAGGGGTGTCGGGGAGGGAGCCTGCCCTTGAGGACCCCAGGCCAGCCTTGGTCCTAACCTAAAGGAGGAGGCCAGGGTTCGGGAGCCCCTTTCCGCAGGGAGGCTGGGCAGCCCAGGCCAACCCCTCAGCGCCAACCATGTCACGGCCTGGCCCTTCCCCAGGCCGCGGCGGCCCAGGGCGCGCCGGGCAGGACCCAGAGGTCAAGGTTGCATTTCCTTTCTCTCCCTTAGGAATGTGTGCTTGGCTTCGGCTCCCCAGCCCGGGGACCCGGGGCCACTCTTGGTCCTGAAGCCGTGCCCGGGAGCCGGTGAGCCGGTGCCTCCGGCAGACCTGCCCGCCGGCTCTGCCTGCGGCTCCCTGGGCCGATGCCGATGCGCATAACCACGCGGCCTGAGCTGGCCTCACCAGGGACACGGCCTCTCACCACAGGTCAGTGGGGGGGGGGGGGAGCATGTGCACAGAGGGGCTGGAGGCCGCTCAGACCACCAGCTGGGGCAGCCTCCTCTCGGGGTGCCCTGGAGCTGGGTTCAAGGGTCCCCCCCCTGGGAGTGGGCTGGCTCGGCAGGAGCGAGGGCGTGTGGTGTTGGCCCTCGGCTGAGGAGAGAGGGCGGGAAGACTGCTGGCGCCATTGTCCTCACCAAACGCAGGGCCCAGAGTTCGGGGTGAGTCACCGGTTCAGTCTTGGCTGCTCCCCCCGGCTCCATCTGAGCCCGGGAGGCAGTCTTGGGGCGGGGGGGGGGGGTGAGGACCCAGGCTGGCGCTGTGGAGGCAGGGCACAGGCCCGGGGGGAGACACAGGTGGGCCAGGGAGCTCCGTGGCAGTGGGTGCAAAGGGCCCAGGAGGGGAAGTGACTCCACGAGCCGGCCCGGCCCCGAGGTCAGCATGTGGCGGGGGGAGCCGAGGGGCTGCTGAGTCATGGCCGCACGGGGAGGCCGGAGGGAGCAGCACTTGTGACCCCCGGGTGGCTGGGGGCCGGTGGAGTCACTCTCTCTGCGGCCTCGGCCTCTCCAGCTTCCATAGACGACAGGGTGCCTCCTGATGCAAGCTCCTTCCGAATGACCAGACGCCGCCTCCCTCCCTCCCCTCCTTCCGCCCTCCCTTCCCGGCCGAGGGGAGAGCCGCCTGCCGCGGGCGGCCGGGGACGGGTGCACACGGTGAGCTCCCGCTGAGTGGCTCAGCATCCGAGCACGCAGAGCTCCGGGGCACAGAGACAGGGGCCCACGGAGGGGTTGGCTCCGCTGGGTTATGATGGAGGGCTTCACGGAGGAGGTGGCTTTTCTTTAAAAAAAAAATATATTTTATTGTTTTTTTTACATAGAGGAAGAGAGAGAGATAGAGAGTTAGAAATGTCGATGAGAGAGAGACATTGATCAGCTGCCTCTTGCACACTCCCTACTGGGGATGTGCCCGCAACCAAGGTACACGCCCTTGACCGGAATCGAACCCAGGACCCTTGAGTCCGCAAGCCTACGCTCTATCCACTGAGCCAAACCGGTTTCGGCAGAGGTGGCTTTTCTTAAAGAAGAAGTGCTGACTGGCTGCAAGGAGAGAATGGGCAAGGACCTCTTCTCCACCCCCACATCCCCCACCCCAGGGCTGGGGTAACTGAAGGAGGCCTGAGGGAGGGGCTTCCTGTGGGCGTGGTGGGCACCGGGGCAGAAATAAGTAGGCATGATTGCCCCAACCCACCGGCGGGACCTGAAGGCGGGCGAAGAGTGAGAGAGGACCTTGGTCTGATGTGAAGAGGGTGGCATCAGACAGGCCTGGGTCCGAGGCCCCCGATTCTACCACCGAGCAGCTGCCGAGTGGGCCTCTCGACATCCCTGAGCCTCAGTTTCCTCGTCTGTACAATGGGGGCCCTGTGGCTCTGGGTGTCCGTGGCGGTGCTTTGCCGGGTTGGTGACATAGGCCTTGGGGATGTGGAGAAAAGGACAAGCCAGGCCTCAGTGCTCCCCGAACCTCCCTCAGCCCCCCCTCCCCGACCCCGAGTCTCAGCATCCTCTGTGCGGGGATGTGAGCTGGAGGGGAGGGAAGAAATGGATTTGCCATTTCCTGCCGCCGCCTCTTCTCGGGCCTGCAGGCCTCCTCCTGCTACATTTTGGAAGCGAATTCAGCGGCCACCTCTCTCTGCCCCCCACCCCACCCCTAGGCCCAGGGTCCTGGCTCAGCCTGGGCAGCAGCCCCCGTGGCCTGTGAGTCAGCAAGCTCTTTGCAAAGGGTGGGGCCCTCGTTGGCTGCGAGCGCAGGTCAGGCATCGCTCAGCCCTCGGCGCGGGGCTGGCCTGCGGCCTCTCTGCACCGCGTCTGCTCCGCGACCTTGAGGTCCGCCTGCGAGCAACATGGGGCGGCAGGATGGGCCTCGCCCAGGGGCCCAGCCGGCCCTCGCTGCGCTGAGCAGGTGCCGTAAACACCATAAACACCGGCTGGATTGAATTCTCGCCTCCGGTTGGGTGTCCACAGGCCACGTAGCTGCTCGCAGCCCTGCTGTGGGCCTCGCCGGGTCCTGCGCCCCGTCCTCCCCCTGCCACACACCCTTCCTTCCCAGACCCCCTCCGGCTGGCGCCTCCAGCCTGCCTCCTTCCCGGGGGGCCCCCGCGGCCCGAGAGCGCTGGCAGCTGCCCGTGGCCTCTGTCTTTCGTTCCATCCTGGTTTTTCCTTCCTCTGTGCGGCCTCGGTGGCGTGACTGAGGCGAACGGTCCTTGGCGTGGGGTCCCGTGCGCCCTGTTGCGACAGAAGGTCCCGTGTCCGTGGGCCCGTGTGGGACAGAAGGGCAGAGGGCCCAGGGGGCTGTGTGCCCCGGGTGAGCCATGTGTCCCCCAAAGGGGCCGTGTGCCCGGGTGAGCCGTGTGTCCCAGGGGAAGTAGTGGGACCCGGGAGAAGGGGCGGTGTGAACCAGAGGAGGAGCGGACTCTATTCATATGGTCTTGAGATAGTCACCATAAAACAAGCAGATTGTCAAATGACAGCGGGGAGGGGAAGGAGACCTGGGGGGAGATAAGAGAACAACTGAAGGACTGGTATGCATGAATATAAGTACAACCAATGAACACAGAACTCTGGGGAGGGAGGGCATGAATGGGAGGTGGGGGGGGCAATGATAAGCTATGTACACATATAATACCTTAATTAAAAAAATAAAATAAAAGTCCTCGGGGGTGGGGGGTGGGGAGAAGGGCAGAGGGCAGGACCAGGCTAAGCCACCTGAGGCCGGGGCTGCGGGGAGAAAGCGGTTTTGCACAGAGCAGGGACCGCCCCTCCCCGTTACCCAGGGCAGGGCTGTTGCCCTGAACTAATTATTTAAATGGTTCTATTGGGTCATGCCACGCCTCCAGGGCCCAGGAGGGCAACTCAGGCAGGCCACACCTCCCCTCTCTCGATGGCCCTGCTGAAGACGATGGTTCCACTCCGGTGGGAATGGCAAGGGAAGGTCTGACAGGCATCCGGGGAGTTCAGAGAGGGAGAGAACTTTGCAAGCCCTAAAGGTTCCAGATACCCATAACAACACAACCCTTATGGGGTAACTTACCATATGCTACGAAGCAACCCCATGATGGGGATCATATCAGTGCCTCCATTTTATTTTATTTTTATTTTTTAAAATATATTTTATTGATATTTTACAGAGAGGAAGGGAGATAGAGAGCTAGAAACGTCGATGGGAGAGAAACATCAACCAGCTGCCTCTGCGCACCCCCCACCGGGGATGTGCCTGCAACCAATGCACATGCCCTTGACCGGAATCGAACCCAGGACCTTCCAGTCCGCAGACCGACGCTCTACCACTGAGCCAAACCGGTTTCGGCAATGCCTCCATTTTACAGATGCAGAAATGGAGGCACAGAGGTTAAGGGACTCACAAAAGGTCACACAGCGAGGAAGCCAGGTTTGAAAGTCCAGGTCCCTGTTCTCAGCCACCATGTTCTAGTGCCTCACATCGGTGCTTCGGTGCTATCTACCAGAGGGATTTTGTGTTTGCTTTTTAACCATTACCAAAAAAAAATAAAAAATAAAAAAATAAATAAAAAAAAATTATAGAAATACTGACACCCGTATCATGCAAACATAAAAGTATAATAAACTCTGCATATTTGTCACCCACACCAATTTCTTTTTTTCTCTTTTGGGGATGATTTGAAAAAAAACATCTGAAATGTAACACGGAATGCTTCCTTTTTGGCACATTTATGGAGAAAATGAGTTTGGAACCGCAGTGAGCAGTGTAACAGTTGCAGAGGAATGGCCGTGGGGATTTTGCAAGGATAGCACAAAGCCTCCTGGGTAAGTCAGTTTTGAAAGTTGGAAATTTATAAACATTCACGAATTGCAAAGTAATTTGGAAATAGTTAACGAGTGACAAACTTCGTGCCGCAGTAGAAAACAAAAGTATCTGCACACTTTTCCTTACAAATTCTTTCCTTTTTTTTTTTTTTTGTTTTGTTTCCACTTCAGAGGAACCAAGTGTAATAGAATTGCCCTGACGGCCAGTCTTAGTCACTTGTTTTTATGCTCAGTAGCATCACCCCGTCCAGCCAGCCCTGCTTCTAAGGTGTCTGTCTCATCCGGTGTCCGTGGGCCAGGGTTTCCCCCGCAGCCGGGCCGTCGTCCCATCACACCCGGCTAACCACAGCCGCTTCCTAGACATCGCTCCGCTGGAAATTTCCACATGGTCCCCCATGCCCCCAAAGGGCCTGTGAAACAGCCAATGAGATAAGGCAGGAAGCGGCCACAGAAAGTTGGATAACGAGGAACAGACCGGCCAGGCGATGATATAATCTCATGACTAGGACACCGGGGAGAATTCGCTGAAAGGCAACTGTTTTAGGTGGTCGAAGGGACCGCTGACACTGCAGCCCCCCGGGCCCTGCCGCCCGCATTGCCTGCGAGAGGCATCGAGTCCTCGTCGAAGACAAGGCAGCTAAGGCAGAGAGGGTCCGTGGCCTGCCCCGAACCCGGGCAGTGGGCCCCGCTCCCCGAGGGGCCAGCAACGACTTCCTAGGAAGGCATTAGGAGGGCGATGTGCAGTCGTAACAGCCACCAGAGGAGCCGCCGCCCCCAGCCTGGCGCCTCCCTGTCTCCCTCGCCCTCTGGGAGCCACGCTGGTGCCCGGAGGCCCACGCAGCCTCCGGAGAAACGGTCAGCGGCCCCACCCTGGCCGGGGCGCGGAACGAGGGAACCCCGCCAGCGCCCGGCCTGGGCCCGGCCTCCCCGGTGAGAGCTCGCTGGTCCACAGCAGCCGCTGGCCAAGGCGCAGCTCTGCCTCCGACAGACACAGCCGGAAGCTTCTGGATGGAGCTGGGCTGTAAGGAGCGGTGCTTCGATCACTTACAGGCCGGCGGGGGAGCGGGGGGTGGGGGTGGGGGTCGCCTGCACGAGGGTCCGAGCGCCCTAAGTCACAGGGCCCGCCCGCCCGGGAAGGCGTCCCTGCACCAGTGTGGCCCGTGTTCCGTGTCCCTCACCCACTCGGGAGTTCCTTTGGGGCCTGGCAATGTCTCTCCTCCCCTCCTCCCTCCAGTCGTTTCTAGGATGTCGAGTACCCTCTGGAAGGAGCAGGTGCCATTGGCTGGTTGACGGAGCTGTGGCTAAGCTATGGCCTCGCTGAGCATCCTCTACGTGCACCAGCGTGCTGGGGACTTCCACGTGTCACCTGTGGCGTGCTATTTATTCCCCACGGTCACCTGTGGGGTAGGTACCGTAGTCCCCATCGATGTGAGGAAACTGAGGCTCCTGGGGGTTGAAGAACGAGGAGTGAATAGCGTGGCTGCAGAGCCCATGGTGCCCACAGTGCCCCATGACTCCCCACAGCTCCCCACGGTGCCCCACGGCTCCCCATGGCTTCCCAAGGCTCCCCACGGCTCCCCACAGCTCCCCATGGTTCCCGATAGCTCCCCACGGATCCCCACGGGTCCCTACGGCTCCCCACGGCTCCCCACAGTTCCCCACTGTTCCCCACGGTTCCTCACGGCTCCCCACAGCTCCCCACGGCTCCCCACGGTGCCCCACGGCTCCCCATGGCTTCCCATGGCTCCCCACGGCTCCCCACAGTTCCCCATGGTTCCCCACGGTTCCTCATGGCTCCTCACGGCTCCCCCACGGCTCCCCATGACTCCCCACGGCTCCCCACGTCGCCCCACAGCTCCTCATGGCTCCCCACAGCTCCTCACGGGTCCCCACGATTCCCCACAGGTCCCCACGGCTCCCCATGGGTCCCCACGACGCCCCACGCCTCCCCACGGCTCCCTACGCTCCCCACACTCCACATAGTGCCACGCCATGTCCACACGAAGACCACTTCGTTGTCCTCTTGCTGAAGAGACCCTAAGCTGGCTGGGGTGTGATTAAGGTGCCTCCTCAAGAATGAGGGTGGGACTCCCTCGCAGGGTGAGACTGTGTCCAGGGGTGCGGGACCCTCGGGCAGGAGGCAGGGGGTGGGGCAGGACTTTGAGGGACGGTGGCTCCTCCAGGATGTCACTAGCGGATGACAGGAGGTGCTGGACACCCACGAGACCGAGCTTGTGCCGAATGGCCCCGGGGTGTGAGCTGGCGAGGCCGGGCGGCTGCCTGGGCTCGAGGGGCCCCAGCCCCAGCCTGTCTCTGTAGGAGGCACCGCCCTGGGACCCGGGGCCTCGGCTTTCCCGGCCGGCTTGCTGCTGAACCCACAGCTCCTTCCCGCGGGCCAGTGAAACGCCAAGTGCTGGTGTCGTCAGCAGGAGGAGGGGGCTGGGGTTTGGTCCCTGAGGCCGTGCCGAGGGTCGTGGCCCCCAGAGAGGGCCGTGGTAGGGGCTCTGTGGCGGCCGGTGGCCACGCCTGGCCCAGCCGCCTCTCTGGTTCTTACGGGATTCCCTGCAGTTCTCGAGGGTGGCGGTGTGCCTGGAGCAGGACTGGGTGAGAAGGGGACCGTGGGGGACTTCGGTGGGACCGGAGGTGAGGTCACGGAGGGAGGGCAGACGCAGCCGCAGTAGACTTGCTGAGTTCTCATCACGGGCCAGGCGTGGGGTGGAGCACCGTGGACATCGCGCTCTGAATCCTCACAACCACCCAAGGCGGGGATGCTCAGCCTCCCCTCCGAATCGACGCGGAGGCCGGGCCTTAGCAGAGACCCGAGCCCAGATCTGGCTGCCTCTCAAGCCAGCGCCTTGCCCACCACAGCAGAGAGAGAGAGCAGAGAGAGCAGAGAGAGCAGAGAGAGCAGGGGGCTCAGGAGGGAGACCCGGAGCCCAGGAGGCTCGGCGGGGCGGCTGGCTCAGAGCAGAGACCACATCGTCCCGGGTTTCCCAGCCCGTAGCTTCTCCCCCTCCCCCTTGCCTGCGCACCCCTCTGACGGGCCGGTCTGGCTCTTCTAAGCACCCGCCTGTCTGCTGTGTATTCACCCAGGAGAACCTGCTGTCTGCCAGGGACCCGACACAGGTCACACCGAGGCAAAGACGACCGGAAGGTGCTCTGGGAAAGCACCAGGCATCAATCCACCGCCCCCCCCTGCCCCCCGGAGATCCGGTGAAAGAAAGAACCGGGACAGTGCCCGGCACACAGTAGGCGCTCACGGAAACTCCTGGGGAGCCGGGAAGGTGTTTAACGGTAAGAGCGTGCGTGCGTATGATCTCAGGAATGCATGCGTTTTACGAGAGCCGAGCCTGGGGCCAGGCGAGGAGGCCGCGCCTGAACCGGGGACAGAAAGTCCCCGCTGGTCCTCTGGGAACTCACCGAAAACCCCCGGCAGGTCTCCGGCTGCCGCCTGCGAGACCGGGTGCCAGGCTGAGCTGGCAAAGGCCTCTCTCCGAACAGGAACCCCGGCTAGATGCCTCAGAAGTCCAGAGAATTTCCCAAAGAGCAGAAAGCCCTGTGTGCAGGTGTGTGTGTGTGTGTGGGGGGGGGGGGTGTGGGTGGGGTGGTGGTGGTGGTAGGGGGGCTGTGGGGCCCTCATCACGGGGTCGGTCCACAGGAGGCTCACCGTGACTGCACAGGCCACTCCGGGTGGTCCCACACGGGTTCCCTACCAGAAGACAGACAGGCGGACAGGCAGGCAGGAGAGCAGCGGGAAGGGGCTGCTGGTGGCATATCACAGCGTGGGGGAAGCACAGCTCTCTGCTTTGCCCTCTGTCTTTACCAGCTGCTTCACTCCCAGCCAGCGCCCCCTCCGCCCATGCCCCGTGGACCAGAGGCAGCCCAGGTGCCAGGGCGGACGCACTCCCCGTGCCCACGGCTCTGAAGAGGGTGATCTCAGAGCTCAGTCCGGTTTCCTGCGGCCCGACACCCAAGTCCTGTGCCTGCTCGGCGCGGTGTGACTTCCACGTGGCATCGTCTTAACATTTCTATCTTTATTTTAAACTGTGGTTAAGAAAACACCCAACGCAGACCGTGAACTTGACCCGCTTACGCGTCCAGCGGGGGGAGCTGAGTGGCGTGAAGTGTGTGCACATTGTGTAACCGATCTCCGGAATATTTTCATCTTGCAACACTGGGGCTCCGTATCCTTCGACTAACAACTCCCTCTTCCCCCTCCTCCTGGCCTGGCCACCCCCCAGCCCCGCTTCTGCAGCTACGAGTTTGACTGCTTTGGGTGCCTCGTGTAAGTGAAACCATACAGTCTTTTTGGCGACTGGCTCACTTCCCTTAGCAGAAGGCCGTTCAGTTTGAGCCACGTTGTAACACGTAACAGGATTCCCTCACGTTTCAGGTCTGAACAGCATTCCACCGGAGGTTTGTCTCGCATTTTTGAAAATCCACACATCCTTCACGGGACCTCTGGATCGCTTCCTCGGCCGGGCTCCTGGGAGCAATGCTCTTCTGAACGGGGGGGAGCGGGGACAGAGGTATGTGCGCACATGTAGGAAGACGCGAGCACACATAGAAGCTGAGCGTGTGCCGGGAACCCCGTGAGGGAACTCCCAGATTGGGAAAGGAATCGACAATCTGACTCTAGGAATTCCCCAGAGCAAACCAACGCCTGGCAGCAGCCACACGTTCCAGGTTTTTATTTTTTTGTATTTTATTTTATTGATTTTTTTACAGAGAGGAAGAGAGAGGGATAGAGAGAAACATAGATGAGAGAGAATCAACGATCAGCTGCCTCTTGCATACCCCCTACTGGGGATGTGCCCGAAACCAAGGTACATGCCCTTGACCGGAATCGAACCCGGGACCTTCCAGTCCGCAGACCGACGCTCTACCACTGAGCCAAACCGGTTTCGACCGTTCCAGGTTTTTAAAACTGTTATCACATTCGTAGCACAGTCACACACGGTGGAAATCGTCTTTTTAGATCGTTTTGGTAATGTCTCACTGAGTTCAAAATGGTGAGCCTGTTGTATTCATTAAGTTGGTTTGCAGTTCAATCCTGTTTATTAGCTTCAGGTGGTTAAGCTGCCAGTCAGATGTCCTCAGAGCGTGGGCAGTGGCACTTGGCCGTGCCCCGTGTGTGTGTGGACGGACAAAGTCCCTCTTCGAGGGCGGCCTGCTTCCCTCCGGCTGCAGATCCGTGTGGGTCGGAAACACAGACACATTCTGTGCCTTGACTCTGGACATAAAAACGCACGTATGGAACTGAAACGAGCGTTTTCTAAAACGGCACTTGACCTCCTTCTGTGAGGGGCGCGCACCCTTTCCGGCCGGCGTGAGAACATCGGGGGCAGAAATTCAGAGTTGGGGGTTCAGCGCACGAAAAGGTGCCTGGCGTCATTAGCGGCCAAGGAAATGCGCACCCTGGCCACGGTGAGATAGCACCTCCCACCCGTGCGGACGGAGTGTTGGTGGCCGTGTGAAGAAATGGAACCCTCAGTCCCAGCCGTGAGAAGGTGAAACGGAGCGGCTGCTCTGAAAACAGCATGCGGGTTCCCTGAAAAGGTGAACCTAGCCCAGCTGGGTGCAGCTCAGTGGTTGAGTGTTGATCCAGGAACCAAGAGGTCACTGGTTTGATTCTGGACAGAGCATATGCCCGGAGGAGGTGGGGGAGGGGGAGATTGGGGTGGGGGAGTGTGCAGGAGGCAGCCGACAGATGATTCTCATCATGATTCTCTCTCATCACTGATGTTTCTCTCTCCCTCCCTCTCCCTTTCCCTCTGAAATCAATAAAAATAAATATAAAAAGAAGAAATATAGAAAGAAAGGAAGAAAGGAAGGAAGGAAGGAAGGAAGGAAGGAAGGAAGGAAGAAAGGATAAACCATTGAGTTATGTGACTCAGCAATTCCACTCCTAAGCGCATCTACCCAAGAGAAATGACAACGTATGTTCAAAGCAGCATGGTTCATAACAGCCCAAAGGCGGAAA
Organism: Vespertilio murinus; assembly: GCA_963924515.1. Taxonomy (NCBI): domain Eukaryota; kingdom Metazoa; phylum Chordata; class Mammalia; order Chiroptera; family Vespertilionidae; genus Vespertilio; species Vespertilio murinus. Next base: position 4,611,709 of record OZ004719.1, on the reverse strand, counting down.
CAAACCAACTGTCCATCAGCTGACGATGGATCAGGGGTGTGGTCATGTGATGGGTGGGTGGGTGAGGGGGGATCTAGAGGGAAAAGGGCTTAACTGCTCATGGGCAGAAGGGTCCTTTTAGGGGTGATGAAAATGGTGAAAGGGTAGAGATCTGGGAATACATTGAACACCAAGGAATTGTTCACTTTAAATGAGTGAGTTGTATGCTCTGTGAGTTATACATCAATAAAACCGCTAACTAACGGAGTGTTTTTAGAGACGGTTACAGCAACTGGACATTGCCGGGCTGTCCAAGAGCCTGGTCCTCCTTCTAGTGATTCATTTCTACTGTTTGACTGAATGTGATGAAAGCATCAGTCTGTGATACTGGAATTTAAAAAAAAAATGAGGCAGATTGTCCATGACAGATCACATGAAAGACGATGTTCTACTCAGTGTCATGATTAAAGTAGACTGTAGTCTTAAAACACGAAGCTGATTTCATTACCCACTAATGAGCTGTGACGTGTAGTTTGAAAAGCACTGACAAGTTCAGCCCGGAGCACAGTAGCACCCGATGCTCTGGGCAGCATCCTCCAGCACCTGTGGGTTTCCATGGCAACACGGTTTCCTGACAGCTTCTCTGCCTTTCCTTCCTGCACCCTTCGCCTGGGTACCGACTGCTTCAGACTTCTCTTTCTGTTTCACACTGGCTGTCTCTGGGGCCCCGGCCTTGATCATTCCCAGGGCTCTTTGACATGGGAAATTCTTCTTTTTCGCTAAGCCTCTCAGGGGCATAATGTTAGTTTCTAAACATGTTACTCAAAAAGAGGATCATCGTTTTTCCCCATATTTGGCCTGGTTTTTTTATGTCCAGCTGGACCCAAGCTATTATTTATAATACATGGTATTATGTTAATCTTGTTTCTCTCCCCAAGCTCTCTCTGGTTCTCTCTCTCTTGCATTTGACCATTTTGCACTATGAAAGTGACCACTTAGTACAAACAAATAAAGAGAAATAAGATATTGAAGTGATTTAGAAAAACAGGTGGAACCGGGCCCTGCTTGGCCAAGGGTTAGCACAGATCCAAAGAAACCTACATTTCATTACTCTCAGCCACTCTCCCAGCTGAGTTGGGTCTGGATTCGCGTCTCCACCACAATAACCAGGCAGGAAAGCTCAGCACTCAGGAGCAAGGCTCTGGGGCTGGCATTGTGGGTTCGTATGCTGGCTCCACTGTTTCCCAGCTGTGTGATCTTGGCCAAGTTACTTAACTTCTCTGTGCGCCTATTTCCTCTCTGTAAACTGGGGTTAGTAATTGTACACATCCCATAGACCTGCTGTTAGGAGAAAATAAGTTAACACAAAAGGGGCACATAGCACAATCATCCTGTGAGGAACATTGGGTTACCCTAGTTTTACAGCAAAGTTGGGCTTAGAAATGTCAGGCAAAAAAAAAAAAAAAAAAAAAAAAGAAGCAAATTACGCTACTGTCTAAAGCAGAGCAATACAACGAATGACTTAAGACTCCATCAGCGATTTCTCACCCAGGATCAAGGTGAAAATCAGATAGGTAGTCAAGCATAACCCAACTATGGATGGGAAAATGCTGGCGAGACAGTTCCCGATTCACACCCTGTTTCAGTCACATAGAGCCTTCCTATGAAGCCTATGAAGCTAGCCTTGAAGCCTCTAAAGGCCTAATTGTAATGCTCCCAGTTCATGGCTGGGGACTTGAGCCAATTCAGGCAACCAGTGAGTGACAGAGAAGTGCCTGGAGCTCAGGTCCTTTGATGACCACGAGTGCTGACCATTGACCATGGACGGTCCCACCCAGCTCAGGGCTGCACTGGTGTTGAGAATTCGGATCTGTGCACAAGCCAGGCTAGTTTTCCAGGGAAGACACTCCCATGGTCTCAGTGTGGCGCTCAGCCAAGAACACTCCACCCTTGGGCTCCCTGCTGGGGTTGCCCGGTCAGAAGTCAGGTCATGTCTTCATAGTCGCCTTCCCTCCTGGGGGCAGCCCTTGGTGGCTTTTCCCACGAGTGGTCCTGAGGTGGGAACCATGTCAGCCCATCAGAGAGGCTCTCCTGATCTTGATTCTGAAAAGGGGAGGTATTGAGGTATCTATCCTTTCCCTCCTAGTTGGCACGCAATACATATTTATTAAATTGAACCTCATTGAATCCGATTCCAGTGCCAAGAATGTTTCATGAGTCACATAAAGTCTGAACCTGCATGTGGAAGTTCAAATAACTCTACTTATTCCTTACAGATGACTTTGAATCATCTCTAAAAATTGCTCAATTGCTCAAGTTTTAAATAGAAATCAAACCTTCCTTCACTTAAGTCTGTTTCCCCAGTGACGGTTTCATTGTTTTGTTACCTCCATGCCCCTACCTTCCACTAAACAAAAGCCCCCCCCTGAGAGTAGGAAAGATGTCTTTATTATTATTATTATTATTACTAGAGGCCCGGGTGCACGAAATTCATGCCTAAGGGGGGGGGGGGGAGGAGGGGGAATTGTTGCTCAGGCCAGGCTCGCAATCTGGGACCTCTGGCTCCTAACCACTTGCCTGCTTGATTTCGCCCCTAAAACTCAAGCTTCTTCTTTTTTTTTAATTTTTAATATTTATATTTCTTTTTTATTTTAAAATTCAAGCTTCTTGAGAACATGAGGTGTTTAACATTATTCAATGTTCCTCACAGAGAGCTGAGCATGGTAAACACAGCAAATACTTAATACTCATGGGCTTCTACACAAACACTTTCCAACCAGGAATGTTTCAATAGGCAGTCTCCAAAACCTTGAACTGGAAAAACCTAAAAGCAGAGTGCTCAGATTTCAGGCATCAGGTGCTCTTAGCAGGATTTCTAGACTCTGATTCTGAGCTCTCTCAACAGTCTGGACAAATTGCCCTTCACTATCTCCGAAGTTTCTTCTTCGTCCCGATCCCATCTTCCTCCGCCTCAAACCAAGGTAACAAACGCAACCTTTCACTCTGATCTTCCTCGTCGCAAGGGAACAGCAAACCTCCATTGAAATAATTTCCCGCCAGAAGTCACGTCCAAATACCGCGAGACCGAGGACCGTAGGGCTGACTCTGCACATGCGCAGTAACAGGCTCACGTTCTAGCGCTAGGCGCCCAGGTGTCCTCCACAATCCCACAATCCTCTGCCGCCTACTTCCGGCTTTTCTAGCTCCTCCTTAAATGGCGTTTCCTTCAGTGGCGATGCAAGTCCAGGGCCTCTGGTTGGAGAGGATTTTTCTGTCCTTTGACGTTGATGGCTGCTTGTTATTTGGAATCAGTGAGGTTTGGGGAGCACTGCTGCTACATGAACATGTCGGTCCCAAGCGCCCTCATGAAGCAGCCGCCCATTCAGTCCGCCTTCCCCAGCACCCTCCACACCTACTCATGGCCGACCACCCCAACCCCGTAGACCTTAAGACCTTCCCCCCATTTCTTCGTCTTTCCCCTGTCAAACTCGCCCGTAGGCAAGGCAAGGGGCGCCCCTAACCGCTCCCTGTGGGGCGCGGGGCCAGCCTGGGCGAGGGGCTGGGGTGTTCTGGTCTCTGGTCTTAACGGCTTATCAGTTGCTGGCTTTTTATATATAGATAGATTATTATAATTAGTAGTAGTAGTATGCCCCCAGGAGTCAACACAGAACCTGGCACGTAGTGGCAGTTAAACAAGCGGTGGCTTGATGGGTGAAGATATAAATGGCTGGCTGCAGGGAGAGATGATGGGTGAATGGCAGACAGACCTGCTGACCAGTGGCCAGGTCCGTGGGCAAGGCCACAGTGTTGTTGAGGCTACTGCATTGCGATACAGTCATTACCTCCATCTCATGAGGTTGTTGTTAACTACTAGGTAAATGTTAGCCTAGCTCACCTGGCGGGAAATTTCAACTTTGGATTGGTTTTGAAGAACAGAAATGAACCACCACCCTTGCCTAGGCAGCAGCTAATTGCTTTTCCTTGCCCCGTTTAATTGGCCATGTTGTTCAATGGTGATATACATTTCAAATAGATGTGGTTAACATCCTTCTGAAGAACCCTGGCCAGGAAGCCCCAGGAACTGTCCAGACTTGAGTCAGAGTCATGGATTTGGTGACTTTCACCCCCCCACCCCCCAGCATGCCTCAGCACCCCCCAGGAGGTGCCCCTGTGCCTTTGTTCCCAGCTCAGAATCCCAGGACCAAAGAACACCCCACTGTCCCTCCAGAGGCGCTCCCCCCCCACCCCGTCTCAGGAGAGGTCAGAGAGCTGTAGAGTAGACACACTGGACAGAGGGCCCGCTGCTTGGGCTGTTGGCAGTGTCACGAGCTGCCTGTTAACAGTGGGTTTGGGCTGCAAACCTGTTAGAGGAGGGCCCTCTGCTCCTGCTCTTGTCTCCCGACCTTCTCCGTGGGGCCGGCCAATCGAGCCTCTGCCTGCTCTGCTCTCCCCCGAGCCTGACATCCATAAGTTACTGTCCCTAAGTCACAAGGGCCTGGGCCCGCGGCTCCACGGCTACTTCTGCTCTGCCACCCCACCCCCACCCTGCCTGGCTTCTGGTTACTCAGGCCCGTCTGTCTGCCTCGACCCAGCTCAGTGCTGCCAGGCCCTGGGTATGGTTGGTTAGTTCTCACTGATAGAATATTCTGGGTGGTGCCAAGCACCTCTTGGTTCTGTTTCCATCCCCTGGGGCAACACTCCATCTTCTGCATGAGGCCCTCCAGCGTTTGAAGACTACATTAAAGACAACTAATGCATCCCCTGAAGACTGCTCCTCCCTAGGCAGACAGCTCATTCTGGCTCCGGGTCTTCCGGCTTCTGGCTCTCCAGACCCTTATATTCTAGACCAGGCCTGGGCAAACTACGGCCCGCAGGCCGGATCCGGCCCGTTCGGCTGTTCTATTCGGCCCACGGAGCTAAAAGAGCGGAGGGTTCTCTTGCTCTCCCCTCCGCTCCTTCACCAGCAGCCCAAGGTGAGAGTGCCAACATGGTCAGGTTGCTTTTGTTCCGGCCTTCCGGTCCAGTTTAAGAACCCATTGTGGCCCTCGAGTCAAAGAATTTGCCGTTCTAGACATTTTCTGGTTTGTCACATCTACTCTGGAAAAGTCTCTAAAGACTTGAAGGAGACGTGCCAGTAAGAGCTGTATGGGAGCCTGGACTGGGTTCTGGACTGGAAAAGGGAGATTGGGGGGACGATGAACTTCATTTGATAAAAACCTGTGCATTAGTAGTATCAAGCTTCATTTCCTGGTCTGGACCATGATACCGCGCTGTGTAAGATGCTGACATTTGGGAAAGCTGGGTGAAGGGTATACAGGAATTCTCTTTATAATTTTTTTTCTGTAAGTATATTTCTAGGTGAAAAGGCACAACTTAGTCTTTTCTTTGGGTTTGCACAGTGTCAGTTTAGCTGGAACTACATTTCCCAGAATTCCCTGCCCTGCAGAGTTGGGAGCTGGGTGGGCCATAAAGAGGTTTGCACCGGATGGGGGGGTAGAAACAAGAGTGCTGGGGAGGCCGGGCAGGTGGAGGCACTGCGGCAGCTCAAGCCTTGCTGCTTACCTGCAGGTTTGCCTTGTTTGGGGCAATGGCCCTGCCTGCAGCTCCTCCCTGATCTGTCTCAACTCCTCTGGCACAGCCGCCTGGGAAGACACCCCTGGGAAGGGGCAGTGTGGGATCTGGAAGCTGCCCATTGCATCCTTCCTCCATGCTGAGCATGTTCCTGGAAACTGCCCTCCTTCCCTCACTGCTACCCTCACTCCATCATGCCTGTGTATCAACGTGAATCATTAATGGACTGATTTTCCCAGGAAATGCTTCAGTGACCCATATTCAGTTATTTCAGCCTATGGGTAAGGAACTTGATTAATGTGTTAGGGCAGTGGTCGGCAAACTGCCGCTCAAAAGCCACATGTGATTTGCCACTCTGTTAACTAACGAGTTTGCCAACCACTGCGTTAGGATTACTGGTACATCTGGATGAATGTGCTCTAAGCTTTTGTTACTTTTTAAAAACATTAAAAAATATATATATATATCTTTAATGATTTCAGAGAGGAAGGGAGAGGGCAATAGAAACATCAGCACTAAGAGAATCATTGATTGACCGGCTGCCTCAATGGGGATAGAGCCCACATCCAGGGCATGTGCCCTGACCTCCTGGTTCATAGGTTGATGATGCTCAACCCCGGAGCCACACCGGCCGTGCCTTTTGTTCTTTCTTGAGCAACCAACTACCCTAGTGTCCTCGAAGCTGATATCAACTGCGCATCTCCAGGAAATTTCCCATCTGAGCTGCTTCCAATCCAGGTCTCCTCTGGCTCATTCTTGCAAATTGAACCTAAAGATTTGACGTTATATTTCCCCATAAAGTTTGGTTCATCCTTTTAACTCTTGATCAATGTGAATATGGAATATGACATCTATCCTATTATCCCTACGGACTTTGCCTCCTGATGCATTTGAAGAGATCACAGTTGCAGAGTTACCTGCGTCACCAGGAGGGGCAGAGGCGCACGGCCTGCAGGTCAGCACGGATGCGTCCAGCTGCAGCCCTTCGCCTTGTGTTACCTCTCACCCACATTGCTCCCCTTCATCTACAAGATGTCATTTCAGCACTTTCTTGACTTATCCAAACAGATAGAACAGCTGCTCTGTAATCCTCTCATTTCCCAGATTAATCTCTCGAACCGCACGTGCCCACATTGATGTGTATCTAGGATGGCCATTCCAAAGTCCCACAGACCTGGTGCCTTAAAACAACAAAAACGGACTCTCTCCTAAGTTTAGGAGGCCGGAGGCAGAAATCGAGGTGCTGGCGGCTCGGTTCCGCCCAGAGACTCAGGGAGCCTCTCTCCCAGATCCTGGTGTGGGGACAGTCCTTGGCGTCCTTTGCCTTGTGGGGCCTCGCTGTAATCTCTGTCTCCATGGTCACACGGATGGCTCTGTGTCCTCCTCTCTTCTTAGGATTCCAGTCGGATTAGATGTAGGCCCGTCCTATTCCAATATGACCTCCTCATACCTAATTCTATCTGCAGTGGCCCTATTTCCAAATAAAATCACAGCCTAAGGTGGACATAAGTTTTGGGGGGATATCCTCAGTCCAGTAAACGATGAAACAGAAATCTCTCTCGCTGCTGCCTGTGCGTGGTGGCCTAGTCTGTGCAGTGCGTGGCGAGGGACCCAGGCTCTCTCTGCTGCTGCATCTGTGTCCCTGCGGCCTGAATGCGGGCAGTCCCCCTGTCTACACGGGGACAGCGTGGGCTCCTCCTCCAAACCCTCTCTGCCACAGGTCAGTGTCAAGCACCAAAGTCAGAGGAAACTAAACTTACCCGAATGCATACCTTTCCCTTTTTGAAAATTGAGCAGCAGTGCACATTTCCCTGCTACTGGTGCCTTTTTCAGATTCCTCACAAATCAGGGACTGTGGCTCTGCAATCGTATCTCCAGGTTCTGGAAGGTTCACCCTGAACCGAAGCTCACGTGACGTGGCCAGAGGCTCCCACACCTCACCACCGACCTGGCACTGGACAGTCCTCTCCTGGAATTTGCCTTTGCACTTTCCAGCTTGGGAGTTACTCTGCTCGAGGGAGAAAAACATTCTGCATCGAAAGCGATGCCCCTCCCACTAAGTGTGGGGCCTGACTCTTCCTTCGAGTTATTTTTCTTGCTCCACATAGTTTCTAAAACGGCCTTTCTGCGGTCCTAGTCGGACGTTTGAGCCTCAGCTCAGTTTACACATTAATATTCCTGACCCCGGTCTTACAGGTTTGTGCCTTTTCGCCTCGGTTTTGGCCCTCTGCCTCCTCCCACTGCCCTACACACTCTTGGAAATTGGGGTCAAACTGTGCATTCAAAGTAGTTTGTTTAGATGACCTTCTCCCCGACTCCACCTTCTTTCTCAGGGAGGTCCTTGGTTTATCCCTCCACAAACACTGGTGCAGCACCTACCGGCTGTCCGGCGCACGTCAGTGCTTGCTCTTCCAGACTCAGGGAAACAACCAGCATTCAAAAAAAAATTAGACCCTTACCCTTCCAGCTGCCACTGTGGTGACTGTGAAGAAGAAGAGGTACATAATGGGATGGGGTCACTGGGTTAAGGTCTAAAGGACGAGTAGAAAGGATTTACTGATGTCAAATGGGAGAAGGAAACAAACCAATTAAAAAAAAATGGGCCAAAGACCTGAACAGACATCGCAGCAGAGAAGACAGACACGTGATAAATAGCATCTGGAAGGATTTTCAACATCAGTCATTAGGAATTTTCAAATTAAAACAAGAAGGAAATACCATTCACACCTCTCAGTTCGGCCAACGGCCAGCACATGACAGCGCAGCCAGACGCTGACCAGGCCAGGGGCTGGCAGGAACGGGAGCCACAGAGCTCTCCTTCGCTGCTGGTGGGATTGCAGCACGGGGCAGCCGCTTTGGAAAGCAGTTTGGCGGTTTCTTATAAAACCGAGCATCCTCTTCCCTGCGGACCCAGCCACCCCACCCCTCGGCATTTGCACAAATGAGTTGAAGACTAGATCCACATGCCCCCAAATGTTTAGAGCAGCACTCCCACATTGGATGCCCCACTACTGTATTAAAAACAAAACACGAAGAAGAGATAAACATGGACTCAAGGTCACGGTTATCTTGAATAGGGAGCATTTCCGGAGTGTGTGAGAGTGTGTGTGTGTGTTGTGGGGAGATATGCTTAGGGATGCTATTGTTTTAAGTATTAGGATCCTGGTTATGTATTCCATAATCAAAATAACCAGCAGACTAGCAAGTAAATAAAAGTGGCCACGCCTGAACTCATGATGAGAAAGTGTCATGAGACAAAGATGACATTGAATCCAATGCTCTGCACCTTAGAGCAGTTGAACAATAAATTAAAAGGCAGGCAGAGAGAAAGAAATCACTTGCAAAGAGTCCCACCCTCCGTAGTGTAACTCGTGGTAGGCCGTTTTGCATATCTGTGTGTTTTTAAAAATTATAGTGTATCTATGTTTGTTTTGCATCCTCCTCTTTTTTTTTTTTTTTTTTTTTTTTTTAATTAATAGACTTTAGCCCTAGCTGGTCAGGCTCAGTGGATAGAGCATCGGCCTGCAGACTGAAGGGTCCCAGATTCGATTCTGGTCAAGGGCATATGCCCTGGTTGCAGGCTCAATCCCCAGTAGAGGCCCTGCAGGAGGCAGCCAATCAATGATCATTGATGTTTCAATTTCTCTCTCCCTTCCTCTCAAGTCAATAAAGATATATCTTATAAAATAGGCTGTTTCTTTAGATAAGTTTTAGGTTTACGGTAAAACTGAGAAGACAGTGCAGATACCCTCCTCTCTTTACTTCACATTGGAGCATACACATGTTTTTACCTCGTTAAAGCTTCTCAGAAACCAAACTTTTTACTGTCAACATAATGTTTCCTTATATGGACATAACATGGTTTACTTAGCCTTTCTGTCCCTGGGAGCTAGGTTTGTTTCCAGTTTTGTTGGTGGATAAATAAAGTGGAGATGAACATTTTATCCCCTCCCCCATATATACTATATATTCAATATTATTTAGCATTATTAAATGCTATGTTCTCTATTTAGCATTATTAAGTTCTACCCCCCATATATACTATATATTTAGCATTATTTCTTTAGGAAAGATTATTAGAATTATTGGATGAACAAATATGAATATTTTAAGGCCTCTATTACCAAACTATCAATTTGCTTTCAAGAAATGTCATGCAGATGTATTCCTTCACCAGAAGAATTTGAGAAGATCTGCTCACTGCCCTCTTACCAGCTGTGGTAGGCAGAGCCATGGCCCCCAAAGATGTCTAATCTGTGGAGCCTATGTGTAGGTTGCCATAGTGACAAAGGGGTATTAAGGTTGTTAATCAGGCCTTACCTGGGTGGCTCAGTTGGTTGGAGTGTCGTCCCATACAACAAAAGGTGTTGGGTTTAATTTCCAGTCTTGTTACATAGGGGAGGCAGCCAATCGATGTCCCTCTCTCACATCAATGTTTCTCTCTCTCTCTCCCCCTCCTCTCTCAAATCAATAATAATCAATAAGTTCAATAATCAGTTGAACTTGAGATGGGGAGATTCTGCTGGATTATCTAGACTGGCCCAAGATCATCACAAGGATCCTTTAGCAGAGGGAGAGAGAGGCAGAAAAGAACCAGAAAGACACCTACATGAGAATGACTCACCACCAGGTTCCTAGTTTCGAGGAAGGAGGAAGGGGCCACAAGCCAAGGAATGTGGGAGGTATCCAGAAGCTGGAAAACTTGAGGAAATGGACTCTCCCAGGAGGAACACAGCCCTGCCTTGTGCCACCCTGATCTTAGCCCAGTGAGACTGTGTCAGACTTCGGACTGTAGGTCTGTGAGAGAAGAGAAGATATTTAGGTTGTCTTCAGCCACTAAATTTGTGGTGATTTGTTATCGCAGCAGTGGGAAACCACAGGGTACCTTCATCCCATTCCATTCCATCCCATTCCCAGGGCATTTAATGCCATTTTCATTTGTGTGTCTTTGAGTTTGGGGGTAGAGCATGGGTACTCAGGAAAGACTCTTCCGGGAAGCGCTCCTCTTCTTTCTAAACACGTGTTCCCAAATCCACAGCTGCCTGAGCCAGGCTAAGCCCTTGAGAGCCTTTGCTTGTCATTTGAAATATTTCGATGAGAGGAAACATGCCCCATCCTTTTGGATTGGTGCGGAGGGAGAAGCAGCCAGAGCCCTGCCAGGGGCATGTTTCTGCTCTTCACGCAAATCCTGTTGGAGAGAACGATGCTGACGTGGACAGGAAAGCCAAGAAGAATCTTAATATAGAGATTGCAACCTGGATTGGGACATGGAATTGACAAGCTCCCAAATAAAGGGCCACGACTAGCCAAGCCCCTCACGCACACTCTCTGCCTGACGAGGCATCCTCAACCTCTCCCCCCACCCCACAGGGCACAGGAATGCCCCCTAGCAGGGCAGCATGGAGCCTGAGGAGGAACTCCCAGCCTCTCCCCTGCCCCGTGGGAGATGAATGTTCCCGAGCAGGGACAGGACCAGGCGGCCCTGCCTTCGTCCCCTTTTTCCTGTTGAGCCCAGAGGAAGGGTGGAGCCTACCCGAGCTGCTCTAAGAATCTGGAGCCATGTGGGTGGGGTCCAGCACGCCCTTTTCCCTCACGGCACCTCACTGAAACACAGTGAGATGATCAAGGTTTTCAGGATTGAAGCGCTTAAAAAAAAAAAAAAAAGCAAAGCCTGTGTCTGCCAAACGTGATTGCTTAACCATTGTTTTAAAAATTCCCCGATGATAAGAATCACCTGGGGTGGCTATTAAAACTAGATCGCAGGGGAACAGGGGGTTGGAGTTCTCAGAGGAGCTGTCTGCGGCTCCGTGGCCGTGCCCCCACCCTTTCCCAGGCCGGGCTGCAGCACCCCGGCCTCCCCTCGGAGGACGCGGTGGTCGCGGAGCCGAGGAGCAGGAGAAGCTGGCTGGCGGCCAGAGAGAAGTGGAGGAAGTGACGGGTCGTTATAGAGCATCGCGCCAGTCGATGCCTGGACGGGTGCCTCGCCGGGGCCCCGAGCCAGGCCTGCGCCTGGAGACCCCGGAGCTCCCGGCGAAGGTGACCTTGCTGATCCCCGATGACGGCAGCAGCGCGGAGCTCTGGACTGGGATGGAGAAGGGGCCCCCACGCAAACCCAGGGTCCCTGAGCCGCAAGGAGTGGCGGTGGAGGAGGAAGAGCCTCTCGTAGGGAGGCTTCAGCTGGAATCCTCACGCTGAGCTTTCTGTTCCTGGCGACGTGGGAGCATTTGGGACGGGACATGGCCAAACCTCAGCCATGTGTCTGCAGCCATAAATTGATGGTTCGTTGTGAGGCAACACTCTGTCAGGCGCTGAAAAGTTCTTGGGTTTGGTTTGTTTAATGAAAGTTGAAATAAAAAAGAGTCCCAAGCACGTGTTGGAGAGCCTGGGGTGTGATGAGAATGTGTCTTTGCACCGGATTGCCCAGGTGATTCCTCCATCCAGCTGGTCTGGGAACCTCTATTGTGAGGTGATTCCCAAGTACGAAGTGGTGGGTGAGATGGGTGAGATGGGGGGATCCTTTCTGCACACCCCCCATCCATGCCTCATGAGGGCCGCGTGAATGTGAGCGAGGGAGATGCCCCCAGCAGGCCGAACCTGCAGAATGGGACTGGTGCCCAGAGACCTCCCCTCCTCTGTGCCGAGATGCAGCATACGCCCCGGCCTCAGCCCTGACCCCGCCGTCCTGTCTAGTCGGATGTAGTCCGAACGCCAGGCCAATGAGCACAGTATGTGTCCTCTTTTTAAATGGCGGCTATTACAGTTGCCGTTTCCCACCAGCCTTGAACGTGTGGGGAGGTGGAGGTGGTTGGTGCTTATAGTGATCACGTAACCAATGCTTGTTGGTTACAAGATCACGAGGAGCCGTGAGAAGACTTGACCACGAGGGACAGGCACACGCAGGAATCTTGGACCCGGACGTGCTGTCAGTTGACCTCTGAGTGAATGCTTCGAACAATACTCTGACCCCATTTTCTCCAAATACAAGAAATAGTATCTGACATGCAGGAGACATGGCACTGTTTGAGGGCTCATTCGATGCTCCCAACAACCCTTTGAGTTTTTTTAAAATATATATTTTTTTATTGGTGTTTTACAGAGAGGAAGGGGGAGGGATAGTTAGAAACATCAATGAGAAAGAAACATTGATCAGCTGCCTCCTGCACACCCCCTACTGGGGATGTGCCCGCAACCAAGATCCCTTGATCGGAAACAAACCTGGGACCTTTCAGTCTGTAGGCTGAGTCTCATCCACTGAGCCAAACCGGTTAGGGCCCAATAACCCTTTTAGGTAGGGGCTATTATTCCCCTCAGTTACAGGGGGGAAATGGACTCAGGTCAAGTCTGAGGTTGGGCAGCTAGTAAGCCCAGGGGTGCGCTCAGGCAGTCCCCAGGGCCTGCGCCCCGAACCTCCCCTCTACGGTGAAGAGTGAAGCATGAAAGAAGAACATAAAAGGGCACGTTTCAAAAGAAGATAAACATCTCCGTGGCCAGGAAACAAAAGAAACAGGAAAACAAATGTGGGGAAAGACTGCCAACCAAAGCAATCAGCCAGAGATAAACTGCCTGCACACGAAAAGAAAATGATAGAGCCAGATGAAGATGATTGTAAAATAAGCGTGTTTGGAATCCTCAAAAGAGGAGGGCAGAGAAGAACAAGACTTAGATGAGAAACCCTGCAAGTGAGAAAACATCCAGGACTTGACATAAAAACCCACCAGAGGGAGGAAGCTCTAGACCCAACGTAGTTGAATAAATAATTGGTGCTCTGGAAGATGGAGGAATTCACCCAAACTCAGCACAGGAGATTTAAAAAGACAACAACAGCAAAACACAGGGGATTGTGAAAGGGGAATTACGAGACTTGGAGAGTTTCCATGCAAGAGGAGGCTCAAAGCAAGGGATTAGAGCAGACGGGGAAGCCTGAAGAGAGATTGGAAAAACTCTCCAGAACCATGAGCTGCTCCTTGCTGCTGAGCGGGACAAGCCATAAATCCACACCTACACGTGCTGTTCTAAGCCTCAGAACATGGAGAATAAACAAAAACCACTCAAGCAAAGGTGAGTTTCCCATCCAGTAGAGTCTTCACAGGGAGTTGGAGTAGCTGGGTGAGTTGAGTCGCATCCCGCTGGGAAGAGGCTGATTGCACGATGGTAAGAAAGGGCATTCAGCCTGGCTGGCATGGCTCAGTGGTTGAGCATCGACCTGTGAACCAGGAGGTCAATGTTTGATTCCTAGTCAGGGCACCTGCCTGGATTGTGGGCTCGATCCCCAGTGTAGGATATACAGGAGGCAGCCAATGGATGATTCTCTCTCATCACTGATGTTTCTCTCTCTACCTCTCCCTTCCTTTTTCTAAAATTAATAAAAAATATATATTAAAAAAGAAAGAAAGAAAGAAAGGGCATTGAGGGGCATTATTGGTGTGGAAAGAACATCATGAGGATGTGCTAGGACTCCAGGGAGGTACCTACGGCCCCGCGGGCCCACAAAGCATCGCCACCTTCTGAATAACGTTTTTTCCTGATTAACACGTGGGCCCGCTCTCTACTACATCCTGCCACAGACCTGTTTATCAGCCCGAGGAAGGGTCCTTGGCCTGAGGTGGCCTGGGCTGATGGACCAGGCTCGGTGAATAAGAGCCCTTCCTCGACATGTCTGACCTTGAGACCAGAAAGAGCAGGTCTTGGAGCTCTCTGGAGGGGACCCTGAGCCAGAGGAGCTCTCTAGAGCCAGGCTTCCTGCCGCCCGGACAGTGCCCGTCTGAGAGAGAGAGCGTTGGCGTGTAGAGGAAGACAGATGCGATGGAGTGACCTTGTCCAGGCTGTGAGGATCTGGTCCCAGCTGCTCCTCTGCTCTTCCAGTCTTTTGTGAATCATTCCTAACTTCTTTTCAGCTAAACATGTAAAACTTACATTTCGATTATTTTTCAACCAACAGGGCCTTAGTTAATGGAATGATGAGACGGGCACTTGGTCATTCTTTCACTATTTGCGTGTTTTCTTTTGGGGAAATGCTTTTTCTTATTTATCCCCTGGGTCTTATGTGGCTTTTTTTCCCCTTTGCGTTTTTGTTGTTGTTTGTTTTAAAATATGCAGTATTCCCAAACCAAATTTCTGTTCTCCACATCCCAATGCCCTTTCCCCTCTTTCTCTTCTAAGGGCGTCCCCATCTTTACGTTCCCCTACCCCGAGACCTCCATCCCATCCACTCCTCACTCTAACTCCAGCCATCAAACCCCATCAGGGCTGCCTGGACGTGCCTCTCCGATCCAGCCGTCGGCTGGCAGGGCGGCAGGCAGCACCCTCCTTGCTGCCGAGTGTGACGTGGAATGATTTTTCTAGGGGACTTGGCAGTTGTCACCAGAGGACAGGACCGTCTCTCCTCCTCCACGGAAGCCTGCAGGTCTCTCTGTCCTCCTTCCAGACCCACCAGAGTCCCCGCCACCCCCGCGCCCCTGTGTGTGTGTGGAGTGGGGTCTGTACAGCGCCCCCTCCAGGAAGCAGGGCGGAGGGCTGTTCCCTGTCAGTCCTGGGCCACATGGCCGGCCCACGGGCTCCGGGTCCCCAGCTCTCATCACCTCCTGCCAAATCCCAGCTCCTGGGGTCGGAGGAATGTTGAGCAATCTTTGGTATTTTGCAGCAAGCACTTCAGATCCCATTCAGTCCTCCTGAGCCGGGCACTCTGCCAACAGCCCGAGCCTGAGTCTTCCTGCGCAGGCAGCTGGGAGCGCTAGGGGACTTTTCGGTGTTTGTTTTCTGCTCCTGCTGGCGGGATTGGAGGACACCATTACAGTGAGGTCATGGAGCCCTGCCCCGCTGCATCCACGGATGAGAGCCAGGAGCCTGCTGGCTGGCTCGGGTGCTGGGGGCTGGGCTGGGTCCGGAGGAATGCGGGGCAGAGCCCAGGCTGCACCCTCAGGAACCCCTGCCCCATCATGGCCAGGTCTTGCCCTCTGCCCTGGGGTCTGCCCGCTGCCAAGGGCCTCAGGGCCCCACTCTCTGTCCAGCCTCCTGCAGGGACAGATGGGAGACCATTTTGACATGCAGCCAGCGCTCGCTCAAAGCCTGTGGCACCCCCTCCCCCGCCTTGCACAACGTCAAGTTCTCCTATCGTCCATTTTCATGGCACTACGTGCCTCTCCTTCGGAGGTCTTGCCTCTGTGGTTAAGAACATTATTTGTGCATTTGCTTAATGTCTGTCTCCCCTGAAGACAGTAGCCCCCACGAGGACAGGAGCCCTGTCCGTCTAGTTCACCACAGTATCCCCAATACCAAGTGCAGTGCCTGGCACACAGTAGGTCCTTTATGGATTTCATTGTGCCAAGCAAAATTTCCCAAGAAGGTATACGGATTCTGCCTCCAAAGGCATCATCTTCCGTGGGATCTTGTACCAATTTGGTGGAACCTCCAGATACGGCCGGCTTTGAGCCTCAGTTTCCTCTGTGTTCCAGCTGCCCCATTCCCAGCTGCATTTGCAACAAGGTAGTGGGAGACCAAAGGGTCATTGTTTAATTAAAAGTAAAGCTGCCTGGTGATCAGATTCCATGTCCCAGGCAGAGGTGACCTGAGCTGGCAATGGAGGCCTTTGCAGACGGCAGCCGTGTCAGAGGCACCGCTGCCCCTCTTCCTTTTGTTATCCTGGCACCTGTGGCAGCAATGCTGACACCCGGCCCTGGCTGGGTTTGGCTCAGAGGGTAGAGTGTCGGCCTAAAAACTTGAAGGGTCCCAGGTTTGATTCTCACCAAGGGCTCATATCCGGGTTGCAGGCTCCATCCCCGGTGGAGGGCATGCAGGAGGTAGCCAATCAATGATTCTCATCATTGATGTTTCTCTTCCTTCCTCTTTGAAATCAATAAAAGTATATTAAAAAAAAAAAAAAAAGAACACTGACACCTCGGAAGGTACTGGAAACAAGACCATTCCTCGCTCTGAGGACTGGGCCAGCAATCTGCACTCCATCAAGCAGACTGTTATGATTCTTGTACCTCGGCGCTAATTTCCGAATTTTCTCTCCTGGTAGGAAGTAGTAAAAACTCTGGGAAAGCTCCAGTTGGCCTCAGCTGTCAGGAGGGAGCCATGGGCAAGGGTTTGCCTCTGCGCTTGTGCCAGAGCTGAAGGGGAAGCACCCCAGAGCGGGAGAACCAGAAAGAGGAGGGGCCCGAGGGGACAGGGAACCATTTTCCACTGTCACCCCCACCTTGTCTCCAGGCACCAGGGGAGAGCAGAACCTCACTGTAGAACGCCTGGGGTTTCTGTCATTGAAAGGAGTTGGTTGCTGCCCTGGCTGGTGGCTCAGTTGGTGGAGCGTCGTCCCATACACCAACCGGTCACCAGTTTGATTCCAAGTCAGGCCACATGCCCAGGTTTTGGGCCCAATCCCCAGTAGGGGGCATGCAAGAGGCAATTGATCCAAGTTTCTCACGTGATGTTTCCCTCCCTTCCCTCCCTTCCTCCCTGTCTCTCAAATCAATAACAACATAATTTTTTAAAAAAGGAGTTGATTGCTTTAACCACTTCATAGGTTGTGGTGAGATTCTGTCATTCACACGACACGTATTTATTGAGTTCTAGGAACTTGAGATACAAAGGGCGCAAAACCAAGGTCTGTGGGGCTTACGTTCTGGTGAGAGAGACCGACCACAGGCATTAATCAGCATAAGCGGTGAGTCGCGTGGTGGTCTGGAAGGTGTTAAGTGCTGTGGGCGCAGGGTCAGGCTGGGGGGGTCCTGGCTGGGTGAGAAGCAGTGTGACTAGTGGTCCAGGTGGCCTCACAGGGAAGGGGACGCTGAGTCACGTGGGTATAGAGAACGTGCACCCCTGGCTCAGGCGGTAGACACCAGGCCGGAGCCTGGAGGAGCAGGCGTCGGCCCGGGGATGGAGGGGAGAGTGGGGGGGGGAGCAGAGGTGAGGGGGTGGGCAGGTCACAAGCAGTCATTGCAAAGACTTGCTAAGTGACAGGGAGCCATGGAGGCGGGTCCTCTCCCTCCAGCACTGAGCAGACTGAAGGGCAATGAGCGGCTTGGCGGGAAACAGTACGGAGGGGGTTGGGGGGGCGGGCTGGGAGCTGGGTAGGGTGTGAGGAGGTGGTGCGAACAGGTGGGATGCTGACCTGACGGGGACAGGCGGCAGGATTCCCCAGCGGTTCCGGGGGAGGATGTGAGAGAAAGAGTCAATAATGACTCCACGGTTCTTGGCCCGAGTTCCTGGAAGGACGGAGCTGCCGTGAGCTGAGATCATGCGTGTTGTTGGAGCTACTGACCACCCACTCCGGGCCAGCGCCTGGGTCGGCCACTTGGCACCCTGATCTCACTCAGTCCTGACAACCCTTACCCTGGGCGGGCCCGGGGCACCACGCCCTGAGTGCTGAGGCAGGCGCTGGCCAGGGGATGGAGGGGGAGAGCGGTGGGAGCAGAGGTGAAGGCGTGGGGAACACGGGCAGCCGTTGCACAGACTCGGTAAGTGAAACAGCAGCCATGAGGGTGTGATCCCAGAAGGTAGGAATTAGTCCCCTCCGCCCAGAGAGGGTAACCTACTGACTGTGGTCACGCAGTAGGTAGGTGGCAGAGCCCAGATGCTCCAAGTTGGTCCTACCCCATGGGCTGTTGGGACATCCTGGCCCCAGGACTCAGGACATCAGTTCCCGCACCTCACTGACCTTGTCTGACCTTGTCTGACCTTGCACCTCACTTCCTCTTTCCCCTGCACCAAGCTTCCTCAAAGCTACAGAGCTCCCAAGGCCTGATGTTTCCTATATGCGGGGACCTCTTTTGGACACACTTTAAAGCGCCTTATTTGGACGTGTGATGTGCAGCGGTGGGGTGCCGGGGTGGGTGGGGAGGTGCGGGGGTGGGGGGTGGGCAGAGGCGGGCAGGACTGGCGTGTTTGGGGCCTTCCTCAGAGGTCCTGGGCAGCCAGGTGGGCCCGTGAGTCAGAGGGTGACGGGTGGAGAATGCAGGGGGAACCAGCAGCTGTCGCAATAAAAGTGGGATTCCTGTGAGTACAGTCAGCTCTGAGACAGCCCCCCACACACACACCATCACAGTGTCCCCGCTGGGGTGCTGCTTCCCACTCTCAGCGTTTCCTTCCCCTTCCCAGACCACTAGATTGACTGGCCAGACAGGTGGACGCCGAGGGATGACCCTGACCTTAGTCAGATATGGGACCATTGGATGCCGTGTGTGTGTGTGTGTGTGTGTGTGTGTGTGTGTGTAGGGAGAAGGTGTTGGAAGGTTGAAATCCAGAAACACAACATGGCCTCAGGGACCAAATGCCACTATCCAAGCCCAGGGTAACCCTAGGCCTCCCTTTTTTATTTTATTACATATTTATTGATTTCAGAGGAAACATCAGTGATGAGCTTGCTCATCACTGATAGGCTGCCTCCTGCATGTCCCATGCTAGAGGTTGAGCCCACAACCTGGGAATCGAACCATGACCTCCTGGTTCATAGGTAGATGCTCAACATCTGAGCCACACCAGCCGGGCTGGGCCTCCTTTGGAGGGTGACTTCAAGGAAGACACAGAGAGACCTCTCCCGCCCAGGGCCTGGCCTGTGCACCAGATCCCACGTCCCTGGGTGGGTTCTGGGCTCCTCACTGAATTGTGCTAAGGAGCTGGGTATAAAACCCTGACACCTGCCCAAGTCCCAAAGTGTGCACGATCTCCCCCCCGCCCCTCTCTCTCTCTCTCTCTCACACACACACACACACACACACACACACACACACACACACCCCTCTGCTGGAATTCTCATTACTGCAGAGTAGGGATCATCCCCACTGAACAAAACTAAAATTCAGAGAGGTCAAGGGAGGGTCAGAGGCCACATTGCTAGGGTCACTGCCTGTCCTCTCAGCTGCCTAACTTCAAAGCTCCTGGGCCCAAGGTCTGATATCTCCTGCACCCACCCCTCAGCCTCGAACCCCATCCCACGGGGCCCTTATGTCTCCTGAGAAGCCGTCCTGGGCCAGTCAGCGTTCTGATCAGAGGCCTCCCCATGTCCGGAGCCTCCCCTCCAGCCGGGGTGGGGTCAGCCTGCCGGGATGGCCTAAGCCTTGGGGTTGGGAAGGGAGGGGTGGTGCTGGCGTGTCTTCAGAATCTTCCTGGCTCCCCTGTGCTTTGAGGCAGAGAGCAGACAGGAGCTGAGCATGGGCAAGGAAAGGGCATCTGTGCCCTTAGGGTGGCCCTGGGCAACCGCTGTCCTCTGTTGGCTTCAGACCCGTTCTTTCCCGTCTCTCTCTACGCTCTGTCCCAACCAGGCACCGGCCTCAGGCTCACTGCCCGCAAGGGGGAGACGCGACGTCTCCACCGGCCCTTCGCTGGGTCTCCCTCCCTGCCCGGTGCCTCTCCTCTGCCCGGCATCTCAGGCCAGTTTCTGCCTTCGGAGGGGAAAACAGGGTCTCGCTTGGTCAGTGGGACTACCTCTCCCCAAAGTAGTTGCCTACCTGGTGCGACCCTACAGCAGAGGTGTTACCCCGAAGTACAGGATCGCTGGAATGAGGCTGTTGGGCCTCACAGAGGGACACTGTGTACCAGGCCTGGCTCCGACTTTGCCAAACCTTGAGGGAGGTTTGGTCTCCTGGGCTCAGAGCTTTGGGACCTCAGGGAGCCAGTCTGGAGGTCCTCGTAGCTGTGACTCCCCAGCACTGATGGACGTGGCCTGAACCCTGAGATGTGGAACGGGGATGGGGATGCTGAGCATGGTCACAGGCACCTGGGATGTGACAAGAGACGCACCTTCCCTGCTAATACGCTGGTGCCGTCCCCAGAGCTGGGTGTCCCCCTTCTGACTTCCCTCCCCAACTACCCTGGACCCCTGTAAGGTGTGGAGCAGAGTCTGCGCAGACGCCACGTGCGGTGTCAGGCCCTGGTGGAGGCCGGAGACAGCCGGGGCGGGGTGGGGCGGGCGGCACACAGACGGCCTCTGTTGGCCTGGGAGGCGGGGAACAGTGGCCAGTGCAGACGCTGCTGTTTGCAAACAAACAGCTCAAGCGGGAGGAGAGCTCCGTGTTTGTTCTGGTTGGTGCTGATGAGGCTCCCGCACCCTCCCCCATACCCCCCTCCCCCCCAAGCCAGTTTCCTCCTTTCCTTGCCCACTGCAGCCTCCGAACTGGGGTCGGGAGGACGGCCCACGGCCTCCTAATGGGCATGGGAAGGCAGGTCCCGTGCCCGTCCCTGCTGGCCCGGGCCTGGAGTTCTCCAAGCCCTTCTCTGCCCAGCAGCGGGGCTGCAGCTCGGTGCCATCGCCTGTCCGAATCCCAGACTATCCGGAGCCTTGGTTTGTGGCTACAGGACTCGAACCACAGAGGTTAGGTGACTCGCCCAAAGTCACAAAGCTGATGAGGGGCTGAGCTGGTTGGCTCTCCATGCTCTTGGAAGAATGTTCTTCCTATTTTTCCCGATGGGTCCCTCCCAGCCCCTGGCCCACCCAAGAGAGCCCGGGCGGGCGGGCAGGGCAGGGACAGGCTGTCTGCGCACATGTGGAGCTTATCAAGCGAGCGCTGCCTCGAAGGGTTTCGCAATGAGCGCTGTGTTCTGGTCACCCCCATGGATTCGGAGCTGCAGGAGGGCAGGGCCCCTCTTGCTTTTCTCTAACGGGCCATGCCCAGCTGACAGCCAGAGTCGGGCCCGCAAATCCCGCTCAGCGAGAGGGGGCGAAGGAGGGCCCGGAGGAGAAGCGGGGAGGACGGCCCAGACGGTCTCTCTCCGCGGGAGCCGGGCCCTGAGCGCCGCAGGAAGGCGGCGAGATGTTTGGAAGCATAGGACTCAAAACAGGGAGGTGGCCACATTCGTTCAGACTGGCTGTGGAGCGGCGCTGCAGAACCCAGGGCTGGAGGCTAGCGTCTCCCCAGAGAGGCCGGGGAGGGCGGCCCTCGGAGCCAGCCGTGTCAGGAGCAGGCCGGGAGGCGCCCAGCTGGCCACGGGTGCCACTGGGACGTTTGTGGGCCTCGGGGAGCAGGCGCTGGGACTTTTCTGGGAGGCCTGGCTTCTAGTATTAACGAACCCCTGCCCCTCTCCACGCAGCCAGCCAGGCAGCCCGGTTACGGGCTGTATCCAGACTTCACATGAGCCCAGGGTCGTGCTGGGAGCCTGCGTCGGTGGGGTGGGGTGGGGTGGGGTGGGGAGGAGGGGCAGACGCCAGAAATGGAAGCCAGTGTCTGCCTTTCAGGGGCCTATGAAGCGGCAGGGAGAGTAAACAAGCACACACATCAGATCAGAATGATTAAACAGCGAACCACGGGTGACCAAATACAATAGGAGGCAGTGGGGGAGGGTCCCTACCCGCTGGGCCTGAACCTCAGGCATCTGGTCTTTTATTTCCTTTCTTTCCTTCTCCCCTCCCCTCCCCCCGCCCCCACCGGGCCAGCACACAGACAGTGTCCCCACGAACAGAGCCAGCAGGAGCCAGGGAGTGACTTCCCATAAATCAAGACTCAGAGACCCTGGCAGCATCCCAGCTCCCCCCCGGAGTTGCAGCTCGCAGGGCGCTCACACTGTTGGCCACCAACCCGGGCACCACCAGCATCTTCAGCGTATTGACTGATGGGCCTATCATCGATCGCTCATCGGTGCGGGGGCAGCCAGCACACGTGGCCGGGGAGGTGGTACACAGGCAGGAAAAAACAGAGCCATTTGGCCAAGTGCGAAGGGCCTCGCGTGGAAGGACAGGCTCGGAACTGGCCTCCAGGGAGATTTCCCAAGCAGATTCTTTGGTTCCCACTCCCGAACCTTCACACTTTCCCCGCAGCTGGAACTTCCCCACCTCCTCTCACTGACAAGTTCCTTTCCATTTTGAAACTGACTTCTAGGGAAACGGTCTCACCAGGTCTGACTAAGTCTGTGTGTCTGCCTCCACTCGGCCTCCTGGGCTCAGGCACCCAACTCACCCCTGTGGGCCAGGATCTGACCGTCTGGTCTTGGTTCTGTGTAAACATTTTCCACTCAGCAAGTTCCCCTGACACCGGCCCCATGCCTGCTCTGGGCGAGGGCAGCAGGAGACAAAGAGGTCTAAGAGGGGTGCCCAGAAGTCACAGTCTCCTTGGGGAGAGAACACATAAACCCACCAGAATGAACTTGACCTTACCGGGAGCCTGGACTCAATGTTGAAGGAGCAGAACAGTCATTACCCTGTTCTTGTTTTGTTTTGTAAGTTAGTTTTTGTGCATAGCAGCCCTATCCATCGTCTCTAAAAACTAGAAACAAACCAGAGGTCTCTCAAAAGCCATTACCTTTCAAAAGTGCAAAGGAAGAAGAAGCTTCCGAGGGCTGGAAGGTATCCCAACTTATTTTTAAAAATATATATTTTTATTGATTTTAGAGAGGGAGAGAGATAGAAACATCAATAATGAGAATCACTGATAGGCTGCCTCCTGCACGCCCCACACTGGGGATCCAGCCTGGGCATGTGCCCTGACCGGGAATCGAACCCTGACCTCTTGGTTCATAGGTTGACACTCAATCGCTGAACCACACTGGCTGGGCTACCCTAGCTTCTTGAGGAATGTGGCTGCTGAAAGGAGTCAGACAGATAGGGAAGGAAAGAGGGATTCTGGGAAGGGAGAATGGCTGGAGCCAAAGGATAGAAGACTGAAAGACCATCGAAAGAGTCTGGCAAATGCATGGCATACATGGCACCATGGATCCATTGGTATTGATTGTGGCACTGTTTCCCACCAGCTCTGAATGCAGACACTTTCTCAATGTGCCATCACCAACAGGTTCAAGCTGGCAGGTGGGGGCTTGTCTATTGGCAGAGTGTTCAGGGGCCTGAGAAAATGGACTAGGCTGGAGCAGGAGGCTTCTTGGGAACGAGAGGAGGTGGGGGGAAGGCCAACTCACGGAGTTGTAGGATGGCTGAGCTGAAATGAGCCAGAGGCTCTGGCTGACCTCGTCTTCACTAAGGAGGCGAAGGCTAGAGAACAGAGTCCTTGTCTGAGGGGTGCAGAGTTCTTGGCAGAGGTGCTGGAGCTCCAGGCTCCTGACTGCTGGGCCGCAGGTTGGGGCCAGATGTTCAGACGGGCCTTGGAGGCTCAGCTGCCGAGCTTGTCTCTAATCCTGTGCTGGTGGCCACACAGGAGGCCATGGACAAGGTCTTCTGAGCTCACTGTGTACTGCAGCACACCTCTCCTCCCTGGCCACGCTCCCACTCCTCGTGTGTGGGAGGCCACTGTAGAGCAGTGTTGCGGGGAGGGCGTGCCCAAGTTCAGTGGGGCCTCTGGGGCAGAGAAACCAGTGGACTCCCTCTTACCTCTCTCCTCCCCAAGGAGGCACTTTCTTCCCCAGGAGCCCAGACAGAATGACGCACCAGAGAAGGGTCCCCTCGTCCCCAGCTCCCAGGCCACAGGGAACCCTCGACAGCTTTTGAGCATGGAAGTGTCATGGATAAAAGTGGTATTTATAAAACACTAGAGGCCTGGCGCATGAAATTCATGCACGGGTAGGGTCCCTAGGCCTGGCCGGCAATCAGGGCCAATCAGGGCCTTCTTTCCCCTGGCTACTGCCTGCTGGCTGGGGCCCTCCTTCATTCCACGCCACCCTCTGATGGTCAGCACACTTCATAGCGAGCGGTCGAACTCCTGGTAGGTGGAACTCCTGAGGGGGGGCAATTTGCATATTAGCCTTTTATTAAATAGGATGATTGTGAAAGATTCATCCATCCTGTGCCCTCCTGGAGGGAATGACTCCCCTTGGGACATTCCTGAATGAGTCTGAAGCTCTGTGGAATGCGGGTCTCTCAGGCTTAAGGGCTCCAAGAGATGGAGTACTAGCTGAAGATGAGGGGCTCACTGCGACGGAGGGGGTGCATGTCTGAGTTGAGGCGGAGAGGAAAAGGAGGCCTTACCCTCAGGAACAAAGCCATGTGGTCAAGGCCATGAGGTTCCCAGGAGGGGTCAGGAGCAAAGGCCAGGAATGACACGCTTTGGATGCTGTCAGACCTTGTAATCCCAACCCAATGAACTCGTTGTTGGTTTTGTTGTCCATTTCCCTGAGGTAGATGTGAGTAAAGAAATGTGTCGTGGGTTTGTCTTTGGAGTAAATGAAGTGGAGAACTAGGAAGAAACAAAATGAGACCCGAAGCATGGAGGCATGGAATAGGCTGACATACCTCGATGTGGGGCTGGAGGGATGATAAAAAATAAACCAAGAAACTTTGATAATTACATGCATAGCCCATGGACATAGGGCAGTGAAGACCTGGAGGGGGGCGGGGGGTGGGACTGGGAAGAGGAGAGTAAAGGGGAGGAAAATGGGAAATATCTGTAATACTGTCAACAATAGAAAGTATATTAGAATAAAAATGAGTGGGGAGAGTGTGGCTCTCTCTGCTGGCAGGTTCTGGGGATCCAAGAAGGGGGGGGGGAGACAGAAGCCTGGGTGGTGGCCAGGAGGGGCACAGAGAAGGACTGCAGGCACCTCTTAATACAAGGGGTCAGCCAGGCAGCCCCCTGCCCTGACCGGTGCTGGGAAACCTACAGTAGACACCACGCCTCTGAAATGTGGGGACCATCCCCCCACCTTCCTCAGCAGTAGTCCCAGGCTCTGGAGAATGGACGCTAACTAGGGGCTGGTGATGACCTTGCTTGCCTGGGATTGACCTTCTTTCTCCCCCTGACCGTTCCCCAAATCATAAACAGTTCTCACGCTTAAAGAAACGGGCGGGTGGGGACAGCACTCTTCCTGCCATGGAGGGGCCTCCGAGTGAAGGTAGGAGGGGCTGGGACCAGAGAGATGTGCTCATGTCTCTTTGCAGAGGTCACACTGACGTCTAATTTTCCGACCCTCGCTTCCACTTTTCAGAGCTCACCCTCCTGGGCAGCTGACCGTTGCTCAACCCTTGTGCTGCTTCAACATTACCCCTGGGCTTCCGGCGTCGGCACCTTCCTGGTTCTCCGTCTGCCGGTCCACTTCCTCTTTGTCCACTTCTTTGTGTAGCTCACTCTTCTTCCTGAATCCCTTAAGCCAGGTGACCCCAAATTCTGGTTGGTCTCTTCTTGACATCACATGGTCTTCCGGGGCCCCCTCCCTGTTCAGGCCACTTTGATGTTCACCTGCTTGTTGGTGAGTCTACAGCTCTGAGCTCCCTTCCGTTCCAGGCCTTCACTGTAAGGGCCTGCTGGACAGGTGCACCTGGGAGCCCCACAACCCCCAGGCTCACCGTCCGCCATTGGAAGCCGCCGTGGGACGTGGGAGAGCTGAGCCGGAAGCCACACTTCAGGAGCTGGGCCTGGACTCAAGGCTGCCCTGGTGGCTGGGTCTTGGTCTTGGCCTTGGTTCACCCGCATCGGCCGCCACCATCCTGAAGGAGGCTGCCCACCCTCCCTCTTGTCTCTGGCCACCCTGCCTTCTGCTTCCCCCTATCGACACGCAGGGTTGAGACAACCCTGACAGGTCTGAGTTCCTGATGCTCAGGACTGAGGACTGGAGGACTGAAACACCCCACGGAGGGACATGGTGGTGTGTAAACATTAAATCCATCTGGAAAAAATTCCGGTTCTGGAGCGTGCTCTGTGCTGAGACCTCCCAGGCTGAACGAGGAGAAAAGCTACTCTCTTATTCATCCCTGAATATCAACTGAGCTCCTTCTCCGGACCAGGGACTGTATTAGGGGCTCAGGATACAGTGGAGAAGACAGACAGGGGCCTGCTCTCAGAGAGCTCCCAGTCTAAGGACCGGGCATCCAGCAGGTGACGAGAGAGTGACAACTGTCCCAGAAGAGAAACACGGGCCGGAGGAGGAGTGAAGGACAGGAGCTGAGACTAATTACTGAGAGCTCAAAGGAAAAGACGGGCGATCATTCCAGGTGGAGGGAAGGACATGCAGAATGGCCCAAGGCAAGAATGGGCCCCGCACTTCCGAGGAACTAAAGGAAGCTCAGAGTGACAGCAGCATGTTGACAAAGTGGCCCACAAAGAGGCCACATCACGGGGGGGAGGAGGGGAGACATGGATTTCAGACTTTAGCCTTTAAACCAGTGAGAGCCACGATGAAATGTACGTCTCAATAATATATTTGGGCTGCTCTGTGGCAGTCTTGTAGGGATCAGAGGGAAGGACACTGTGGTGGGTAAAGATGACGGTGGCCTGGGCTCGGGTGATGCTGTCGCTGCAGAGGAGTGGCCCGATTTTAGGGATATGTAGGAGGACTCGGAGTTAAAGGAGAGCAGAGGAGCCAAAGACAATTTTGCCTTTTTTCATTTTCATAACCCCGTGTACGGCCAAGTGGTCCCATGGGAAGTTCCGCTGTGAATATATTAAGTGGAGGTGCCTGTGGAGCCTCCAATAAAGATGTCACAGGCACGCAGGGCTGCCTGATAAAAGAAGATGCCCTGTTAAATTTGAATTTCAACAAATACCTTTTTACAGCATGAATCTGTCCTAAGGTTGTATGGGAAATATTTATACTAAATTTCTTTTCATCATCATTCAAATTGAACTGGCACCTGCATTTTTAATTTGCTAAATCTGAACTCCACAGGCAGTTGTATACATGGACTGGAAGCTCAAGAGCAAGGTCTAGACAAAGGTGTATGATTGACAGTTGTCAGCAGAGAGCCCCACTTGAAGCGTCAAAAGCATAAGGGGGTTCAGGGTCAATAGAGAGAGGAGATAAGGCCTGGGACGGAGTCTGATGAACTCCAGTATTTTTAGGGTTTGGGTCGAGGAGAAAGGAGGAGGGAAAACAGATGAGTGTTCCAGAAGCTAAAGAACTTCAGCAGTAGAAAGAAAAACGACCCACAGCAGAAAAATCAACCCCCCGAGGGCCGGACACATCACTGGGCATATGGAGAAGTCCTTCGTGGCAGCAGCTCCGGTCGGTTTTGTGATGGGAAAACATGTCGCCATGCATTGAGGGGCAAAGGTAGGGTTTGAGATGTTTTCTTAGGAAAGAGGAAGTGGTAGTGGGAGGAAGGGGTAGAATCAAAGGAAGGCTCGATTGACTATTAGATACTTGACCTTGTTTACATGTTGATGGGAAGTCATGAACAGAAGAGAAGTTGAAGGAAAAGGGGACGGGGAGGTCCCTGAGATGGCAGCAAGGGCTGGCATCCAGAACACCAGTGCTGAGAGCAGGTGGACTCCCATTAAACAGGAGGCAAAGTGGAAAGGGGGTACAGGCTGGTGGGTGGGGAAGAGGCCGGAAGTGGGCAGATCTCCTGCCTCCAGGCTCATATTTTATCCTTGAAGGGGGGCTGGCATCATCTGATGAGAAGTAAGATGGAAGGAAATACGTTGAGGGTTTGAGGCCAGGGATAAGGCTTTCAGAAGTGGATGTACAAGGAGCTGAACAAGTGTTGACTAGGGAAAACAGAGCAGGCAGCGCCGAGGACCGAGTCGAGTTGGGCCACCACCAGTGATGGCCGATCTGGGTAGCTTCGTTTGAGCTGGCTCATGCGCAGTGGGGGTTCTGCTAGGGGCTTCGTCATGGAGGAGAAGGAGTGCAGTTCTGAGTTGTGCAATCTAAGCTGTGAGAGAGACGGTGTGGAGAAAGAAGGGGTTGCTGGGTTGGGAGACGGTAGAGGTCCGTGGACAGGTGTAGGCAAAGCGATGGAGTGAATCTGCAGAGAGGAGAGAGGGAAGCCAGAGTGAGTGATTTCAGAGGTGCCGGCTGATGACTAGTCTGGGAGTGGCGATGGGAGTGGGTGGCCAGCACACAGAAGTTGTCCGAGCTGGGCCAGCAGAACAACTGAGAGGCCAGGGTGTGGGCTCGGTCACTCATGGACACTGAGGTCATCCGTGGTGTCCTCCACACATCTTACCTCTCCTGGCAACGCCCCCCTGTTTGTCAGGCCACATGGGTTGCTAGGGTGGTGGGTGGGAGGAAGGGAGGCGGTGGTGAACTGGGAGGGACAGTGAGTGTTTCCATTGTAGAAGGGATTGTGTGTAAGCTTTGGACGCAGCCCAGTCAGCCCTCTGCGTCCTCCTAAGCTGGAGGCGTCCATCGCCGTCACCCACTCACTTAGGAACGGAGGATCTCCTGCCGGCAGGGAGTGCCTCCTGGTCCTCCCCGGCCCCGCAGCTGCCCCTCCTTGTGTGCTTTCGGCCCCTCCGGCTGGAAACGTCAGCCTCACTTTCTCCATCCTGCCTCTTCCTCTTCCTGCTGTCCCTGTTCTGATTCATACTGTTGTCATCTCTTCTAACATGACAGTGGCTTTCTAAGTGACGTCTCCACTCCGGCCATGCCCTCCCCACCCGGCCCTGACTCTCCCCAGTTCTCCAGCTTCCTACGGAGCCAAGGCCAAGCAAATGACGCCCATCCCCCACGTTTCCCAGGGGATCTGTCCACAGAGCAAAGGTCAAACTCCTTAGCATGGTATTCACCATTGCTCTTGGCCTGGCCCGGGGTCCTTGCCCCCCACATCTTCCCTCCCTCCCTCCACGGGCCGCGTGGGCTGTGACAAGCCATGTCCTTTCCCGCCTCTGAGACTTCACATCTGCTGTCCCCTCCGCTGGACGCCCTTCTGCTCTGCACTGGCGGCCTGGAGGGCGTGGCTGCCCCCATGCCTTTCCCTGGTGCCTTCCCCGACCCTCCGGCTCAGGATGAGCCAGCCCTTCACCTACAACGAGGCGTGAGATGGCCAGAACCTCTGGGATCTCTGTTTAGTGTGTGTCTGCAGTCCCATAAGTCGTTCATGTAACATCTTCTGCAAACATGATTAACTGTGTGAGACACCGAGGATACAGAGAGCCGACCGGTCCCTGCCCTCAAGGTGCTCATGTTCTGGGGTGGGGGGTGGGGATGGGGGTGCTGACAGGTGATGACAAAGTGTGACCGATTCGTGGCCCCTGCCAAGACAGGGAGGGACCAGGTAACGCCACCACGCAGTTTCCAGACCATGTCTGTCTCCCCTGCTAGGATCCAAGTTCGTTAAGCTCAGAAAGATGCTTAATTTATCTCTGAGTCCCCCCACCCCCCGACCCCCACCAGAACATGGCACAAAAGCACCCCCTGTGTTTGTTAGGGAGCTGTGTCTGCTCCGGGCCGCACTCCTGTCCCATCCTGTGCCGTGGGCTGGGCTGGCGAGGCAACAGCCGCTGAAATGAATGAGGAGCGAGCTGCTGGGAATGAGCAGGTTCTCCGGGGACCTGTGAGCCAGAGCTGGACCGGACACGGCTCAGCCCAGACAGTGCTCACGGCTCATGTGACTGCTGGTGAGCCCCGGGGCCAGCGGCACTGCTGCCTCCGCGGGCCCCCGGCCGGGATGGCCGACTGACCAAGACCTCCCAGCCCAGCCTGGAGCCACTGTCCCCTGCACGTGGCCAGGCCAGGGAAGGGAGCCTTCCCCAGCAGAGGCGGGGCAGGAACTCATGGAGAGGGGGCAGGGCCGGGACGCAGCGGGAACTCCTCCCGGCTGCTTCGGAAGGCTGCGCGCTCAGCAGTGGCGTCAGCCCCTGGGCCAGCCACCTCAAGGAGAGGACAGAGGGGGCCTGCTCCCCGTGTCTGGGGAGATGTGCAGAGAGGCCGTCCACCCCTGGGGCCGAGTGCAGGGGGTGAAGCTAAGGAAAGAGCTGGAAAGTGTCCTAGATTCCTAGGGTGAGGAAAATCCCGCCAGGGCTTGACTTTCCTACCAGGAAGTGGGGAATTCCCAGCAACTTGGGGGGGGGGGGCAGGCATAAGGGAGAAAGTACCAGAAGGTCAGGCTTCATGATCAAGGGCATCTCCTCCCAAGGCTTGCCTCTGTCCCCGGGGGAAGAAGTGGACTATTGAGACCCAAGGTGCCCCTTCCAGGCTCTGGACCTAGAAGAGGGTGCCCGGGTGCCCCACCCTCAGCCCCGGCTCCTCAAGCTTCTTCCTCTTCCTCCTCCTCCCTCCCAACCTTCCTCCCTGGCATACCTGACTTCTCTCGGGTCTTCTCCTCTCTCACTTGGACTGGGAGGAAGGGAGGAGGGTCTGGGTTTGCTCTCTCTGTAGAGGGTCCGCAGGGGGCTGCGAGAAGGGCGTGGGTGTGGCCTGTGCGCATCTGCCTGGGCTGCTGCTCCCGGCCTAGGCCGGCTCTGTGGAAGCTGAGGGCGCCCCTCGGTCAGGCACCGTGAAGAGCCATTGTGTGTACATAAGGGCTCTCTGCAAATTGGCTTTACAGATCCGATCACTCGGTTACCAAACCTCACAGCACAGTGTTTACAGACGCCGCCTCCGCGGCCCGTGCGGCTCTGAGGCCGGCGCTCCTGTCCTGGGTCACCCTGCCGCCGGCGGCGAGGGAACCACACTCCCAAACAGAGTCCACATGCGACATATTGTAAATATAATTCCCTGCCTTTCAGGAAAACGGAGCAGGTAAGGCAACGGGGGGATGCGTCCCTTAGAGGAGACTCAGGAAAAGCCCAAAAGGGGGGTGACGTGGGCAGAGACCTGGGTGAGGGAAGGGGAGGGCCAGGTGCCGATCTGGGGGACAGCTGCCAGGCAAGGAACGCAGTGCCGGTGCCAGGAGCCAGGGAGGCCTTTGGCTCCGTGACCAGCGGAGCCTGTTTGGCTGGAAGGAGCGAGCAGGGCGGGGTGTGAGGAGGAGGTCAGATCAGAAGGCAGGGTCGGCCTGGAGGGCCTTGTTTATCACACTGAGGACTGGGTTTGAGCAGGGGAGTGACACGATCTGACTTAGGCTGTTGAGATTGCTTTGTGTTGGAAGTTCACTGCCAAGGCCGGGCCAGGAGAGCAGGTCAGACAGAGGCTGCGGGCCTCTACCCTCGAACAACTCACCTGCCCTTTGTGCCCACCCCAGTGACCACCCCTGGGCCTGGCACAGTCTTAGCTCCCCTCCGCTCATCCCTCCGCTCCTCTTCCAATCACAGGGCCCCTCCCTCGGGGCCTGGAGTCTGTCCCCGCCCTGCACTGAAGCTGCCAGCAGGGCCTGCAAGGGGCTTTGCCAGAGCATTCTGTGCTGTTCGTCCCACAACTCTCAGCTCCCTGGCAGCCTGGCACTGCCCGCACTACCTGGGGCTCCCGTATGAGGTGCAAACCCAAATACCTGTACGAGGTCCACTCTCCACCGGCCTCTCCCCGCCCCTGCCCGCGACATTGATGCTGCAGCCCCCACGTCTGCCCCAGACCCTTCCCCTCCCGCCCTGCCTGCGGCTCTGGTTCCACCGAGACGCCTCCTGCCACTGTTGCTGGCCCAGCAATGCCACCCTCTCCCTGTGAGTCATCCGTTCCCAGCGCTCACCGCGTGCCCTCTCTGGCACTCCTCTGGGCCTTCTCTGGGAAGGTGAAGCAGACAGACCGAACCACTGCCCTAAAGGAAGGCACATTCCTGTGGTGGAAGCGGAAAAACAAACAAACAGCTTGACGGTAGAAGGCTGGCTGGTGGTAAATGCTATGATGCAAATTTAGGCGAAGTAGGCAGTTAGCATGATGGGTCAGGCACGACTCCAGATGAACTCCCGAATTATTTGAGGGCACGAGCCCCGTGAAGGTCGGAGGGGAGAGAGTTTTGGGCGGAGGAAAGAGCACGTGCAAAGGCCCTGAGGCGAGACATGAGCAGGAGCTGGAGGGGGGAGGGGGGGCTGCCTCACCAATAACCTGACCCAGCCTCCGACCCCAGAGGCCTGTGATGTCCTGGAAGCCTCCAGCGAGGGCTGTGCGGGCACCCCACACGCTCAGTGGGTCCAGAACTGGCCCCATTTTCTTCCTCCCCAGCCTGCTCTTCCTCGTCCTCTAGTCTGAACTATCAGGCTAGTGAGCTGGGAGCAGCCTCGCCTCCCCTTTCTCCCTCAGCCCACACCCAGCCACTCAAGTCCCACTGGGTCCCCGTCTCTCCCCGCCTCCTCTCTGTGGGGGTTAGTTCCCATCCCGTCCTGAGGACATTGCTGGCCTCTGGCAACTCTGATTAGTCTCACTAATGGCTTTGAGCAGTGAGAGTGACAGGATCTGATTCAGGCTGTTAGGATTAATCTGTGTTGGAAATTCACAGAGTTTATTCTTCGAGAAAAGCTAAAAAGCTCAGGCAGCATGTACTGTTGGGAGGCGAGGGCTGGGTGCAGGGAGTGGGGGAGCAGGGCAGGCTCCCTGGAAGGGGGTATGCTCATCCCCTCCCAGGTCAGTGGCCGCACATAGCAGGGCCCCAAGTCCGTCCAACACAGACCTCTCAGCGGAGATCTAGCCTGGCCACCGCCCTGCACACTCTCAAAGCGTGTCCCCGACTGCCCCTCAGGAGCACACACTGCACACATCCACGTTCTCGCTCATCACCCCTCCCCCCCCCCACACACCCCTGCCCCTCTCAGCAAAATGGCCCCACTGACCACCCCCTTAGTCAGAAACCTGGGGGCCACCTGGACTCCTCCCCCCCTCCCCAGTGTCTGAGCAGTCGCCAAGCCCTATTGGCTGGAAAGAGCTCCAGACCCTCCCCCTTTGCTGCTCCCCGGCCACCCCTGCCTCCTGTCCAGACCACACAAACGCCACTTCCCGGGCCCGGGCCTGCCGCTGGCCCTCCTGCCACCTGTGGGCCACGTCCCAGTCACTGGCCCATCCAGGCACGCTCTGCTCCCCGCGGGCCTCTGCTGCAGCGCTTGCCTGGGTGCCCACGGCTCTGAGGACGAGGCACAGACTGTGTGTGCTGCTGCCTCTCCTCTGCCTCTCCCCGCACACCCTCCGTCCAGACTTCGTGACCAGCAACCTGCTCCTAGAAGGCAGTCTCCTGCTCGGGCCTTGACGTTCCGCTGCCACAGGTCCCAGCCTCCTGCTGCCCCTCCTCTTCCCTGCTCCATGTGGCCCACCTAGCTCCTCCTCGTCCTCAAGAAATCAGTGGTCACCTCCTCCAGGAGCCCTCTGTGGCTTCTTCCACCCTGAGCTCACCTCGCTCCTCTGCGAGGGCCCGTGTATGTCTCTGCCCGGGCACAGGCCTGGCATATCCATGGGCCCTTGCCTTGTCCAGCTTGTTGGCAGCAGAAACCTCGGCTCTTGGCACAGAGCTCGGCATGTGGAGGTGCTCGGCAGATATTTCTTGAACGGATGGGTGGATGTGTGAGGATGGAAATGGGGTCCACAGGACAGGAGCACCTGGGAGGAACAGGCATTCCGGCATAGGGGTGACAGAGTAGGGGTCCAGGGGAGGCCGGGAAATGGAGGTGGCCTGGGCACTGTCACACAGGAACAGAGGGGCCACCCTGGCTGGGGCACAGGGCATGAGGGGCATGGAGGGCACAGAGGTCAGAGGGGAGGCTGGGGCCACGCTCAGGTGTTTGGACTTGACTCCAGAGACCCGGAGCAAACTGACGCGGTCGGAGCCGTGCTTTAGGTCATTTTAAGAACATCAGTCCGGTGTGGCCTGCAGGTCAAACCGCGGGGCCCGGGGGAGAGAGGAGGGTTTGGAGACCACCCGCTCTGGGGGGTCAGGGAGCTGGTTCTGAGCCCTCTTTCGCTGGAAGACCACACCCCCTCCCAACTGAGGCATCTGGCGGCGTTGGGTCCTCAAAGCAGCGCTTCCTCTTCCAGAGGCTGGAGGGGTTGTTGTCCGTCAGGGTGACTCACCCCGGGGTCGGGGGTCGGGTCGCAGCAGAAAGTCCTTGTTGACAGGAAGAGGTCTTTCCCTTCCCAGCCTGCTTCCTGGGCACCGAGACAGCAACGCAGAGAGGGGGAGGGAGGCCCCTGAATGGGCTGCGGCACCCCTGTCCCCACCCATTCTGCCGGCCGACCCGCTGGGGACCCACTGAGCCGCATGACAGGCAGCCTGGCAGTGTCCGGTGGTGGGTCAGGCACCCTGGAAACACCGTCGCACCCGCTGGGGTGTGAGGGCCACTCCGGCCGCAGGCCGCTCTGAGGGTGCTGGGGCCAGAGAGGACAGCCGAGTTGAGGACAGTGTGGCAAGGCTTCTTAAAGAAGTGAGAGCTGCCCTGGCCGGTGTGGCTCCGTGGGATGGGCATCGTCTCATGCACCTAAAGGTTACTGGTTCAATTCCCAGTCAGGGCACAGGCCAGGGTTGCAGACTCAGTCTCCAGTGGAGGCAAGCAGGAGGCAGCTGATTGATGTTCCTCCCTCCCTCCCCCCCCCTTCCTTTCTCTCTAAACATCAGTTTTAAAAAGTTTTGAGAAGGTGAGAATGGAGGAGGGAACAGAGGGCACAGGACCCAGGAGGGTGAAGGCTGCAGCGGGACCAGGTCAGAGAATCCATCCCTCTGACAGACGCTGGCAAGAGCTTTCCCATGGCACCCGCACCAGCAGGCGTGGTCTGGCTCCAAAAGTTGTCGGAGTTGAGAACTTGTCCTAAACAAACGTGACCTCACGCGATGGTCTGGCTCCTGGTCTGGTCCCCGGGAGCCGGGATGTTTGGTGAGAAGGCTGCCGGCCGGAGCTCGCTGCGGTGTGCGCTGCCAGTTCTGTCCAGAGGGCAGAGCTCATGGTGAATGCTCTTAGCACCAAACAAGCCGAGCCACACAGAACACCAGGGCCACGGGACCCCTGGAGGTGATGATACGCCCACCACCTTGACTGTGGCTGCGGGCATGGGGCATGTGCATATGTCCAAGTCCATCAGGTCGTATACATTAAATATGTATGGTTTGGGGCATATAAATTATACCTTAATAAAGATGAGAGAGAGGGAGAGAGGGAGAGAGAAAGAAACAGAACGCCCACATTTGTTATCGCCTTTGCTCAGGACATGCCCTGAGGAGGCGTTGCTGTGACTACAGTCAGAGAGGTTGCAGATCTGCCAAAGGTCACACAGCAGGTGGCACCACCGACTGCCCGCCTTTTGGTCGGAGTCCTTGCTCATCAAGCAGCCCCCTGACTCCCCAGCGAGCCTCGTAAAGGGACAGAGGTGGTCTGGGTGGGCTCTCGGTCATCCCAGGCAACTTGTCTCCCGGTCTTGGCTGCGTTCCCCGGACCCCAAACCTTCGGCTACTGAGGAGCCTGTCACACGGCCTGCCTTGCCCCAGAGGAGGTCCCGCCCCACTGGCACCCTCCCGGCTGCACTCCGCTGGGCCACAGCAGAGGCCGTCAGAGAACAGGGCCACGGGCCGAGAAGGGGGAAACCCCGTGGGCGGTGAAATAGGAATTCTTGAAGTGGCAGCTGAGTGGGCCTTAAGGAGGGGTCACTTCCACAGGTGGGGATGGGGCAGTGGCCATTCTGCGGCCCTGCCCCTGCCTATGCCAATCTTCTCCCCATCAAACCTCCTGTCCCCACACTCGGCCACCTGGCACCCTGCCCCTCTGCCTGGGCCGCCCGCCCCCGTGAGCCCTTCCTGCCCCTCCCCCACTCCTGGGGCTTCCGCGTCCCTGGGCTTCTTGCTGGGCAGGATGTGCCCGAGCCAGCGGCGTGAGCCTCGCCCTCTGCCCCGCCGGCCCATCGGCTCCTCAAGAGCCGACTGTGCTGTTCTGGAAATTCCATCAATTAACCTTGAGCCAGGCCACAGTGAACACCGAATCAAGATTTGCGTGGCCAATGGGCATCCGATTTCTGTAGGGTGTGCGCCGGATGACAGAAGACGGGCTGAAGCAGGGGCCGGGACCCACCCGGGCAAGGCCTGCCGTCGGACCAGGGCCCGCGGGGAGCCCCCAAGCGCGATCTGCGCCCCCGAGGGAGGCAGGCCTGGGCGGCTCCCGCACCCGGTGAGGGCACAGGTCTCCGGGGCCTTTGGTGAGCCTGCCGGGCCCCGGTGCTGCCCGGACCGGGGCTCACTGACAGCAGTTCACCCCGCAGCCCGGGCAGCCTGCCGGGCCCATGACCTCACCGCCACGCAGAGGGCCCGTGACAGGCATGTGACCCGGCAGCCAGCCTGGGACGGGCCACAGCGGGATTGTTGCTCAGCTAAGGAACAGGCCACAAAAGGTTGAAAATGACCTGGGTTCTTGAAAGTCATTCCTTCATTCCTTCCTTCTTTCATCCATTTATGGAGCACCAGCATACTTGGGACCCGGGGGAGAAAGAACGCTGCCTCTGTCCTCAAGAATCTCAGCTTGGCTGGAGGACAGGTGAGGAGGGCGCCCAGACCCGGCCGGCCTGGCTCAGGGGATGGGTGTTGACCAACGAACTGGAGGGCATCGCGGCTCAGTCCCGATCAGGGCACATGCCCGGGTTGCAGGCTTGATCCGGTCAGGGACATACAGGAGGCAGCCAGTCAGTGATTCTCATCATTGATGTTTCTCTCTCTCCCTCTCTGAAATCAGTTATAAATATAAAAGAAGTGTACACAGAAAAAGGGAGACACACGTGAGAGAAACCAGAGCACCTCGGGATCCCGAGGGGGGAGAACTCAGCCGACTGACTTCCTGAGGAGGGGACACTTCCGATGGCCTTTAAGGACATGATTGCATCATGAGGACTGGGAGGGGGGTTGGGGGTGCAGCAGGCCAGGAAGATAGGGCCAAGACCCCCGGGGTGGGGAGGAAGGTCTGGCTCCTCCCTGGTCCCGCAGCGCTCAGCATCATTGACTAGTGCAGGGGTCGGCCAACTCGTTTGTCCACAGAGCCAAGAAGCAACAGCACAACAATTGCAACTTCTTTTGAGAGCCGAATATTTTAAACTTCTTCTAACGCCACTTCTTCAAAATAGACTCGTTCAGGCCATGGTGTTTTGTGGAAGAGCCACACTCAAGGGGCCAAAGAGCCGCATGTGGCTCGCGAGCTGCAGTTTGCCGACCACGGGTCTAGCGTGCTGAATGAGGCAGTGACTTCTTCCCTCCCCCACCTGGACCCACCGCCCAGCACCGAGCTTCTCTCATCAGCGCTTAGCTTCCTGCTCCTCTTTCCTTCCACAAACCTACGCCTCTGACCTCAGAGGGGAAACCTCCCTCCTCCCGACCCACAGACCTTATCCGTGGTCTTAGCCCTGCCGGCCCCGGGACCCTGCTCCTCAGGAGCCTCTGTCTCCATCTGGTCCCCCCGGGACCCTGCTCCTCAGGAGCCTCTGTCTCCGTCTGGTCAGCCTCTTTCCCTCGGTGGTTAAGTCTCGGATTAGACGCCGCCTTTCCTGAGGACAGAAGCCCATGCGCGTACCACATCTGCCTCTCCACGGCCCCTCAGAGCCTCAGGACAGCGCCCCACGCTCAGGAAATACTCATGAGTGGACCGATAGGATCTCTCAACCCCCAGCTTCCTTGGGGTGAAGCCAGTGTCAGGTGCAAGCCCTGCAGGCACCTGAGGAAGGGGCTGGCCCGGCCTCTCTCCCACTCCTCTCCGCCCTCCTGCTGCAGTCGCTCCAGAAGAGTTGTCCAGAGCCCGCTGCCCCCCCCCCCCCCCCCGCTCACCCTCCCCGCCTTTGTGTGCTGTTCCCGCCTCCGGATTGTCCCTTCCCCCTCTGCACCTGGTGCGCTTCTGCTCCTCCCCAGCTCAGGGTCTCCTCCTCCGGGCAGCCTTCCTGGCTCTGCCCACCCCAAGCACCTCCTCCTAACACCAGCCAGCAGAGCCGTGTGTTTACAAGCCTGAGGGGAGGGGTGGCTCAGTGGTCAGTGATTTTAGCCCTAATGCCCGGGGCCTGGCAATTAGCAGGTGCTCATTGCTCATTAAGATGGGTAATGACTGTCCCGGAGACGCTGGTGATGTCAGAGGCCCGGCTCCGATTTTCCTTCCCAGCCCTCACTCCCCCAGCGTGCCTGACATTCCAGGAGCCCCCCAACACTCAGCTCCAGGAGGGCCCCTGTTTGAAGTCGACTTAAAAAATCAGGCATGTAGTCCATTCAAGAAAGAAATGAAATATGATTTCTATTGTGTTCTAAAAATATTCTTCGCGTTTCTGCTCTCTTCATAATAAAATAACTTTGGCATGACGGTCTGCTGGCGTAAGTGAAAGCACACTTCAGCGAAACAGCGCTTTACGAGCTTTCAGGGAAGCAAATAGCTGACCTACGTGGGGCGAGCAGGGAGGGGCGAAGGGCTGCAGGGGGGCCAGCCACCTCCAGCAGCGCAGGTCCGTGGCGGGGCCTGGGAGGCTGGGGTTTCCAGCTTCGTCAGGGGATGTTGTCACAAGCATCAGGGTCCATCTTCCTGGGTCAATCAGCAAACATTTATTGGGATCACAGCCGGGGAGCCACAGCCGCGTGGAACAGAAGATGCATGCGAACCTGGTTGACTCTGGTGCCTTCTGACCAGATCATGGCTGTCACTCCTGCGAACCGGGTAACGGACATTCGCTGGGCGTCCCCTTGGCAGCACGGGGAGACTGCACTGACCTTCCACAGGCGTTCTCCATCGGAGAGTATTATTCCCACTGGACAGACGAGGAGCCAGCCCCGGTTTCACAGCTAGAAACGAGCAGATCTGGGATCTGAACGCAGAGTTGTGACCTCAAACCCAGACTTTGGTACCGATGATGGCAGGAGAGTCGACATTTCCAGGAAACGTCTAGTTTGATCTGCCATTCATGACGTGAGGTCACAACGGCCATAATTCCCATATTACAGATGCGGAATCTGAGGCTCAGCATCCCAGCACGTTGCCTGCAGTCCCTGTTAGTAAGTCAGTGGCATGACCACGACCTGAGCTGGTCCTGGCCAGGGGGCCGGTTGTTCAGAGCATCATCTCGTACACCAGAAGGTTGCGGGTTCGATTCCGCATCAGGGCACGTACCTGGGTTCAGGTTTGATCTCCGGTTGAGGGCGAACTCGGGAGGCAACTGGTTGAAGTTTCTCTCACATAGTGTGTCTTCTTTCCCTCTCTCCCTTCCTCTGTCTCTGTAACCAGCCAAAAGGGCACGTCCTCAGGGGAGGGTGAAGGAAAAGGTCTGAGCTGAAGCCAGTCGGGGTCCCTCCCGCTCTCCCTGTGGGGCCAGGTCATCTCGTTTGGCCTCTCCCGGCTCCCAGCTCAGAGGTGGGCACCGAAGCCTCGTGGAAGGAATTTAATTCTGGGAGCAGAGTTGTCCTCTTAAGCCCTCCTGGCACACCATGTCCCTGCCCGTCCCGCCCCCAACTCCGGACTCCTGTCCGTGGAAGGAGAGGGAAGGACGCTCCAGGCCCGATGGCCGATGGCCGGCCTGCGCTGCCCGCAGCACCAGGAGCTGGACGGGAGGGGCAGGAGCCGGAGGGGCTCCCAGTGGAGGCTTTCTGATGAATGGCAGCCCCGGGGGCCTCTGGTTAGGGGGAGGGAGGCAGCTTCCTAGAAACAGTGCCTTCTGCTCCCGTCCCATCCCCAGGGCTCCGAGGGAGTGTGAGCCCCGGCCCTGTCCATCCCTCCCCCACCCCAGGATCCTGAGGAGCACTCACAGCAGGAGAGGAAGCGGCCTAGGCCCTGTGTCCGCCTCCCGCCTCCCCCCACTGCTCCCAGGCTGGGGCACTGCCCTGAGGCATTCATTAGCACGGCAGCTGGAGTCTCCTTTGAACTGAGCCAGGGCACCGAGCAGACAGCAGGTGCAGCGCCCTCGGCCTCACCAGCTCCTTAACAACGATGGCGCCACCGTTGACAGGTTCTAAGTGTCTTAAACTCAGCTTTACAGAAGCCCTATGAGAACGGTGTCATTGTTATCCCCATTTTGCAGAGGGGGAAACTGAGGCACGGGGAGGTGAAGTCACTTACCCAGGGTCACAGAGCTAGTAGGAGGCAGAGAAGGGATGTCACCCAAGCAGCGTTGCCTAGGAGATGACGCTGCGTCCCCACGTCCCCGCGGGCCACTGCTGGTCCTTCCTACCCCCTGGGGAGGGTGCCCAGCACCAGCGGAGGGAAAGGGGCTCTGCCACCTGGCTGGGGGCCTGGGGCTGGGCTGGGACCTGGCCAGGGGCTTAGGCAGCCGCAGAGATGAATGCCGTGAGCTGGAGGGGGCGTCCCTGGGGCCTCCCCCCCCAACAGGGCCCCTGCAAAGCCTCCTCTCCCACCCCCCCCAGCCTGGCACTCAGCGAGGAAGCCTCTTCTTGGCCTTCCCATGGCAACCGAGCAACAACCGGCCAGGAATAGCCTCAAATCCATGAGGCAGAAGAGCCCTTCCACCTCCAGGGCTCACTGCTCGGGTTCATGGCCTCCTCGGTGACTGCCAGCAGCCGGGCACCCAGGCATGTCCCCATCCTCACGCCCAGGCCTCAGGTTGGACCGTCCCTGCCATGCCAGTCTCCGGCCGCCTGGCGCTCAGCGGGCGGGAGCACCAGGTGGGAGCACCGGGCCAGCGCGGAGCAGGGAAGCGGGTCGCTGCGCCCGTGACGATGACCGTGGCTCAGGTCCTTCCTTCCGGTTTCCAGGTAATTCTCTGTCTCATTCGCTCCGAAGTCACGCAAGGCCACAGACAGGAAGTGGCCGTAGACACCCGGCACAGCATCCTCTTGGCGGTTCTCTTTCTGATGCGGTGGGAACAGACTTTCATGCAGAGGGTCCTCAGCTGAGGGAGGCCCCCGGGAAGCAAAGTCCGTGTGGAAAGTGGCCTCTGGGTAGTTTGGATCAGTGGTCAGCTCCGGGAGTTCTGAGAGCCACCCGGGCAGGGACAGCGCCCAGCCTGGCGGCGGCAGAGCGCTCTGGGCGGAGGGCAGAGCCGGGCCCTGCAGCCAGACTGAGTTTCTGCGGCAGCGGCGGGGCGAGGGGCAGCTGGCTCCTCCCGCGGGGGAGGGTGGTCTGTGCTTTTCCAAACACAAGGACTCCTCGGCAGCCCTGGGAAGCCAGCTGCTGGGAGCTACCTTTCCATGTAATTAAGAAAGCCAGTCCAGCCCTAGCTAGTTTGGCTCAATGGGTAGAGTGTGTCAGCCCAAAGACTGAAGGGTCCTGGGTTCGATTCTGGTCAAGGGCACACACCTCGGTTTCAGGCTCAATCCCCGGCCCCCAGTTGGGAGGCAACCAATCGATGTTTCTCTCTCTGTGTCTCTCACACACCCTTCCACTCTCTAAAAATCAGTGGGAAAATAGTTCCAGGTGAGACCTAACACCAAAGAAGCTGCTTTGCCACCTTCCCCAGGGCGGGGTGGGGAGGTGAGGGCTCAGTGCACTGGCTCTCCCCGCAGCGCCGGGCCGCGAACACGGGACAGGATAGCCGTGTCCCCGCAGCCCAGGCTCCTAAGGCTGCTCCCAGGGAGTCCCCCCCCCCCCCCCCGGCCCCTTCCCAAAGAGCCAGGGCCACTTTCTTTTTTTTTTTTTTTAATTTTATTTTATTAAGGTATTTTCTGTGTACATAGTTTACCATTGCCCCCCCCCACCTCCTATTTATGCCCTCCCTCCCCAGAGTTCTGTGTTCATTGGTTGTACTTATGTTCATGCATACCAGTCCCTCGGTTGTTCTCCTATCTTCCCCCAGGTCTCCTTCCCCTCCCCGCTGTCATTTGGCAGTCTGCTTGTTTTATGGTGACTATCTCAGGACCACACGAATAGAGTCCGCTCCTCCTCTGGTTTTCACCGCCCCTTCCCCTGGGTCCCACTGCTTCCCCTGGGACACACGGCTCGCCCGGGGCACACTGCACCCTGGGACACTCGAAGAGCCAGGGCCACTTTCATGGAAGAGAGAGAAGGAGGGAGGGAGGGAAGAAAGTGAGTAGAAACGGGAAGAAATAGAGAAAGGGGGGGAGAAAGGGAAAAGAGAAGAGGAGAAAGGGATAGAAAAGGAACAAGCCCTTTGTGACAGAACTCGATTCCCTGTAAAAGACCTCAGGGGAAATGGCCTGTCAAATAATTTCAAGGAAATGACATTTCGACAACCAGCAAAGGAGGCTTCCTCCCACTTCCTGCCATCCATCTCCATTTCTCTGTCGGACCTCTCTCCTCCCGCCCTCGGTTCATTCCTCTGACACGCGGGCCCTCCGGTCCGGTCCTCCCTTCTGCCCTCCTCCCGCGGCAACTGAGCGCTCCCTCCCTGACGGCGCTGCATTAGGAAATCACTGAAACCCAGATCTCAGATTGTCCCAGATTCCTCCGCGCCTCCCCCAGGACCCAGCGCCGGATGTGACTGCAGCGGTAGTCAGCACGGAGCACAGCCGCTCAGCCACCAGGGAGGCACCCCACCCAGGCCGCCGCCAAGTCATGCGTGA
Source organism: Vespertilio murinus (assembly GCA_963924515.1). Taxonomy (NCBI): domain Eukaryota; kingdom Metazoa; phylum Chordata; class Mammalia; order Chiroptera; family Vespertilionidae; genus Vespertilio; species Vespertilio murinus. The sequence continues at coordinate 4,569,303 of OZ004719.1, read as the reverse complement.
CTCCCAGACACCTGTCTGCGCCTCCCTGCACTCATCCCAGCAGGATGGGGTGCAAAAGCTCTAGTTCTGGGGTCCCCACATTGCCTGCCCACGGATGGGCACATACAAGCTTGTGTGGGTGAGAACAGCTAAGGAGCCCTGTGCAGCGGACACCATCCGGCTGGCTTGGCCCTGAGATCCGGCTGGGACCTGCCCGCCCCAGGCCTCCCAGCCCGCGGGGCAGGGGGCAGGGTCAGGAGTCCGCTCTGCTCAGGATGCTGCCCGGGGTGCCCAGGGGCTCGCCACCAGCCCTTCCAGCCTCGCTGTGTCCTTGTTTGGTGGTAAAAGCTGGTCTGAGGTCAAGCAGGTTCACTAATTCCCTTTTTACAGCAGGGGTGGGGAACCTTTTTGCTGCCAAGAGCCATTTGCATATTTATAACGTCATTCTTGGGCCATTCAAAACGATGAACTTCAAAATGATGTTGCTGTGAAAAAAGAAAGCACCTAGATTTATTGAATTTTAAAAATATATATATATTTTATAGATTTTTTTTACAGAGAGGAAGGGAGAGGGACAGAGTCAGAAACATGGATGAGAGAGAAACACTGATCAGCCCCCAACCAAGGCACATGCCCCCGAACCCGAGACCCTTGAGTCCGCAGGCCGACGCTCTATCCACGGAGCCAAACCGGCCAGGGCGGGATTTATTGAATTTTGAGTCCCGCCCGCGGTTGCCTTGGCAGGGCGGACAGAGGACGCGGCCCCCGGGCCGGATGTTCCCCAGAGCTGAGACCGCTATCAGGGCCCTGGCTCCTCTCTGCAGCTCCGGCGTCCACAGCCTCTTTCCTCACCAAGCTCTCGGTGCTGCTCGTGGCCCTGGACACCCCAGTTGTCAGCTGTGTGAGCTCACCACCATCTTAGAAAAAGCTTGTGGCCTTTGGACAAATGGAGAAAGGAAGGCTCCGGAGAGCGAAGGGCTTTGTCCAAAGTTGTATAGCAGACGAGCGGCAGAGCTGGGGCCACACGTGGCATTGGGACTCCCAAATCCACGGCCCCAGGCTGTGTCACGGCTTAAGACCCATGTGAGTGGACAGGCAACCATCATAAGGAGAATAGCCGGGGTGGTGTCGCTCAGGGGTTGAGTGTCAGCCTGTGAGCCGGGAGGTCACGGTTCGATTCCCGGTCAGGGCACACGCCTGGGTTGTGGGCTCGATCCCCAGCGTGGGCCGTGCAGGAGGCAGCCCATCAGTGATCCTCGTCAATGGAATGTCTATCGCTCCCTCTCCCTTCCTCTCTGAAATCAGTAAAAATAGTTTTTTTTAAAAAAAAGGAAGTATAGCACTTCAGGTTCTGTGCTAAAAACTTCAGGCATCGCCTCCCTCATTCCAAAACACGGGTGAGAAAGATAAACTAACATCTCCGTTTCACAGAAGAAGACACTGGGGCTGAGAGAGGTTTGTGACAGAGGGCTCCAGGTCAGACAGCTTGTGGGGGCAGGGTCCAGGCCTGTGTAGGTGAAGAATTCCAGCCGGGGGAGAGGGAGTTGGGGACCAGGCCTTGGGGAACGGGGGGTGGGGGGGGTTGGAGGGGTGGCTGCCTTGCAGAGGCAGAGCTGTCTGGCCTCGTTGAGTCTGGGGCAGAGTTGAGTTGGTGGAGGAGGAAGCAGGTAACATTTGACTCCTTTCCAACGAGTCCAGAGGTTTATCTTCACACATTATTGTACTTCCTGTAACGGCTTATCAGTCCTAAGCACTGTGGTATCGAACCGTTATCTTGCATGGTTATTGGACGGGGAGCACTTGACAAACACGGTTGCGGCGGGTAAGCCCTCAGCCTCCTCCCTCAGGGCTCTTAGCTCTGCCTGCCCCCAACCCCATGAAAGCAAGGACCACAGCGGCCTGTCCATCACCACATCCCCGAGATGGTTTATGGGAAACCATACGCAGCCGTCCCAGGGTGCACGCCGGACGAATGGATGAGTGACTCCCTGATGGCCTCTCTCCGCGCCCTTGCTATTCACTGGGCACCCCCTGTGTGCTGGGCACCGTTGGTGGGGAGACACCTGAACATGGGCCAACCTAAAGGAGGGCTCAGTCCAGAATGGGGGCAGAACACAGCTGCTGGTACCACTTTAAATACTCTTCAGACTAACGTAGAGAACGAATCAATCCACCAATGACAAACAGCTCCTCAGAGCCGCCAGGGAGGAAGGAGACAAATCCAGTGGGAATACAGAGAAAAGGAGCGTTGGCCGTCCAGGGGAGCGGACGGAGGCCCGGCTGGCGGGGGGTGTGGAGTGTTTGCAGCCTAGAGGAGGGGGAGCCTGCCTTAAAGACAGGTGGGATGGGTTCAAGCGGAAGAGAGGTAGTCCTGCGCAAGGGCGTGCAGGTGTGAAGTCCCTGCTCGAGGCTGCAGACGCCTCTTTGGGACCAGCCACCCATCACACATTTCCCTCACGGTGGGATTGAAACACTGGATCATCACGAACTGAAGCAAGGAAGAGCTCCTGAAGTCGGCATTGGGACTCAGGCTCATCTCCTTAGATTCCGTTCAGAGGCAAATGTGGCTCATTTTCTCAGTAAAAGCATTTCCCAAAACACCAAGGGCAATCTAGGGCCCGGGTGCGGGAGCAGGGTGCCAGCCAGTGTTTACACCACCCGCAGGTCAAGTGCAGGAGCGCCTCCTGGCACGCTGCAAAGCTCCCAGGTCCCAGTCCCGCCCTCCTGGCCTCTACCCCCCCCCCCCCCCCCGGCCCAGACCTCCAAACCTGGAGACAAGAAGAGGGGTGGGCTGCTTGGGGGCTCCCAGGGAGGAGGGGGCTGCCTGCAAACCTGCTGACTCAGGCTCCACCAGGTGCTGCGTCCTGCACGGCCCGGCCAGGGAGGCCCGCCCTAGTGTTTGCCCAGCTCTCAGCCCATTCCTGCTCCGAATTGGGAATTTTCAGGCCTAAGGGGAAAGTCCCTTGAGAGGAATGTTAGAAAGAGAGAGAGCTCACCCGATCCGCCTGGAGAGCGCGGAAGGAAGGAAAAGCTCTCTCTCCCGGCGGCCGGCGCGGCGGCGGGCTGCAGGGCGCGGAGCTGAGCAGCAGAAGCGGCGACTGGAAGACGGGCGGGGAAGCCCGGCGGCCGGGTGGGGGCGGGGAGGCGGCTCAGTGGGCCTCTGGAGTGTGTGTTGCGCTTGTGTGTGTGTGTGTGTGTGTGTGTGTGTGTGTGTGCCTGGCGCCTGTCCAACGTAATTTCCCATAAACCACATGCCTAAGTCGCTTAAAAGGCTGTGCCGAGGAGCTGGCCGGCGGAGCCGGCTGGGGAAAGTGAAAGTTTGCCTGGTGCTCTCGGCGCGGCCGCCGGCTCTCCGCACTCCCTCCCGGGACAGCGGCGCGGCCCTCGCGGGGCGCGGACTGCGCGGCGGCCAGCGGGCGAGCGAGCGAGCGAGCCGGCGAGGGCGGCCGACGCGCCGGGCCGGGACCCAGCTGCCCGCATGACCGCGCGGGGCGCCGCCGGGCGCTGCCCTCCCACGGTAAGCGGGGCGCGGCGGGCGCGGCGGGCGCGGGGCCGGGTTGGGGCCGGAGCTCGGCGGCCGCGCGGTCCCTGGACCGGCTGCCCGGCCCGCGTGCACCGGCTGCAGAGGCTCCGGGGGCTCCGGCTGCAGAGGCTACCGGGGCCCGGGCTGCAGAGGCTCCGGGGGCTCCGGCTGCAGAGGCTACCGGGGCCCGGGCTGCAGGGGATCCTGGGGCTCCGGCTGCAGAGGCTACCGGGGCCCGGGCTGCAGGGGATCCTGGGGCTCCGGCTGCAGAGGCTACCGGGGCCCGGGCTGCAGGGGATCCCGGGGCTCCGGAGGCTCAGGCTGCAGCGGCTCCGGGGCCCCGGCTGCGGAGGCGCCCGGGGATCCAGAGGCTCCGGCTGCAGAGGCTCCGGCCGCCTCCCCATCTTTGCACGCGAGCGGCCCCGCGGCCCCAGGCGCTCGTGCGGAGACCTCTGCGGCCCTGCGCGGCTCCTGGGGCTGCGGCGCTGCCCCGGGAAGGGAAGGCTCCCGGCCCCGCTGCACGGAGGGCACAGGAGCCACCGGCGGGCGGGCGGGCGGGCGGGAGGGGTTCCTTGTCAGCCAGAGGCCCCCGCCCCTCTCCCCCCGGCCGGACCTGCCGCCCAGGGACCCGCGCCGGGGCTGGGACCGCGTGTGCGCCTTCCCCCGTGGGCGCCTTCCCGGTCGCCCCGCACAGCGTGGAGGCCCCGCCGGGGAGTGGGCGCCTCTGGCTGGGGAGAGTTCAGGGGTCACCGGCCCTAGGATGCCAGGGCTTGTGCCCAGGAGCTGCGGGCGCCGGAAGGAGCCGGGCAAGCCGCCGCTTGTTGCAGCTCCCAGGCGGAGCTGCTGGGGACCAGGGTGGGGAGGCTCAGGTCCGTGTGGGGGACCGGAACCCAGAGCTGCCGGAGGATGGCTCTGGATCTTTTTCTTGCAAACTCGGGCGCAGTTCACCGGGGAGAGCTTGGGCTTGGCGGCGGCAGAGGAAGGGAGGGAGGTTTGGTGCCGGGACTGAGCGTGGACAGGGGCGGCAGCTGCCACAGCTCCTGGAAGCCAGGGGGGCATTGAGGGAGCACCGGAGGAGAAGGGCGGGGAAGCCTGGGAGAGGAGAAGCCGAGAGGGGTCTGCAGGGTCGGGGCAGGGGCTGCAGTGGGGTGAGGGAGGGCAGAGCAGATCCCCCAGGGAGGAAGGGCCCAACTGAGAGAGGAGATGGGCTGAGAAGGCCGATGGGAGGGCGAGGAGAGGCGCTGCCAGGCCAGGAAGGAAGAGGAGGTGAGCAAAGGGAGCTGGCTTTATTTTTAAACTTTATTTATTTACGTACTTTAATCCTCACCCGAGGGTATGTTTTTATTGACTTTAGAGGCATAGGAAGGGAGAGGGAGGAAGACTGAGAAGCATCCATGTGCGTGAGAAGCATTGATAGGTTGCCTCTCATAGGTATACCTTGACCTGGGGTCGAACCCGAAACCTAGGTATGTGAGCTGACCGGGGATTGAACCTGCAATGGGGATGATGCTCCAACCCACTGAGCCACCCGGCTGGGGCTGGTGGGGGGGGGGGGTGCGGTAGGGTTAGCAGGGCAGCCCGAGGGTCTGCTTAGGCCAAGGTCTCTCGGGACTTGGTTGATGGGGAAGGTGGAACGGGATGGGAGGCAGGTGAGGAGGGGCGGCACCTCTGAGCCCTCTGCGGAGATTCCTGCCTGGGTGCCCCCAGAGGCCGAGGAGGAGGCCGTGGGTGGGAGGAAGAAAGGAGGCGGGAGGAGAGGCAGCCCGGCCAGACACGAGCCAGACTGTTAACCCTCGGGTGCCCGTCCAGATCCTCCTGTGAGGCAACACCGGGGCCCACTGTCCGCACACCCATGCCTGGGATAGCTCCCAAAGCCAGGCGGTTCTGGGGCTCAGCACTGCCCCCCTTCCTCCCCCTCGTTCCTCCCTCCCCCCCCCCCCCCCAAACCTCACTGTTTTGAGGTGCCTGGGACAAGGATGTCTTCCTGAGCATCCTCCCCCCTGCTCCGGCTCCCCGGGTGGAGCCCTGCTGTGCCTGCCTCTCTGCCGCCAGTGTCTCCCCATCTTCCCGGGCCCCGACGCCCCGCCTCCCGGCAGCCTCCCCGGTAGCCCAGCCAGGCCTCGCTCCGGAGGCGAACATTGAGCTCTTAGTTATATGTAAATCAGCGTGTCACTGGGGCCGTTTCATAGCCGCCTTGTGTTTTTCCATGCGCCGTTCATTGGCAGCGTTTGTCTCATCCTCTGGGTTACCGAGGCAGAGCCCAGAGCCTAGGGAGGTGCCAGCCCTCACCCCACCCGAGCGGCATTTCTCTGAATCTGGGGGAGACTGAGGGCCGGGGCAGGGGGCGGGAGGGGGAGGATGGGGGGGCGCTAAAGGGTGAGGATGAGGGAGAGAGGAAAGAAGGGGAATGAATGACGGGCTGTCAGGAGCCAGGTCTCTGGCTTTCCTCGGGGGTGAGGGAGCAGTTGCTGGGTGGAAAGAGAGGAGACAGCTCAGAAAGCACCCTGGCCGCGCTAAGAGCGGGCTGGCCGGCTAGCGGCACGGCCTGAGGGGGCGCCGCTCGCTCGGCAGGTGTCAGCCGGGGCCGGTGGGCGGACTGGTGCTGGCATGGCCGCCGCCTCCCGCTGGTTTTGACACACAGGCGCCCAGGGCTCCTCGGGCCCCTGGCACGGGCCCGGTTCCCAGCGAAACCCAGTTTGTTTCCAGCAGCGGCAGCAGCAGAGCCAGGCCTGTGTGGGAGCCGGTGGGAGGAAGGGCTGGGCCCGAGGGATCCGTTTCTGGCTCGCAGTCTGGCAGCCGGTGCGCGGACATGAACCTGAGGGGCGCGGGCAGCTCACACGATGCCTGGCTCCGCGCTTGGCGCGGCAAGAAAGGGGAAAAGGGGTGGAAGCAAGCCCTGTGTGCAAGGAGTTTCTGGTGGATCTGGAGTTTAGGCTGGGAGGCGTCCCTCCCGGGTCCCCGTTACAGCCCACGGTGTAGTCAGGCCTGTGTGAATCTGGGAAGGCTCCTTGGAGGAGGCGGCACTCTGTTTGTCATCGAGGGAGAGCAAGGCGGTGCCGAGGCTGTTAGGCAATCCCCAGAAAGCTGGATTTGGGGAAGGCTGCATCCCGGGGCGAGGGATAGCGCCTGTGGCCTTGTGGGTGTGAGGCGGTGGAGGGGTTGGGGTGAGAGTAAGAGCTGAGGAGAAATGGTGCTCTCTCTGTCACAGACATGGCTGGGCCCCCGGCTACTGCTGGTCTGTCTCCTGGTGAACAGGAGTGTCACCGAGGAGGAGTCGAGGCACTGTAGCCACATGATCGGGGACGGACACCTGCAGCTGCTGCAGCAGATGGTGAGTGTGTGCGCGCGGCCAAGCCTTTCCTCCCATCCCCTCGGGGGGAAACCGAGGCAGGAGCCGGGGAGAAGGTCAAAGGGACGGGTGGCAGGACGTGGCTCCCCGGATGCTCCCCTCGTTGACCTTCTGAAGGTCCGGGCCTCGGACCGGCCTGCAGGCGCGGGCACGGCGGCTCCCGGCTGGTTGCCCGGGATGGCCGTCACAGGTGCTCCGTGTGGAGCCTGCCGCCCCTCCTCGGTGGGATGCTGCTCCGAGGAGCCAGCCCAGGCTGCCTGCTGTGCCCAGATGTTGTGGCTGAATCCCAACTGGGACACCAGCCTGGCCCCCGGGCCTCCCCGGATTTGGAGTGGAGGCTCCGGCCTAGCTCCCAAGCCGCTCCCCCCCCCCCCCCCCCCCCGGCAGAATCATCACCGATTCCCGGTGTGGCTCGGCCGAGCAGAGTCTGTTTGCTGTCACGGCTGTTGTTCTGCTCGGAAGAGCGTTTCCCATCCCTCTGGCCAGGCGGGCTGGGTGGGGCAGCGCTGGTGGAGGCCGGCTCCGGGCCCTGAGCGTGCGGCCTGCAGGCTGGGCCTCTTTCCCTCCGCGTGTCGCTGCCACAGAGAGCCCGGAGAGCAGGAGCCTCGGTCCGAGGCTCAGAGTCCCAGAGCCACTGCCGGGGGAGGGGGCTGGGGAGGGGGTTCGGGGGGCGCAGCAGGGGCTTTCGGGGCATTAAACCCCAGCCCGTGCAGATCCCAAATCCCCAGCACTTGTCTAGCCTCTGCTTGAATTCCTGGCGCGACAGGGAGCTCACTACCACCCGCAGGATGTCATGGAGGGGGAAGGAGAAGTAGAAGGGAGAGCCCTCTCATCCTTGGCCAGCCCTCCCTGGGCATGTGGGAGGCACAGGTCTGCCCCCGTTTTCTCTCCAGGTGTGGCTGGGGAAAGTTGATGAGGCTCAAACCCCGATCCACCCACAGAGTCTAGTCCGCACCGTTAGGCGAGCTCAGCCGCGCTGCGGACCCCCTGCCACCACCGCTCTCTCTTGCAGATTGACAGTCAGATGGAGACCGGGTGCAAAATCCCCTTTCAGTTTGTGAGTGAACAGCTGGTGAGTTACGGCCTCCTACAGGCCCGGGGGGTGCGCTCCTCGGGGTGGGCAGAGTGGGAGCCGAGGGCTGGAGAAGCCCCAGAGCCGGGCAGGATGAGGTGTGAGGATCCCTGCGTGCCCAAATCCGGGGTGCCAGGGTGAGGGGCTCCCTTTTCCTGGCCGGACACATGCCAGCCTCTTCCTATGGGCCAGGTGCTTTTCTTAAAAAAAAAAAAAATTTTTTTAAATATATATATTATTGATTTTTTTACAGAGAGGAAGGGAGAGGGATAGAGAGTTAGAAACCTTGATGAGAGAGAAATATCCATCAGCTGCCTCCTGCACGCCCCCTACTGGGGATGTGCCCGCAACAAAGGTACGTGCCTTTGACGGGAATCGAACCCGGAACCCCCCAGTCTGCAGGCCGGCGCTCTATCCACTGAGCCAAACCAGTTTGGGCATGGGCCAGGCGCTTTTCTAATTTAATCTTAATGGAACCGTGATGTGGCCCACACGTCTTGTTGTGGTCCCCAGAGAGATGTGGGGAGCACAGCCAGTAAGCGGTGGAGGTCTGACCCGCACCGGGCAGCTGGCTCCGGGGCAGGCAGACGCCTCTGGCACCGGCTTTGCTTATGGAAGTCACCTCCGCCTCGCTGACCGACCAGCGGCCAGGAGACCGGTCCAGCCCTTCCCCCCATCCTCCTCCCCCAGCCCCCAGCCAGACACCAGGTGATGCTGGCTTGGCCTCCCATCAGCTGCTTTGACAATTTCAAGTCCTCACTGCGGCCAGTGCACCCCTCATCCCGCCACTAAGGGGAGCTCTCGGAGCCCTAACCTGCTACTTCCTTTTCCCTCCCCCAAACTCGTCAGGGGCCCCCTCATCCAGGAGAAAGCCTACCCACTACCCCCATCCCTTCTTTCTTCCTCCCCACAAGCCTGTGAGGCCTGGCCAGCGCCCCCTCCTCTGCCCTGTCCCTGAGTCTGCTCCTCTCTGTGCCCATACCTGGGCCCCGAGATGCCCAGAAGTTGTCCCCACCTCTGAGCTTCTCCACACCTGGCCCGCGTATACGCTGCCAGCTCAGGAGGCCACCTCCCCGTGCGAGGAACACCCTCTGTATCTCATTCACTGGCCGCCAGGAATGCGCCTTCAGAAAGGGAAGCTCTCTCTGCTCGGATTCCACATTTCCCTCCCTGCACCCCGACCCCCACGGTGCCAGATCCCAGAGAGAGAGAGAGCGAAAGGCTGGCGGCGAGGGCAGCAGCCTCTCCCCGACCCCGGGGTCGGGGTTGGGGTCCGGGTGGTCGGCAAACTCATTAGTCCACAGAGCCAGATGTCAACAGCCCAACGATTGACATTTCTTTGGAGAGCCGAATTTTTTTTAACTTCTTCTAAGTAGACTCGCCCAGGCCGTGGTGTTTTGTGGAAGAGCCACACTCGAGGGGCCAAAGAGCCGCAGGTGGCTCGCGAGCCGCAGTTTGCCGGCCAAGGTGCCAGGCCATCAACTCCAGGCCCTCCCTTTCAGGAAGACCACGTGTGTTACATCAAGAAAGCCTTTTACTTGGCGCAAGACATCATGGAGGAAACCTTCAGCTTCAAAGACAACACGTCCAACGCCATCGCCCTGGTGAAGCTCCTGGAGCTCTCCGTGAGGCTGAAGGACTGCTTCCCCCAGCTCCCCGAGGAGCAGGACGCGGTAGGCGGCCCGGTCCCCGCCCACCCCACCGCCTCTCTCTCTCTCTCTCTCTCTCTCTCTCTCTCTCTCTCTCTCTCTCGTTCATTGCTCCACGCACACACCTTTGCTAAGGACTGACTGTGCGGGTGGAGCATGCAGTCAAATGAGATGGGCAGCCATTGAACTAGAACAAGCATGACAGAATTATAGGCCTCAGGGACCCTTCCCTCCTCCCGCAAATAGCTGACGCACGCCCGCTGTGTGCCACGTACTGTTCTAGGCACCAGGACGCCAAAGCCGGGCAGGGGTCCCCACGTCCACGGAGCTTACATCTGGGGGTGGTGAGACAGTTCACAAAATGCAGGCCACACATGTGGCATGTTGGAGGGCAGGAGCTGCGTGGCCGGAGAGAAAAGCAGGGGAGGGAAGACCTGCAGGGGTGAGGGGTGTGTATGTGTGTGTGTGTGTGTGTGCGTGAAGCAGCCCCTCTGAGGGGGAGAAACGGGACTCATTGAGGAGGGTGGGGAGGAAGAGCCAGGGAAGGTTCTGAGGAGGAAAGTCGTGTTTGGAGGCCCAGTGGCGGGTACGTTAGGAAGCAGCAAGGCTGGTCAGAGCATCCGGAGCCCAGCTCGCCCCGCAGGAACCGGGGTGAGCAGGAGCGCGCGCGTTCCGGACCCAGAGGGGCCGCATGGCCGAGGGGCGGAGGGGTCCCCGGGTCCTGGCTGTGTGGGGTTTGGCCTGAAGAGCGAGGCAGCGTGGTGGGCTGGCCAGTGACCGGACCTCGCTGGCGTTGAGACCTTTCTGGTTGCCGTGCAGAGAGGGGCCGTGGGAGCAGGTGTGGAGGCTGGGAGACCGGATTTGGCCGCGTGGAGGCCAGCGTCACTGGCTGGTGCGGGATTGGGGGGGGGGGGGAGGACAGAGCGGAACTCGCTCCAGGAAGATGCAAAGACAGAGGTCGCCAGAGGGCGTGTGGGATTGAGGAAGGAAGCCATTTTTAATAAGAGAGGTATTAAATCTGCGGTTTCACAATATCAAAGCTCTTAAGACTCACTTGGGGAGCTTACTTAAAACCCAGATTCCCAGCGTGTGCCCCTAGAGCAAGCATGTCAGACTCGCTGCTTGCGGGCCACAGGCCTGGAGCTGATTCATGGGTCTGTGGGTGGGGCCCGGACTTTGCATTTCAACAAGCCACCCCTCCCCCCTGTGAATGCCCACGGGACAGACTCCTGGAGGGACGAAGCCCTGGGAGCTGGAGCTAGCCTCCTGCGGGGATGCTGGGGAGGCAGGACACAGCCTGTGGGCACGGGGGGGGGGGGGGCACCGGGGCCTTCTGTCTGAGGGCCGTGTCCTCCAGGAAGAGGCCAGGGAGCCAGGCCGGCTCCTCACAGCGCCTGGGGGAGGCTGGCAGAGGAAATGGGTCCAAACTGGGTCATCCATGTGGCCGATCCCCTCCCTCGGGCCCAGGTCTCCTCATGCCTGCAGCCTTTCATCGTCTGTCTGGTCCCCAGCGATGAGAGGCCTGCTCGGCCCGGGCCGTGGGCACGCAGCCACGCCTACAGCTTCGCAGCCTAGGAGAGCTCCATTAGGGGAGCGTGGTGTCTGGAAGTCGTCAGCGAGGATGCCATCAGGGCACGGCCGGGCGTGTGTGACAGGCGGGCCCCCACGGAGCCCTGAGCAACGCCCGAGCTAGAAGTCAGGCAGGGGAGCCTGGTCAGGAGACGGAGAAGGAGCTGCCGAGGTCGGGGGCAAAGGCAGGCGTGTGAGAGAGGGGTCCCGGCACCCCTGGGCCTATGGGAGCCTGTGTCCTTCGAGCAGAAAAGAGTAGCTCAAGACATGGGGCTGGGGCACCTTGGACCTCCTTCCAAGACACCAATACCAGAGAAGGACCCACCGCGGCACCACCACCCACCTCCCTGACAACCCCCGGACGGGCTCTCTTGGCTCTGTCCATAAGGTCAACAGTTCTGGGCCTGGCCAGCCAGGGCCTGCAGGACCGGTTCTGCTGACCCCTCTCCGCTGCATCTCTCCCTCTCCCCTCCTGGGTGAGAGCACTGTAGCCATTCTAGCCTCCTTTTCGTTTTTCAACAGTCCAGGCTCTCTCCTGCCTCAGGACCTTTGCACAGTCTGCTCCCACCGCCTAGACCAGCCGTGGGCAAACTACGGCCCTCGGGCCGGATCCGGCCCGTTCGGCTGTTCTATCGGCCCACGGAGCCCAAAGAGCGGAGGGTTCTCTTGCTCTCCCCTCCGCTCCTTCACCAGCAGCCCAAGAGGAGAGTGCCAGCATGGTCAGGTTGCTTTTGTTCCGGCCCTCCGGTCCAGTGTAAGAACCCATGGTGGCCCTCGAGTCAGAAAGTTTGCCCACCCCTGGCCTAGACAGTTCTCTCCAACTCTGCTTCTTTTCCTGGCTGCCTTGTGCTCATCTTTTAGTCCGTGCTTAGGCACACGGTCACGCACACGCAGGTCATCCAGAACCCCCTCACGTTCAGGACTCGCCCGCACTCGTAGCCATGGCTTGGGTACCTGTGCCTTTCTGGACTCAACGTCCAGCTCGCCCAGGAGCCGCCTCTCTCATGCATGATCCCCAGGTAATGGCCATGTGCCTGGGACACAGCCGTGACTGAGTGAGACCTGGCACATACCCGTGACTGAGTGAGATGGCTCCTGGCCTCTGGGCGGATTCTGCTGCAAACGAGGGGAGAGGGGAGGGAGAACGTGGACCAGAAAAGGGAGGCGGGTGTGAGAAGGGCCACGGGAGTTAGACAGGCGTGCTGAGCCTCACCCCGGGGGCCTGCTCTCCTTCCAGGCCTGCGTCCAAAACTTCTCGGAGTCGCCCCTCTGGGCGCTGGAGAAGATCAAGAATGTCTTTAACGAAACAAAGAACCTCCTCAAAATGAACCAGAGCATTTTCAGCAAGAACTGCAGCGCCAGCTTTGCCAAGTGCTCCGCCCCAGGAGGCAGCAGAGGTGAGGCGGGGGAGAGCCTGCGGAAGACTGGGGGGCCTGGGCGGTGGGGACCCCCGAAGGCAGCCTGGTGGCCACTCGTCTCCCGTGCGTGCAGATGTGCTTGTTTTGTGTACACGTGTGGCTTCGTGCGTCCCGGGGTGGTCCTCGGCACATGTCTCTTCTGACATGTGTGTGCATGTACACCTGCGTCGTATGTCTGCATGTCGAGGCATCGAGAAGGACTGTGCTGGTGGCTGTGAGATTAGGGCGCGGGAGAGGGGGCCCCTCTGGGAGAGCCCCGTAGGCATGGAGGCTCTCCGGCTCCAAGGGGGGTTCCGTGGAGAGAGCAGAGGCTGCTCCGCCTGGGAGCCGGGGCCCTGGCTCTGAGAACCCCGCTGCCAGTCGCCAGGATACCCAGGCTCCCGAAGTCCTCAGGACGCCCTGAGTGTCCCCTCAAGGGACAGGCTGGATTTGAAGTCTGAGCATCATCCAAACCTGGCCAGTGCTGGCACCGGCTGCCCACGTGCACCCTCCATGTCCTCGCCTCTGCGTCTCGTGTCATGTGTCCGTGCAGCCTTGCCCCCGGGGCAGGGATTGCAGCCCCACCACCTGGCACCCGCCGGTGGCCACGTCCAGTCTCCTTGTTTCAATGCCGAGGCCTCAAGCCTTGGCCACAGTCCAGCCCCAGCCATTCCCGCCTGTGGCCGCGGCCCCTGCTGTGCATGTCACCACCTTGCTGCTTTCCGGCCGATGCAGTGGGGCTTGGGGGTGTCTTGTGTTACCCCTTGAGGCCTCTGCTCTCCCCTGGCTTGGCGTTTGGCCACCTGGCACCCCAGGAAGAGCTGCGCTCTGGTCTTCCACCCCGACCCCGACCCCCAGGCCGCGTCTCTCAAACCTGCTCTTTGTTCTCACCCACAAGACCCTGCGGCCTGCACCTTCCCTGCTTGTGTCTCCTGTCCTGTCGTGCCCTCGGCCCCAGGGCTGAGTCAGCGGGTGCGGGGACCCTCTCCAGTCCCCCCCGGGGAACGCTGTGCTGGAGGCTGGTGACTCTAGCTCCTCCGTCTTTCTCTCTCCCTCTGTGGTTCTTTCAGATGTGGTGACCACGCCTGATTGCAACTGCCTGTACCCCAAAGCCACCCCTAGCAGTGACCTGGCCTCTGCCTCCCCTCAGCAGCCCCCTGCCCCCGCCATGGCCCCTCTGGCTGCCTTGCCCTGGGCTGACCCCGAGGGGACAGAGGACAGCTCTCTCTTGCCCAGTGAGCGGCCCCTCCGCCCAGAGGACCCGGGCAGTGCCAAGCAGCGACCGCCCAGGAGCACGTGCCAGACCTTTGAGTCTCCGGGGGCCCCGGGCGCCGAGGGAGGCCCCGCCGTCGGAGGTTCCCCCGAGCCCCCGCCCTCGGGGACGGAGGAGGACGTTCTCAACTCCGTGCTGAGCGCCACCTGGGGCCTGGAAGAGGCCTCCGGAGAGGCTAGCGAGGGGCCTGCACCCCGAGGCCCAGAGCCCGCCCCCTCCGGGCGGGGAGGAGGCAGCGCGCAGGCGATGGCCATCAGACTCAGCAACCTCATCTCGGCGCCTCCCCTCCGCGGACCAGCCAAGGGCCAGCCGCCACTGGCACCGGCGGGCGGAACTGGCACCCCCTGGCCCAGGGGGGGACCGGGGAGACCCCCCGGCCCGGCCCGGAGTCGCACAGCCGAGAAGACAGACCGTCCCCCGGCGCCGCCCAGAGACGCCCAGGAGCCAGGCTCGGCCAGGCCCCGGCTCCTGCGCCCGCGAGGCCTCGGCCGGCCCTCCGTCCTCCCCGCCGGGGCCCGGGATGGCGCGCCGCCCCCCAAGGGGCCGCGGGGCCCGAGGAGCACCCGGGCGCGGAGGAGCACCGCGGGGCTGGAAGGAGGACCACGTGAGGGGGCGGCCGCACCCCGTGTCCATTTTAACCCCGTTCCTTTGACAGACGACGGGGCGCCGCCGCCGCTGCCGACCTCCACCTCCCAGGCCGCCGGCGAGCTCGCCCTCCGGCCCCTGCTGCTGCCCGGCGGCGGCCTCATCCTAGTCCTGGTCCTGCTGGCCGCGGGCGGCCTGCTGCTCTACCGGCGGCGGCGGCGGGTAAGGGAGCCGGGGGCCGGGGGGGCACCTCCGGGGACGGGGCGGCGGGTGGAGGAGCAGCGGCAGCAACGGGCAGGCGGGCTGGGGGCGGCCTGGGTCCTTCAGACGTTCGCACCAGGAGGCCGGCTGGGCACCGAGGAGGGCAGGTGGACAGGGAGGGTCTCTCCAAGATTGGGGGGGTTCCGGGTGTCAGGTCAGCGGGAGGGTGGGGACAGCAGGGAGCCAGAGAGGGTGTCCCTGGCCCAGAAGCACGCGGAGGACCGTGATGCCGATTGGACCAGGGCAGGGCCTGGGGCCGGGGCGGAGCAGGGAGGAGGTGGGGGTCTTGGGCACGGAGGCCTCAGGAGGCTCCCCTGGCCCTGTGGCTGGTCGATCCCCACGTCTCAGGCTCTGGGGGAGCCCAGCCTGGGGATGGGACCCTGCCCCCCAGCCCCCCCAGCTGCTCAGTGAGCTGCCCTTTTTCTGTCCCCAGAGCCATCGAGAGCTGTGGACCGTGGATTCTCCCCGGGAGCAGCCAGAGGGCAGGTGAGAGTCTGGGCTGGGGGGGCTGTGTAGGCAGCGGGGGGCTGTCTGGGCACCTGTTTCCCCTATACGTTTGGGGGGGGGACCTTGCTCCCACTTGATCTGAGGTAGGGGAGCTTGGAACAGGATGGGGGAGGAGGGCCCGGGATTTCTCCTGGTTCGTCACGGGGCGAGGCCGGTCTGGGTCTCCCGCACCTGTGAGGCTTAGAACACGTGCTGGGGGGGGGGGGGGCGAAGGGGGACACTTACGGGGCTTCCTCACTCCCCGGATCCACTGGAGTCTGACCCAGCCTGTGCCCCGCCCGCAGCCCCCTGACCCAGCAGGAGGACCGACGGGTGGAGACGCCAGTGTAGAGGGAAGGCTAAGGTAAGCCTCTGGTTTTGGATCCCTCCGCACCCCTTACAGTTAGCTCCGTCCTCTCCCCTCACCCTGCCATGGGGATCCCACCGACTCCCCGGAGACCCACACACCTGGCCCGCGCCCCTCCTTCCTCTTTCCGCCCACCACCGGGGCGGCCACCCCTCCTCCGGTGCCCGGGCCCCATCCCCTCCACCCTGCCTGGGCCAGCCCATTCCCTCCCTCCGCGTTGGCCGCTGCTTCTTCTTTGTCCAGTAGCTCTTCATTGTTGGAAGCATTACATATGCCCCCCACGCCCCCCAATTATGCATTGGCGTCTTATTTCTGCCCCGAGCTTCTACTCCTGCTGCCACCGCCACACCAGAGCCCCCAGGTCCTCCTGTCAGCGCCTCACCCCCCTGGAGAGTCTCAGGGTTTCACTTCAGACCACCCTCTCCGCTGGGCCTCCAAACTCCCCCCGCAGCTGCCACTCCCAGTACCTCTCGTTCGCGGTGTCTGTTCTGCTCACACCCCGGGCTGACCCTTCTCCCCAGCCCAGGGGGCCCCTCCCTGCCTCGAATTCATGGAGCCACAGAGCCTCCGTGGTGGAGGGGCCCTCCCAGGTCACTAGGCCGAGCGTCCCACCCCGAAGGGGCCTCCGCTCTCTGCCTCCCAGCATCCGATCAGGCCCTGGGAGAGCCCGGCCAGCTCCCCGCCAGCTCCCATAGCACCCCTAGCACCGCCAGGAGGAAGCCCGTCCTCAGGCAAGGTCTCTCGGCTTTTCCGCCACCTCCCGTCCCCCCGGGATGACCCTCCCTCTATCGTCAGGACAGCCCTCTAACGCCTAGAGCCAGCCACGTCCCCTTTAAGACTCCCCGCAGCTCCGCGTGGCCACGCCCCTCAAACGCTCCTTATGTGATGTGGTTTTCAGACCCCTCACCGTCCTGGTCGCCCTCCTCTGGACACACTCGTTTGTCACTGTCCCCTGCCAGAGTGGCCCAGCCCTGGACACAGTGCTCCAGACGTGTCTGACCAGCTCAGAGTGCATGGGACAGTTGCCTGCCTTGACCTGGACAGTGTTCTGCTATGCGCACAGATTAAGTTTTCATTAGTTTTTTTTTTTTTTAAACAACTGCATCACATCGTCGTCTCGTATTTAGCTTGTGGTCTGTGAAAAGCCCTAGTTCCCGTTCCCATAAGACCTCCGTCCTCCACTTGGACAGAGCCCTTGTTTTAACCAAAGATTAGTTTATACTCGTCCTTGTGAACACGGCCCGGTCAGACCGGTTGGTGCCTGTCGCCGAGCCCCTGACATTGTCCCCCTCCCAATCCTGTCTCCCCGGCCCTCCCGAGCGTGTCTCCCGCACACTGATGGGTGCCTTCCGGCGCCCTCGCCCACGTGGATAAAGATGTGACCCTCGCCCTAACCGGTTTGCTCAGTGGTTAGAGCCTTAGCCTGTTGGGGGGGGGGTGGAGGATGTGACCCTCGAGACTCCTTGCCCCTGGCTCTTGGGCCAGGCGGACCCGTCCTCCTCCCACCCCTCCCCTCCGCCCACAGTCAGCCATAGGAGGCCGTCCTTCCCGACGCCTCCTCTGGTCCCTCCTGCCGGTCCCACCCCTCTGCCCTCCTGTATTTGGTTAATACTGTATCGATTTGCACTTACTCGGATGTTGTTTTTATACATTTCAACCCTTGTTCTACGTGTTTGTGTACATCCCGCACCCCGACTCAGGCTGTAAGCCCCTTGTGGGCAGGGACTGTGTCCTCCACTTTTTTGGGGCATTTCTCTCTCTGCCCCGGGTTCCAGTACCAAGAGGGCTTCTCCGCACGTGGCCAAACACTCAATAAACCAACAGGCTTCGGGGCTGGCAGACCAACCCACGGACTCTGGCCAGCTGTGTCTAGTTAACCAGCCTTCTGACTAACCCGTTAACCAGCTAACGAAGGGACTCTGACTGACCAGCTGGCAACCGCCTCGTTGGTTACTTGTTGATTGGGGAGCTGATTGGCTAACTCAGTGGTCGGCCAAATGGGGCTCGCGAGCCACATGCGGCTCTTTGGCCCCTTGAGTGTGGCTCTTCCACAAAATACCACGGCCCAGGCCACAAAATAGACTTATTTTGAAGAAGTGGTGTTAGAAGAAGTTTAAGTTTGAAAAATTTGGCTCTCAAAGGCAATTTCAATCGTTGTCCTGTTGGCATTTGGCTCTGTGGACTGACGAGTTTGCCGACCACTGGGCTACCTGACTGGCTGACGGATGCGTTGGGGCGACCTGTCAAGTTTCACCCCAGGCCCAACGCGGCCAGCGCCTCCGGGCTTTCCCAGGTGGAGGGCGCCGGGCCTGGCCACACCTGGGAGGTGGGCATCTGACGGATGTCCCGCCAGAAAAGAGCACAAGTAACCCATCTGGGGCCCAAGGTCGGCCTGGCGGGAGCGGACAGGGGGTCAGAGGGACACTGGCAGGGTGGTCTCCGGCCCTGACAGGAGAGTTAGGGCCAGCGCCAGCCTGATGGCCACTGTGCCGGGAGAGGTGGGTGAGGGGCCCCCAGAGAAAACCCATCTCCCACCCCGCACCCCGCCCTC
The DNA here is from genome assembly GCA_963924515.1 of Vespertilio murinus. Lineage (NCBI taxonomy): Eukaryota > Metazoa > Chordata > Mammalia > Chiroptera > Vespertilionidae > Vespertilio > Vespertilio murinus. The sequence continues at coordinate 4,551,242 of OZ004719.1, read as the reverse complement.
CCTGTGGGAGCTCGCCCGCTGGGTCCTTCTTCCCCGTGCCCAGCTGTGCCCCGTGCGGCTCACGTCCAGCCCAGGGCTCCCCCTCCCGTCCCTCCGGAGCCTGGGAACGGGCTGGCGGCCAGAGCGCGGTCCCCCTCCCGCCTCGCCCGCCACCGCCGGGGCCAGGAGGGCCGTGGTGGCCGGGAGGGGAGCTTGCGCAGGGTCCGCAGTCAGGCTGCTGGCCGGGGTCCAGGGGGTTTCTGCTCTGAGAACAAAGCGTTCCGAGGGTGCCGGGCCAGGGGGCAGGCTAGGGCGGGGTGTGGGGAGAGCAGGGCCCTCCGTCCCATGCGAGATGCAGGGAGGCCCGTCCGGAAGGAGGCTGCTGAGGGCGAGCGTGCGATAGGGAGGGATTTCCTTCTCCGGGGACCAGCTCCCCCTCGTCAGCACCCTCTGCTCTGCTGTCCCTGGTACGGTGCGCCCCTCTGTGAGGAAGGCCCGGAGGCGGACAGAGCTCTCTCTTCGCTGGCGTTAGCAGGGCCTTGGCTCACCGGAGGGGTGTAAGGGCCCTCGGATGCCCCCTTCCTTCCCGCAGCCCCCTCTGCTTGAGCAATGCCTCGCACCCCGGCTCAGACCCCCGCCAGGCCCGGGGTGGTCCATGCTGCCCCAGGAGGAGGCAGGAGGTGAGGGCAGTCTGGCCCGCGGCTTGGCCCCCTGCCAGGGACAGCGGCCTGGCCCTTGCGGTGTCGGGGCGGCCGGGAAGGCGAGGGCAGGGGCGGGAGCAGCAGCCCGCAGGAACGCCAGCCCCCCACGCACGTCCCCGGCCACCCCGCCCTCGCTCCCACTCGCTGATGGGCCTCTCTCTCTCTCTCTCTCTCTCCCCCACAGCTGGGCGCACAGGACACTCTCTCCACGGCAGGAGGTGCTACGGGCCGCCATCCTCCCAGGCACGTGGGCTGCCCACCTGAGAGCTCCTGCCGGCCGGGACCCGAGCAGAGCGGCTGGGCTGGCCCCTCCACCCTCGCCCCCAGACTCCGGACGGACTCGGAGAGGGCCGGAGTCTGCCTCATGCTGCTGATATTTATCGTGGGCCCTGGAGGCTCCCGTCTGCTCGAGGCGAGGAGGGCTGGCGAGCCCGGAGGCGTTCCCTCCCCCCCCAGGCTGTGCCCTCTGCCGCCCCCTCCAGCCAGCGCCTGGGCCGGACCGAGAGGGACCCGGAGGCCCGAGGACGTGGACCGCGGGGAGGGGAGGGCGGGGAGGAACGGAAGGACCCGTGCTCCCTCCCGGAGGACCTGTCTGGTGGCGAGGCCCGGACGCCCGCCCCGACGAGCAGGCACACGTCGCCGCAGAGAGATGGGGAGATTGGCAGGGCGGGACGGCGTCGGCTGGTTTCCTGGAAATGTGGGCGGCCCGGGCGCCGGGAGGAGAAGGCCTGCCCGCCGCGCCGACAGAACCTCCACCACCGGGAGCGGAGGGGAGGCCAGCCCTGCCCCCGGGACCTGCTGGGCTCCTGATGCCAAGGCGAAGCCCAAGGCTGGCCCCCCAGAACCTGCCGGAGCCGCCCCGGGAGGCCGCACGGGGCGCCCCGAGCGAAGGAAGCCATTGCACTGTGAAGACTGGACCCGCCTGCTGTACAGCCCGCACCCCTGCCCGCCCTCCGCCCTCCGCCTCCCCAGCTTCTGCACTGACCGCCGAGCCCGCCTCACCGGCCCGCCGACCGACCGACCGACCGAGGGAGCCCCTGAGCCCTGACCTCCGCGGACCTGGCCTCTGACTCCCGGGCGGACAGGGCGGGAGGTCGCCTGGGCGGCCGCGGCCGGAGCCGGTCTCCGGGCTGCCGTCGGCCCAGGTTTCTGCATTTTGCACTTTGACGTTCCCAGGAGGGAAGTGGGAGGGGTGAGGGCGGGGCGGGGCGGAGCGGGCAGAGACAGAGAGGGTCTCTGAAATGATGGGCACGCCCCTGACCCCTGACCCCTGACCCCGGCCGCAGCCACCGCTGCCTGCGGGTCTGCAGGGCTGAGCGGAGGGTCCCGGCTCCCCGGGCCGCAGGTGACAGCGCGGCCAGTTGCCCCTGGTCCCTCTGAGCGGCTCCGTCCCTTCCCTCCCGCTGCCCCGGGCCCTCCCGGAGAGAGCCGCCCTGCTGGCCGCTGGGCGGGGCCCCCACCTCCCCTTCCCGCCCCTGAGAGTGAAGGCCCCTGGTCCCTGACCGCCGAGGGAGGAGCAGAGGACCCTGGTGGGCTCTGCCTCCTGGCCGCGGACCCCGTGTTTGACGCCGGAAAGTATGTATTTAAATGTGGAAGGAAACAAGCAAACCAGCGCAGAAAAAGGCATTCCTCCTCCCCCTTTCCTCCCCTTAAACGTATAGTATTTTCAGAGTCAAGAAAGCAAAGGGCTTCCTTCCCAAAGGGGGTGGATTTGCTTTCCTGGCTCGGGCGCCTCGGGGGACCCCCCTCTGCCCCCCGGCCAGCCGCTCGAGACCCCTTCTTTTCCCCAAGAAAGCCGAGAGGGAACATGGGCTCACACACTGTGAGGTTTTGTTTTTACACTTGGAAGTGATGAATTATTTTATATAAGATCATTTAAATATCTATTTAAAAAAATAGGAAGCTGCTTATATATTTAATAATAAAAGTGCACAAGCTGCCACGTGTGAGTCCCGGGAAACGTTGTGTTTGGGGTGGGTGGGCATCAGCTGCGGGGTGAGACCCGCTCAGAAAGCTTTTCGGAAGACTCGGGGTGTGGGGTGTGGGGGAGGAAGGTTCTCTGGGCTGCAGTCTTGTTACCCAAACCTCCCGCCCGCCCGCCTCTCGCTGCCCAGACACCCTCCTCTGCGCATCTGTTTAATAGGAACCCGCGGAGCAGCCAGACCTCGGCCTGGCCACGGCCCCTGCCCGCCCGGCCTCGCCCAGCCTGGGAAAATGGCCGGTTGGGCTCTGTCCAAGGGCGAGGGGCCTGCGAGGACCAGGCCCCTGACCTCTGACCCCCGCCGGCCAGGTCCTGGCCGAGCTCTGAGGTGCTGCGTGGGGAAGGTCTCTGGGCTGAGGCTGGGAGGGGGAGAGAGGCAGCAGGTGGTGGGAGGGGCCTCAGGGCCCGATCCTGCTATGAAGGGAGAGGAGGCGAGGGGAGGAGGGGGAGGGAGGAGATGGGAGGCAGGGGAGGCAATGGAAGCCCAAATGCACACCCCGGGCCAGGCTGTGACAAGAGGGGCCGCCCCACTCCTGAGAGGGTGACGGACAAAGTCTTGGGCCACTGGTTCCCAGCCCTGGCTCCCCGAGGAATCCCTTGGGTTCCATCAGAAGACACGGACACCCACGCTCCGTCCTACCTGAACTGAACCAGGATCTCTGGGGGGAGACTCAGACCCCGGGCATCATCTCGAGGGATTCCAACGTGGCCCTGGGGCCACGCCGTCTTACGTGGCGGCTGGGGAAGCTTCGTCACAGTAACTGAGTGGCCGTGCGCTTCCTCAGCCCCACCAGCCAGCCACAGGCCACAGACCAACAGCACCCACGTCGGGCGGGCGTCTGCGTCATCCGGGGACTCCTGTTGGGCAGCGTGGCCCAAGACCCGGTGTCCCCGCACTCAGGGGACCACGGTTATAGGACAAGGACTGGCACCAGCCAGCCTGGCCAGGATCTAAGTTCCCGGGAGCCCCCCGTCACCTCTCTCGGGCTCATGACCCCCACCGCCACCCCCACCCCCACCCTGAGGCCCCTCCCCCTGAGGCCCCACCCCTGAGGCCCCTCCCCCAGGCTTCGGCCCCTCCTCCCTCTGTGCCCACAGAGCCTGTTTGTCTGTCCGTCCCCGGGGCGGCGCTGTGGCAGGCCCTCTCCGTGGCCTCCCAGGGCCCAGAAGTATCTGGCACACAGTACGTGTTCAATAAGTGTGTCAAAAGATGGGCGTGGTCCTGGCCTGGTTAGAACGGCAGCCTGTGCACCAGAGAGCTGTGGGTTCGGGGGTTTCCAGGTAAGGGCATGCACCTGGGTTGCAGGGCCAATCCCCACACTGGAGGTGAGTGTGGGGAGGTGAGTGTTTCCCCGAAAATAAGACATCCTCCGAAAATAAGACCTACTTCATGGAAACATCATGCATCCCCTGAAAATAAGACCTAGCGCATCTTTGGGAGCAAAAATCAATATAAGACACTGTTATTTTGGGGGAAACAGGGTACTAGGTGTGTCTCTGTCTCATCTGCGTTTCTCTCTCACTCACTCTCTCCCCACCTTCCACACTCTCTAAAAAATAAAATAAATAAAATAAGAGACTGATATAGTTTTGAATGCATGAACAGGAATGTAGCCATGCAAATTCTGACTTAATTGGTGGCCTTTTCTAGGGCCTTACTGGTGTGAGGTGATGGCATGTATTTTGAACTAGTGGCCCCGTGCACGGATTCATGCACATTGAAAAGAAGTTAATTAGAAGGACTGGGCGAGATGAGCCGGACATGCCCCGGAGCCAACCTCCTAAGGTCCCTCCCCAGACGGCCGCACCTGGGGTTTAACGGACCGTGGTTTAACGGACATCTGCGGGGTCCCTCCGGCAGGTGGGGTCCCACGGCCTGGCCTGCAGGGATGGGGCCGAACCTGACTCTCCAACATCCCCCGAGGGGGCCCGGAGTGCGGGAGGGCACTCTGCAAAGTTGCTGCCGTACAGGGTGTGGAACGTGAACACCTCTGTGCAGTAAACCAGATTCTGGCCGGCAGCGCCCCAGCAACATCACCCGCGGCCAAAGGTGGAGTCTCTCGGCCCCACGAGGAATCAGGGACCCTCTTCTCTGGTTTCAGGGTGCGACACCCGAGAGCCTGTGTTGAGCATCTGCCCCCGGTGGTCAGTGTGCGTCATAGCGACAGGTCGGACAGTAGGAAGGACATTTAGCAGATTAGCCAGATAGATAGATAGATAGATAGATAACTACAATTCATAAGCCACGCAGAGAAGGCATTTAGGGGGTTTCCTAGCTTCTGATGGAGGTGGGTCTGGAACCCTGACTGACCCTTGGGCTGTGGATTGAATGTGTATTCCAAGGCCTTTGCGCAAAGATTGGCAAAAAAAACAAACAAAACAACCCCCAAAAAACAAACAAACCCGGGGCCCACTGGCCTCCCCAGAAGCCCCTGGGGGCACCCAGAAACAGAGGCCCGAGGCCTCAGCGAGCCTTTCCCGGGCCCCAGAGGCCAGAGCTGCTGAAGAAACGCCACCCACAGAGCAACCGTCCCGTCGGAGGCAGAGCGAGAGGACGGGGGCAGCCGGCGTGGGTCTCTGGCTGCCTGGCCCGTGGACCTGGGCCAGCGGGTCACCTCCCTGACCTCACATCGCTCATGCTGTACGGCTTTAAGAACGCAAGCCAGGCCCGCCTGGGCCGACGTTCAAATGGGAGGCACGTGTGCACGCCAAAGGTCTGCCCGGCGTGAAGCGTGCTCCAGGGTTGCCCCGTCGGCGGGTCTCACGGAGGCCACACCGAACACAGCCCCCTCGGGGCAGGCCCCGGGGACCCAGCACACACAGCCAGGGCCCGGCTGATCCCAGGGGCAGGTGGCAGGGCTGGGGTAAGGATCCCGGGGGTTCTGGCTGGAGGGAGGAAGGGAAGGAGGGTGGGGGCAGGTAGGAGGCCGGAGGAGAAAGTAGGGTGGGTTGGATGCCCGTTAGCGGGCAGGGTCAGCAACCCGGGTTTTACGTGTGTGTGTGTGTGTGTGTGTGTGTGTGTGTGTGTGTGTGTGCGAGCCGAAGGGCCCCGCCAAACCCCAGACCGTCATCCGGCCACAGAGAGGAAACTGAATCAGGCAACCAGGAAGAAGCCTGAGGTTAACCTCGCGCAGACAGCGGCCCCGGCAGGGGCGGGCTCGCTGGGTGTCTGGGGGCTGGAGGGGTGTCTGGCCACCCCTCGGACAAGACGCTCTGACCACCCCTCAGACAAGACGCTAGCGTCGCCGGAGCGTGGGCAGTGGCCAGGCAGCCCCCGGGCCGGCAGCGTGGGCACAGAGCCCCCGCTTCCCTGCTCCGGGGGAAAGAGGGGGTGCCCTCTGCCCGAGCAGCGCTGCGGTGCCCTGCTTTGGGGCTCCAGTTTCTTGGAGGGGGTGGGTCAGGCCCTGCCGCCCTGGATGCTGGGGCCGCTGAGGGGGCAGGAGGGCCAGGCCAGCCTGGAAAGCCCCAGGGCAAAGTGACCGACCACAGAGAGCTCGCTGCCAGCGCCCTGCGGGGCCGTGGCCGCCGTGGCCACCGTGGCCGGCCCTGGTCCGGGACCACGGGGCGGCCCACGGGGGTAGGTCGCTGCTGGCAGGCACCAGGGCTGCGCCGGCTCGTTGTCTCTGTTGGGAGTCCAGGAAAGAGTCTGTATCCCATCAGGACGGCACGGATGTTAATTTAGCAGATTGTTGTAACTTAAAGATGCTAACGGTACCTCCCGGGGCAACCGTTGAGAAAGCGGTAGAAAATGTGGTCTGAGAGAAACGACAAGGGAGTTCCAAGGCCATCCCTGGGTATTTCTTTCTCTTTGAAAGCCTCCTCGCTCTCTAGCTGTCCATGACACGCTGGGAGCCCTAGCTCCGTGAGGAGGGGCCGGGTGCATGCGCTCCCCCCCGCACCCTCCGCCTGGACCCCATGCACCTCTCGTCCCTTAAGGTAAAACGCCCCATGTCCCTTCGTTTTCCAAGCGCTTTCCCAAATAAGACCCTGTTTCCTCTTCACAAAAACCCTGCGAGGCAAACTTCATCATATCCGTTTTATACGTGAGGGCTCGAGGCCCAGAGGGGTTCGGGAAGTAGCCCGAGGACACACAGCCGGCGAGAGAGGTGGACTAAACCGAGGCCTGTCTGATTCAAGAACAGGGTTCCTTCCTCCGAGTTCAGCTCCCCACGCCCCCCCCCCCCCCCGAGATGCTGGCTTCCTTGTCCTTCGCTCCTTCTCCTGAATTTTAAACTATCAAACATGAACCAGAGTAAAGACATGCACCCGGCACCCAGCTTCAACCATCATGGGCAATCTCGGCCCACCCTCTCCCCGCATGCTGTCCTCTGCCCGCCGCCATTGTTTTGAAGCAAATGCCACGTAGATCCTTTCAAGTGTGACATTTTTCAATACGTGTCTTTACAAGGTAAGTGTTTGTTTGTTTTTAATGTAACCACAGATACTACGATCCCTCCTGAGGAATAATTTCTTAATATTATCAAGTATCTAAGTTGGTGTTTTCTAATTTCTCTGTCTCTTTTTAAAGTTTGTTGGAATATGGGCCCAAATATGATGCAAACTAGTACAATGCAATTGGTATTTTTCATGTAGACAGTTCCCCTCCCTCTTACCCCAGACCCCTACAAACAGTTTATCTGCTTGGGGGGCGGGGGGAAAAAAATGGTTCTATTGTCCCGCACAGCTCCCCAGAGTCTGGCTTTTTCTGATCGCAGGGCCGCAGTGTCACTAACGTGTCCTCTGCTTTTGTAAACGGGCGGTTAAGTCTGAAGCCTCGACCAGATTCCGGTTCAGTGACCAGGAAGTTTATGGACGGAGCATCTTCCTGGTCCTCGTGACACTTTTATCCGTAAAGCTTGGAGGAAGTTTAAAGGCCTGCTTCCAGGGGAAGTTACATAACAATAGCTCACTGTCACAGTGGGCTTCCGTGCCGTCGCTAACAATCATCGTTTCCGAAGCGCATTGAGTGAGATGGGGAATGCTGATTACGGAATGTTAAGAAAAGAAGCAGGAGTCAAAAGACGCATATGGGAGGCCATCTATGTGACCCAGAGGGAAAAGAGGAAAAGGAACCACTAATTGCAAGGGGGGGGGGGTGAGAATTATGCTAACGGAGGCTTTCGAATTGCGGGGTATTAATTTTCTTCCTTTATTCTTTCTGTAGAGTTCACGTTTTAATAATATGTGCGGTGTGACCCAATGAGCAAATGGCCGCTGGGCTGCTGGCTGGTGACTGGCTTCTGGTGTCTCTGAAGCGGATGTTGGTTGCAAAGGCCAGCCTGCGGGTCACGGGGGTGGAGAACAGTGTATCAGAAAGGCCCCGGAGAAGCCGCGGCTTAGCTGGCCTGGTCAGCGGGCGCGGGCCTCCAGAAAGCCCCGGGCCACCACCTGTGCCTCCCCCACAGCACTCCTCACGAGAGTCCCACTGCAGAGACACCGCTCCCAGCAGCGGGGACAGCTGGGGACAGCTCTGAATCCTCGGAGCAGGGCTAGGCAGGGCCCAGCCCCCATTAGAGCATCCTGGGGGGCCCTCCGCCAGGACAGAAGGTTTGAGCCAAACAAAGAAAGAGGTGAGAATTCCATTCATGATTTCAACCCCCCTGCTTCCCAGTCCAGGCTAGCCCAGACCAGAGCCCTCACGCAGGCCTCAGACCTTGTCTACGTGAAGAGAAGACTAGACAATGTTCCCGGGTCGAGAGAGAGAGAGAGAGAGAGAGAGAGAGAGAGAGAGAGAGATTGTTTCCTCATTCATAAATGATCATTTAAGTTTTGTCCTCACATGTGTACCATCATACTGTCAGATTGTGGCATAGATGTCACACACACACACACACACACACACACACACACACACACACAGCTCATGAGAGCCACACCACAACCCAAATTCCACTCATGCATTGCAACTCCCAGGAAACCGCAAATCACTAGGGTGACCCTGTAGCCGACCAGTCTCTTCCGTGTTATTCCTGGTTCCCGTTCAGCGGATGATAGATTTTTAAAACGTTTCTTTTTTGTTTGTTTGTTTGTTTATCAAGTTGGCACAAGCTGATTACAGGGAAGTGGGAAAAGACAAAAAAACAACAACAACACTATAAATAAATAAATAAAAATTACTACCCTGGCCACACCTGCCCATGATGACCACGCCCACACGCTGCTGTGTCTCCGGCCAGCCTTTCAGTAAGTAGTACATTTCCCCGGGAGTTGCTATCGCACTGTACCTACAGGGTTATATCAGTGTTGTACCTGATAGTACAATCAGGAACCCTTTCATTACAATCTGGCGCCGATAGCCTCGTGTTCTTTTATCTCTGTGGTTCCCTGGGCTGAGTAAGCAATCCCCTAATACAGTGGTCGGCAAACTGCGGCTCTTTGGCCCCTTGACTGTGGCTCTTCCACAAAACGCCACGGCCTGGGTGAGCCTGTTTTGAAGAAGTGGCGTTAGAAGAAGTGAAAGTTTAAAAAATGTGGCTCTCCAAAGAAAGGTCAATCGTCGTACTGTTGACATTTGGCTCTTTGGGTGAAGGAGTTTGCCGACCGCAGAGCTAGTGCTTGCTGAGCTTCCGCCAGGTACAGGTGTGGGGAACCAGCCAAAGGCACGCACGTGGCCGTCACCATGATTCTGTCGGTGAGAAGAAGAGACACAAGGATGGGCAAAGCTTTCAGACCAGCCCAGGGAGGAGGGGAGAGACAGACGAGAGGGGGGTCACGGGGGCCCTATTTTCCGAGCTGAAAAAGGGGTCCACCAGATCTGACCCAGGTGACCTTGGGCAGGTCACTGGATTCCTCTGTGCCTCCCTCGTTTCCTCTTTTGTAAATCGGGGGTGAGAGCAGTACTTGTCTCCGAGCTGTTCTAGGAAATAGCCCAATGCCAGTGTTTGCTGTTTCCCTTCTGGGGGACGGGGGCGGAGGGAGAGGGAGGTCACAAAAGCATTTCAGAAGCTGTTGCTTGGTTGTCAAAATATTTGCATTTCTAGCACATTCTCATGTAGGGAATTGTGGTGCAAAATGTTTGAAATCTGAACTGTCCTGGGAGACGCCGAATGCGGGGCGGCCCTTGGAGGAAGGGACTGGGGAAGGGAGAGAGAGAGACAAGGGGACACAAAAAGAGACAAAAAGGAAGAGACACAGAGGGAGCCGTTCTATAGCCAGCAACCGGGGAAGATTACACCGAGGAGGGGAGATCGGAAACGGGCTTTAACGTCTTCCCTTCAAACCACACTCCTTTGGTTCGAACGGCGGCGGCGGCCCGCGGAGGGAGAGGGGCCACGCCGGGCTGACCCCTCACCGGACTTGAACTCCGGCCGCAGCGCCGGCCCACCCCCTGCGCCAGAGAAGGCTCAGCGCGGCGGGGCGGAGGGCACAGGCCAGAGAGAAGGCGAGAGGGACTTGTCCACCAACACTTCCCTCCTCGGTTTAGCCAGGAGCCAAAGCCCGCGCTGGGACTCGGGTTCCAGGGCAAACATTCTTCCCTGTTTTTTCAGCGCCACGTAACCCGATCGGGGCTGTCCGCCGAGGTCCAAATGGAACATGCTTGAACAGCGCCGGAGTCCTTGGCTCCCGTGACCGGTCATTGGCCCAGGAATGATTCTCTTCATTTTTCGAATGATTTGACAAGGAGTGACTTTCCCATTAAAAAATTCTTTTTTACTTGAGCAGCAATTTTTTTTTTCTAAAGAAAAAAAAAAAAAAGACTACTCAGGACAGGCCTGCTGTTGACAGCCCTGATGGTGAGACGAGACTGAGCGGAGTCACACAGCCTGGGCTCAACTCTGGGCACTCTGGTGACGATCCAGGGGCCTCTCGGGGGTGCTGGCCGTGGACACGGGCCCGGGGAAAGCTGCAGATGAAGAAGAAAGATTGGCCCTAGCCAGTTTGGCTCAGTGGATAGAGCGCCGGCCTGCAGACTGGGGAGTCCCGGGTTCAATTCCGGTCAGGGGCATGTGCCTTGGTTGAGGGCACATTCCCAGTGGGGGTGTGTGCAGGGGGCAGCTGATCGATGTTTCTCTCTCATCAATGTTTCTAGTTCTCTTTCCTTCTCCCTTCTTCTCTGTAAGAAATCAATAAAATATATTTTTAATAAAAGGAAGGAAGGAAGGGAAGGAAGGAAGGAAGGAAAGAAGGAAGGAAGGAAGGAAGGGAAGGAAGGAAGGAAGGAAGGAAGGAAGGAAGGAAGGAAGGAAGGAAGGAAGGAAGGGAAGGAAGGCAGGAAGGAAGGAAGGAAGGAAGGAAGGGAAGGAAGGCAGGAAGGAAGGAAAAGGAAGGAAGGAAGGAAGGAAGGAAGGAAGGAAGGAAGGAAGGAAGGAAAGAAGGAAAGAAGGAAGGAAGGCAGACTGTGCCGGCCACTGTGGCTCAGGGGTTGAGCGTCCACCTACGAACCAGGAGGTCCCGGTCAGGGCACATGCCCAGATTGTGGGCTCGACCTCCAGTAGGGGGCGTGCGGGAGGCAGCCGATCAGTGATTCTCATCATGAATGTTTCTATCTCTCCCTCTCCCTTCCTTTCTGAAACCAGTAAAAAAAAAAAAAAAAAAAAAATTATAATTAATTTCAGCCGAAACCGGTTTGGCTCAGTGGATAGAGCATCAGCCTGCGGACTGAAAGGTCCCGGGTTCGATTCCGGTCAAGGGCATGTACCTTGGTTGCGCGCACGTCCCCAGTTAGGGGGTGTGCAGGAGGCAGCTGATCCATACTTCTCTCTCATCGATGTTTCTAACCCTCTATCCCTCTCTCTTCCTCTCTGTAAAAAAAAAATATATATCAATAAAAAATATGTATATATAAAAAGAAAAACAAAGGACTCCGACTTCAGAAAGGCCTTCCGCGGTGAGTCAGTCTCCGGCGGAGTCCTCTTGGGGACCCGGAGGAGAAAGTCACGCAGCAGCGTGTGGAACAGCAAAGCTTCCTAAGAGCGCCCCGGAGACACCGCCCTCGGTCTCTCCGCCCGCCGGCCTGCCCGGCCAGCCGCTGCCCCCGCAGCCAAATCTGTAATTGTTCCCGGGGAAACGCGCGAGCATCAGGATTTAATTTCGACGCCGCCCGCTCTCCGCCAATCAGCAGGCTGTCGCCGATGGGGGGAGAGGGGGGGAGTGCGATCCACTTCCTAAATTCTCGGGTGTGTCCCTGGATCTGTCTGCCACGGCGGAGCCAGCCCGAGAGGCATCCTCGTCCAGCACCCCTCCCGCCTCGTGGTCCCATGTGGAGCGTCTGCAGCACCGGCCCTCTGTCTGTCGCAAGAACTGCTGGCGGCTGGCTCTGCGGGGGCCTTTGGGGGGAGGGGGCGAGGCCTCCTGCGGCCCACCTGGCCTGGCCCGCTCAGACGTCCCACCGCCCGGGCCAGCCAGCCAGCCAGCCAGCATGGCCTCACAGCCTTCCTTCCCCCTCCCCCCAAGTGGACACCATCAATGAAAGATGAAACAAAGGGGGCCGGAGACCGGGGTGCCAGGACACAGGCTTTGTTGGAGAGAAGAGTACCACTCCCGCTGCTCCCAGAGAGAGAGAGAGAGAGAGAGAGAGAGAGAGAGAGAGAGAGAGGAAGAGGAAGAGAGCGGAGGGCTGGGGTACAAGCACCTTTAAGGGAAGGGAAGAGAGGGGGCGGGGCTTAGGGCACTCGGCACACGCAGATGGGTAGTTTCTTGTAAGGCCTATGATGAGGGACCTAGGGACTCAGAAGTTGGGGGCTTAGGGTATTTGGCAGGTGCTGATGGGTGGGTCAGTGCTCAGGAGTGTCCGGCTGCAGGTGGGGTTTACATCCGTCCATCAATTGGAGGCAGGGAGGATCTGTCAGTCAATCAAACACACGAGCGTGGGAGAGCTCTCGCTTGCTGGCTCCTAGCTGTGTGTGCAAGGCGCCTGGCGTGCGTAGTAACGACAAGAGTTGCAATGCAGGCGTTTTCCCGCTCTGTCGCCCCTAATCCTCACACCAGCCCCTGGGAGGTGGGCGTTTCTGTCGTCCCACGTTTTCCCCAGGAGAAGCGTCCCCACGGCTGGTGCAGGGGACTCGCCCAAGGTCATGGGCTGATAAGGAGTCAGGATGCACTAACCCAATCCCCACCACCTGGGATGTGAGTTGGACTCCATCCACCCCGACGTGTGTTCTGCCGAGCCGTCAGGCCTCCTGCCCCGTGGGCAGAGGGCTCCGTGGCCACAGCTGAGGCTGGGCTCAGCCTCCGAACCTTCCAGACCTCCCTGTCCAGCCGGGCTCCTCCCTTCCAGGCATCGCAAGGCCCCGTGTGTCCAAGGAGGCCAAGGTCGTGGCCCCTAAGAGCCAAGTGAACGCCGAACTTCCAGCCCCAGGTTTCTCCAGGGAGCGTCTGAGCTCGCCCCGTCTGCAGCGCTGCCTGGCCCGGGGGAAGGTGGTTCTTCCCCTGGCACAGTCAGACTGGCCTTCGGGGCGCCGCCCAGCGACTCGGCTTCTGGTCCCAGAGGTAACCGGGGCTAAGATGACGCAGGAGGGTCCCCCTTTGAGGCGGGCGTCCCGGATGGTCCTCGGCTGTGCGGACGTTCACCTTGGAGAGCCACACGGCAGAACGTGCCCCGCATGGTCCGGGTGAACGGTCTGCTTGTGCTATTATTACGAGAACGTGTGCTTAGACAGGCCCCTATTGTCTGGCTCTTGGGTCATTTCCCGGTTCTCACTCTACTCCACAGAATAACACAGATCGCTTCCCATTTGCTTAATTTTCTTTTTATTGACTTCCTTGTAGACAAGTTTCCTAGCGTGGAATTAATAGTCCAGGAGGTATGAACATTTTTATAGCTTGTGATACACACACACACACAAATGGATTGTTTGTTTAAGGAACTATACCAACTCCTACTATCACCAGCCATATATTTCCCCACAATATATCTGTGAACAGGCAGTTTGTCATTTTGATGTGTTTTTAACTAGTTGAACAGTTTCTAGGAAGATATCTTTTTCCCCCTTTCTTATTGAATTTATCGGGGTGATAGTGGTTAATAAAATTATATAGGATTAGAGTGTACAACCCTGCATCTGGTGCCCTCCCAAGGGGAGCAGCCTGTGGGATCAGGCTGAAACCAGCTCTCTGACATTCCCCGTGGGGTCCCAGATTGTGGGAGGGTGCAGGCCAGGCTGAGGGACCCCACCAATGTGCAATCAGGCCAGGAGGGGAACATGGGAGGGCTCCAGGGCGTGTCTAGCCCATCTCGCTCAGTCCTGATTGGCTGGACCCCAGCAGCAAGCTAACCTACTGGTCAGAGCATCTGCCCTCTGGTGCATATCATAGCGACTGGTCCGCCCGTCAACTGTCTGCCCCCTTGTGGTCAGTGCACGTCATAGCGGGTGGTTGAGTAGCCTTAGCATATCATTAGCATATTAGGCTTTGATTGGTTGTTCTGTTGTTCTGCAGTTAAGTCTATTTGCATATTACCCTTTTATTATATAGAATATACTATTCATTTCCTTTAGAAATGAAACATGATGAACTACATATTTGTATCAATTCTTTCCTATTTCAAAATAAACTCCTAGTAGTTCTATTTTTCACATCATTTTTATTTTTATAGCCTTCTTTTATATGTATCTTCCATAAATTTTAGAATACTCTTTATATATTAGTATTCATATCTAGTCTTTAATAATATTTTTCATTTCTTCAATATTTATCACCCCTTTAAGCATGAGATAGCCATGTTATTTTTCCCCCATTCTTCAGAATACTAGTGTATGCCAGTATTTGGTTCTCATCCATCTACAAGTTATTATTCCATACTAGAGGCCCAGTGCATGAAATTCATGCACAGGTAGGGTCTCTAGCAGCTGCTGGCTGCTGGCTGCTAGCCCGGGTCTTCCTTTGTTCCACACTGCCTCCTGGTGGTCAGCAAACATCATAGCAAGCAATTTAACTCCAGGTCAAACTCCCGAAGGGAAAATTTGCATATATATAATGTGATGTATTACTCTAAAGTAATTAACTTCCTTCCTATTATCCCTTTCCCGAACGGTTAGTCAGCAATGAAATCTCTCCGCATTGTATTGTTTCTCCTCTGTTGTAAGTTGCGTGTATGAAGCAGGACATCTGTGCCATAGGAACTTCTTTTCTGTGTCGTTCACACCGCAAATATTTGCTGACCACCTACTGTGTGCCAGGCGCTGCTCCAGGTGCTCAGGGTACAGCGGTGAACGAAGCGGACATCCTCGTGGGGGAGCCCGGGGGGAGAGAGAGATGTCAGGATCGGAGATGGACCGGTAAGTAAGTAACAAGGAAGGTGAGGAAGAATGAGAGGAAGCCTGGCCGGAGGGTGAAAAGTTGAAGTTTTCAGCGGGGAATGCAAGGAAGTGACATTTGAGCCAAGGCTTGAAGGAAGGGTGGGGACAAGCATGCAAATACCTGGGAGGCGGGGGAGGGGGGAGGAGGAGGAGAAGGTTCCGGTGGAGAGAGATCCGTAATTGCCAAGGAATGCCAAGTGTCCTGAGGACGGAGGTGCCCGGTGTGCCTGGCTGTGGTGCTGAGGAAGCCGGAGGATCACAGACCGGTGAGGAGGCCATGGCGGCCTCGGTCAGGGCCGCGGAGGCAATGCGCTGAGCAGTGGTCGACTTGGGACCAATTTTTGACCTCAGGATGACATATTTGGGGCAGACCATGGCGGGGTGTGTGTGTGTGTGTGTGTGTGTGTGTGTGTGTGTGTGTGCTGGATTTGCCATTTCCTGAGATGCATCACCCAGGAGGAGGAAAGGTTTGCAATTTGGAATTGGTCCTGTTTTAAGCGTAAGACGCTTTACCTACCACATAAGACGGTCCCTGCTATTTGCCTCCTGCCTGTGGGCCCAGAGTTTGATGAACGCTTTTTTTATGAGGCATTTGAAGTCCTGTGAGAGAGAGTCCTTATTTTCCCCCATTCTTCTGTAAAGCTGGCACCAACTCTTTAGCGTCTATGGTTATGCCGTAAGGCTGTAACCTGGTGTTTGTTATGGGGTCAGACCCTGGGTTCAAAATAAGACCCCCCGGAGGCTGATGACTGATTGGAAAAAAAAAAAGCAGGCAAGGATTTATTGAGCTGCCAGGACGGCCGCAAGGGCACCACACGCAGGTGGCCACACTCACGACCGCGCCGTTCCAGGTGCAGGCAGTCCTCTTAAAGGTCCAAGCCACAAGAATGTTCCTTTGTTCTAAATTCTAACTTCTGAATAAGGCTGGGAAAGACCCACATCCTGCTGGACGTTGGAATGCGGCCCTGTCTTAGAGCTCAGCGGTAGCTTCTGCCCCTGGAGCTACTGAGTCAGTGGGAATCAGTCTCCTGTGGGCCTGGTCCACGGGCACGGGAAAACTGCCTTAGCCTCCAGGTCTCCACCTGGAAGCTGAGGCAGCTGCCCTATGGTTTAAGCAAGTCAGTAAGCACCAAAGCCAGAATAGCAGGGTTCAAATTCAAGCAGCAGTTTTTACCCAAGTCTGGTTGCTACCATATGTCAGGGTTGCATGACAGCTGTGAGCTTGGAATGCCCTCTCACCTTCATGAAACTTGGTTTTCTCAGTAAATGACCCGGTATCTCTCTCCGTCTGTTCACGTCCTCCTCTAGTTTTCCTGTCATGGTTTAATAATGTTCTTGGAATAAATCTCGTGGCTTAAAGCAAACCCTCAAGCGAATTTATTTTTTGGTTTGTGGTTATAAATGGAACCTTTCTCTATTTTTATTTTATGTTTTCATTAGCATAACCCTATTTCACTGGCAGAAGTGCAATTAGGCGAGGTGGTTTTCCTCTGGCTGCATCTTTGCTGAATTCGTTTATTATCTCTAGTAATTTCGGGGCTGCTTTTCTTGGAACGTCCAGGTATATAATCATGTCAGCTACAAAAAAAAAAAAAAACAGTCATTTTTAATTCCTGTATTTATAGCTACGACCAGCATTCCCAGTGCCATGTTGAAAAGTGTGGTGCTGGCTTCCAGTCTTACTTCTAAGGTAATGTGATAATGGCTTTCCAGAATGAGGGCACGGCTCTTTTCATCAGAAAAATTAAAAAAAAGCCGAAACCTGTTTGGCTCAGTGGATAGAGCATCGGCCTGTGGACTGAAAGGTCCCAGGTTCGATTCCGGTCAAGGGCACGTACTTGGTTGCGGGCACATCCCCAGTGGGGGTGTGTGTAAGAGGCAGCTGATTGATAATTCTCTTTCATCCATGTTTCTGACTCTCTATCCCTCTCTCTTCCTCTCTGTGAAAAATCAATTAAAAAAAAAAATATATATATATATATAAAATAAATAAATAAAAATCTCGCCTGGCCAGTGTGGCTCAGTGGTTGAGCATCAACCTGTGAACCAGGAGGTCACGGCGCGTGCCTGTGTTTCGGGCTCGATTCCCCAGTGGGGAGCATGTAGGAGGCAGCTGATCAGTGATTCTCTCTCATCATAGATGCTTCTATTTCCCCCTCTCCCTTTCTCTCCCTCTCTGAAATATATATATATATATATATATATATATTTTTTTTAATGTCTCAGCATGTTAAACAACCAAACGTACGCTGGACGAAGGCACGTCCTTGGGAGCGGGAAGCCGTTCCCGGCAGTTTTCAGAAAGCCGCCTGGCCCCCGACAGGAGAGGAGAATTTCCCTGGTTTGCATCTATCTCCCCGCGCATACCAGATGTTGGCCTCAGCATACCATACATTCCCGAGGCGGCGTGCACCACGGGGGGCGGGGGGAACGAGTGTGTGTGTGTGTGTGTGTGTGTGTGTGTGTGCAGCTGTCACAAAGCTTCCTCTGCCTGCAGTTCTCTGGCCCCTGGCCAAGTGCTCAGGCTCGTCCGGGCCGGAGACTTTTCTCTTGGGCATCACAGGCCTTGGGGCCGGATTCCGGGCTCCTGTGCACGGTTTGCCCTTGTCTCCCGGGCCCTCTCTCCTCCGGCCCCATGGCCTGACCTGTGCAGCTCAGGTGAACGGGGAGGCTCGCTGGCCGGGAGCTGGGCAATGTCCCCTGCTGGCAGGGGTGTTCCGTGGCATCGGTATTGGGGGGAGGGGACCTGGGGAGCCTGCTGACTCCTCTGAAACCTCCCCCTGCAAGCAAACACAGCCTGCCCTGTTTTAGAATCATCTCTATGGACTAACATTCACCTCTTGCCTTGAACAGTATTTTTCATTTCTTCAATAATGATCCCCCCTTCAGGCATGCGCTAGCCATGTCATTTCCCCCGTTCTTAAGAATACCGGTGTGTACGGGTATTCTGCCCCGTGTGTGGGCGGGAATAAGGCGGGGAGGGATAAGAAGCGGCCCCTGCGGTGAGGGGGTGGGGGGAGCTTTTCCAGAGGACATCTGTTTACTCAGCAAATATTTACCCACCGAAGGGAGGGAGGGGGGAGGGCATTCCAGGGGGAGAGAGCAGTTTACACAAAGCTAAAGAGGAAGGAAACCTAGAGAGAGAGAGAGAGAGAGAGAGAGAGAGAGAGAGAGAGAGAGAGAGAGAGAGAGAGAGAGAAGTGAGCTGCCCTGTGAGGAGTGGAGCTCAGGAGATAAAACCGGGAAGATAACGGAAAACCCGTGGAGAAGCCGTGGGATTCTTGGCCAAGGAGTTCCCGTTCACTTCTGCAGGCAAGGGGGAGTCAGAGAGAGATGTTGAGCAAGCGATGGACGCCATCAAAGCTGCTCGGCTGGGAAGCTGATTGGAGACGCGGGGGCGCCTAGATGGAGGGGACACCACCGCGGGGAGCAGCCCGCAGTGACCGAGCGCTCACCGCGCACCAGCGCCACGCTGTGCCTGATAGATGCGGCGGCGTCTCACCCCGGGGGAGTGGCGGGTGGTGCATGTAAGATAAGGTGACCAGCGGGACGTCCCGATTTTTAACAATTTGTCCTGCCAAAAGCGGTCACCTTGATTTAAGACTAAGTGCCTGGCCGAAACCCGTTTGGCTCAGTGGATAGAGCGTCGGCCTGTGGACTGAACGGTCCCGGGTTTGATTCCGGTCATCAAGGGCATGTACATTGGTTGCGGGCACATCCCCGCGGTGGGGGGTGTGCAGGAGGCGGCTGGTCGAGGTTTCTCTCTCATCCATGTTTCTAACTATCTGTCTCTCTCCCTTCCTCTCTGTGAAAAATCAAGGTTTCTCTCTCATCCATGTTTCTAACTGTCTGTCTCTCTCCCTTCCTCTCTGTGAAAAATCAATTAAATTTTTAAAAAGTAATAAATAAAAAATGGGGTGCTTTCCAGGCCTCAGTCACCCTGTGGGCCGAGCGCTGTTATCGCCTCAGTTTCGCAAACGAGGCCTGAGGTTCTGAGGGGATGAAACGGGATGAAATATTGCATCTGACGTCAGAGGGCGACCGGCGGCAGAGCCAGGATGTAAGTTCACTCCGGAGCGGGCTCCCAGGGGAGGGAGGTGTGAGGAAGCAACTGCAAACGCCCTGACAATTAGTAACGGAAGGGGGTGGAGCAGGAGAGAGGGGACAGGGAGAATGGGTGGACCCCTGACTTCCGGACACTAATGGGCAGACAGGGCAGCAGGCAGACGGGCTGGGAGAGAGCCGGGCTCAGGCTAGCTCCCGGGTTTGAGCATGGGCGGCCCGCAGAAAGGGGGCAGCATAAGGAAAAGCAAGCACATAGCCTGGGGAACAAAAAACAAGCCCGGCTGGTGTGGCTCAGAGGCTGAGCGAGGACCTATGAACCGGGAGGTCACGGTTCGATTCCCGCTCAGGGCACATACGTGCCCAGGCTGCAGGCTTGATTTCCAGACCAGGGTGTGTGTGTGTGTGTGTGTGTGTGTGTGTAGGAGGCAGCCAATCAATGATCCTCTCTCATCATCGATGTTTCTATCTTTCTCTTCCCCTTCCTCTCTGAAATCAATAAAAATATATTAAAAACAAAACAAAGCACAGGAGGCAAAGTAAGTTAAAGGGATGCAAAATACGTTTAATTGGACGTGTGGATGGCATTGTCACATAGAGCTATTTTGCAAGCACCTGGGAAAATCCTCGTATCCCTTGCACCCCGTTCCCCTTTTATAATTTCTCATTTAAAAAAAATTACTTTAACATTTTGCTGGGGTAAAATGTGCATCCTGTAAGGTTGGCCTTTTAACCATGTTTAAGAGTCGTGCGGTTTCCAGCGAGCACAAAGCTGACCTCCGGTTCCCCTCCCAGCGTCTGTGAGGAGCTGGCCCGTCATCGCCGGATTCTCACCACAGGCACAAAGCTAAACAGGCTGCAGACCCAGCCACCTTCCCAGATGCGGCAGAAGAGTGAGCGCAGGTCACAGGCAAAGTGCCGGCCTGGACGTGGGGGCGCAGACGCACAGGCCGGCGGGCCGGAGCAGACACTCCTGCGGAGACCTCTGTGGACCCAGCCACGGGGGAGGGAAACCTGGACACTAAGGGACCGGCTGCGGGGGCTCAGCGGGCAGGAGTCTGCGTTCCAGGGGATCCCATGCTCCTGCTGAGCTGTGGCTCCAGAAGCTCCCACCTACGTGCTCACAGAGAAAATGCCCTCGGGCTGCCAGCAGGGGGAGGCGGACGTGCCCGGTGAAATATGCCAGAGCCTCTGCTCTCTGCCGGGCCTGCGTTCCCGAGCTGTCTCCCCAGAGCCTACCCTGTTGGGGTCTTAGGAGAGCTTCATCCTCCCGGGGAAGGGGAATAGCCCACGGCAGCCCTCTCTAGCCATCTTGTCCCACCGAAGGGAGAGAAACCGGAGAAGCGCTGGTGGAGGTCACAGCCCAGGGACAGAGCCCTCCTTGGTCGTAGGCCTGGGGGAGACTCCCCCGCCCCCCACACCTCACCACCACACCAGCACGGCCCACTCACCTGGTCTCCTTCCCCCCCCCCTATACCAGGCCTGGCTTTCACCCACAGTCACAAACACTTACAGGGCATACCAGAGGCAAAAATTACGCCTTGAAGAGATAGAACAGGCGTGAGAACCAGACTCATGGATGGCAGGGATTGTTGGGATTCTCAGACCAGGAATTTAAAACAACCGTGATTAACATGCTAAGGGTGCTAACGAATAAAGTAGGCCACATGCGAGAACAGATGGGTAACGTAAACACAGACATGGAGAGGCTCAGGAGGAATTTTTTTAAATGCTGCAGGTCAAGTGCACAGGAACAGGAACAAGACATGCTCTTGGTGGCTTTATCCGTAGACCGGACATGGCTGGGGCAGGATCTCCGAGGTGGAGACTGTGTCGATAGAAACTTCCAACATTAAAAACCAGAGAGAAAAAAAGACTGGTGTGGGGCGGGAGGAGAAAACAGAATTCCCAAGAATTGTGGGGCATCTTTAAAAGCGCCGCATTTGCATAATGTATGGAATACCAAATGAAGAAGAAGAGAAGAACAGAAGAAATATCTGAGGCAGTCATGACTGAGAACTTCCCCCAAATCAACGTCAGATGCCAAATCAAACCACTGATCTAGAAAGCTCAGGGAACACCAAGGAAGGTAAATGCCCCCAAACCCACACCTAAGCATGTCGTATTCAAACTGCATACATATCAAAGATGCAAAAAATCTTGCAAGAAGTCACAGGGGGAAAAAAATGAACCCTGTCAATTGAGGACTAAAGGTAGGAATTAATTTGACTTCTCAGAAACCGTACAAGCAAGAAGACAGTGAAGCGAAATATTTGAAGTGTTGAGAGAAAAACCCACCTCGAGTTCTGTATCTTGTGAAATGATCCTTCAAAAGTAAAGAAGAAGAAAAGACTTTCTCAGACAAAAATTGAGGATATCTGTTGAAAGTAGATCTGACTTGCAAGAAATGTTGAAAGAAGTTCTTCAGAGAGAAGTCAAATCTACATTTTTTTTAAAAAAGGGAGAGCATTGGAGAAGGAATAAGTAAAGGTAAAATTAAAACCTGTCTTCTTCTAATGGATCTAGCAGATAACAGTTTGTTCAAAAATAATAGCAATAATGTATTTGATTATGTATAAATATGTAATACATCTACCTATAATATACACACACATACACTGAGTGGCCAGATTATTATGATCTCTGAACACATAATAATCTGGCCACTCAGTGTTTGTGTGTGTGACCCAGTGCATATATAACATATATATGTTAGAGACCTGGTGCATGAATTTGTGCATGGGTAGGGTCTGGCCAGTCTGTCCAGGGGGAGGAGACGTGGGTGGTTGTCCAGCCTGCCTGCTGGTCAAACTCCTGGTCCAGGGGACAATTTACATATTAGCCTTTTATTATATATATTCCTGATAAAAATCCTTTGTTGAACATATGATTTGCAAATGTTTCTCCCAGTCTGTACCTTATCTTTTCACTCCTCTTGTTTCCTTCGCAGCAAACATTTTTAACTTCGATGAAGTACAATGCACCCATATTTTTCTTTCATGGATCGGGCTCTTTTGGCCAAGTCTTAGAGCTCTTTGCCCAACCCAGGTCATTAAACTTTTCTTCTATATTTTTCTCTAAAAGTCTTTTAGTTTTATGGCTTTTAAAATATATTTTTAATTGATTTCCGAGAGGAAGAGAAAGATAGAAATGTCAATGATGAGAGAGAATCATTGATCGGCTGCCTCCTGCACGACTCTTACTAGAGGTTGAGCCCACAGCCTGGTCATGCGCCCTGACCGGGAATCGAACTGTGCCCTGTGACCTCCTGGTTCATAGGTGGATGCTCAACCACTGAGCCATGCAGGTCAAGCTGTAGTTTTATGTTTTTAATCCATGGTCTATTCTGAGTTAACTTTTCTATAAGGTGTGAGGTCTGGTTTTTTTGCATATGGATATGCCACTGTTCCAACACAATTTGTTGCGGGGGGGGGGGGGGGGAATATTATCCCTTTCAGCAACGAAATGCCTTTGATAAATATCAATTGGCCGTGCTTGTGTGTGTGTCCATGTTTGTTTCACTGGTCTGTGTGTCTCTCCTGTGGCCAATACCACACCGTTTTGATGACTGTAGCTTTTTAGTAAGTCTTATAATCAAGGAGCATGATTCCTCCAACTTTGTGCTTCTTTTTTTTCCCAAAAATTATTTTAGCTATTCTAATTCCTTTGCCTTTCTGTATCAATCTTAGAATCAATTTGTGTATTATCTACTAAACATCTGTTAAAGTTTTTACTTGAACTGAGTTCAATTTTTATCAGTTTGGAGAGAGTCCTGCCTACCCTCTATGGAGCCATGAACCCATGAACATGGGATGTCTCCCCTTTTATTTACGAGTGTTCTCTCATCCGTGTTTTGTAGTTTTGATTTCTTCCATCAATGTTTTGTACTTTTTAAAAAATATATATTTTATTGATATTTTACAGAGAGGAAGGGAAAGAGATAGAGAGCTAGAAACTTCGATGAGAGAGAAACATCGACCAGCTGCCTCTTGCACACCCCCCACCGGGGATGTGCCCGCAACCAATGTACATGCCCTTGACCGGAATCGAACCCGGAACCCTTCAGTCCCCAGACCGATGCTCTACCACTGAGCCAAACCGGTTTTGGCTGTTTTGTACTTTTCAACATAGAGTTTCTATGTGTGTTTTAGGAGATTTATACCTAAATCTTCATTTTTAAAGCTATTGGAATGATAGCTTTTTTAAAAAAAAATTCTGGTTTCCAATTTTTATTGCTAGTCTATAGAAATATGACACATTTTTATTTGTTGGCCTTACATTCTGCCATCTTACTAAACTCACTTATTAGTTATAGGCGGTATGTGTGTGTATGTGTGTGTGTGTGTGTGTGTGTAAATGAATTGTTTGGGCTTCTCTGGGAATAGGGGCAGTTTTATTTCCTCCTTTCTAATTCCTATGCCTTTTGGTTTTGTTTTGTTTTGTTTTTAAAATCATCAATGGCCCTGGCCAGTGTGGCTCAGTGGGTTGGGTGTTGTCTCGTGCACCAAGAAGACGCCTTTTGATTCATTTATGCTTTGTTCCGGAATCTAACATGCAGGCGGTGGTCACACTGAGTGCCGTGATAGCCAACTTCTGTAATGTCGCTATCTTATTGCCAGTTATCAAAACGAGTCTTCCCTGTTGACACGCTCCCCGCGATTGCTGCAATCAATATTGACGCTTCCCTGCAGCTGCCGCCAACCCGATCTCTCTCTTCTTCTGTGTTGCAGCCACACCTAGAACAAGGCGAAAATCTACCCACCCACCGAGCGAGGGCCTCTGGGCGCTTCAGAACGGCGTCAGTCTCTAGGGGTTTGGGGCGTCTCTGCCTCCTCTGCCTCCAGAAAGCTGTGTAGGCAGGAGTCGCCCCCTAAGCTGTGGCTCCACTCTCTGTGGTTTCAGTTGGCTGCCGTCCACTGTGGTCCAAAAGCATGAAGGAAAATTCCAGAAAGTAAGTTTAACACGGCGTGCTGTTCCGAGTAACTGTGATGAAATCCCCTGCCCTCCGGCTCCGTCCTGCCCGGCGGGTGATTCATCCCCCGACTGGCGCTGTCCGGGCTGCCGGCCGGCCGGCCGTCACTCCGAGCTGTCCGCACCATCAGACCGACGCTCACAGCGTCCCTGTGCTTGTTCCCAGTCACCCGCTCTTCCTTCTTAATGGTCCCAAGGGTCAGAGTAGTGATGCTTGCCCTGGATGGTGTGGCTCAGTGGACAGAGCATCGGCCTGTGGACTGAAGGGTCCCAGGCTGGACTCCAGCCAAGGGCACATGCCCGGGTTGTGGGCTCGATCCCCAGGAGAGGGCATGCAGGAGGCAGCCAATCAATGATTCTCCCTCATCGTTGATGTTTCTCTCTCTCCCTCTCCCTTCCTTTCTAAAATCTATATCTAAATCTATATCTATATCTATATCTATATCTATATATTTTAAAAGAGTAGTGGTGCTGGCTGGGAATATGTCAAATTAAAGTAGAATTGGGCCCTAGCCAGTTTGGCGCAGTGGATAGAGCGGCGGCCTGCAGATCGAAGGGTCCCGGATTCGATTCTGGTCAAAGGCACGTACCTTGGTTGCAGGCTCCTCCTCAGCCCGGGTTGGGGCACGTGCAGGAGGCAACCAATCAATGTGTTTCTCTCAGTCTTTCCCTCTCTTCCGCTCTCCCTAAAAATTAATGGGAAAATATCCTCGGGTGAGGATTAACACACACACACAAAATGCAAGTAAAGTTGGAATGTGCCAAAGTCAAGTGCTCCCTTTCCGTGACAAGGTAAGGACGTACAGGAAAAAGCAGAGTGTGCGTAGGGCTTGCTACTACCCGTTTCCGGCGTCCCCCGGGGGCCTTGGAGTGTGCGCCCGCAGGTAAGGGGGGGCGGCTGCCGTTCAGACAGGAGCTGAGTGGGCAGCCCATCGGGGACCCCGGGGAGGGCCAGCCCAGGACATAGTGTGCACAGAGTCACGGGGGGGGGGGTCCACCAGGCAGCCCCTCTCCGTCTGAGGGGTGGGGGGGACAGATGAGAAGTCGGGGAGCCATTTCTTTTGTTTCATTTTTAAGAAACAATTTAAAAACGTTTCTACGTGCATTCGGTTGCAGTATAAAGGGATGTCTGTGAAGCTGGGTGGGAGGTTGGGTAATGAAGGCATTCAAAGAGCTGAGACTCACACATGCTTCTCCCTGCGGGGCGCCACTCTCACCGCTTACCATCGTCGAACTCGCTCGGCTGTGCCAAACCCCCCCCCCCCCACGGCGGGCATCGCCCTCGCTGGGCTTCGCTGGGAAACCGGCCGGAGGGGTGCGGAGTCCAGGAAGAGGCTTTGCACTTTCGTGGAACACACGTCTGTTGGCTTAGGTGTGTTTTTTTTAATATTTTTTATGAGCATGCGCTACTTGTATCCTTGAAAAGTGATTTTTCCTCAAATGCCTTCAGTGGCCTTTTGCAGTCACTGGGGGGTGTTAGGATGTGAAACAGGACCGGTCTCCTCACCACGCGGAGGACACACAGATTTTGGCATTTACCGCCTCGGGTCTTTTATTATTATTTTTTAAAGTATTTTATTTTATTTGTTAAAACATATTTTATTGATTTTTTTTATATAGAGGAAGGGGGATGGACAGAGAGACATCGATCAGCTGCCTCCTGCACACCCCCTACTGGGAATGTGCCCGCAACCAAGGTACATGCCCTTGACGGGAATCGAACCAGGGACCCTTCAGTCTGCAGGCGGACGCTCTATCCACTGAGCCACAGCAGTCGGGGCCTCAGGTCTTGTCTCTGTCTGATAGGCCCCTCGATGTTTACGAAAAGACCGGCTGATGCTGCGATAAGGCTTTAGAAGCTGCCTCTTCAGCGGCTGAAGGGACTGCATCCCCGCCTCGTTGCCTGTCGCCGTGCAGTCTCCGCCGGGTGCCCCCCGTGGCCTCTGGTGGGCAGCGGACCAGGGGGGTGGGTGGGGGGGTTCGCCCACCTCTGCTGGAGGTGGCAGGACAGCCTGATGGCGAAGTCAGCCAGATCTGGTTTTCTGGGCTGTGAATCCTTCAGGAAAGAATGTGAGGCATTTTCCCCACATCCTCCCAGCGGGCGGCCAGAGCTCCGGGCCCTGGAGGTCTCAGCGGGGGGAGCCGGCTCTCCGGGGCGGTGGGGGCAGCCTCACCTGTGGGATGTGGCTCCTGGGACTGCTAAGAGGGGGTGCCGCATGCCCTGCAGAAACTGAGGTCCCCCTGGAATGCAAGCATCCGCCTGCATCCCAGGCCGCCGGAGCCTGGTGGGGAGGAGGCCGCGAGGAGACGGAAAAGCACCCCCGGTGGCCAGCTGCGGGGCGGCCGGGGTGTGTGTGTGTGTGTGTGTGTGTGTGTGTGCCGCTCAGCACCTGCCTGGGGAGGCGGTGCCCACACACAGGCGAAACCAGCATGCGACCCGGGGCCACCTCCGCCGATGGCCGGCCAGCAACCCCGCTCCCACACGATCCGGCCCTCTGTCTGCTTATCTGGGGATTTCTGGGTTTTGGTTCGCTTTTAAATATATATGTGTATTGATTTCAGAGAGGAAGGTAGAGGGCGAGAGAGATAGAAGCATCCATGACGAGAGAGAATCGTGGGTCGGCTGCCTCCTGCACCGCCCCCCACTGGGGATGGAGCCTGCAACCCGGGCCGGTGCCCTGACCGGGAATCGAGCGTGACCTCCCGGTTCATTAGGTTGATGCTCAGCCCCTGAGCCACGCGGGTCAGGCTCTGGGGGTTTTGTTTGTTCGTGAAATTCAGTGAGCCAAAGGAGGAAGCTCTAATGCGAGGAACCTTCTCGCCGGCTTGGAGAATGAGAGAAGACTGGCATCTCCTCCCACAGAGTGACTCGGAGCTCTTCCTTCCTCAGACGCAGAACCTCGAGGAACGTGCGTGCGGCTCCGAGTCTTCCTCCTGGGCCGCTGGCTGGCCGTGCCCGGCGTCTTCTGTGCCCTTCAGGGGTGACAGGTTCCGCCAGGTCAGCCAGCTCAGGGGATGAGGGGCCCGGCCCGGGCCAGGAAGAGAGGGGCGGGCCCGGGTTCTGGTCCTGAGTCACTAACCAGGAACCGGCCACCGGCATCACGCAGGCTCCCAGCAGGTCTCCTCCGCTCTCTGTGGCCCTGCTCCGTCTGTCCGGGTCTGTGGCCCCGCAGGCCGTGGACCTGGGAGCCCGGGGCCCAGAAGTCCGGATGAAGTCGCTGGCACCGTCAGTGGCGTGCCCACGGACACAGCGAGCAGGCCAGTGTGTCCCCGCGTGCACCCCTCACACCGGGCCGCCCGCGACGTTCCAGAACGTGCCGGCACCTCCACGGCGTCACTCTCGCTGTGCCCCTACCACGAGTGCCCCTCGATTCTGCCTCTTGACACCCTAATGGTCCTCAAGCTTCAACAATCACCACAGTCCTCGCCGCCGGCTGCCATCCCTCCCGGGGGCCGGCTCTCTTTCTTCCTCTGCGGAAGGACGGGCCGGGGGCGGTCATCGGAGGCACAGCTGGGCCTGGGTCATCTCTGTGTCCCCCACGGGACCCCGCCCGGGATTCTGCGAGTTCACGTGCGGCCGCACATGGGGAGCTGGCAGTGGGTGGGCCCGGGGCCTCGGCTGGGGTGGAGTCTGCTCCGGCCCCGCAGCCGGAGGGGGCGATGGGAGTGCTGGGCCCCGAGACCTCAGTGACGGGGACTCTCTGCCCTCCCCCTCGGCCGGCCCCTCCGGGAGCAGGAAACACTGTGTACGTGGGACTCTCTCCCATCGGACTGGGGCCCCTTAGGACCCTAGCCCCATCCACTCCTCCGCCCCTGGGTCCCTCCAAAGAGGGCGGAGGGCCCCCCCCAAGTGGGTCCACGGGGAAGGGTCAGAGGGGCCGTGGGGCGGGCCAGCACCCCAGCTCCTGGTCTCTGGCTTGCTCCCCCCACCCTAATCCTCACCCCTGCCACCCCCCTTTGCACTTGCTCTGGGTCTGAACCACAGAGCTGCCCCTTGGTCTGGGCCATCCAGAGCGTGGACGGGGCGTGGACAGGGCGTGGGCTCATCGGCAGGCTGGGCCCTGGGCCGGCGCTGAGGGTGGGGACGAGGGAGCTTAACTCTTCCTGGGAGGCGGCCAGGCCGGAGCGGGGGCGGGCGCCGGGAGCCTCTGGCCCTCTCGGAGCTGGAGCTGCGGGGCAGAGGCAGGAGGGCGGTCCCCGGGTCGGGCGGGCGGGCGGGGGCACGGCCTCGGACCCCGGGCGGCACGGGGAGGCCCGGGAGGAGAAACGGTTAACGGCTTGCTGAAAAACAAGGAGAGGCCTCCTCCGGGGCCCAGCTGGCTGCGAAGCCAGGAGCCGAGGCTCCAGGGGTGACGCAATGGGCCCGCCCTGCACACCAGAGAGGGCGCGGCCGCGGCACAGCCCACAGTGGACCGCGGGCCCCCAGCCCCCCGCCGGGCCTTCGGGGCAGAGTGGGCAAAACTCTGGGCACCCCAGACTTGGGAAGGTGCCGCTTCTGCCTGTCCCACTCCGTGGGGCCCCGGCGGCTGTGCCGTCAACCGGCTGCCTCATCGGCGCAGCCAGCCCCACCTCCGCCAGGGCCAGGACCGGCCCCGGCCCCGGGCCAGCCGCAGGTGGCAGGCAGGGGCGGAGCGGCCGGGCCCGTGAGAAGCAGATCATGGCAACCTGGCACCTCCACCTGGCCAGCCTGCTCTCCGTGGTCTTGGCACACACTCACACTCACACACACTCACACACACACACACACACACACACACTCACACACACAGAGTATCTGCCAGGATCACAGAACTCCAGGCCCTGCCAATGACAGGCCGTTCCAAGGATGGGCCGGCTGATCTGAACTCGAGATGGGCCGGTGTCCCCGCCTCGGGGCCTGGCACTGTCTCGGGGCGGGGCGGGGACGCCGTGTGTTTCTGAGAAGGACTGTGCAGGCCGGGGCCCAGGGGAGTAAGGAGAGAGAGAGCCCCTCTCCGAGGAGGTGTGAGGGGCCCAGGTTTTGTGACCGAGCCCCGCCGCCGACTCCAAGCCCCACGAGGACAGGCGCGGTGCCTCTCCCGCCGACCGCAGGCTCCCTGGCGCCGGCACAGCTCCTGGCAAGAAGCCGGCGCTGAGTAAGTAACGGACCCGCAGAGAGCGGGCAGGGAAGCCCAGTCAGTTTTACCATCCCTGCCCCCTGTCAGCTCCTCGACACACACTCACACTCACACCCCCACACTCACAGACACACACACACACACACACACACTCACTCACTCACACACACACCACACACACACCCCCACACCACACACACACACACACTCACACACGAATACACACAGACTCTCACACACACACAGGCATACATACACACTCACACACACACACACTCACACATACTCACAGGCACACACACCCCCACACACAGGCACACACACTCACACACACACAGACACACACTGACACGCACATACACACACATTCACACACTCACTCACAGGCACACACACTCACACACAAGCACACACTCACAGGCACAGAAAAATACACCAAGCAGCACAAAGAATCGCCAGAAGGTTGCTTTGAACGTTGTTTACATTTCTGGATGCTTCTCGGCCTTCACGTGCGCGGGCTGCCGCGGACACACGAGGGTTTCGGTGCAGACCAGCCCAGGGCATGTAGGATGCGCCGGGGCTGCTGGGCCCAGCAGCAGCCAGACCGGGCCAGGCCGGCTCGCTCCTGCCGGTGGGCGGCGGCCTCCTCCCCACAGGGCAGCCGGCGTGAGCCCCGCACCCGCACCCGCACCCGCACCCACACCTGCACAGACAGCCCTCCCTCCCGCAGCGAGTGCCCCCGGGAAGCAGGGCGCAGAGGGGATTCCACATTCGCAGCATGACCCCTCTCCCATTCGGGAGCTGACGGTGGCACCGCTCTGTGGCCGTGCAAAGCTCCTCTCTGTGTTGGGCGGATGTCACAGCCCGGGGGACGCCGGCGCCCTGCTCTGCACGAGGAAACACCGACCCTGAGGCCCCGGCTTCCAGCGGCCACGCTGGCAGCAGAGTCCGGACTCAGATGGCCAGCTCTCCCCTCCCCAGCGTGCGGCCTCCCCGGGAGTCAGCGGTCCCGGGTTCCGGCCCTGCACCCCCAGGCCCCTCACAGCCACCAAGTGCCTTCTCCCCGACCCGAGCACAGCCAGGACGAGTGGCCCCACGACCCTCACGGCGGTATGTCATCCCGCTCTGGGGCTGGCCGAGCCCTTTGATCTCCGCCCACACGTGGCCGGGGTGCAGCCACCCGTGTCCTCCGCAGCAGGCCGGCTTCCAGGAATGCCCTTGGCCCTGGCCTGGGCCCTCCCGCCTTCCAGTGAGAGCCCGCCCCGTGCCCCAGGTCAGCCGCCCAGCCTCCCCCCGCCCGCCCCCACCCCCACGTCCCCGCCAGGCACTCAGGAAAGTGGGGTCGAACCTGTTGGTCACCTTCTTCGCTGCTTCCTTCTGCTAGGCTGGCCCTGTCTCGCTGCGGGCCTGGGGGTGGGGAAGCCCGGGACTGGAGTTCAGGGGTAAAAGAGAGGCTGGATCTCGCTGTCTGAATGCCAACCTCTCTGACGATGGGGATTTAAAATATATTTTTATATGTTGGTTTTTTTTGTTTTTTTTTTTTGTTTTTTTGTTTTTTTTTTTTACTGATTTCAGAGAGGAAGGGAGAGGGAGAGAGGGAAGAGAAACATCAAATGATGAGAGAGGAATCATTCATTGACCTGCTGTCTCGTGCAGGCTCCCCACTGGGGTTTGAGCCTGCAACCCAGGCACGGGCCTTGTCAGGGAATCAAACCCTGACCTCCCGGTTCACGGGTCGATGCTCGACCATTGAGCCACGCTGCCCGGGCGACAATGGGAAATTTAAAAAAAAAATCAAATCCAGCTGAAACCGGTTTGGCTCAGTGGTAGATTGTTGGTCTGCGGACTGAAGGGTCCCGGGTTCGATTCCGGTCAAGGGCATGGACACTGGTTGCGGGCACATCCCTGGTCGGGGGTGTGCAGGAGGCGGCTGGTCGATGTTTCTCTCTCATCGACTTTTCTAGCTCTCTATCCCTCTCCCTTCCTCTCTGTAAAATATCGATTAAAAAATATTTTTTAAAAAAATCAAATCCGAAGGGCAGGCTCGCCGGTGCTTCTATTTATTTTTCGAAATAAGCTAACTTAAACCACGTGCCGTCCTCTTCAGAGGATGCGGAGGGTTGCCTCGGTTCCAACTGGCTCTGGCTCTGCTCTCTGGCCTCGGACAGCCGTCCGGGCAAACGCACAGAAGGAAAGCTACCGCGGGCCGCGCGCCAGCCTCCCGGGTGGGCAGGCGTGGCTTCCGGCCCGGCGGGAGGCGAGGGAAGGTGCACGGATCCGGCACGCTGGTCCCCCACCCACCTCCCTGTCCCTTCTGCTACGGAGCAGCCCCGAGAGGGAAGTCGGGGGGGCTTGGAAGAGGGGGCCGATGAGAGGACCCGGGCCGGCAGATGAGAGCTGGCTCGCGCAGAAGCACGCACCCTCCCAGGCACGTCCAGGGGCCGGGCGGCTTCAAACGCAGGCCTCCAGGGGCTGGGTGGTGGGAACACGGGCTTCTCTGACTAAGACTTCTGGGGCCCGGAGGCAAGGATTTCACACTCTCCCCAGCCTTGGACGCGGACCAGTGGGCAAAGGGTCGCTTCAAGCCACAACTTCTTTCTTGAATGAGAGGAGGCCTAGTGAGATTCTGGATATAAAGAGGACTTGGGGGGCAGAGAGAGAGAGAGAGAGAGAGAGAGAGAGTGTGTGTGTGTGTGTGTGTGTGTGTGTGTCTGGTGCGGGGGTGGGGGGTGGGGGTGGCGATTTAGGAAAAAAAAACGATGGGAAGACGTGAACTCTCAGCACAGGGGAGAGGACCTGGCTTCCCGGAGTCGGCGGCGAGGCGCGGGGTCGGGAGCGTGCACGGGGGGGGGGGGGGGGGGGGGAAGCTGGGTGGGACGTGGCGGACCAGGAAGCTTCGTGGCGCGAGGAGCCCAGGGAGAAATCCCAGGTGACCCGAGAGCCAAAATAACTTTCCCGAACATTTCAGAAATGTGACTTTAAATCGTTTGCTGTGTGATGTCATCTCTCCCCTGTGGCCAACAAATTTTCATTAAAAGTTCTGCTCCGTGTTACAGCACTATTTTTGTGGTTGTTTTGGAATCGGGGTGGGGGCTGGAAGGACCAGGGGCCGCCAGCGTTCCCCAGGCGAACTGATGGCAGGAACTAAAGAAACGGCCACAAGACCCGGATGCTGGGCAGAGCTTCGACGACGACGACGCAGAAACCGAGAGCCAGAGGCAACCCCGAACTCAAAGTCCCCCCAGGAACTCCCAGAAATCCTGGGAGGGCATTGGACGTCCAATGTCATCTGAATCTCAAAGGACACGCTACCTCAGCTGACATTGGGTTGCAAATAGGCTTTGCCTCTCCAGCTGGACTGAGCCTTGCAAAACACGGACTCTATCTCTAGGGCCTCTGCTGTCCAGGGCAAAAGAGTGGGGGCGGCGCATAGTAGGACCCGGTAAAGGCGTGTGTGGATGCCCTGGGTGCCTCCCTGAGAACCGGCACTGTTTAATATTTGGGGGGTCAGGGGGAATGGCACTGAAGCAGGAAAGCCATTCAGTCTGGAAACTTCTCCCCCTGCCTGTCATCTGACCCGTTAGCCAGCCCTATCCCCAATGGCTAGATAACATCAGCTCCGTGGCCTGGAGGTCTGTAAACAGGCAAGGCCCAGGGGGACGGTGGAGGAGGAGGAGGAGGTCACAAAGGTTGTGCAGAAATCACACTGCCCTGCGTCTGCCCACCCTCTTAGATCCAGGGAGGTAAACACTGCCCCTTGGTTCGGGGGCTTCAGGTCCAAAGGTCCTGGGGCGGGGGCATTGAACGAGGGAGCTGCTTTGGGCCGCCGATGTTTTCTAGGACCAGCGGCAGGATGTGTCGCGTGGGGCTCTGATCTTTGCTCCCAAGCATCCCCGCTGACGCTGTTCTGAGGCCTTGCCTGGAACCCCACACCCCAAAGACACCGCCCCCCCCACGCCCCCCCAGTTCTGCGGCTTCCCTGCAGGAACCACACACTGCTCGCAGGGCTGAGGGCGCCACCTGGCGGCGCAGAGGGTCCGATTCACCCTGCGAGCTGGGAAGCCGACGGGGAGGCGGCGGCGGCGGCGGGCCCGGCCCGGCGTGGTGACGTCACGATCGACGTCGCCTTTCCGCCCCGCCCCTCGCCCCGCCCCGGAGCTGCCAATACCCGACGTGGCGTCACCGCCCTCTACCCTTACTCTGCGTGCGTGCGTGCGTGCGTGCGTGCGTGCGGCGGAGGTGGCGGCGCGGGCCAGTCGGAGCTCCGCGCTGCTGCTGCTGCTGCTCCCGGGGCTCCCGCCGCCGCCGCCGCCGTCGCGGTCCCGCTGCCTCGGACGGCCCGGCGGACTCGGCGTCCGGCCCAGCGCCTCGGCCCCGGTCGCGGCCCCGCGCGGGCCCGGCGGGAGGGTGGGCGAGCGCGTGGCGGAGGGCGCCGCGCGGGCGGGCGGGCGGGCGCTCGGGAGCGGGCGAGGCGGGGGCGGCGGGGCGGCCGCGGGCCCGGCCGGCCGGGGAATGTCGATGCCTGACGCGATGCCGCTGCCCGGGGTCGGGGAGGAGCGGAAGCAGGCCAAGGAGATGGAGGACGCCGAGAAGTACTCCTTCATGGCCACCGTCACCAAGGCGCCCAAGAAGGTGCGGGGGCTCGGGCGGCGGCGGCGGCGGGGCCCGGGCCCGGGCCTCGCGGGAGGGGAAGGGGGGCGGCGCGAGCGGGCCCCGCGCCCCGGCCGGTCCGCGGCGCCAGGGCCGAGGTGGGAGGGGGTCGCGGCGGGCCGGGCGGGGTGGCGGGGGAGCCGCCCCAGGCCCGTCCCGGGCTGGCCAGGCCGCCCCTGACCTCCCTTTCCTTTGTCCCCGGGCCCCGGTCCTGCGGGATCTTTCCGAAAGGCGTCCCCGGCCTTTCCCGGGTGAAGGGCCTCGGAGGCGGGAGGGCGAGGGAGGGGAGCCCCCTGGCTGAGCCCCGGGACCGGCCCCGGGGGGTAGGGGTGGGGGGAGTGCACGGGAGGCCTCCCCGCAGGTGAGGGGGTGAGCCAGCTGCGTGCTCGCTGGGAGGCCGGGGCCCCACGCGCGGGGCCCGCAGCTCCGCTGTGCCGGCGAAAGCGCGAGGGTGGAGAGAAAACTGCGATCTTCGCCCCCGTCGCTGGTCCACTTCTTCCACGCACGTGAGCACGGAGCACTGGGAGGTCGGTGACAGCGGGCGCCGCCTTGGGTGCACGTTGATCGGCACGCGAACAGCCGGTCCCGAAGGCTTCCCAGGAGCAGGGGGCTGGGTGGGTGGGAAGGCAGGATTGCTCACGCGTGACGGCTCTGGGGGGGTGGGGGGACAGAGCAAGTTTCCTCTGGTGTGCTGCGGGTTGAGCCCAGAGGAGGTCCCGCTAGCCCTCTTGCCGGGGAAGGTTAACCGGCCGCCTTCGGGGAGCTCGTGGAACCGGGATCGCTCTGGCTTCCAGAGCATTTGCTGCCAACCACATCCTGACTTTGCACATACCTGGCGCCCGCTTAGCAGGAGATCGGAGAACCTTTGCAGGCCCCGAGGGAAGCCGGATAAACATCCCCCACCGGTGTCAACACAGCGTGGCCAGAGGCCTGCAGTGTCCCCTGGGCGCAGCCTTGTGTAAGCGGACCTGCAGGGCCTGGAGGCTTGGCAGGCAGGAGCAGTCACAGCCCTCGAGGCCACCTGAACTGGTTACGCTGTCATTCTCTCTCTCTCTCTCTCTCTCTCTCTCTCTCTCTCTCTCTAAGGAATTAATCTAACACTCCAGAAATCAAATACAGGGTTGAAAAGACAGGTCATTGTTGTGTGCTTCAGCTCCATTTCCCCCACGAACATAAGGTCTTAAATGGAATACCTTTTAGAAGGCCGGGGAAGACCCCTTGATTCGAAAGGACCCAGTGAGCCTTCCTTTTAGTGCTCTGGGTTCAGCCGACGCGTGGCTGGGGCAGTAAAGCTGTAGTCATCGGCACCGTTTAGAGACAGCCCAGCCGAGCTGAGCAGAATGCTTGAGGACAGTACCTTCTAGGAGTGACGAAAAGGCTGGTACCCTAACTCGCCCACCCTTTCCACTCCAGGCCGGCCTGTCTTGTCTCCGCATTAGGTGCCTCTGTTCATACTTGCCTTTACGTTACCAAGCCTTTATTCTCGCAAGTGCCGCTACTACTAAGACAAAGTTTGTATCCTAGATCCTAGATCGTAAACTTCATGAAGGCAGGGACTCCTGTGCGGGGCTCTGTCCCTAGAGTATACAGTAGGTACTCAATATTAATGGCCCACCTGGCTATGGCTAGCTGGTACCCCCAGTGTCTTCATGGCTGCCTGCCAGGAAGAGGTGCCCCTTCCCCCCCCCTCTTCCCTGGAGGAATGTTGCTAATGCACATTATTGTCAGGCCAAGTGCTGATGACTTGAAAGACTCATTCCATTAGCTGACAGGAACGTGGGAAGACCCCGTGTGAATTTCCATTTGCTGGTAAATGCGTCCCCGAGTTTCTGATTAATCTTGCTCTCTCTGAGCTTTATTGTGTAGCACTTACGCAGCACGATATTAAAGTGCTTTATGATAACTAATTACCCTCCCGCGGGTGACTATAAAAGGCATTTATTTAGTTCATGGGTTGGTTGCGGACAGTCAAGGTCATGTAGCAGCAAGTCCTAGGTGATGGTTTTTTCAGAACGGCAGCGGAGTTGGACAGTATGACGTAACGCACTTTTGTGCTGCTGCCATGTGAGAAAGTATGAGGAAAGTAAGAGGAAAATGTAGCGTGGCGGTGGTGAATGGCGTGAGGAAAAGGCCTCTTCACAGGGTGCTGACCTTCGCCTATGAGGATTCCGATGTGGCTCTGGACCAAGAAATTTTGGATCATTCCAAGCCCCAAGGCTCCTTGGGAAATGAGGACATTTCTGGTGCCAGTCAGAGGCTGCAGGTCACTTGAGGGTGACCTTGCTGGTCCTCAGCTCAGATTCCAGTGTAACTGGTGAGGTTTTATTTGCTTATTTGAGGAAGAGTGGATGTCCATCCATTGGAAGCATAAGTATTGAGATTCTCCTATAATCATTCAGTTTTAGATGCCTGAGGGCTCCACAGTGCTGTGTAGACAATAGACTTGTTGGTTTGACTGTTGACCTGGGTGTCTACCACCTTCATTCAGCAAGTGAGCTTCTGTGCCTCAGTTTCCTTATCAGCCAAGTAAGTGCTTTTTGTTTGCAGCAGGGGGAATAGGCACAGGTTGGAACCAAGCAAAGTGGGGTTTGTTTTTTTTAAAAGAAGTCTATTAGGGGGCAGGCGTGGGGTGGAGGCGGTCAGTGGGGAACAAAGGGAACATTTTTAATACTTGGAGCAATAAAGACTTTTAAGAAGTCTGTTAGTATGTTACATTCCCTCTCTTTGGTGAGCATTTGAGCTGCTTATAATAAGGACTCATACAATACAGAGAGGAAGTCAAAACTATAGAAATTAGCAAAAATATTGTTAACCTGAGGACTAAGATGGTTGGTGAGGCTGATCATCACATGTAACTCAGAGCTTCCTAGCAGCCTGGGGGTAAAGGAATCCCAGAGTTACGTACAGTCTTCCTAGCAGACAGGAAAGAATACATACCAGTTCCTGAGGAAGACAGCTTGTGCTGACACTGAGTTCCAGCGGAGGTTCCGTAGGACATGGGTAGCTACAGTGTGATTCGGTAGTAACGCTTGTTCCCGATGGTCACTGGTGATTTCAGATGGTGTAACAGGGAATTTTGGGTGAGTAACGAGTTCTTTAGTTGTACTGAATAGTGCTGTCCTTAACCCCTGAGGATTCCGATGTGGCTCTGGACCAAGTAATTTGGATCATTCCAAGCCCCGAGGCCCCTTGGGAAATGAGGACATTTCTGGTGCCAGTCAGAGGCTGGAGGCCATTCAGGGTGACCTTGATGGTCCTCAGCTCAGAGTCTAGTGTGAGGTTTTAAACACTTTGGGAAAGAGTGGGTATCCATCAAAAAGCATAGGTATGGAGATTCTTCAACAGTAATCACAGCGGTCAAACCAGAGGATTCTTGTTTGTTATTGACGGTTATCAGTCACACTAACAAGTCAGCTGGCTGCCCATCACCGCTGATGTTTATCCTGTTTCTGCCACTTTGTGTTAGAGGTAAGAGCAGTTCTTGGGCTTGTAGAAATTGACATTGTATCAATTCGATTCCCCCCCCCCCCCCCAGGGTGAGCACAAGTCTCCAGCTTGTTGATGAAACTAAAATAGACACGTTTGCCTCACAGGACGCTTGCTCTTCTGAACGTTTGGAGGGGCTGGGGGGGCGGTGTGTGGCACATGAGGCACTTTTGCCCTAGGAGTTTGCAGTCAGACTACCAAGCAGTGCAAGAGGCTCAAGAAGAGAGAGAACACATAAGTTACTTTTGCTTGTAGGGTATTCCTCTTTTGAATAAAGCATATATATCAAAGGAGTCAGCTGAACCTAGGAAACATACCAGTAGAACCCCAGTGAGTACTAGTTAACCCATTCGGTGGGATCTCAGTGCAGTTTTACAGCATTTACACCAGTACTTCGAGTCACTGAGAAGAGATTTAATAGGTTGACCTCTATCTTCTCCAAACATCATTAGTGTCTCTTGATTCTCTTCCATGGCGGTCTCTGACCAGGCATCAGAGGTGTAAGAAGATCCTATCTTGTGTAGATTTCTCCACAGATATGGATCACCTCTCTTTCTTACTTGATTCTGTTTAGTTAGTGCAACACTAGTTTCCATTATCACTTTGTTCTAAGGTCATTAAACTTTTAGCTTGTGGCAAGATTACAAATGTGGGCCATTTGTTTTATCAGGAGGATGTACAGTAGTTTGGATCCAATGAGATATTCTTGTTGTGTTATCCAATGTAATATTCTTCTGATGGTGTTTACGAAGTTTTTAATGTATTTTGATACATGCGGTGTAGATCTTTAGTTGCCTGTGACACTGAATAAGTTTACTTTGTTACCTCATGTAGTTAAGATCTGTAAACAAGTATTTTAGTGCTTTCTTGAACCTATAAAGGAACTGGCCAGTAAAGGAAGGTCATTTATACCAATCTGTTTCTCAAATTTGGGAATCTGAATATTAGAATTTTATTAAGAAGGGCCACCCTTATTTTTCTGGGTATAATACTCAGAACCTGTCCTAGTGAGGGGGGTCCGAAGCAGCCCCTCATGTATGAAGAACGACATATTTGCACTGACCAGAGTTTTCCCCAACCTGAAATCTGAGAACCCAAACTTAAGGACAAATTCTTACCACAAGACTCTTATCAACACTATGAGTGCCTTGCATATGGTAGCAGTTAAAATTTCACATAGAATTGTGGTCACTTTTTCTCTTCTGATTCCATACTTCCCTTTGACTCATTCAGGAAGTTTTCTTGCTCCCCCACTATCGCTTGTGAAATGTGTTAAACTTTCCATTTTTGTTCCTTAAACTGAGTATCAGTGCAGTGTAAGGCAAGCTCTCGGCTTTCAGAGTCAGGTTTGCCTCAGTCTCTGCCATCGATAGACTTGGAACTTTGGACCAGTGACTTAAGCTGTCTGAGCCTCGTTTTCTTTCCTTCTGTCATTTTTTTCCTTTTCTTTTTTTCTTTCTTAATCTGTAAATGACTTAATTTCACTCTCATTCTGGAGAGATAGTTTTGTTAGGTACACAATTTTAGGTTGACATTTATTTTTCTCAACACCTTGAAGATATGATTCCATTACCTCCTGGCCTAAATGACCGCTAAATAAAAGTTGTCCTTCTAATTATTTATTTGCAGGGAATCTATCCCCTAACCACCCCTTTTTAATGCTACTTTTAAGGTGTTTTTTACAACTGCATATGACTGTGGTCAAGGGCATGGACTTTGAGCCTCCATTTTTTCTATCTGTAAAGTGGGGAATAGTGATTGCACTACAGGATTGTCAAGGGGAATAGCATTTAGTAAATCTCAGTGTATTTACTCTCTTATAACTAGGGAGACCATATATCCTGGTTTGCCTGGTATAGTTCTGGTTTTTTCCTCTTATCCCAGCATGTTCTTCAATGAGTACCTTCTTCCACCTAGAAAGCTAAAACAAAGCTGTTTCTATTGGGACACCTTTTCAACAGGAAGAAATTTTTCCTGACAAAAGTGTTATTTTGTGTAGAGCTGACACCTATTGGGCACCAGAGTGCTTGCTGATTTCCAGGAGGCAGGTAGACAATGGGAGAGCTTAGAGCTTGTGATGGACGTAGGATCCGCGCTACCCAACCACCGCATGGAATGTGGGTGTCTGTCAGGTGGTGGGCTAGCTGGGTCCAGGAATCTGTTTCTTCAGTCTGCAATAGTTTAGGAATCTTCCCAAACTAGAATCCCAGAATTATGTGAAACCATTGCAGAGACTCCTCTGAGCTATGACTTTATCTTATGTAATCACCTCGGATCTCATCTCTCTGCCTGCGCGGTCCTCCTCCAGGCACTGTCTCCCCGCTCCAGCCAGCCTGCTCCTAGGCGTGTGGAACTGAGTTTCTCCTGCAGAAATGCGTGGCCTTTGCTCCACCGCAGTCCCAGAGCCAGGGTGGAGCCCACTGGCCTGGGTTGACACTCAGACTGGTTTCATTTTTGTTCTTATCTCTGTTCATTCTTTCTGGAGGATTCAGCCAGGGTCTAAATCTCAGAATGTATGTAATGATTGGTTCTGGTTAACAGTATACAGCGGGCCTTAATCATTTACTGCTCAAACAGGACACAAAGGAAAAAGCTTAATGAGCTGGGAAAAGGTAGTATTTGGAGTCTGGGGTACAGCGGAAAGAACGGTGACAGAACCACACAGCAAGGACTGTCCAAGCATGTCCCTGCTTT
This sequence comes from Vespertilio murinus, assembly GCA_963924515.1. Taxonomy (NCBI): domain Eukaryota; kingdom Metazoa; phylum Chordata; class Mammalia; order Chiroptera; family Vespertilionidae; genus Vespertilio; species Vespertilio murinus. The sequence goes on along the minus strand of OZ004719.1, from coordinate 4,511,386 downwards.
CTTTTTTAAATTAAAGTCTAGGTGACATACAATGTTGCATTAGTTTCAGATGTGCAAGGTTGTGATTTCGACATTTATATGCCTTACAAAATGATCCCACATCTAGTAACCATCTGTCACTGTACCAAGTTATATTATTGACGTGTTTTCTCTGTGCTGTACAAGACATCCTTGTGACTTACTTATTTCATAACTGTACCTCTCAATCCCCTTCACCTTTCTTGTCCACCTCCCCCCCCACCCCCCGGCAACCATTAGTTCCTTCTCTGCATCTATGAATGTTTCTTTTTTTTATTCCATACATAAGGGATATCACATGCTATTTGTCTTCCTTGTCATGAAAGCCCCAGTTCCTTCACTAATGTGTCTCCATGTTCAGCCTGTAGGGCCAAATGGGCTTAGCATGTCCTCCTTGACCCGACCCGTTCACTTCTTTTAAAACGGGCAGCCGGTACTCAGCTGTGTGCTAGACTGAGGTTTCACGTCCATGCTGCTCATCATGTATGTACTGCCGCAGGTTTAGGTCTTGACAATCTGAAGAACTGCCCAGCCAGAGCAAGTTCCCTTCTGACCCTGCGTGTGCAGTGGCGTCAGTGGGATCCCACGGGGCTGTGTGCTCGGGCCCAGGGAAAGGCTCTGAGCTGGCCGGTGAATTGGAGAGCGGCAGGACGGAGGGGTTATGGCCTGGAGGGGATGAGGGTAACCATGTCTCATGTCGCTGTGCTTTGAGGACTGTCCGGATTTGGAGATGTTTAATAAATGTCTCCCACTCTCCCGTCTTTAATGAATCGCATTAAGGTGAACCTCTGGGACACAAGTTTCCGTGGACTTGATGGGAAGGACTTTATCCTCTTCCCACGGCACTGGCTTGACCTCAAGTCAGAGCTTTGGGGCTGTGACCTGTTCCCGTTCATGATCTTAGGGTCCTGAGCTCCAAAGGGACCCCTTCAGGGAAGTTGGATGACAGAGATTCGGCGCTGCCCTCTTTGATCATACCTCGCACATACGTGTAGTGTGCAGTGCCTGCGCACATACTGAAGTGCTTGTTTACTGAGTAGAATTCTGTGACATGATTATCCCCAGGAGAAAGTGCTGGACTAACTCGGTGGCTGTGGCTTACTTTCCCCTTCAGTTGGCTGGTTGTTTTTCCTACTTAGACCTCCCACATGGACGATGATGGAGAACCAGGGGCTGCAGATGAGAAATGGATGGGAATTTTCAACATCTTAGTGGGTCCCTAGATCCTGCCAGAACTACCTTAACACGTAAGGTAGGAAGGAAGCTTGAGAATACGTGGCCCCAGCCTCTCGGCTCAGTAGCATGAGAACCACAGGCAGCGGGCCCAGAGATTAGGGGTGTCCTTCACACAACAGAAAAAGTAACTTGAAATTTCCATCAAGTTTAAATCCTTAGCATTAGGGACTGTGCCCAAGTCTGATTTTCAGATGCTCTTGATTAAAGAATTAAACACTCTTAGGGTGTTTGGGATTTGGGGACCAGTGGCGAGTTGAACAGTTCCACTTTGGAATGTGCATTGAGTCCTGGAAGTAATAAACCACTGCCCGGCCATGCTGAGCAAACTCCCGATCCTTCTCATGCCGCAGCCCCGGCCGCCCCTCTGCCCAGGGGCTGAGCTGACTTCACAGCTGCACGTGCCCCTGTCTTTGGCACACACCTTCCCCGGCCCCGCCGCCCTGGGGACCGGGCCAGTGCTTGTCCTGACGGGGAACTGGGCTCTGGCTGGCACCGAGGACAGTGTGTGACGTTTCCCCCGAGTATGTGGCCTCGGCAGGATTCGGGGGGAAGGGGGACCTTCGGCATGCTGCAGCTTTGGGGACAGAAGCAGGTGCTTCCGGGAACTAATTTGTTCCGGGACCTAATTCGGTTTCCTGTGGGCGGCAGGTGTCTCCACCTTCCGGCTCAGCGCCCGAGTTGTCCGTGCCCAGACTTCTTAGGAAGCGAGACACGAAGGTTCCCCGTGTTCCGTTCTCATGGCGAGCAGCCCAGCTGGCTTGTCGAGCTGGATTAGATGAATTGTGAATGCCAATTACGCTGATCAATACGGTGGCCTTGGTAACAGACTTGTAGCTGCTCTAGAATCTGTTTACTTCACATTTGTAACAGAAAAGAGACCAGGCTGGCCGGGAACACGATGTTCTGAGAGTAATAAACTGCATTGTGAACCCACGGAAAACGCGTGCGGGGGGCACTGACCCTGTGGCTCCCCTTCCCCAGGACTTCCCAGAGGGACGCCTCACCCTGGGGGTGCTTCCGTCCCTATTTGCCAGATGAGGGGGAATTGGGGGCGCCAGGGCTCGGCTTTCAGTGAGATGGGGTTCCGAACCGTAAAGGCTAGAAGGGGAGCATCCGCGTTGGGAGGCACCTCGGTCCTCTGCCTGGTTTGCAGTTGGGAGTGGCGAGTTGATGAAACTCGTCTCACCCTTTGCATTGGGGGACGGAGCCCCTCCTATCTGGGGAGTAGAGGTTCAGATTCTGCACATTCCTTTCTGGCTCCACAGGGAGCCGGTTAGCTGCGTGTGGGCATGCGTGGAATGAGAGCACCTTGCCAATTGTTACTGAGCTTGGACGAGGCCATTGTGAAAACGGTCCTCCCTCACACCAGCTCTGTCTGCCCCCGAGCCTGCGGGTCCCTCGGTAGATGGTTCGTACCTGACAGGCCGAGGTGCTGCTGACGGCAGATTCTCTCCTTCCTTTGGCCTATTTTATCTCTGAGCGACATGTAGCTCCCCTTTGTTCCCTGCATCCCGTGAGTCGCTTTCTCAAGAGCCTGGTAAACTGGGGTGCCGGAGTTTGCTTTCTCGGATCCTGCTGGGCTGGGCCCGGATCAGTGCTTCCTGGGGAGTGGGAAGGAGCGGAAGCTATCAGCCATCCAGGGAACTTTTCCAGAAAATGTGTGACCAGGGCCCCAACCCAGACCTGCTTATCAGGATGGGGGGGGGGGGGGAGGGTAAGGGGCAGGTGAGGATGTGTGAGGTACGTGCATTTTAAACAACTCACACTTGAGGAGCCTAGATTTGAACCCCTCTTTTAGATTGTTAGGAAATCTGACATTGGCGAGGCGATCTAGCTACCACCTATCTTGGATGACCTTGGCCTTGAGGAAAAATCTTGTCCCATATGAAAGGTCCTGAAAATAACCCGTATATAATTGTTGTCTTTCCAAGGTGTTCAGAGTGAGCTCTGACCAGAAGTCAGGGTGCCCGGTCCCAGCCCGTGACGGGCACTGAGTACATCAGTGAGCAGGACACTGACTCACATCCTGTGCGCTCACCGTCCTCTGAGGTGGTTGTTTGGCTCCGTAAGGCAGTGTAGTGGTTGTTCATCATTTGGGGTTTGGAGCTCTGTCAGAGCTGTTTGCCTTCCAGAAATACGGACATGTATACGACACCTAGGATGCTGGCCTGGGGTTGAGAACGTGGTGCTTAGGACTGGTAGCGCCTAGCCAGACGAGCCTTCTTTCACCTTACGGCCCAGGCGTTTGTAAAGACCCTGGCGGCCTCTCTGGAAGAAGGAAGTGGAGAATGGCCAGGCCTCCACCAAACCAGCGGCATTCCTGAGTCTGTTCTCTGAAATCCTAAGAATGATGGGACTCCCCGTCCCCGTTCCCTACCTCCAGTTTCTGGTTGGCTGGGCTTTTTGGACTCAGTGGATTAAAAACCAGGTCAGAATCCGAGGCTCTCCTCAACATGATGATTTATGCTATGAATTCCTGCACTAATAAGGATAGTAAAACTATGAAGCTCAGCAGAGGGCCTTTCAATGAAATTCTGGCTTCTAAACAGAAAGTCACAGAGGAACTGACTGAGGTGCTGAGGAAAGTCAGGGAGTAAAGATTAGAGGAGGAGGAGGAGGATGGAAAGCGGAGGGCGGGCTCAGAGAGCCAGGTGACTGAGCCGGTGAGACAGGTAGTCAGTAGTCAGGTTCCTTCTGAAGCCAGAGTGAGTGGATTTGAGACCCAGACCAACAAAAAAAAAATTATTTTTAGTTCTGTCACTGTTGCTTTATTATCAAACAAGGATAAAAAGGGGAGGACTTTCTAGATACCAATTTTAATGTCTCTCTTCGAGGAGAGGTTGGCCTTAGACTGGAACAAATGACCAAACGCGGCCGCAGGGTGCAGACAGAGTGACGTGCAGCAGAAGCATGAATGACCTCCAGTTTGGGGCACGGGGAGGATTCTGTGGAAGAAACCGGCAGGTTTAGAGGTCGGAGCACAGCAGGCATGCCGGGTCCTGTGGCAGCCCCTCCTGCACCTTCCGGGAATCGGACCTTCCGTACAAGGAGGTGGTTGGTCTTTACGGGGCTCTTCCTGTTTCTCCGCCTCGGGTCTGAGGCGAGCTTTCCCAGCCCAGGGAGGGATGCGGAGGCAGCGTGGTACTCACGGTCTTCCCCAGAGGACCGGGCCTCCGGAAGCTGTGCTCCAGCTCCCCGTTCCGCCAGGACACTCCCACGCTGCGCTCTGAGGGCCTCTTTGCTCAGTGGTGCATCAAAGCCCCGGCTTCCTAGTCTACGGGGAATAATCACACCGTTACCTTTTGTCCTTGTTTGTTTTTAAAGAAGCCCTTTAACTTGATCAAACTTCTGATCAGCTTTAAGTAAAAGTCCTAATTTACTGGTGGCTTTTACTTGTTATTTTTATGTCAGGATTTAAGCAAAAAATGGTTTGAAGATACATAGATCGGTGCTGTTCAAGCAGTGTTCTTTATTGGTAACAATTTGCCAGTACAAATTTTGATTGTGACTTTTGGTTTGCCATACAGCCTAAAGCAAGAGATATTTGTCCTTGGGTGTCTGCCCACTTTCCTCATTAGAAAAATGGCTGTTCAAGAAGCTCTCAATGAAGAAAACCCAGACTTATGTATTCTGGCCAGGGGGAGGGGAGAGGGTAAGTGTATTCATTCCGGAGCAAAAGCTAGCTCTTTTTAAACAGCCTCAGAGAAGTGGCAGGCAGCAGTTCCTCTCGGCCAGCTTCTTCGTCCAGGCTCTCTGAGGTCATGGTCCACTCCTGAGACCTTTCCCTGACATTGAACACATACATCTCAATTGAGAAAGTCAAGAAGGATGGCAAAGATTGCCTCTCTAGAATGAAAACACGGTTAGTGTTTGACGTGACTAGTTCTCTGGCAGGTGCCTGCCCGTGGTGGTGTCTGTGATCTCTCCTGTGGGGCTTTTTTGTGTTTTGTTTCCGAGCGCTGTGGATCTCCAGTCATTTCGCCTTGCTCCTTGGACTTGGAAACATCCAGAGTCACCACAGAAGGGATTCTGACAGCTCCGTTCCGCTCTCAGGGCCTGTGACTGCAGCGTTCCTATTTCACATTGAGTCTTTATTACTTAATAGAAAGTCCGATTATCTATTCAGTGTTGAGTTTTGATGGCTTCTTCCTCCCTGGAGCCTCTACTGTATGGGACTTGGTGGATGCTGGCCGAGCAGCCGATAAGCCTTCCACCTCATTAGCGTTATCGGTGTGAGGCTCGGGCTCAGGAAGCTGACCTGCACGGGCTCGACGGCCACTCGCTGGGCGGCTGGGGCTCTGCCATAGGCTGTTTGCACGGACTTGCCTGCTCCCCTGAGTTAGGCGCGGCCTGGCGGTGCTGCGCTGGCTTGCAGGGGGACGCACGCACTCGGGCAGACGCGAAGAGGTTTTGAGTCTGTAAGACCAGCTGGCTTTCAGTTTCACTTAAGGTAGACCTCCAGGTCAAGAAAAAAGAATTACTCTTGCACGCCTCTACTCTTGTTTCTCCGGGGGGGGCTAAGGCATCACACACATGGCATGTACTCAGTCTGTGGCCACCTTCCCGGATGCCAGGGAGACTCTGCCTGCCTTCTGGAGCTGTCCACTATCACTTGCTTTCGGAAAAGCAAATACTTCTTTCCTCAGAAAAATGTATCTGAAGAGTACAGACTGACCCGTTTGTAAGCAGTTGACAGGTTTTCACCTTAAAGAATATGCCAGCCTATCTTGCCAGTTGAACTTCTCTGTGAGACCAAGATTGTCAACATGAGAAAAGAGATACAAATAGGAAAGGTTAAAGTTTTTTTTAAAAAAAATGGTCATGTGAAATTTGAAATGAAAATAATGTGAACTCATGAGTAAAACAAGGTGGATTTCTCTCTCCTCGGAAAGAACTGGAAGCACTGCCACTTGATGGCAATGAGCAACCTCTAACCCAGGTGTCAGCCTCACAATGCCACTCCCCACTGGAGGAGGCCAGGGCTCCGTGAGAAATGTCGGTGCCACGTCTGCAGCAGAGAAAGAACAAGGTGGACCTGGGGGGTCTTGTGTCTAAAAGGAAGGAAGTGCCCATTGGGGTCATGCAAGAGGTCAGAAGGCTCAGCCGGAAGGAGCCCCCTCAGCCCGATTTGGGACAGTTACACTGCTCTGTAATTGAGGGTGACCTTCAATAAATACAAATGTGAATGATGAGTTAAAAAGAAAAGGGGGGGGGGGGGAGAAGAGAAGCTTTTCTTTACCAAAGAATGCCTGGTAATAATATATTTAGAAGGAATAATAGAAAAAAACACCATGATTCTGTAAGCCACCCGCCTCCCCCAGTGTAACCCGTTCAGGCAAGGATTATGAACAGATGGTAACGTCACGAGGGAGCAGGGTATTCGCAGGCTCACAACCCTCCCTCCACAAGTGAACCTTGCCTTGCAAAGGAGACGATGCACTTTCAACACTGGCGGCCTCTCTGTAACCAACGCTCAGCGGAGTGTCACATTCAGTGGAACAGCCCAGTCTGTGTGCCCCGAGATGATGCAAGGTGAATTATACAACATGGTCTGTGAAATCCGCCTGCCAAAATTTTAACCTCTTTCTAATCAAACCTCAAAACTTCCCGATTACAGGAAGGAAACAGTTCAGAGAAAGAAACCTAATGTGGAAAATGGAAAGATTCAATTGAGGTGGAGGACATATAAGGTTTCATTATATTATTTTTAAAAAAAATCTGTATATTAAAAGTTGTCATAATAAATTCAGAGAAATAAGTAGAACATCGGTGGTGGGGGTGAGCTGGGGGAGGCAGGGGCCTGTGGTGTATTGCTAAAGTGATAGGTATGTTCCAGGAACTTAGATTTCTCCAGGCACCTGCACAAAAATAAAAATAAATTTTTAAATGTAGACTTGATGACAATTCCAATGTCAGGCACAGAGAAGAATGGCTGACGTGTTTTCATAAGATATTGATGGTGGTTTGAGGATGAGGAAAATACGGACAGGTCGCTGGCTAAATTGACATTGAAACCTCGTCCGGATGTGTGTGATGCTGTGCTGTAGGTTGTTAGGAAGCCCTTCCTGCCCCCGGAGCCAGTGGCCTCTTCCTCTGCCCGCTGGCGGCTGGCAGTGTGGACCACTCGTTTCCACCAGATCCGTCGGGGGAGAGGAAGCAGGGGAGTGTGTGTCTCGTGTGAGGAGTGGAGTGGCCGTTTGGCACGGGTTTTAAAGCTTTATGTTCTTTCCTCACCACTGAGTGACTCAGCGGTGCGGGCCGGCGTTGCCTCTCCCTTTCCTCCCCCGACGCTGATGAAGCATCACGTTGAACCCCATTTGAAAGGAGTGTTCTGACTGGAACTGGATCCTAGCGGTGTGTGTTATGTCCTGTTCCTGTTGAGACACGGGGACGGGGGGAGGGGGGGGAGACACGTGTGCTGTGATTAGCTTGCCCATTCCCTGCTCCCCAGAAACTCGGGCCCCATCTGGGGTGACTGGGAACTTAAACTTGAGATGGGACGGGAGGACCCGGCTGCTCTGGGAATAGGAGTGACTGACGGGGGCTGCAGATCGCTCCGTGGCCTGAGCATGATTCCCTTGATATGAAGTGTTTTCTAGGGGTGTACCTGACACTTGTCAGGAAGGGGGTACCCTTTTGGGGGGACATTTCTTTTATCCAGTCTGAAAGATGTGTAGACTTCTATAGTTCTTGTACCCAGAGTTGGTGTTTGTTGATTACTGTTCCTTTGGATCCACTGAAATGGGAATCAGACCGATCTCTGGTAAATTCTTGCACCGGTTTAGGCTGACAGCCATACGCTCTTCCTTCCCTGTGAGGAGAGAGCCGGGGAGGAAAGAACTTACCTAGAGAACAGGTAAGTGGCCAGAGGACGTGTGAGAGGGCTCACTGAGGGTGCGCTGGGCATCTTGGGAGCAGTAATAGCACTATTACTGCTCAGTAATTGGCCTTGTCCAGCTCTCTAGCTTCTGGTAGAGCTCAGTTGCTAAGGGTTAGCTAAGAAATATACTGACTAATTTTTAAACATAAAAATGTGCATGTTCCTAAAGAAGCAGTAAAATGCTGTGACAAAGCCATTTGTGTTGTCATTACCCTCACTGCGGGTCAGGGCACATCTGCGGATTGGAAGGGACCGTCTTTCCTTTCTCAGTCTTCCTGGAAGGGCACTGGCGCCTCCCAAACGTGCTGACTGAGAGAATATTCTCTACTCCGTGAGCATCATGCTGCTCACCATCCCGTGGCCAGTGAGTCACAGTGGGATTTTGGTAGTTTTTCATTCTCATTCAAGAGCTAAAAGGCAAAATTGGGTGGGGCCTGGGAAGTGAGTATAACTAAGCTATTGAACGAATGAGTAGCTCGATCCGGGGGTTGTGGAAGTAAACTTCCCAGTTTCTTACTGGCGTCAACTGCACAAGCGGTAACACCATTCATCTTCTCTGGAGGCTTCCAGCTCTTGGGGGTGCCTGCGATCCCTTTTTCTCGGTGAGTTCTGTTCAGCAGTTCTTCCTGCTCACTGGGTATAGCACGTGGCATTGGCCTGCATGTAATTAGTTCTGAAGGCACAGCCAGTGGACGGCTGTATTTGGAGAATGGGTCAATCGGACGGACCTTCCAGCCTGTCTCAGATGTGGAAATACTAGTAGTTTAAGAATGAATGCTGGTGTGCGAGGCGTGCGTAAGGCTGTTTTATGGGGTGGGGAAACTGGATAGAAACCAGACAAAATAGTTCTGTAGCAGGACTTTCTGATACTCTACCTAGCTCCTTTTCCTGCCCCGCTTCCCACCCTGATCTCCGTTAGTCCTGGCATTGCCCTGCATGTCCGGGTTTGAAGACACTGCCGGGCACCAGGGAAGGTTCAGAGTGGAAGAAATCGTGATAGAGCGGAGTAATGTGAACAGAACAACGCTGCAATCGTCTTTGGCTTCGATGTGGGAGGCCAACCCAGTTAGGAGCTGTGAGAGATCTGGTTTCACTGGAGAGAGAACCTGTGACGTCCCAAAGCTGCTTTCGACAACAGTGTTTTATTTACACTGTGAAGAGGAACAGCTCCCGGGGGTACTGTGCCAAGAGAAAGACCGGCTCCTGGCCGCGCAGCCACGGTTGGATCCAGGTCTCTGCAGCCGGGAGGCGTGGGTGGGAGAGGAGCGGTCCCCACGCATCTTTATAAGCAGTGAACAGATCAAAAGCTGCAAGACCATACAGCCACCCCGGCCGTGTCGGGACTTGAGCTGGCATTCTCTGCACGTTAAGGATGGGCCCGTTTATCATCTACGGGGTGGGGCTTGCACTGCCTCGTAAGCTGCTTGCCGCACAGTCTGATCTTTTTAGTGGGGAAGATTCACCCGGCTTCAGGCGACTAATGAACTCCAGTAACGCTAGGTGGACTGTGACTGTTCGGTTCTCCGGGTGCCGAAGAAACACACTTCTGTCTTGCCACAGCTGCCCCTCCTTTCCATTAAAAAAAAATTGCAAATGTTACTCAGTTCCCTCCCTGGCCCCTGGTAGGTGGTGCCTGGGAACATACCGGAACCTTCTGAAAAAATACGCACCGGGAGGAAGCCTTACATAACAGCCCGGCCGGAGCGGCTTCCCGATAGGCTGTGCGGGAGGAGCAGCGAGTGGAGCACCGAGGCCGGGAGGACGGGCTGCCTCCAGGGGGAGTTCAGCAGCGATGACGGTCTCCTGACTGTGTTTTTCCTGCCACCAGAGCCGGGGTGAAAGTCATTACCTTGGTCCTGGATTAGTCTCTCCAGTAAAACGAGCTCTGCTGACTGCAGTCACATGAACCCGCAATGGGAGATCCTGTGCAGAACGAAGGCACACGCTGAGCTGGGGCCGCTTCAGGGAGGGGAGGTTTCGTATGTGTGTTTGTTTTAAGAAAGTTGTGCTTTTGGCACTTAAGCTAGTTAAACGCCATTTAAATTTAACCAGGAGAGGAGAGCTTACCCTGGGAGAGCTTACATTTCCAGAGATGTTTGCTGAGGACTTAGCTTAATGGATTCTCCATGGGGACCGTTTCCGGGTTAGTCAGCCTGGGAGGGAAACCCGACCCCTTCTGCTTTCCAGGAGCTGAAGTTTAAAAAAAGGGTTCATTGGGGTGTGATCGGACTTCAGGAGGAAGGTGTGAACCATTTATAGAATAAATTCATTCACTTGAGAAACACCCATTAATCTGCCTATAAATAATGTTAATTGTAAGCTATTTGCTGTTTATTAAAGCCGTTTTTTTTAAGTATCTTTAAACAATGACCAAGTTCTGGTTTATTTCATTTAAGGAAGTTTTTAATGCAGCATTTATCAAGTCATTATTGTCTCCTACCTTCAAATTAGTACTAATTGGCTGGAGTTGACTATGGTGTGTATGAGTGTTTTAGTCTGGGGTACTAACTTGGCTTTGTGGAGGGCAGGTGCATGGTTGGTTACTAGATCCGGGAGGTCTGGGTACTGCCTTGGCTTTGTGGAGGGGTAGGTGCCTCTGAGCACAGTGCCCATCACCATCAAGCATCTCCAAAGAGAAGAGCATTGCTAACTTCAGGATAAGAATGTGTTACAAGAGAACATTCTGAAAACAAGGAAAAACAATCAGAAGCAATATGAGATTGTGCCTGTTTGTTTTGTTTTGGTTTTTTAATTGAGCTAGGAGGGCAGAGGAAAGAAAACTTCATGGAATATGGGAAGGGAAATTTGTGGAATTGGACAGAAACCAAAAGAAGTTGGGTCTTTAGCCACCCCTCCCCCCGAAAAACAATTCCTGCTGAGGCAATTGGGCAGAGACAGTAATTGGCGGTCGGGAAGCGTCAGAAGGTAGCCTCTGCCGGTCCTCATGTCTGGGGGGGGACGAGGGGGAGCTGCTGGCCTGGTGGAGGGAGCCACTGGTAGCAGCTTTAGGGAGGACGGTGTGTGGCCTTAAAACGGGACCTTTCACAGCAAGCCCTTTGTCTTCCTCTTCCAGCAAATCCAGTTTGCTGATGACATGCAGGAGTTCACCAAGTTCCCCACCAAGACAGGCCGCCGCTCGCTGTCGAGGTCCATCTCCCAGTCCTCCACCGACAGCTACAGCTCAGGTAGGTGAGGCCGCGGCACTGCTCTCTACGGTCCTGTCCTGGCACCGGAAGCACTTCTCTCCCGGGGCGCTTATCTCGCATCTGCACATACCTCCTGTCCTCCTGTCGGGCGGCCCGTCTCTGTGCTTGAAAGCTGGTCGTTAGTGGTTAGGCAATAGGACTGTTCCCAGCCGGCCTTGTCGCTGGGGACGCTTTGTCATCTGGAGGCTTTCTTCCCCAGCCCGTCTCGGTGTGTGGTCTGTGGCTGTGCCTGGCTGGCAGTCCTGGGAGGGTTCCCACTCCCACGTTCCTCTGTTTACCCGCCCACATTACCCAAGGAGAAAATCAATGGTGTTTTGGCTGACAAAACTGGCCTTGAAGAGAGGTGTACTTTGAAAGCATAATATCTGATCTTATGTAAAATAGACCCTGCCTCCTGTCTTTTTCATTCTTGTCTCCAAGAACTGCTTGGATTATACCAGTGAAAATCAGTATATCCCAGCTCCTTCATTTCCTGCCTTAACCTCTCCACTGCAGCATCCTCCCCATTAACCTCTGGGTGGGGAAGACTGCGCGACGGTGGCTCCAGCCCTGTTTCTTCTTAGTTCTCCCCCCCTGACTTAGCCCCGTGGAGGTGGTCCTTTTTTTAAAAGAATATGGGTTTTTCAGTTCTATTTTAGAGAGAGAGGAAGGGAGAGTGATAAATAGAAACATTGATGAGCAAGTAACATCTGTCGGCTGCCTCCTGCACTCCCCCTGCAAGAGATTGAGCCCAAAACTCGGGCATGTGCCCTGACCAGGAATTGAACCAGTGACTTCTTGGTTCGTGGATCACTTCTCAACCACTGAGCCACACCAGCCAGGCTGTGGTCTTTTGTGCCCTGTTCACCTTTAGTGTGGGTACTGGAAGGTTCACTTGGGAAGGATATAAAAGCTGAGGGTCTGTGTGCCAGAGATACACAGCACTGGACGGCGCGAGGGGCTCCTCATCCAGCCCACTCCCACCCCCCTTGTGCACAACTCTGTATAAAAGCAAGCCCTCGTAAGATTATCTTCCACTTCCGTCCATGTTTGTGATTCTCAAAGTGGCCCTCCGAACAGCAGCAGCAGCAGCACCTGGGAACCTGTTAGAAATGTCAGTTTGGGGTTCCGCCTGAGACCTTCTGAAGGGGTTTCTGGTGATGGGGCCTCGCCAACTGTGGTTTAACCAGCCTCCCACCAGATTCTGATAGATGCCTCGGGTGCTCAAGTTTGAGATGGTAATCTATGGAAGTAGCACTCCTCTGTGCCCTAAATTACTCTCCATTCTGCCATGGCTAGTCCCATTCAGGTGGGAACCAGGCAGCGATGCCCTGGGACTCACTAGACCTGTGGCTGCTTGTCGCAGGCGCTAGGGCTGAGTATGATGGCGGTGGTGACAGTGCCTCGGCCCCGAAAGGTCGCAGAGTGTCATTCCCCCATTTACCAGGCCCGGGAGCAGATCTGGGAGTGAGGACCGCGTGGCTGCAGTGAAGGGCGTTGGCCTAAGTGAAGTGAGAGTGCTTGGGGGCCATTGAGGTTTCCCTGTTCTCTCTCCTGCTCTAGCTGCGTCCTACACAGACAGCTCTGATGATGAGGTCTCCCCCCGGGATAAGCAGCAGACCAACTCCAAGGGCAGCAGCAATTTCTGCGTGAAGAACATCAAGCAGGCAGAATTTGGACGCCGGGAGATTGAGATCGCAGAGCAAGGTAAAGGAAGGGAGTGGGCAGGGACCAGAAGCAGCCACTTCTGGTCATCGGACCCGCACAGCTTGAGGCTTGAAAGTCTCGGGGGAAACCCAGCACCCTGGACGTCTGTACAGGGGCGTCTCTGTGCAGGGCTCGAGCCTCAGACGCTCGTCCTTGTCCTGCTTCCTGTTCTCAGCATGCGGTCGTAGACAGTAGTTTCTGTTCCCCCCTCCCTCCTCTCCGTGGCACCAAGTCCAGAGATATGGTTGCAGCGTCAGCAAGTCTGGGCTCACTGCTGCGAGGTGGTTGGTTCTGCGGGATCTGATCTGCCCCAGCCTCGAGCTCTGGGCCCAGATTTCCCAGAAGCAGCAGAGTGGGAGGGTTTTCAGCAGGATGTGGGGACCTACGGCCTCAGTTGGTCTTCGGTCCCGAGCACCCTCTGCTGGAGCAAGAGTGGAAATGACTAACAGTCGGTCAAACCGTGGTTGCTGTGTCCCACACCCAGGAAGGCCTCCTCACTCTTGTGTTGCTTTCCCCCTGAAAGCTCGATCTGTACTGGCCTGGAGTACGGATCCAGAGACTGAGAAGGGTTAGACAGCATGGCGAGACAGGAGCCCGGGGCTCTGCGGAGGGAGGGAGGTGGGGGTGGGCTTCTTCATAGTGCGAGGGGCATATGCAGGAGCCCAGGGCCACTGCGTGACGGCTGCCCTCTCTCCCAAGTGCCTGATGACACTCACCCTCCATCTGGTCAGTTTTGAGGATTTACTTCATTCTCTGCTCAGCCCTCTGCACAGAAGGCAGAAATCCCAGGTGGTTGGATGACAACCCCCCACTGATGTTTTGAAGCTGCCAGTTATCAGATCAGAACTCTGCTGAGTTTTTCTGCCTCGTCTCGCCGCCTCTCAGCAGATCCAGACCCGCCCTCGCCGTCGCCGGCAGGAGTTGTGAGCCTGCCAGTGCAGACCTAGCTCAAATCCTCTGTTCTTTCACAGACATGTCTGCTCTGATTTCACTCAGGAAACGCGCTCAGGGGGAGAAGCCCTTGGCTGGTGCTAAAATAGTGGGCTGTACACACATCACAGCCCAGACTGCGGTGAGTTTATTGGGAGAAAACAGGGAGACTTCTGATGAGGGGGGAATAACTACTTTTTTTAAAACTTACTTTTCCTTCCCAGTCTGTCCAGCCTCCAAATGCTGTCCTGTTAAGATGGTTTCTCAATAATGGGGCTTTCTACTGTGTACGGGTGCAGCCTACTTGTAACAACCCTGAGTTAGGGAGATCTAGTTTTGCAAAAATAGGATTAATATTAAAGTGTCACTAAGACTTTTAGGAACACAGCTTTTGGGCAGTGTTAGATACCAGTGCTGTCTGCTGGATGGCACCCCTGGCACTGTCGCTGCGGAGCTGCTGGGCAGGTTCTCTGGCATGGCCCCTGCCCTGGTCCTCACCCTCCTGTGCGTCTTCGCAGGTGTTGATTGAGACGCTGTGTGCGCTGGGGGCCCAGTGCCGCTGGTCCGCCTGCAACATCTACTCCACGCAGAACGAAGTGGCTGCAGCACTGGCCGAGGCGGGTAAGTCTCAGCTTTTGTTGTTATTATTGCCAGCTTTGCCTCAAGATAATTTTCCAAACATGACTTTTATGTATCACAATCGTCTCTGCAGTGCCATGTCTGTCTAGGGGCTGTAAAATTTGGAGGACAATAAAAATATCAACAGAGCCGGAACCGGTTTGGCTCAGTGGATAGAGCATCGGCCTGTGGACTGAAGGGTCCCGGGTTTGATTCAGGTCAAGGGCATGTACATTGGTTGCAGGCACATCCCCAGTAGGGGGTGTGCAAGAGGCAGCTGGTCGAAGACTCTCTCTCATCGATGTTTCCAACTCTCTATCCCTCTTTCTTCCTCTCTGTAAAAAATCAATAAAATATATTTTAAAAAATAGATATCAACAGGAAGAAAATGTATAATAAAATTAAGGTGCATGTCCATGATAGAATATTACATAGTCATTAACAGGGATCTTTGAAAAGACTAATTACATGGGAAGTGCCCAGTTCTAATGTCAAATGAACGAGGAAGAATGTTAGCATGTACGAGCTCTGCAGGTCTCCTCTCACCCAGGGTCGAGTCCCTTTTGGAGAACACGCGCAATGCCTCCTGCACCGATAGCGCGTTAGCTAAGTGGTGTCACTGTTACCGTGGGAATGTATGACCTCTCAGGAGTTCAGTAAAACATAGACGATGGTCATTGTCACAGTGTTCAAAAGAAAATCACCGTTGCATTTCCTTAAGGTTCTCACATCGTCCTAGGATGCTCAGAAAGCAACTTTATAACAGTTTCATTTGTTTTATTCACTCTTTTCTGGTGTTTATTGCAAAAAATTTAGGAGGTTCCAGAACAAAAGAAAACACCATAATCCTGCTACCCAGAGACAATGTGACCATTTAAAAATTTTTTCTACTCACTTTACAGAGGTGACCTAACTCTCAGTATGTGTGCAATTTTATAACCCAGCTCACATCAGAAGCGGCTCTCCACGGCCCGGAGAGCTTGGGCAGCGCCGTCTGTCGTGCGCAGCCACGTGGACGGGCGGTCTTACCTCAGAGGCACTGTTTGGACTTCTGCCCTCCCTGAGCTGTAGCCCTTCCAGCACAGTCCATAGCCCTTCCAGCACAGTCTGTAGCCCTTCCAGAGAGCGGAGTTGGTATAGGACACGCCCGAGGAGGCAGCAGCTGACCTGTGTCTGTCTGTGCAGGAGTCGCGGTGTTCGCGTGGAAGGGCGAGTCGGAAGACGACTTCTGGTGGTGCATCGACCGCTGTGTGAACATGGACGGGTGGCAAGCCAACATGGTAATCATGCACATTCATGCTACACGCGACAAGACAGTGGTTTCCTTTTTTCCCTCGAAGCATGGTTCCCTGACTATGTTTTGGAAATTTGGTCTGACACACTTCCTTCGCTGCCAAAGTGTGTAGCCTGCTACCTGTTCAGAGTGGGTCTGAGTCCTGCCGGAGCAGGTGGGGGCAGGGGAAGACTCGGCCCGGCAGGAAGTGACGTGGTACCGCTGCCGAGTAGAGTCTCGTTCCTTCCTTCCTGCCCCGACTCCTTTGGCATTGAAAGGGGCTGTATATTTCAAGACTCAGCAAAAAATGAGTGTGTGACTAGCCTAGTACTCTTCACTAGAGTCTAGAACAAAGTCAGGAATCCTTTTAACCATTTGACACCAACCAACTGTGCTGCTCACTGTCCCAGCCTGCTCCCCGGAGCTCGGAGCAGCGCTCCTCCAAAGCGTGCAGGGCTCTGTCACTAGCGCAGAAAGTGGTTCGCAGTTCCCCCCAGCTCTAGCAGCCTGAATGCCCATAGAAGTCTTCTGGCTGTTCTGTAGATCCTGGATGATGGGGGAGACTTAACCCACTGGGTTTATAAGAAGTATCCAAACGTGTTTAAGAAGATCCGAGGCATTGTGGAAGAGAGCGTGACTGGTGTGCACAGGTAACAGACGCTGGAGTAGCCGCCCCGTGTCCTTGCTCAGCGACTTCCTCTGGGCTCTCAGGCTGTGGGCGTGTTTCAGACCCGTAGGTGTTGAGTTGTTACTTTGAAAAACCCAGGAGACCCTAAAAGGAAGTTAGGCCAGGTTCTGGTTCACGTTTTTCTCTCCCACTTACTCCACTGTGATTCTCAACCAGTGTTGGGAGGTAGGGAGTGAGTACGTCTTGAAAAACTGTATCCAATATTGTATTAAAATCTTATACTGGAAATAGGAAAAAATTCTGTTGTGAAACTGGATGTCAGATATGCTATAAAAAAGAACACTGGGCAAAATATTCTCGGCTTGTCAGAGTACCTAAATGATGCTTGCAAAAGCGTTTCTCAGTTGGGGGCACGTGGCACGTTGCTCTCACTCACAAGGGAACCGATTCAGAATCCTTGATCATCTTTGTTTATAAGAAGTAGGCATGGTAAAGATGGAGAAGATGCTGGCCTAAGGAAACACATCCCCTTTTATGGAAGGGAAGTAAATTTCTTCAGTTGAAAGGATCTTGTTTTCCTTCCAGATAAAGGGGAGGGGGCGGGAGTGACAGGAAAGTGAGGGGGGATGACGAGGAAGTCATCTTGTTGGCTAACATCCTTGGGCATGGCAGGGAGGGGGCGGCTGGGAGCTGGGAGAGCGTTAGGCAGATGTTGCCACGCGTCCTGTGCGCCTGCTAACGGGTTTTGTTTTTGTGGCTTCTTCTCCCTTTAGGCTTTATCAGCTCTCCAAAGCGGGGAAGCTCTGTGTCCCAGCCATGAACGTCAATGATTCTGTTACCAAACAGAAGTTTGATAACTTGTACTGCTGCCGCGAGTCCATTCTGGATGGGTAGGTTGAGGAGCATGGACGGCAGGCTTCCGGGTGTGCGGGGTGGGGGCGGGTCGCAGTGCTGTCAATCATCCGATGGCCCTGCTCTTCCTCCGGTCAGTTCCTCAGAGCCCAGCCTCTCCGCCCCAGTTCTTGTGGGCGTGCCCCCGCTTTGAGTTCTGTGCGAGGGACTGGGGTGGAGCTAATAATGTTCGAGTTGAGCCCTGTCTGTCTCCACAGCCTGAAGAGGACCACAGACGTGATGTTCGGTGGGAAGCAGGTGGTGGTGTGTGGCTACGGTGAGGTAACTAGCTGGGCCGCAGCGCCTGTCTCCTCGTGGACTTACCAGAAATGCCACACTGACGCAGGTTTAAAATACTCTCAGATAGTGTGTCTCAAAACAAGAGCAAATGTCCTTTATTCAGAGGTGAATAAAGACATTCGAAATGAATCAAGTCCAGGTTTTACCACTTTGTCTTACAGGATGGGATGTTGGCGTCATTTCCCCAATTTTTTTTTTTTTTTAATATTCCTTTATTTCAGAGAGAAAGGGAGAGAGAGAGAGAGACAGAAACATCAGTGATGAGAGAGAACCATTGATCGGCTGCCTCCTGCACACCCCCACTGGGGATCAAGCCTACAATCCGGGCATGTGCCCTTGATCAGAATGGAACCCAGGACCCTTCGGTCTGCAGGCCGATGCTCTATCCACTGAGACAAACCAGCTAGGACCATTTCCCTCATGTATAAGCCTTTTCTGAGACTTCATTCAAGTGACTATGTCTCATTTAGCCCTGCAAGCGCCTGGCAGGGGAGGGAAGGGTGGAGTCCAGCGGGCACGGGGTGCCTGTCTCCAGGCGAGGCGGGTGAAGGGGATTGTCAGCAGCGATGGCCCCGAGTTCCTGTGCTGCCAGGCTGAACTTGAGTTTGATGCATCTCAATGAGGGAGGCCGGGTCTTTCTGGACTAAGAAACTAGAGTTCCGGTTGCTCTTCTCGGCCTTGTTTACCTACTGGGAGCACCTTGGTTCCTGTGATCTCATTTACTGTCCCAAGCCCCGCCCTGCATGCCTTGGGGAATGTCTGACCAAGGTCGCAGCGGAGTCGGGACCTGTCTCCACTCTGCCTGGGCTGGAGCCTTCATGCCAGGCCCCGTGAGATGATTGGTGACTTGAGGGAGTTAGTTCCCGCCTCCCGCAGAGCCCCCCTGAGCGGTGCCCAGGCCCTGGCGGACCTGGTGCCTGACTTCTCCCTCGCGCTCTGTAGGTGGGGAAGGGCTGCTGTGCTGCTCTCAAGGCCCTCGGAGCCATCGTCTACATCACGGAGATCGACCCCATCTGTGCTCTGCAGGCCTGGTAAGCACGGCGTTCGTTCACGCCACGTGCTCTGTTTCGGAGAGTCCGTGAGTGCTCGTGTGGACCATGCAGAGCCCTCAGCGGAGGAGGCTGGGGTCGCCCGGTCCCTCCGGGTAATCCCTGGGCCTCTTCGCTTCCTGGGTGCAATCTTGAGTCTGAGGAAGCCAGTGGGTTGTTTAGCATAGCTGTCACTCACCTTCCCTGAGGGGTGGCCCTGGACCTGACTCCAAAAGGAACTTCTAGTCTCGTTTAGTGGCAGCTTCCGGCCCCGCCCCCTGGCTTTGCTCAGAGTGTCCTTCCTGTTCTTCCAGCATGGACGGGTTCAGGGTGGTGAAGCTCAGTGAAGTCATCCGGCAAGTGGACGTGGTGATCACCTGCACAGGTGAGTGGCGTGCTGTCCTGCCGGGCTTCCCCCAGGGGGCCAGACTGGCTTCACTTACCGAGGCCCGCGCTCACTCGGTGGCACATCTCAGAACAGAGCTCTCCCCACGGCTCATGCACTGCGTGTCTTACACCAATAGCGTCACCTGAAGAGCTGTTTGTTATGCAACATACATGTCTGTTCTCATGTCCGCGCCCTTTAATGCCAGTGCCCCTCCTGTCCACGTTCTCACTGACCGCGCCCGGCGCCTCTGTTCAGTATCTCTTCAGCCGCTTCCTTTACTTCCAGGAAATAAGAACGTAGTGACGCGGGAGCATCTGGACCGCATGAAAAACAGCTGCATCGTGTGCAACATGGGCCACTCCAACACGGAGATTGATGTGGTGAGGCTTCTCACGCATTTCCCTCTAGGCCCCTGCCCTCTTCCTTCCCCACGAGCCAGCCAGTCACCTGTGCTGTCTGCCTTTCAGACCAGCCTGCGCACCCCGGAGCTGACGTGGGAGCGAGTCCGTTCTCAGGTGGACCATGTCATCTGGCCCGACGGCAAGCGTGTCGTCCTGCTGGCAGAGGTACGCATGGCAGGGCTGCGCCAGGGCCGAGCATGCGTGCAGCGAGATCCTGGGGGGGTTGGGAGGTGGTAAACAGTGAGCCTGTCGTGCAGGGGTGGGGTCTGGCCAACCTGGTCACATGGAGGGGACATGGGCACTTGGCCGGCCTGCCTGTTGGTCAAACTCCTGGTTGAGGGGACAATTTGCATATTTGCCTTTTATTATATAGGATATACACCGAGTGGCCATATTATTATTCATTCAGAGATCATCATCATCTGGCCACTCTGTGTATTTCTCAAATGGTCTGGTTCCCAAAGTAGAATCACTCGCAGAACTATCTGTTTTTGACTAAGTAACTTACTGCTTCCTGACTGCCATGAGGCTTCAGCTTGTCAGACTCAGGACTTGCAAAAAGCAAGACACACCTGGCCTGGAGGGGAGCTCCTCCTCCACCTGCTGAGCCCAGGGTGGAAAGGGTCCCCTGCATTTGCGTGACCTGCTGCCTGTGGCACGTGAGATGGGATAGCACCCTCACCCAGGGCTCCCTCTTCCCTCCCAGGGCCGCCTGCTCAACCTGAGCTGCTCCACAGTGCCCACCTTTGTCCTGTCCATCACGGCCACCACCCAGGTATGTGACATCGTGCCCCTTGTTCCGCACTGAGACGAGCGGGCGGGCCCAGAGCAGAGGGCCCTGCTGTGCGCTGCCTGCGAAGTGCGTGTGGTTTCTGACCCTCTCCTCCCACGTAGGCTTTGGCGCTGATAGAGCTCTACAACGCACCCGAGGGACGCTACAAGCAAGACGTGTACTTGCTGCCCAAGAAAATGGGTGAGTGAAACCAGTAGAAACCGCTTTGGTCCCGGCCTGTTGCGGGGTTTGGTCAGGTGAGCGCCATAAAGGCCTGGGGGTCAGGGCAGGTTCTAGTCCCTGTTCTCCCACCGAGGCTGTGGGCCTCAGGACAAGTTCTAAGCTCCGGGAGCCGCGGTTTGTTTTTTAATCAGTAAAGTGAGAACAGCACTGCATACGTCACAGAACGGTCGTGAGAATTCCAGCTACTGAGCTGGAGTGCTCAGCACAAGGGGGTGGGCTGTGCTCTTCCTCCATGCAGCCGTGAAGCACAGTGAGAAGCGGAGGACAAAGGCAGGCTCTCCTGTCCGGGCCTGTGTACATGTGCAGACAGCCGCCTGCCATCAGGGACAGCTGTGCCTGGACATCTCTCCAGTCTTTTCCTTCCTGAATTGTGGTGCCCATCCCCCCAACTATAACTGACCAGTCCTCTTAAAGCTAAAACACTTCGGGTTCTCCTCACCTCCAGTAGCTTACCTGAGGTTATTTGTTGTTGTTTTTTAATCATACTCATGAAGGTAAAGCCCAGGAAGTTTACATGGAAAAGTAATGTTTGTGCCAGCCTCCTTAGAAACCCCGATCCTAAGATCAGAGGCCGTGGTGGATGGGACCCCAAGTGAATGTTGGTGACACAGACCCTTTTGAGGGTCCCGGTGCCCATTGTGACTCATCGGTTGACTCGAGTGCGGTTAGGGAAGTTGCTGCAGGAAGGGGAGTGGTTCATGCCACTGAGGTGAGGCCAGAGCTTTGCCGGAGAAGGACGGGGCGGTCCAGGTCCGCCCGTGTTGTCATCCTGGCAGATGGCTCTCCAGACGCATTCTGGTCCCTGCTGAGGAAGGCAGTCGAGGTTGTAAGCACATTTTCAAGTTACAGAGTCTCCCAAAAGTATTCTATCCCTTGTCCATAATCAGAAAGCTTCCGATGGAAATAGGGAGGGCATACCCTAGAGGCATGTCTGAAACGGAGTCTGCTCCCGCCACCTTGTTCTTCCTAGATGAATACGTTGCCAGCTTGCACCTGCCATCATTTGATGCCCACCTGACAGAGCTGACGGATGACCAAGCAAAATATCTGGGACTCAACAAAAATGGGCCATTCAAACCCAATTACTACAGGTAACCTGGGGGAAAGCAAGTGAAAAGGCTCTTTTCTCCAATGTTAAACCAAGCCGACTACCAGCTTTCTTAACTAAAGCTGATGTCACACCTGATTTGGAAGAGTTCAAGAAGTCTGCCGCACTAACAGGGTAGGCAGAGAAATACTATATCTCTTAGCAGATGTAAAGAGTAAAGGTTTCCTAAAATTTTGGAGCTTGGGTCTCACCCCTAGAGATTCTGATACAGTTGCTCTGGGATGGGGCCGACTTGTTTTGTAAAAGCTCATAGGTTATTCTAATGTGTAGTCAGTGTTGAAAACCACTGACTCCTGTTATCAGGGAGCAGGAGAAGAGACCAGAGAGGGCATTGTCAGCAGCGGGGGGAGGCACAGGGAAGTGTGGTCCCTGGGGAGCGACTGCAGGGCCCGATCCTGCCAGGGAGGGAGCCGGCATTGTGTTGGCTCTGACTCCTCAGGCTCCCACGCGGAAGACACAGTGCTGAGTCATCCCTCTCTCTTTGCAGATACTAATGGACCACGTTACCAAGGACCAGTCCACGCGAACCATACAACTCTACAAGAAATCTTTTTTAAACAACTTTTATTTTCTTCTTATTCCTCTCCTCTTGGTGTGTGTGTTTTTTTTCTATAATTTCATTCTTGTTTTTTCATCTCATCATCCCAAGTTCTGCGGCCTACATAGGAACTTGCTTCATGGCTCTTTAGGTGAAACTGAGGTTCAGGGTCCTCACCCTAGTCAGTGAAGGAGGATTTTATTCTCCCAGCCCAGAAAGGGGGTCTTTCTTTACCATTTCTGGGGACTTTAGTCTTAATCGGGTACCTTATTCACAGGAAACGTAAGGTACCTTCTAGGTAGAACAATCTGCGATGTCTAATTTGCCTTAAAAGAGCCCACTTCTTAGCTGCTGAAATCAGTGCTCTGTGACTTCCTCAGAGGAGCAGGGATGGGACCTACCAGCCCGGTAGGCCAGTCGCAGGTGGTGCATGTCAACCCCCAGGTGTTCCAGCCCTGTCTCCTGTGTGAAGGTGGTGTGTCTGGTTCAGATACGTGCACAGTGAGTGTTGCTTGTTAGGATCCAATAGGCCCACGTGGATTAGGACAGCCCTTCCTCCACGCCACCAGACTTCCTCATTTTTCACATCTTTAACCAGACTGCACTCTATTAAGTTGAGTTTTGTCCCCTAGCATTTGTTTCTGTTGTACCAAAAAAAAAAAAGTAAGACACGTGTTTAGTGTTAACGCTGAGAAACTGCTTGGGTGGCTAGTTGGTATCAGTGTTTCTTTTAAAGCTTTGGCGCTAAGAGGGCAGAGTTGAGCCTAGAGCAATGTGGGTCTTCAACTCTGATAAATCCCTGTTTCTAGCCCATAGCTTATAGCTTCAGCGATCTGGGGCCGTAACAGCCAACTCTCCCAGCTCTGCCCTATACAGCTTGCGCTGAAGGCAAATTTCTTGAACCGTTACTCAGTATAAAGCACTGAGCTCTATCTTTAGAATTTATCCCTCAAGAGCAAATTTCTGGTCAGCTATGCTTCCGCAGCCTAACATATTTAAAGGGAGATAGAGTGGGAGGAGGCAGGCTACATCCACATTGGGCCACGGGGAGGGAAGGCCAGCCTCAGGTAACTTCCTGGGACTTGAGGCCCCACATAGCAGTAGTTTTGCAGCAGTGGTACCACTTTTGATTGACAAGTGTCACAAAAACTTGCCAAACTGAGATCGTAATGGGCAGTTTGTGTGGAGAGAAAGTGACCAGCCGCCCTGGCCCATGCTCTGAACTCCCCAGAGAGGCTCTCGCAGTCTCAGAGCCGCATCCCTGTGCCGTGCATCTGCTCCAGCGTTTCTGCATGGTCACGTGAGCTTTAGGTCACGCGCTTTAAGTATATACACCCCAGGACCCTGAATCCTCAGCTCGCTCTAGCCTGTGACCCTTCAAAACAGGGCCAGGATTAGTGCGAGGTGCTAGGAATTTCCGTCTCCAGCGCCATTGACCAAGGAGACGGACATTAAGACAGGAATCATACCAGGGGACAATGGTCTTGCCAAACTTTTTCCTTTTCCTCTCCTGATCCTTCCACTCCTTGCCAGTGTGACCATGCTTGCTTCTCTGTAGATGCTAACGGTTCCAGCCCTTTCCCCCAGGGCATGTAACCAGCCAATCAGAACACCACATCCTTTAGGGGAAGTAACCTGGCCAACAGGGGTGTCCAGCTCCGCTGGAGGGAAGGGGCCAGGTCCTGCTGCCCTCTGGCCGGTCCCGCCCCCACATCCATTACTGTGTCCATAGGAACAATAGGTAAGGGCTCCGTCTCTGTCAAGCCATGTAACAAGGACACTGTGGGCAAATGTCCGGCCCAGAGGGAGCATGTGGAAAGCAACTTGGGAGGAACAAGTTTATTTTGTATTGAATGATTTTTAATGAATGCAATATTAATCCTTGCAGATGAGCAATAATCATTAAAGTTAATTAAAACAATAAGACCACCTTGGAAGTCTGTCATTCTTGGTTGAACAGCACAGCTTCGTTAGAACCTGTTTTCTAGACTGGGACCAGTCCTCTGATTGTTCTGGATGGTGGGCCAGAGGGCACTGACTTTGCCATCCTCTGATCTGTCTTACCCCTCCCTTCTCCTGCCAAGCTTTAAGCAGGGCTCTCTGCTTCAACCACCAGGTGGCAGATTTTCTCACATCTGATTTGTCACACACGGTCTCTGGCCAACAAATGATGATAAAAATATAAGTTCACAACCCCTTTTCTGAACCCCTGTGTTTTGAAATTGAGAGTGTTCCAGACTTTTAGAAAATATACAATATATTAGACAGTCCCGATTTTTAACAATTTGTCCCGTGTCCCATGGCGTTTTAAAAAAAAGTCCCGACACCTTAAGTTAGACCAACAAGGAAGACAAATGGATCAAGAGCTCGAACTGTGAGAGACCACCTTAAAAGATGCTCAAAAGCAGGTGTGGGATAGATGAGCTTGGAGGGGGAGGATGTGAGTTACGGCTGGCAAGGTCAGGAGGGGCTTCATGAAGACCGAGCTGCCCCATGAGGAAGGGAAGGCTGGCCAGGAGCGGGCTGCGGCGGCAGACCTGCCAGACACATACCAATGCCGGAAGGGAAGGGTCCACAAAAGGCAAGGCTTGGTGATTAGGCATCATTGGTCCGCTCCCGAGGCCAGCACACAAACACTGACTGCTGTTTGTGACCCGGGTGTCATTCGGTAGCAGCCAGCATGGCCACGGG
This sequence comes from Vespertilio murinus, assembly GCA_963924515.1. NCBI lineage: Eukaryota > Metazoa > Chordata > Mammalia > Chiroptera > Vespertilionidae > Vespertilio > Vespertilio murinus. The sequence goes on along the minus strand of OZ004719.1, from coordinate 4,486,551 downwards.
TGAGTTTCTGATATCCAGCATCCAACAGCCCCTCTGTTTATGGCCATTTCTGGATCACTGCCTGAAATTTTATTCTCGGGATGGGGTTTCCTGATCCCTACACAAGGCTCAGTCTGACAGCTGGGTGCTTCCAGGCAAAAAGCTGAATTGTAAGTGACTGTCCTTCCCAGGATTTGTTAGTTGAGCACACTTACTGAACACCTGTCCTGATGGCAGAAGCAGATGCTGAAAAGACCCAGTCCTAAAAGTTTTAGTCTCTCCTCAAGGAGGTCCAGTAGTCACACTAGAGACCCTACATGCACAGCAAGAAATACTCCTAGAATGGGGTGGGGGGTGGGAAGGAAATAGGGAGAAGGTGGAGGAGGAAAGGTACTTGCTGACAAAGTACTCATGTCTTCACCTTATGTCAGACCTCAATTCATCCCTCAAATGGCACACCTCAACAGTAAAAGTGTGCTACCTTGGAAGCCTCACTCAGCAAATATTAAAACATCTACTCACTTATATTCAACAACAAGTATATGGGCAATTATCATTTCAAGAAGACAGATTAATTTTCAAGTATCGTTTAATAGCCTTTCATTATGGTGGAAAATTGAACATAAAACCAGTTAATGACTTTGAAAGTCATTACTGTGAAAGAGACTAGAAGGGACTGAACCACAGAGGGGGAGTGGGACTAGACCGCTTCCTTTGGTCAATAACCGGTTGGGGATGGTGTCATTAAGAAAGGAACTTCTTGCCGAAACCGGTTTGGCTCAGTGGATAGAGCGTCAGCCTGCGGACTGAAAGGTCTGGTGTTCGATTCCGGTCAAGGCATGCACCGCACCTTGGTTGCAGGCACATCCCCAGTAGAGGGTGTGCAAGAGGCACTCTTCCCACAGTTGCATGTAGCTACCCAACTAGATTAAGGTGACCAGACGTCCCGCTTTTGGCGGGACAGTCCCGATTTTTAACAATTTGTCCCCGTCCCGGCCCGAGGCGTTTTTAAAAAGTCCCACTTTTTGGAAAGAATGCATGACAAGCTAGGGAAAGGCGGGAGAACGGGAAGGGAATATATGGTTTTCGGCGGCCATGTGGCTATTTAGCCAGGATATGAGTTTTATATTATTTTTGTTAATTTTATAATGTTAAACTTTAATAATAACAAATAATTGTTGAGAACTGATTACCGTATTTGCCGGCGTATAAGACGATTTTTTGGCCCTGAAAATAACGTATTTGCCGGCGTATAAGACGACTGGGCGTATAAGACGACCCCCTAACATTTCCACTCAAAATACAGTTTGTTATATACTCGCCGTATAACACTACCCCCCACTTGGAGGCATATTTTTCAGGGCCAAAAAATTGTCTTATACGCCGGCAAATACTATATAGAACTGCTTATCAAAGTTCGCATTGTTGATCAGTTGTTAGGATTCGACCACCATTGTTTGGTCTTAATGAACAATGGCATTTTTGGGGATTGGCAACGACGACGAAAACATTTTGTCACTGTCTCTCAGACGATACACATCGTGCTGCGTGCTAGTAAGCTAGTTAAACAAGTGATGTCATTACAAAGCAGCTATTCAGATAATTTAGATAAGTAATTTATTTCATAAATACATACATTTTCTTGAATTTAGCAGACAGTACTCGTATTATTTATATGTTATAGTGGCAGCAAAAAGTCTAGCACAAGCCTTGAAAGTGACACTATACAAAATTTTATTTATCATATTTGTAAATCGTGCTTATGTTGAAATTTAAAATATATATATTACAATACTATTTTTGCGTTCTATGAAAATTTTTGTTGCTCCATATAGACCAAATTTTTAATCAAGAAAATTAAAACACCACCACCACCCATCAATGGTGTCCCTCCCGCTTTACCAATGTTAAAATCTGGTCACCTTACCCTAAGCGATGATCAGGACTATCAATATCAAAGTGACAAATGCAAAGAAAGCCATGTTTTTAAGGAGGTTGGGGGGCAACTAAAATGACTGAAGGAACTAAGGGATGAAAAGACAAATAAACTGGGACTGAAACGAAGTGGAAACTAGAAGGACCGAAAGAGATAGAAGACGTCAAGCGGAGGGAATCTCGCGAGGCGTAGGGCAGCCAAGATGGCGGCGGCACTGGCCGCCACACTTAATATGGCGGCCGGGGAGCGTTCCTGGAAGAAATCTCGCGAGAGTGGCATCGCGGCTCCGGTCCGGGAATTGAGCCGGGGGTGTGGAACAGCCAAGATGGAGCCCGCAGCCGGCAGCCCCGGCCCGCTGATCTTGAACAACAAGCAGCCTCAGCCGCCGCCGCCGCCGCCGCCCGCCGCCGCGCAGCCGCCGCCCGGGGCACCGCGAGCCGGCGCGGGTCTCCTGCCGGCGGGCAAAGCCCGAGAGTTCAACCGCAACCAGCGCAAAGACTCGGAGGTCAGGAGCTTGGGGGGCGAGGCCGGCCGGCCGGCGGCGGGGGGCGCGGGCCCGGCAGCTCCCGGGTCCGCGCCGGGGCTCCCGGGGGGCGAGGCGGACCCGGCCGCAGGGTTGTCACTTCACAGCGGAAGGGCCGGCGCGGGAGGCTGGCACCCCGGGTCGGGGGCGTGGAGCCGGGTCCGCGCCCCGAGCCCCGCCGCCGCCGCGGAGAACCGCCGGGAGCTGTGGCTGCGCGTTCCTCCTCCCGCGCCGGAGCCGGGCCGCGCCCTCGGAGCCCCGGCCTCTGGGGAGCCGCCCCCCGCCCCGGCTGGGGGCGAGGAGCCGGTGGCCCGGTGCGCTCCGGGGGAGGGAGGGGGCCGGGGGGCTGACCGGACCCCAGCCCTCCTGCCTCTGGTCCGCGGGCGAGGGCGGCGGGGAGGGGGCCGCCAGCCGGCGGACGGGCCGTGACCTCCGGGAGCACCGCGGCGCCCGGAGGCTGCGGGAGGGGGACCTTCCGTCCGACCCGAGCTGGGCGGGTTCGACCCCGGGGCGACGGTGACTGGAGGTCCGGGTGCCCGGGCGCCCCGGGCTGAACGGCTCAAGATCAGAAATGCCCATCGTTAACCCCGAGCGAGGAGGGCCCGGCGTTCCCTGCTCTCTGGCTGGCGGGCCGTGCCTCCCCTTCCGCGGGCACCGTAGCCTGGAGCTGCCTAGCCACCTCCCCCCGAGTGAGCGGGAGTCCCTCCCCTGCCGCCTTGGTAGAATTCATGAATGGAGACACTCCGGAGACACTCCCGTCGCCGCATCCTGGGCTCCGGCATGGGCGCGTCCCCGGAGCCCACGTGGGGATGAGGGGACCTCCTCACCTTCTCCTGTCCCCGCGTCTATGGGGACCGAGGACACCTCCGGAGATATGTGAAGGCAGGCCTTGGTTTTTACGGGCTAGTCTAGTGCAAACCTCTGGCACTAGTAAAACATGTCAGAACTTGGCAGGTCCAAGGCAGACATTCCCTGAGCTCTCAGGGAATTATTTGCAAAAGCAAAGAAACCCACCTGTTAGGAGCCCTTGGGCAGGGGGCTGGCTGATGGAGGGTGTGAGCGCGGTGGGGCGACCCTGCTGTCATCAGGAGAGGACTGCAGTTTTAAAGAGCTTTACATCTTCCGTAAGCAGCCGTAAATGGTCAAATAAATACCCTCCTCTCTGAAATTAAAAAAAAAAAAATTTAAAGAAGGGTCCTGGGTTCAATTCTGGCAACCAATTGATGTCTCTCACATCAATGTTTCTCTCTCTCTCCCTCTCGCTCTCTCACTCTCTCCAAAAATGACTGAAAAAATCTCCATGAGTGAGGATTAACAACAAAACCCTTCCAGGTAGATTTGGGTCGCCTCCCATTCGATAAAGAAGACCTGAAGTCCAGTGCCTGTGAGCGTGTGCCCTTTGCCTCTGACTAGGAGTGGAGTTCTCCACGCCGTTCCCTGTTCGTGGGCACGTTAAGTGGTTTCGTGGGTGGGCGGCCTTTGTCTACATAAGGAGCTTGTCGTTAGGCTGGGGACTTCTCTTCCCGGAGGGAGGCCTCCGTGATCACCTGTCCCCGCAAGGAAATGGTTCTCCTCACCTTCTCTCCTGCGAGGGGGAGGGAAGCCATTGTGCTCAGCTGCTGCCTTCTCTGTGGGTTCTCACTGAAATCCCACGGAGAGAAGGGCAGGGAGGCTGAGGGGTCGGTATTCACGCCGTCCTGGCTGGTGACAGCCCACTAGCCAGAGAGAACCGAGGCTGCCGGAATCTTGGCACCATATGGAGTGGACGGTCACTCACTGCATGGAATGCATAGATGCTTTGTGCTCATTCATCCAGCAAGTGTTCATTTGAGTCAACTATTCACTCACTCACTCCCTCACTCATGGCAAGTAGTGCTGGGCATTGTGGAATCAGTGGTGAGCCAAGTGGACACGTTCGCCTCTTCGCACTTAACCACACTCGGCCCCTGTATGGCTGTGAGTGGCAGGTGCTCTGAAGGCAGCGAGCAGGTGCGGGAGATGGAGCGGCGGGACTGCTGTGATAAAGCATGGTCCCGGGGCCTCCGGAAGCACGTGCTTCTTCCTGTGGGAAGCAGCCACCGAGGGTCCCACTTCCTGTCTCTGCAGGGCTATTCCGAGTCCCCGGACCTGGAGTTTGAGTACGCTGACACCGACAAGTGGGCGGCCGAGCTCTCAGGTGATGGGGGACCCTGTGTGGTTTGGGGTGTTTTTGCCTCATTGGTCTTTAATAAAGTTAAGAGTGGGTGCCATTTTGGAGTCCACTTCCCCCCTAGCTAGTCTTAGTTAATAACGATGTTTATAAGACAGCTTAATTACTGGATGCCGGCCTGAGTGTCTCATAACTTCGGCTTGTCCCTTACTATAATGACGCATCTCTGGGCGGTCAGCTCAGTTGGCTGTGGCCCAGGCCAGTGTGGACAGAGGTGAGGAATGCAAGCGCGGGTGCCTGCATGTGCACATCTGTCTCTGTCCCTGCTGTCCCTGCGTAATGTGAGGTTACCCCGAGCTGCTCCACAGCCTCTTCAAAAGGTGGCACCCACTGAGAGACACGTTCGTCATGGCAGTCAGCCACCGGCATGGCCTGCTGGGGTCCCCGTGCACCAGGTGGGTGGCCCCCCATCTAGGCTGCCTGGCATCCTGGGCCGGCTGCAGGGGAAGCCAGCTTTCTCCTCGTCTGAAGACCCTCGTCATCACAGAACATAGTCCAGTGGAGGCAGAGCTGGGCCTGGAGGCAGACCCTTTGCCTTCTGTGCTGCGTGTGCCCCCGGGTGGGAGTGGACACAGAGCTGATGAGACTCTGTTCTCGCAGAGCTTTACAGCTACACGGAGGGGCCAGAGTTCCTGATGAACCGAAAATGCTTCGAGGAGGACTTCCGCATCCATGGTGAGATGATTCCTCCACACGTGGGTTCCTTTCACCCGCGTCATGATCGCTGCAGGGTTCCTAGTCATCTCGGTGACCTCAGTCATCCAGGAGTGGCCTGCAAAGCTGCTGAGCCATGACCGGGCCAGGCCAGATGTGCCATTGGGGGTGGGGGGGGGGGGGGCTTGTAAGTCCTCTGGTGGCTTCTCAGATTGTGAGCCTTAGGAAGAAAAGAAATTTTACCTGATTAGAACTGCACCAAAAACAGCATCGTGTCAGTCTGGAAATGCAGGGGGGCCTGAGCCCTGATGGGGAGAGTGGCTGGCTCTCTGAGCTCTGTGCCGAGGCAGCCTGTGTTTGGTGGCTTAGCTGGTGCCGGGCCGTTGTGGGGCTAACTGGCCTCTTGCCCCGCAGTGACAGACAGGAAGTGGACCGAGCTGGACACCAACCAGCACCGGACCCACGCCATGAGGCTCCTGGACGGCCTGGAAGTCACCGCCAGGGAGAAGAGACTCAAGGTGGCCCGGGCGATTCTCTACGTCGCCCAAGGTACTGAGGGCACCGGGCCGGGCCCCTCCCCAGGGACTGGCCCGGCAGACGCGGGAGGGCTCTGAGCTGCCCTGTCCGCAGGCACCTTCGGGGAGTGCGGCTCGGAGGCGGAGGTGCAGTCCTGGATGCGCTACAACATCTTCCTGCTCCTGGAGGTGGGCACGTTCCATGCGCTGGTGGAGCTTCTGAACATGGAAATAGAGTGAGTCCCGAGGGGCCTGGGGGAGCGGAGATGGGGTGGAGGGGGGGCAGGGAGGTTACGGAACTAGTCCTGAGAGGCTGGTCCAAGGACCGAGTCCAAGCACACGTCGCAGCGTTTTATCTCCGGTGGGCAGCCCTTGTCCAGGGCCCCTCGTCCCCCTGGGGCCGCGCTGACTCAGTCTCTCCTGCAGCAACAGCGCCGCCTGCAGCAGCGCCGTGAGGAAGCCGGCCATCTCCCTGGCTGACAGCACGGACCTCAGGTGAGGCCGGCGGCCTGAGCCAGGTCAGCAGGGCTTGGGGCGTCCTTGGGTTTTCTCGGTGTATGCGTTCCTCGCACACCCTGACCTGTGGGGGATGGGCTTGGTGGGATTATTCAGCCCTGCTGGGGGCTCTAGCGGGCTCTGGGTTGAGGCCCCCAGAGGAAATCATGTGATAGCACCGCAGTGCTGCTGAGAACTCCGTGTGGCTTTGCTGTTGGTGGAGCACTGGATGCCACTCCACATGCTCCCACCTTCTCGGGCACAGCTGCCCCCCCCCACATAGAGTCAGTCCTGCCAGTTCGCGCCTGCTCATGGCGGCACAGGAAGTAATCAGCTGCTCAAGAGCAAGAGCACTGCCCCGATGTGTGAGGATTAGAACCGGTCTCTGTGCCTTTGGAAGTTTCCAGACTGGGTGTTGGTGGTGTCCTCATTGCAGTTAGGGTCCCGGCATCACCCTGCTCACTCTGGTTTGCTCTCTCCGTGGTGAACACGTCCTGGCCTCGCCTCCGCCCTGCTCCGCTGTGGTGGATCCGGCCCCACCAGCACAGCTCTCCCTCTGCTGGGTCTTTCTCGTTCCAGGAAGCTCAGGGCAGTAGGTGCCGTGGCCATCGTCCACATTAGTCCGTTCAGCAGCCATTTGCCACGCACCCGCTTTGAGGGAGCACTTTGCTAGACATGGAAATACAGGACAGACCTGGTCCCACCTTAGCACACGAGACAGAAGGGAGCCGTGTGCTCTGGGACGCTCCGTGTCCTGGAGGCGACAGCCCTCCCATCTGCCAGCCTTTGCGCCCTGGCTTTTCTCGTGTCAGGGTGCTCCCTTGACCCCCCATTCCGCCCGGTTATTGCCCCCCCAGGGTCCTGCTCAACATCATGTACCTGATTGTGGAGACGGTCCACCAGGAGTGTGAGGGCGACAAGGCCGAGTGGAGGACCATGCGCCAGACCTTCAGGGCCGAGCTGGGTAGGACCCGGGGCTCCTGTCCGGCGGCGCCCCTGGAGCTGAGGCTGGCGGGCTGGGGGCCCCGCTCCCGCGTGTGCTCCTGACTGACCCCGTGGTCGCCTCCAGGCTCCCCGCTGTACAACAACGAGCCGTTCGCCATCATGCTGTTCGGGATGGTGACCAAGTTTTGCAGTGGCCATGCCCCTCACTTCCCCATGAAGAAGGTCCTCTTGCTGCTTTGGAAGACAGTCCTGGTGAGCACTCCTGGGAGGGAAGCCAGGGCACAGGACCGGAGAGGGGTCACCCTCCCTTCCAGAATGGGCCGGCCCTGTGGAGCTGGAAGGCGAGGCGCTCCCGTCTGCCTCTTGTACGTGAGGAGCGTGGCGAACATACAGGGCTGCCGTGTCTGCACTAGGCTCGGTCAGCCCGTTTCCTCTCCCTCCCCAGCTTCACTGAACTCTCCCGGGGGTGGATAGAGCCCTGTTCAGAGGCCATGAGGGTCTACGCAAAGGGGTCCTGGGTGCTCGCGCCTGGCACAGCCCGTGGGCAGGTTGACCCCCGCCTGCTCCCTCTGATGCAGTGCACGCTGGGCGGCTTTGAGGAGCTGCAGAGCATGAAGGCGGAGAAGCGCACGCTGCTGGGCCTGCCCCCGCTGCCCGAGGACAGCATCAAGGTGATCCGCAACATGAGGGCCGCCTCGCCGCCCGCCTCCGCCTCCGACCTGATCGAGCAGCAGCAGAAACGGGGCCGGCGGGAGCACAAGGTGAGGGCGACAGGCCCTGTGGCTCCCAGGTTCTCTGCGCGCAGTGGCCTGTCCCTGGACAAGCTCGGCTGGGATGGCCTGAGGCTTCCTCAGCCTTTCCTGGTTCCTCAGTGGCTCCCGTTTGCTCCCCCCGTCTCCAGGCGCTGATAAAGCAGGACAACCTGGACGCCTTCAACGAGCGGGACCCCTACAAGGCCGACGACGCTCGAGAAGAGGAAGAAGAGAACGATGACGACAACAGCCTGGAGGGGGAGACGTTCCCCCTCGAGCGGGACGAGGTGATGCCTCCCCCACTACAGCACCCCCAGACCGACAGGCTTACCTGCCCAAAGGGGCTCCCATGGGCACCCAAGGTCAGGTGAGTCTCAGACCTTCCGAAAGCTCTCGGCCTGAAACCAGGGCCCTCCCACCCACAGGCCTGGCGCCTGGCCCGGGTCACGTGAGGTCCTGTGCTGGGTCAGCCCGGGCCTGGCTCTCTCAAAGCCCCTGTGCTGGCCCGGGCCTCGGGGTGGCCTGGCCGGCCTGGCACAAAGAGCCCTTGTGTGGCTCAGGGGGATGAGGGGGTAATCGGAGCTCGCTCCTGGGTGGGCGGGGTAACTAGTGAAGGAAGGGGTGGGAAATGGGAACAAGGACGTTTAAGTGACCCCATCCCCCCCCCCCCCCCGGGGTTGTATATGATCAACGGAAAAGTTATAGTTTAAGGAAGCGCTCCTTTAGAGCCGGTATTGAGATGTATGTGCATGAATCAGTGGGCAAAGGCACCTTGATATATAGAAATGGCTCCAACTTAGGAGCTAGATGGACGTGTGAGAGGATCTAGAAGTCATTTTCTCCATCCAGGTAAAGCCCCAGGTTTTTGTGATCCATGATAGGAATACATACAAGTCTTCAGAAAATGCAAGACACACTGATCTTGTTACAGGAAAATGTGACTCATGAAAAAATCAGTAGCTTACAGCTCTCATTGTTGTAAAAGTTGTAAATGTTTGAGGAGTTCTGTTGACAAAGGTCTTAATATCTGAATAAAGTATGCTTTTAATTAAATGTACCACTAATTTCACAAGCACCGTAAACAAGTTACTAGTACACATAATGTAATTTCAGGTCATTGATTCAATGTTAAGAAGAACATTAAAATAGTCTAACGGTTTCAGGGTTTTCTTCCATAAAGAAAAACAGTTGAGGGAGACATTTCCTTCTGTCTCCACAATTTCTGGATGTTCCGTATCTTATTAACCATGACACCTTGAAATGACATTTCGTAAAAGCCTTGCTCTCTCTCTTGGGCAGAGAGAAAGACATTGAGATGTTCCTCGAGTCCAGCCGCAGCAAATTCATAGGTTACACTCTGGGCAGGTGAGTGTGATCCGAGTTCCTTCTGGAGAAAGCCAACGAGAAATCCACTCGCTTGGCCTTTGGCGTTTGGGGACCCAGGCGGATCGCTGTCTGGGCTTAACACAGGGCCTTCTTTATCCGCAGCGACACGAACACGGTGGTGGGGCTGCCCAGGCCAATCCACGAGAGCATCAAGACTCTGAAGCAGGTAGGGGTGCGGTGAGCTTCTGGCCCGGCTTGGTCCCCGGGGAGCGAAGCGCGATCGGCCCGTTGGGAGAGCCATTTAGACTCGGCGGCCTGGCGGAGCCTGGGCTGGAGGCGTGGGTGGACGGGCAGTACCTCGGCCGTTCTTCGTAAACTCTACTCGTCCTGGCGGGGCTTTTGTTGGGACTTAACGGGTGGCTCCTTCTAGATTATATTACCTGACAGTTGTAGGAATTTTAAGGGCCCACCAAACAGCCCCCTTTCCTTGCTCACGCTCTCAGGCGATTGAGAGAGAGGAGTGGGCAGGTGGAGATAGAAACCCAGCTGTAAGGCTGGCAGAGGGATTAGAGAGTGAGGCGGAGGACACAGCGGCCATAGGTGTCCCAGCCTGACTTCCTGAATGAGGCAGACCCCCACCCGGAGCCCGGCAGCGCGGAGCCGCAGGCCTGCTCGGGAGCAGAGGAGCGAGCGCACAGGCGCTTGTCAGAACAGCGAGAGGGTGGGCTCGGAACGCCCTGTCCTCTGCCAGCCAGCCAGGCGGGTGTGGGAGGCAGGGCTGTATCGCACCCCCACATCCCTCCACGGGGGCAGGAACACCGAGAGGGGGAAAGAGGTGTCTCCCTAACAACCCATCTGGAGTGTAAATGTTTATGTTTCTGAAATGTTGAGTGCTGAGTGGGCCCCACGCACCTAAGCTTTTTGAGTACTTGGTCCTGAATATTTGAGCACTTGATTCTGCTTGGACTGATTTTTCTGTCACTATAGCTATCTGAAAGCCCCTTTCTCTCCCTTAATTTGCTTTTTTTCCCCCTCTAATCTTTTGTGTGCTTTTTACAATGGTTTTAAGAGGCAAGTGCTGTCCAGCTGATGTGGCTCAGTGGTTGAGCATCGACCTATGAACCAGGAGGTCATAGTTCAATTCCCGGTCAGGGCACATGCCAAGTTTTGGGCTTAGTCCTGGTAGGGGTGCTGAGGGGGCAACCGATCAATGATTCTGTCTCATCATTGGTGTTTCTCTCTCTCCCCTACCACTCTCTGAAATCAATAAAAATATATTTTTTTAAAAAGGCAGTTGCTCACTTAGCAAAGTATTTTGGGTCCAGGAGGTTGGTGAGGGATCTCTGTGGAGATTCCCTCTTGGAGAAGATGGTTTGAAGAAGCTGCCGGGTCTGTGCCAGGGTGTGGGGCGAGTAGCCAGAGGGAGCTGTTCCCAGCGCCTCCCCCTCCCCCCTCTCCCCAGCACAAGTACACGTCCATCGCGGAGGTCCAGGCGCAGATGGAGGAGGAGTTCCTTCGCTCTCCTCTTTCAGGGGTGAGTTGGGGTTTCCTCAGCCCACAGGGTCCCTTCGCTCTCCCCAGGCACAGTGCCGGGCCTAGACCCCGAGGCTGCCTGGGGCTGCCTGGGGCTGCCCGGTGCTGCCCTCCGAGCCCCCACCTGGCTCCCTGCAGGGTGGTGCACTGGCTCTGAGCCAGGCACCACCTCTGAATCGAACGCCACCACTCAGTGGGTGACGACTTGGCAGGAGACTGCCTGTCTTTGCGCTTCCGTTTCCTCACCTGGGAGATGGCAATAACAGTCATCCCCTCTTCACAGAGTAGTGAGGATTGGCTTATTACAAGTCAAGTGCCTGCATGTCGTGTCAGTCAGGTCTACTGTCCCATTAGCATCATGTTTACATCAGCGAGTCCGCTGGCTCAGGAGCCTGTCGGGACGGGGTTGTAGCTCTACTTTGTGGTCAAAGGGAGAAGAGGAAGTCGAGCAAGTCCCTGCAGAGACCCTCTACCAAGGCCTGCTCCCCAGCCTGCCCCAGTACATGGTGAGTGCCCTCCTCCGGCTCCAGCTGCCCTGCCCCGGAGCCCTGCGGGGGACCGCCTCTGCGGGCTCTCACTGGGCACTGCTGTCCTCCCAGATCGCGCTGCTGAAGATCCTGCTGGCCGCAGCCCCCACCTCCAAAGCCAAAACCGACTCCATCAACATCCTGGCCGACGTCCTGCCCGAGGAGATGCCGTGAGTACCGTCACCCCTGGGTGCGGAGCGGGTGGGGCAGCAGAACAGGCCGAGTCTCCCTTTTGCCCAGGTTTGGGAGGTTGCTTCGTATTTTTGACTCAACTTCTCTGCAGGTTGAGGGTATTCCTGGCTCAAGAAAAAAAAAGTACTGGGTTAAATAGCTCGATCTGCTGCTTGGGGAGAAGGTCAGCCCAGCTGGCCTGGATTCTAGGGTGGACTCTGCCCTGGGTGATGCCTGAGTGACCGCGAGAGTCCTTACCCCTCTGCAGTGAGTCGGGCGACCTCTCCCAAACACCCCCAAAGCTGTGTGGCTGGGACCCCAGCACGTGGAGGTGCAGCTTCTGGACACCTGCCAGCAGCAGCTGAGCCTCCCGGGGTGTGGGCTCTTCCGGTCACGTCCCCGCCTGGGGGCCAGTGAGTGTCTCAGGTGACAGTGAAGTCCTCGGGGCTCTTCTTCCCTGGGCACTGGCTGCCTCTGTTTGATGTGAGAGGACAGACCGAGGCCGTGTGCTACTTGGAGAGGGACGTGGCCTTGGCCTGGCCGCCTGCCTGCCCGCTCATCCCGCCCAGCGCCCGGGCGGCGGGCTCCTGGGTCTGGGTGAAGGGCGGGTGAGGCGGAGGCGGGGCTTGGCTCATACCAGAGGGTGTCAACACTGGGCCGTTTGATGGTCCTTGGAAAGGGGGTTCCAGAGTCAAATACTGCCCCTCCTCCTGAGTCAAGAAATTGATTCAAGTGTTAAAGCACTATGTTACCCCTGGAATGAGTATAATATTGTGTCGAGTGTACCTGAAAAATAAATTAAAAAAAAAAGAAACTTATTTAACTCGATGCTTCCTAAGTTTCCCCCATAACATGAAGTGTGCCGTGTGGTGGTATTCCACAGAGCATGCGTGAGAACACGGTCCCTGCAGTGGCAGAAGCCGAGGGGGATCTTGAGAAGTTCACGATGGAGGAAAGGCAGGGAAAGAGGCCACGGATGTGTTTGGGCCTCACAGGACGAGAACTGCTGAGCTTGGGAGAGGGAGGGAGAGCCCTGGGCCTGACCTGAGATGTCCACGGTGTGTGTGTGTGTGTGTGTGTGTGTGTGTGTGTGTGTGTGTGTGTGAGTGTGGGCCTTAGCCCAGAGAAGGCTCAGGGTCCCGGCCCTGGGAGCACCTACCGGTAGGAGGCGCTGAACACGCTGCGCTCACCGGCCGCTGTGTTGCAGCACCACGGTGTTGCAGAGCATGAAGCTGGGCGTGGATGTGAACCGCCACAAGGAGGTCATTGTGAAGGCCATTTCCGCCGTCCTGCTGCTGCTGCTCAAGCACTTCAAGTTGAACCACGTCTACCAGGTACCTGCCAGGCCTGATTCTTCCTGCCCCTCAGCCCTGAAGAGCGGAGGCTTGGCCTTCACACCCCTTGAGCTCTGCAGACCTTCTGACTCCCTCTTCCAGCCGAGGCTTCTCTGCTGGGAGGAGAGACGGGAGGGACGGGCGGCCCCAGGGGATGCTGACAGTCTTCTGTTGTTTCAGTTTGAGTACATGGCCCAGCACCTGGTGTTTGCCAACTGCATCCCATTGATTCTGAAGTTCTTCAATCAAAACATCATGTCCTACATCACTGCCAAGAACAGGTGACGGGACCAGGGCTCAGGAGGGGGCGCGGGGACAGACGCAGGGCTCCCAGCGGGCCGCTCCCCCTGAGCCCACTCAGCACCTGCAGGCCAGCACTGCCAGGCTCTCAGATGAATGAAGCAGGGTCCCTGCCCGTTGAAAACACCAGTGTGTCCGATCTGAGTCTGGCTAGCTGGTGACACGTGACTCAGTCTGTGCCTGGGTGGGAGGGGTCTCATCCTGGGCTCCGGTACAGCCCTCACTGTCCCGGGCCTTTTAAATTTAGTTAATTTATTTTGAGGAGGCCAGCCAGGCTGCCTGCCTTCTCTAGGGATCTCAGCCATGTGCGCTGTCACACGCTGACTCCTCACCTCCATCCCTCTCTCCTGGTGCCACCTGAACTTGGCGGTGCCTGCTCCTCAGTGTGGTACATCACAGGGCTGACACTGTCTCCTGAGGGGCATGGCATACGCTCACTGCCTTAAGAAGTCTCCCCAGCCCAGGTGCATTGCTGCGGGGGTAGCAGGGTCTCCCCATTACACAATGCCAGGCTGGTCTCTGGCCAGGGGGACCCTACAGATGCTCTGGGAGCAAGTGCTTCCCACCTCAGAGCTGGAAACCAGGGCGGTGCAGGCAAGTAGATCCCGCTTGCATCCCACCAATGAGAGGAGAGCAGAGCCAGACCCGGCCTTTGCTCATGGTGGGCACCTGCCCTTCCCTCACAGCATTTCCGTCCTGGATTACCCTCACTGTGTGGTGCACGAGCTGCCAGAGCTGACTGCCGAGAGTCTGGTGAGTGGCCCGGCTCTACCGGCTGTGCCTTTGGTGTGTGTGTGGGGGGGAGGGGGAGGGGTGCAGAGCCTGGCTCCCCCACCCAGGATGGCGGTGGCTTCACAGATGAGGTCCCTGTCGAGGGCCTGGCTTCTAAAGCACTAATTGCATACAAGGTGGGGAGGGACCTTGTAGGGCAGGAAGATGGAGGGTTAGGGATTCCTTGTTGGGAGCATGGTCTTCAGGGGCTGGTGACCCAGAGCTCACCAGGCCGAGTTGCTTCTCTCCCCCTCACTGGAACTCTGGGCACATTGAGGAGAGGAGTGGGTGCCGGCACCGCAGGGAGACCTGCGTTCTGGGACCATGCTTGCGCCGGCTTTGAAGCCACTGAACCCCTGCCCTGAGGTCATGGTTCCTGGGCTTCCCTGCAGGAAGCAGGCGACAATAACCAGTTCTGCTGGAGGAACCTCTTTTCCTGCATCAATCTCCTCCGGATCTTGAACAAGCTGACCAAGTGGAAGCACTCAAGAACGATGGTGAGTCAGCGCGGTCAGCGCGGACCTGGAGCTGCAGAGAGCACGCTGGTCCTCCCGGAGCGGGAGCGGGAGCAGGGCCGGGGCGGGCTCGCCGCTGCAGAGGCATCCTTCCTCCTCACTTTCCTGCGGCCGCCCGTTGTGTTCTAAGGACTGATTCCTGGTTCCTTGACAAGTTAAACTGGGAGCTGGAACCATTCCACTCGCAGGAGGGCCTCCTCTACATCCGGGGTCTGGGAGTCCACCTTACCCCGAGCGTGTGGATGCCTTTGGGTGGGGAGGGCCGGGAATCCTCGGGATTGTAGGGACGTGCACACAGCAGTATTTCTGAAGGAATTCATAGCTTTCTTTAGATTCCAAAACGACTCGTGATTAGGGGCCACAGTCCTGGTTGCCTGGGACTTGGTGGTGTCAGCAGTGACTCCCGTGTCCCCGCAAACCCCTCTGTCTGGGGAAGGCTGGGATGTTGGTCACCCCGCCGTGACGGCAAACGGGTGGTGGGCAGCGGCTGTGAGGCAGCATCATCGGTGCCGCCCGTGCCCCCCAGATGCTGGTGGTGTTCAAGTCCGCCCCCATCCTGAAGCGGGCGCTGAAGGTGAAGCAGGCCATGATGCAGCTGTACGTGCTGAAGCTGCTCAAGGTGCAGACCAAGTACCTGGGGCGCCAGTGGCGCAAGAGCAACATGAAGACCATGTCTGCCATCTACCAGAAGGTGCGGCACCGGCTCAACGACGACTGGGCCTACGGCAACGGTGAGCCCCAGGGGTGCGGCGACCTCTGCCCCGCAGGCCGCCCTGAGGAATCCGGTGGAGCGCGAGGAAGGACCTTTAGAAGCTGCCCGACCCAGTTTCTATCATCCCCATTCCTCTGTCCCTCCCTTGAAGCTCCGCCTTTTCCAGAAATTGTCATGAGTCTCTCTCCTGTCTTTCCTCTCCCCCACTCCCGCCCACAAGTTCTCTCAGCTCTGACCACCTCAGACTCTGCTGCAGTGATCTTTCTAGAAGGCGGGGCTGCGGGCACTCCGAGGAAAGGCCAGTGAAGGCCCTTAGAATTAGAGCCAAATGCTCAAACATGGCATATGAGGCCCACATTCTCCCTCCCTCCTTTTCTCCCTCCCTTCTTTCCTCCCTCTCTCCCTCCCCCTCTCCCTCCTCCCCCTCCTCTCTAACCGGAACCCAGCTTCTCTGCAGCCCAGCCCGTCACTCCGGTCTCTGGGCACACGGGGCACTCGGTCTGTGCACATAGCCTGTACCCCTCTTCTGTGCCTTCTCCTGGCACACACACCCCACCTGTCCTGTGTCCGCGTGTTTCTTCCTGCTGGGCAGCGCCTCAGCCTCCTGAGCAGAGGGGTGTCCCCTGGCCATGCTGCCGCGTCATTTCAGTTCCTGGCCCCGCGCCCTGTGCCTGGGTGCCTGGGTGCCCGGGCAGGGAATCGAGAGAGGGAGCTGATGAGGGGCCTGCACACTCCTCTGATCCGGAGAGCCGGGGACAAGGTGGCTTTCTGAGCGTGTGTCACCTGCGGCTCCTCGGTAGCTCTGGCTGTTCTCCTCTCGCCTGACTTCCCTGGCATCCAGGAAGAGGTCCCGTGGGGTTGCTGAGGGTGGGCCTGGACGCTGACATCACGTCCAGCGGGGCAGTGGCTGGCCCTTAGCTTGCGAATGCAAGGGGAGCGGCCGTGAAGGCCTGGCTCCTGACCATGGCTTCCTGTTTGGTCCCAGACCTGGATGCCCGGCCTTGGGACTTCCAAGCAGAGGAGTGTGCCCTCCGTGCCAACATTGAACGCTTCAACGCCCGGCGCTATGACCGGGCCCACAGCAACCCCGACTTCCTGCCTGTGGACAACTGCCTGCAGAGCGTCCTGGGCCAGCCGGTGGACCTCCCCGAGGACTTCCAGATGAACTATGACCTCTGGTTAGAAAGGGAGGTTTTCTCCAAGCCCATTTCCTGGGAAGAGCTGCTGCAGTGAGGCTCCTGGAGGGGACCCAAGAGGAAAGGCGATGCGTCCAGGTGCCCGGGCCTGTCCTGGTTCACTGCAGTGCGCCCAGCCCCCTCCAGGTGGCAGCACCTCCTCGGCTTGGCCTCTGGTTGATCCCAGCATCCTGCCTGGGAGCGTCATCTCTGCTTCCACCCTCTCTCCATTCCTCCTGCCCTCTCTCTCGGACATGGGTGGCTGCAGCTCATTTCTCATTCAGCCCAAGGCTGGGATAGGCTGGGACCCCATCGCATCTGAATTTCGGGCTCATGCTGACTCTCCTGGAGACATGCAGACCCTTGGCAGAGCCAGCTTGCCAAGGAGGGCACAGCACTGGGGCCGGGGCCAAGAAGCCGGATCCTGGTTTTGCTTCGGGGGTCTCTGATGTCATTCCAGCCTCCCGCTGAGTGTCCCCCAGAAGCAGCTGCGGGGGCTCCTGCGGCTCCCTCAGCTCCGGGCTGGACAGGGTGCGGTGGGAAGAGAAGCTTCCCTTCGCCAGAGGTGCTCTTTCCCTCTCCATCTGCAAGCGTCTGTAAATACCTATATATAAACCTGTGTGTGTGCTCTGTGTCATGTTGGGGTTTTTAATGTGTTTGTGTATTCTGTTTACATTAAAAGAAGTAAAAGTAATCCCAACGGCCTTGTCTGCAGAAAGGGCGGCCCCTGACCACGTCCTCCGGGTCTAGAAAGGGGTTTTCGTGCCAGCACGTCTGTCTCCTGCCAGGCTGCCTGCCTTCCCATCCATGCGGCACTTCTCCAAAGTGCTCTCCCCGCATCCACCTGGAGGCGCCCAGCTCCAGGGCTCTGGTTGCTGGGGGACACATTGTCCTGCACCCGTGGGTTTGATGCCATGCGGTAGGAGCTCCAGGTTGTCAGGATCACAGTCCTGAGCTGGCCTCGGAGCCCTGGGCGTGTCTGCCACCTCCTCACTCAGTCTGCGGCTCTGCTTCTGGGATCTCCCCTTGTTGACGATAAAGGAGCGTCCTCTGCAGAACTGCCAGAAGCTGCCCTGCTCTCCCGTAGGCAGGTGTGGGAGGGCCAGGCTCCAGGCTCCTGGCTTACGAAGGAAACGTTCTGGGGGAACCGCCCCGTGTTGGTTCTTCTGTTCAGTGCCTGTCCTTCCCAGGTCCTGTGAGCCAGGCCAGGCCCCAAGCGGGCCTCTGGGACAGGCCCTGATGTGGCAGCCGGCGGGGGGCAGCAGGTGTGGCAGCCGGCAGTCCACCTAAGTCACAGCCTCTGAGATGGGACGTCCCTGGGACTGCCTGGCATTTGCCCCAAAGTGACCTGCGCAGGACGGGGAATCTGACCCAGCTTGTGTGTGCGTGATGGGTTTTTGCTGTCTCCCGCCAGGACCTAGAGGCGGTATGCTCTGTGAGGTTACAGTCTCTGTAAGACGGATTTGCCCTTCCTTACTCCCCAGGCATCCTGGTCAGCCAGCCTGCCTGTGGCGGCTTTGTTCTCCCTCGTTGATTTTCCCCAATCCCTCCTGTGAAGCTTCCTTAACCAAGGTGCCATTTTCCCCCTTGGTTTGCCAAGGCCTGTAAATCCCTGTATGTGTCTGTGCAAACCAGCACACAGACTGTCAGCGCTGCGAGGGCCAGGGGCCTCCCGGGAGGGGAGTCTTGTCAGAGCCGTGTGCTCGTGGCAGGGTGGCCATTGGGCCCAACTCTTTGTATGGAAATATCTCTTGGAGCCAGTGACCACCCGATCTCTGGCTTGGTACCTCACCTGGGCCGTGAGGTGGCAGGGTCTGTGAAGGCCCCTGGGTAAATGGCTGAGAAACACAAAAGGCTGATGATTGCTAACCCGGCTCAGGGCCCAGTGCTCCCTCAGTCCACTCAGAGTTACCACTTAGCCTAGCCGGTGTGGCTCAGTGTTTGATCGTAGACCAGAAAGTCACTGTTCAATTCCTGGTCAGGGCACATGCCCGGGTTGCAGGCTTGATCTCTGGTGGGGAGCGTGCAGGAGGCAGCTGATCAATGATTTTCTCTCATCATTGGTGTTCTTATTTCTCATCCTTCCTCTCTGAAATCAATTATATATATATATATATATATATATATATATATATATATATATATATATATATTTTAAGTTAACCACTTCGGGGCGCCAGATAGGCAGGCAGGGCTGATATTGATGCTTCCCAAAAGCCCAGTGTCCACTCAGCACTAGCGATGGGCACTGGTGCTTACTATGCGCCAGCCACTGCTGAGTCTCTGTCTGTAGTGGATTGTTTGTAACACCTCTGAGAGGTAGCATTATTGCAGAGCCTGTTTTGCAGATGAAGAGATGGGCACACAACAGGTAAAGAACTTGCCCAAGGTCATAGAATAGCGAGAGCCTGAGCCTGGATGTAAATGTGTGGCTTCCACTCGCCCACCCTTCCCCTGTTCATCAGCGTTACCCGGCACTTACCAGCCGAGCACCGCTGTGCTAATTCATTCACCTTAGTCAGCACTTAGCATTTGCCCAGGCGTGAACCCTGGAGAGATTCTAAGGAAATGTCAGTTGATTTAGGCTCTAGTGGCCACCCAAGCTTGACCTTGGCCCGGCCTCTGATGTGCTCCCTCAAGGTAACTTGGTTATCGTCGTGACCTTGTCTTCTTTCCCGTCCAAGCCTGACTGTCTTTCTCTCCTGGATCCCAGTGGGCTGTGCGGCTGCCTCTGCTGTGCCTGTTCCTTATCTCCTGGGAGGCTGGCTTCCTGTCTGCCCTCTGAGGAACTGGCTTCTCAGGCAAGCAGGAGCTGTGCCGTTCCTTTGGCACCTGGCACCGTTGGCCTCAGGCTGCCAGCTATGGCACAAGCACCCTCAGAGTCAGCAGCCTCGATGTGTAGCCGCAGAGGGACCTGCACTCGTGAGCTCAGCCCAGCTGTCCCCTCCGATGAGCTGGTTGAACAGCAGCAGGTGGGAGGGAGGCCTGAGGAGTGGGGAGCCGACCTACACACCGGCTGGCAAGAAGCAGCAGATAAAAGGCAGCTATTCTTTCTTTTTATTACGATTAATCCTCATCCGAGGATATTTTCCCATTGATTTTTGGGTGGGGTGGAAGAGAGAAGGAAAGGCAGAGAGAAACATTGGTGTGAGAGAAACACATTGATTCGTTGCCTCCTGCACAAGCTCCAACCGGGGCCCGGGCCGGGAGGAGCCTGCAACCAGGGTACCTGCCCTTTACCGGAATCAAACCCTTTGGTTCGCACACTGGCCAGGGCTAGCAACTATTCTTAATGTTGCTAATGACCTTCCAGCTCTAACCTGTGAATTTGCATTCATTTCCTGTGTCCCTGGAAAGCAGACCGTGTCATAGGCCTTCTATCCGGGACCCTTAGCTCGCCGCTCTGAACGCAGAGACTCAAGAGTCAGCCGCTGACCCAGCAGCCCTGCCAGCCTGCCCTGAGGGCCTGTCCTGGGGCCCAGAGGACAGAACACCCCGCTCCCTCGCTTTCCTTGCGGAGCGGAAAGCACAGCTGATAGGCAGCCATTAAAGCAAGTGAGAGCCATCATGTGGCCCGGGCTGGCAGCTAATGCAAGCTCACAGGTTAGAGCTGGAAGGCCATTGGCGATATTAAGAATAGCTGCTAGGCCTGGCCCAGCCCATGCCGCCTCCTGGAGAGGAGCCTGGGCGGAGCCTGCAGTTGGTGGCAGGAAGGGTGGGCCCTAGAGCCGACCTCCCCCACCCCCGCCAGGACGGGCCTGTGGCAGAGGCTGGGGCGTGGTGAGGTGTGTGCTCCCTCGGCCCAGGCCAGGAAATGCGGGGCCAGCCTCTGCTCCTGTCGGGCGGCGGGGGGGGGTCTGTGCTTCAGGGTGTAACTCGGGTTGGTGTGTCAAGGACGGAGGTGAGGAGGAGGATGGGCTGCCTCTCAGAACCGTCTCTGGTGCTGATGCCGGACCGGGACCAGAAGCCTGGTCCAGGCCTGCTTGGCTTCCCCCCACCCCCCAACCCCCCGCTCCCCTTCTTCAGCTGGGTTCCACGCCCTGCCACGACCAAGACTTAGGGCTCCTCCGGGGGCCTCACTGGGCAGAGAGGAGCTTAGCACAGGCTAGCAGCTCTCTCGAAGCCGGGGTTCCAGGAGGGGCCACGTCCCCTCTCCTTTACCGAGGCGGCTAGAGGCTCAGCCTGGCCTCGGAGAGCATGGGGGCTGGGCCGAGGGCCACGCTCACCTCCGGCGAGGCTGGGCCGCGGGCATCTGGAGGCCTGGGGGCTGCGCCTTAGTGGTGAGACGCCGGGGTGGGGAGGAGGGGGCGGGAGGACGGCTAATGGGAAGCAGGTGGAAGGGTGCCTGTGTCCCAGCCCGGGGACAGGCCGCTGGGATGGCCCCGTCAGTGGGAGAAGCCGTCAGCGCACAGATAATCCCGGGAACAGGCTCCGAGATGCCCATTCATATTCATTATGTGTGAAGCGGGCGGTTGTAAAGTTCGCTTTCCCTTCATTTAGCTGTCACTGGGCAGAAAAATATGAGCTGTGGGCAGATGCCCCTGGATGGGAGCCAGTAGCTGGTCTCGGCCTCCCTGTGCCCTCCCCGCCGGCCCCTCCCGGCCCCTGCCCGCCTCCCGCCCCCTCTGCAGGGATCCGGGCTCACCTCTCATCGGTCTCCTTCCCTCTCCCGCTGCCTCGGTCTCCCCAGGTCTCTTCCTCTTCCCCCCCCCCCCTCCATCTTTTCCTAAGCTGTGCTTGGCCGCGGCTCTGCCTCGCACCCAGCACAATGCCGGCCACAGCGTGGTTTGTAAAACAAACCACTCTCTCTGACCTGGTGGGTCGGAGAGTCCAAGGTTGTGCTGGCCTCTCCTCGTGGCAAGAAACCTGCGGTCTTAGTCCTGGACTGAGAAACGTGGGTTTGCCCCCGGCCATCCCTGCCCAGCTGGTGGAGGCAGCTGGTGCCTCTGGCTTCCACTCGGACTCTTCCCTTCCTAGGAACCAGGGCTCACCTGGAGCCCGGAGCCGGGGCAGCACCGAGAGGAGAGAAGCCGCCGGAAGCCAGGCCCGGAGCGAAGGGGAGCGAAGGGAAGAGAAGGGGGACACGGATTTCCTCTGGGGGACACGGGTTTCCTCCGGGGGACACGGCTAGTGCAGGGACTGCCTCGGCAGGAAGGCCCACCTGATGGGGACTTGCTCCCCTTTGGGATCAGCCCCGCTCGGAGCCTGCGCCTGGAAGAGGAGGCGCTGGGGGCGAGGGGGGCGGGGCTGCCGGCGGAGCGGAGCTGGGAGCAATGTGGTGGGATTTACCGGGGGTGGGAGGCCAGCCTTCCGGGCTGTGGAGATAAGGCAGAGTGGGGGTGAAGGATCGAATGGGTAATACGCCGCAACCACAAGAAAGGGTCCTGGCTTTCGTCTGGGCCCCGCAGCCCAGACATGCTCCCGGGGCCGGGGCGTCTGGGGAAGGAGCCGCCCCGCCCCCACCCCCACGGCTCTGGGGAGCTCCCAGCCCTCGGTGGGCTTGCTGGTCTTCCACTCCCTCCCCTTCCCGCCACCCATCCGCCCTCCTTAATGAGACCTGGGCCCCCGTACACACCGCCACAGGGCCTGGGCAGGGACCGGGCGGCCTGGCAGGCACCAGCCTTGAGGGCCTGGCTAGCCCGGGCCCTGGGCACACGGTCCCGGAGCCACCCAGCGCCAGCCCCGGACACACGCGGTCGGCCGGTCCAAAGCACTGCCCCTTTATTGCTATGCCGGCAGCACACTTGTTTTTACAAAAGCGTCTTTACAAAAGTGTGGGTTGGACCTCAGGGCCTCAGGGTGGGGGGGACTCTTTCTTACCAACACCCAGCGGGTAAACCAAGGGAGCCTAGGGTCTCCGTGGCACAGCCCTGGCCTGGCCCCATGGAGGAGAATCCGGGTATTTGGTGGTTTCTGGCGGGACCTCTGCCCCTCGGAGGGAAGAGGACTCCCCGGCATGTTGGGGAGGGGCACAGGGGGAAGGAAGGGGCGGCTGGAGCAGGGGAGACCTGGGCACCAGCTCCATTCAGCGGCCAGGCCCTCCGCTGGGCGCACGCCCCCTGGTGGCGGGAAGGGGGAGTGAGGCCCCAGGTGGTCTTGGGAAATTTCTGCTTTTCCCCTAAGTCACCAGGATCCCCTGCTTCAACCCTGTCCTGCTCCCATTTTCCTGCGTTCCCCGAATGTGAGCCCTCGACACCAGTTCAGTCGGAGGGGCGAAGTCTGAAGGAGGAGGCAGGACGGCGTCTCCAGCCCAGTGTGTGGCAGGGGGAGAACCCCACCGGCTTCCAAGCCCCCTCTCTCCTGGGCAGCCCGCCTTATTCTAAGAGAAAAGTCTCTGTCCGCCCCGGGGGCCATCTGGAGCTCGGGGGGCGAAGGTGTGTCCCTCTGGCATCCCGGCCCGGGTGGGACGGGAGCGGCCGGGCCCAGGGACGCGGGCGGCAGCTCAGTCCGCGTGGCCACGCGCCCGCTCACGTGGTCCAGTTCAGCAGGCTGGGCGGCTCCTTGGGCTTCACCCTGAGCGAGACGAGGCTGGGGGACTTGTAGTCGGCGGCGGCGTCGGGGCTGGCCTCCACGCTGTGGTCCCCCAGGGCGGGGGAGAAGCCGTGGAGGGAGTAGAGGCCCGGGTGCGCCCCAGGGGAGGTGGGCACCCCCACGAAGCCAGCCACGCTGCCGTGCGGCGAGTGGGAGTACGGAGACAGGCACGGGGAGGGGACGCCCTCCGGGGACAGGAGGCAGGGCCCGGCGGGGCTGCCGGCCGCCGCGGGGCTGGGCCACAGGGAGTTCTGCAGCTGCAAAGAGAGGGCAGGCCCGTGAGTCTGCCCCTGACCGGGCTCTCTCTGCCCCCAGGGCACAGGTCTAGAATCTGCCACCCTCCTCCTTCCACCCCCACCTCCCCCAAACTCGCAGAAGAGTTTTCCTCGGAGTCCTCCGTGCCGGCTGCTCCGTGCCCGCAGGGTGACGAGGGGCCAGTTGGCCAGAGGAAGGCAGGGTCTGCCGAGGCCACCCCAGGTCTCCCCAGGACCAGAGCTCACACTGCCCCTGGCTCCCCCGTGGGACACCATCACGCCCGGCTCAGCAGGGGTGCGGGGGTGGGGGTGGGGGGGCATCTCACCTGGGGGTGACTGTCCGTGCGGGGCAGCACAGAGATGTCGTAGGCGGAGGGGAAGGGGTTCCGGCCCTCCTGGATCTTCCCGTAACGCTCCCGCTTCCGCCACTTGGCTCTGCGGTTCTGGAACCAGACCTGGGGGCACGGGGGAGGCCCAGGGGGTGAGAGCGGGCCCCCGGGGGCGGGAGGGCGGGGTGGGGCAGGGGGAGTTGATGGCTGAGTCCCACAGGGTGGCAGCTGGCCATCGCTTATGTGTTGCTGGAAATATCAAAACTGAGCCAGACCGAAACCATCCCCCGGCTTTCGAGGGATCTAGCTGGGGCTGCACACAGAAAAAGCTGTGTGTGTGTGTGTGTGTGTGTGTGTGTGTGTAAAAATAACCTCGCCCGAGCCCTCACGCTTGCCCAAGCAGGCAGGTCAGGCCCTGAGTTAAGAAGCTGGGCACAGCCAAGGTCCGTTTGGCTCAGTGGTAGAGCGTCAGTCTGCGGACTGAGGGGTCCCGGGTTCGATTCCGGACAAGGGCATGTACATTGGTTGCGGGCACATCCCCGGTAGGGGGTGTGCAAAAGGCACCTGGTCGATATTTCTCTCTCATCAACGTTTCTGGCTCTCTATCTCTCCCTTCCTCTCTGTAAAATATCAATAAAATATATTTGACAAAAAAAAAAAAAAAAAAGAGCTGAGCACAGCCCACCCCCAACCTGGGGCTGCAGAGACCCCGCCGCAGGCCGGGGCACGCTCCGGGAGGACCGCCCACCTGCAGCTCCCTGCCTTCCTCCCTCCGGCCAGAGGAAGGGATCCTCTGCTCGGGCCTCAGTCACGGGGAGCTTGTGGACTAGGTCTGGGCCTGTGGCTGCGCCCGCACCCGTCCAGGGCTGAGACGGCCGAGGAGGGTAAGGGTCCGGCCCAGCACCGCTCCGTACGGGGAGCTGGTCAGGGCCCAGCCCGGAGGCTGGCGGAGGCCTCGGGCTTATGTAATCTGGGCTGTCCCGGCAGTTGGCCACCTCCCTCCGATGGCCCCAGGCCCGGGGGAGCACCGGTGGACGGCTCCAGAAAGCAGGGGCGGCGAGGGGACAGGAGAAGGTGGGAGGAGCATGGAGGCGGGAGGACCCAGCGCAGAAGCGGGGACGGCCGAGCCCCTCCGGTCCTGGGTGGGAACCGGCCGCGGGGCCTCCTCCACGGGCGGCACTGCCCTGACGCCCCACGTCCTGCCGGAGCTGGCCCGCGCCGCTGGCTTCACAGGCTCAGAGAGGCCCCGCAGGGGTGACTGCGTGAGCTCTGCCCCTGGGACGTCTCCCGCCTAGAAACCAGCACTGCGCCTTTCCCGGGAGCCCCCCAGCCCGCTCCCAGGGCCTCCTGCTCACAGGGCAGGAATCTGCTGCGCCAGGCCAGCTCCCAGCAAGGCCCAGCGGCCGCCTCCTCCGGCCTGACTCTCACAGAGCCTCCCGTCCCATCGCCACCCCCCCACCCCCGGCTGGCCACCTTCAAGTTCATTCCCACTTCCAAAATGCCTTAGACCCTGACTTCCCGCCTCCCTCTCCCTTGTCCCTGGGCCCCCGACCCTGCCTGCGTCCCCACGGGCTGGGCCCCCCACTTGTGAAGCCGGGCCGTGGCCCCTCCAGAAGGCGGGGAGGTTTGCCGGGTGGGGCGGGGCTCCTGGCCGGGGTCCGAGTGTCGGGGAGGACGGACGGAAAGTCACTGGCTCAGGATGGCTTCGGGTGTCACTGAGCCCAAGACACCCCCTAACCCCCCTCCCAGGAGACCCTCCTAACCCACAGCCACCTCCGGAGCAGCGCTGACGCGTGCTCAGCATCGCACTGCTCCCACAGGCTGCCTTCTGGGGATCCCTCAACTGAGAAACCGAGACCCAGAGATTCAACGGCATGTCCCCAACCTCCCGGTCAGCTGGTGCACGCAGAGGGGACTGCCACGCAGAAGCCACCACCCCCCACACCCGGGCATACGCCTCAACCTGGGCTGCCAGCCTGTGGCCCCAGCAGAGCATGGAGGCCAGGGCATGGAGGGCGAGTGAGCCCAGGAGGGCAGGCACCTGGGACGGGCAGCTCTGGGCGCCGGTGCCCACCTCTCCCAGCCCTGCCAGGGCCGGCCCGCCCGCTGCCTGGGTGCCCTCACCTGGACCCGGGCCTCGGTGAGGTCGGTGCGCAGCGCCAGCTGCTCCCGGGCGTACACGTCGGGGTAGTGGGTCTTCTGGAAGACCTTCTCCAGCTCCTCCAGCTGGAACGTGCTGAAGGTGGTGCGGTTGCGGCGCTTCTTGCTCTTGCTCTTGGCCAGCTCCATGGAGTCGGGGAGTCTCGGGGACAGGGGGACGCGCAGGCTGGCCAGGGTGGAGGGCCCGTCTCGGGGGGCCCCCCGGCAATCCGAGGGCAGCGGGGGGAAGCTGGCGGCCTTGGGGGCCTTCTCCTCGGCTGCAATGGAAACGTAGAAGTGATGGAAACCCAACCCGAGGGTTTTGTGGGAGGGATGGAGGGAGGGGAAGACTGTTGACGCTTCAGTCCCCGCCCCCCCACCCCCCTCCTTGTCCTTCCCTTCCGCGGGCAGCCACCCTCCGTGGGAGCCTGGCATGAGGCGGCACCCCGCTGAGCCTCCAGCTGGGGAGGGGACCCCGGGGGGGCCCGGCTGTCTGTGGTCTGGGCGGATCGGCTGGGGCCGGAGGGGGTCCATTTCGGGGAAAGCGCTCTGGGGTGGCACAGCCCACAGGGTGTGGAGGTGCCAGGATCGGCGCCATGGCAGGGCCTGGCGCAGGGGTGGGAGGAGGGGGTGAGCGTGGGAGGGTGGACATACGTCTCCCTGCCCCTGCCTCCTGGTCCCTGGCTCTGCGGGCCTTGGTTCCCACGTCCTCGTGCCTTTGCTGGTCTGGACCCCAAATCTCAGGGCTAAGTCAGATCCCCTAGCCCTGGGGTGTGAAGGGCCAGAGGGGGGCAGAGAAGCTTCCAGAGGCATTCTCTCTTCCCTGCCCACACCCTGACGCTTGGGCAGGTGGTAAGCTCCGGCCACGGAGGCGGGAGGTAGGCCCAGCACAGCGCCAACCGCACCGTCCCCATCCTGGCCGGCCCCTCCCTCCTCAAGAGCCAGGCACGCAGGGGGCCCGAGTGGTGACTGGGCTGGTCCCCGGCAGCCCTCCCAGGGCGCCCACCCTCCCTCCGGACGCTGGGCGGGTCCTGCCAGGACCCCGGCGGCACCGTGAGAAACAGGTCACCCCACCGCCCGCTCTCTTCCCCTGGCGAGGCCCCCAGCAGCGTCCCCGCCATGAGAGCTCCACACGGCGGTCTGCTGGGATGGCGGGCGAAGCCACAGCGACGCCCAGACTCACAGGCCCCTTCCCTGGCCCGCCCCGTCCGTCCGCAGCAGGGCCTGGCCCGGAGGGAGGCCCAGCCAGCTGGCACCGAGAGGCAGTTTCTTCCCCAGGATTCGTGTCAGGATCACAGCTGTCTTGGGGGGGGGGGGGATGGGACTGGGGAGGTGGCATCTGGGGTTCCGGGTCTGACGAATCCCTCTGTGCGTGTAGAGGACAAGTTGTGCAAGGTGCCCCTCGGCTGGAGGGTGGTCAGGGACCTCCCAGGACCCCACCCCGGGGGGAGCTGAAATAAGCTGTGTGTCCTGGAGGCGTGGGGGGGTCAGACAGATGTCCCTCCCAGCCAGGCCCCAGGGCCCCTCCCGGCTCAGGTGCAGCCTCTCAGGCAGCGGAGGAGAGAGTGCTCCCGTTCTGGCTTCCGTCTGGGCCACGTTGTGCTGTCGCTGCTCCGGGGACAAGTCCACGCGGTTGGGACTTAGGGGGAAGGGCTTTGGGAAGGGGAAGCGGATAACTGGAAATGGTCAGGGGGACCCGGAGCGGACAAGGCCTGACGTGTAGCAGGCCTGGGTCTCAGGTTCTGAGAGCACAGGGTGAGCGTGGCTCAGGGACGGGGGCTCGGGGAGCTCGGACAGCACTGCAGAGGGCACTACCCTCACCCCCGAGCTCTGGGGCCTGCTCTTTTGCCTCTGGGGGCCTCAACATCTGCTCCAAGGGGATCTTCCGGGAGGAGGCCACCAGACCTGGGGCCGCAGGGCTTGCCTCCCGAGCCAGCCGCCAGGATCAGGGATGAGTGGGCAGCGGGACTTCTGGGGACGCCTCCCCGCAGAGCACAGCCTGCTGCTGGCCTGGGCGGCCGCCCACCCTGCCCGGTCCCAGCCCCCTCCGGGGACCACAGCTTCTCCCTCCGCCATTGCCCCCCAGCCCTCCCCATCTGCCTGAGGGCTGGGGAGGGCGCGGTCCCCCTCTTTGGAGGACAGGGCGGCGGCCAAAAACATCAGCAGCCTCCGGAGGACGGAGGACGAGGACGGAAGCCCAGAGAAGAGGCGGAGGCGGGGGTGGGCGGCAGGGCCAGCAGTTTGAATTTTAGCGACTAAGGCCCAGGGGTCTACAGGCTGCGTGGGAATCACTTGCACCGGGTGGGGACCCGGGGCGGGAAAAGGGGAACGCTCATGTTGGTCGCTTGGGTGTCCAGGGGTTGGGGGTCGAGGAAAGGCAGGTTCCAGGACAAGGACCTCGGAGGGGCCACAGAGCTCCATCCCGGCTCGCTCTCAGGCCCCCAGGAACCCCCCTCTCCGCACCGAGGCTGCCAGCGCCCTACATGCTCGCTGCACCCTCGAGGGCGCACCACTGGGGCGCCTGCCCGGAGCCCTCTGCCCCCACGTTGGCGTCCACTGAGGCCCCAGAGCGCACAACCCGCCCTTGAACTTCCTCGGCAGCTTGCTCCGCGCTCGCGCCCTTCCCCCAGCGGCCCCAGTGCTGGGGAGGCCAGGGCTCCCGCACCCCTGGCTGAAGCCCGAGGCCCGTGTGCGCATAATCGTGGCGTGTGGGACCCCAGCGGGTGCTCCTTCTAGAGTTTCCAGCCTTGCCCGGGAGGCCTCTGCCGGGGGCAGCAGCCCCTTGGGGCACGGTCCGCCCGGGAGTGCCGCCCCTACGGGTGCCGGCTCGGGGCCTCCGCCCGGCGGGCAGGCGAAGTCCGAGGTCAGGGAGCCCAGCGAAGGGACGGACGGCGCGGCCCGGGCAGGACCAGGCGGCTCTCGGGGGGCTCTGAGCAGCCGGGCACACAGGGCGCGGGGCGGCCGCGGGGTCCCGCCGGGCAGGGCTGGGCGCTCTCCCCCGAGAGCCGCGGAGGAGCGCGGAGCGCCGGGCGCCGGGGCGCACAACTGCCCGGCCGCGGCCAACATCGCGCGGCAGATGGGGAGCAGCTGCGCTCACTGGTCTGAACTGGAAACACCCGTGGCCGCCCCTTTAAAAGCCGGGAACAAGGCGGCTTCCCCGTGCGCCCCACCTGAGGACGCCGCCGGGGCCTCCCCTCCCGGCAGCCCCGCTCCGCGCCGGTGCCGGGCCGCCGGGTCCCGGGTCCGGTTCCAGCCGCAGCGCCGGGCGCGGGGGCTCCGCGCCTCCGCGGCGCCTCCCTCCGTCCGGCCGGCCCTCCGCGCCGCTGGCACCGCTCCGGTTCGGCGCCCACTCGCCCCGCCGGCCGGCTTTTTCTCTCCTGGGAAGCCCCCTCTCCTTTCGTGCGGTCTGCTCCCGCTCTCTTCGTTTGCTCCCTCCCCAACGTTTACCCGCTTCCTTCGATCTCCGCTGGCTCGCTCTCCGCGCGCGTTCTTCGTAGGCTCCCTTCCGCCCTGCCCAGCTCGCCGGGCCCTCTCCTCTCCGCGACCGCCCCTCTGCTCTCCTCCGATACTTTGTTCCGTTTCCTTCGCCCTCCCTTCGGCTGTTTACACGCTTCGGTTTTCTTTCCCCGCATTTCGTTGCCGACCCCCCTCGCCCTCGCCGCTCCCTCCGCCCCAGCGCCCTCCGCGGGTTGCTCGGCGCCGCGGTCCGGGCGGGGATCCGGTGCGCCCAGCGGGGCCTCGGGCCCGCGGGCGGGTCCTGCCCGGCGCCGCGCGCCCCGCTCGGCTGGGTACCTGTCCCCGCGGTGCCGCGGGCGCAGCGCGACCGCCGCCTCTGGCTGGGATCAGAGGAGCCGGGCCAACTGCTTCTCATTAAGTCCCAACTGTGGTTTTTATCAGGAGGAGAGCCGCTTTCAAAGGGCACAGCCACGGAGCTCCGCGGCCGCGCTCATTTCCTCCGCTGACCCCCACTCGCCTCCCGCCTCCTCTGCACATTCCCTCCGCCGGCCGCCGGGCCGGGCCGGGGCCGGGGCCGCCCGGCCGCTCCGCCGAGGCCCGAGAGGCGCCAGCGGGGCGGCGGCGGCGGGCTGGGCCGACCCGGGGATCCGCTCTGGGCCTAAGCTGCGGGGGATGTGGCCTCGCAGATGCGGCGCCCAGATTCCTACAGGTCCGCCGTGCAGTGGGCGCGGGCGGCACCGCGGCCGCCTGCCCGGCCCGGGCTCTCACGCTCCGTCTCGGGAGGCGGCGCGGTCCGCCCGGCCTCCGCGCCCAGGACGCCCGGGCGCCGGGAGGAGGCCGGCCGGGCTGCTCGGAGGGCCCGGCGGCGGCGGTGATCGCTGCGGGAAGCCCCGACTGCGAGAGGGTGGCCATCGCCCGGCATAACCGCGGGAGGCCAGGTTAGTCTGGGGAGCGAGAGCACCGTTATTCCGCGGTGAACGGGGGGCCGGCCGCCGTCCCCGTGCGCCCGCCCCGGGAAGCTGGGCCTGGGAGGCGAGGCCGGCGGAGGCCAGGCCGCAGCCCTCGGCACAGCCCTCGGCAGGCCCGGCTTGGCCGTGCTGGGTCGGGCCCAGCCTCTGGGCTGCAACAGGAGCTACACGCAAAAAAAAAAACCCCAAAAAACAAAAAAACCCGCGCTTCTCTCTCAGCATCAGGGCCCGGGCTCAGGGTGGCACCGGGGCCCTGGCCGGTGCGGGCTGCTGGGTGGGTGACAGCTCCGGCCCCGCTCCGCCGAGCATGGCTCTCCCTCCCGGCTCTGGCCGCCTCGGGGTCCCACTGGGCCCCGAGCTCTCGCCGCTCCGCCCTTGCTCGACCTCCGTCTCCCGTGCCCGCTGCCGAGGGAAGGCACACGTGGCTGCCTCCCGCACCCCGGCCTTGGCCCGGACCCGCGGGGCCGCTCGGCTTCGGAGGGAGCGGGAGGGTCACGGTTGGAGAAATGACGAGGGGGACGCGGGGGGAAGCGGGGAGCCGGGAGGGAGGGGAGCAGGTCGGCCGCGCTCCCCGCGTTACCTTCCGCCGGGCCCTCGTAGAAGCGGCCGCCGTTGAGCGCCGGGCCGGGCCCGAGGTCCTGCAGGTACTTGGCGGGCGGCGTGGCCGGCTCGGGGAGGTAGGGCTCCAGCGGCCCGCAGGCCGGGAAGCGGGCCAGCCGTGGGCCTCGGGGCGGCGCGGGGAGCAGGTGAGGCGCCGAGGCCGAGGCGCCCTGGCCGCCCGGAGGCTCGTCCCCGGCGGCCGCGTAGGGGTCGGGCCCGGGCCCCAGGCCGAAGGGCGCGCAGCGCTCGGGGTCCATGGGGTCCATGCCGGCGGCGCGGGGCTCCGGGTCCGCGCAGCCCGGCGGCTTGTGAGCGGCGCCGAGGGGGAGGAGGGGAGGGACCTGGGCGCGGGGCGCGGAGCCCCGGGAGCGGCGAGCACCGCGGGGGGCGGGGGGGGGAGCGGGCGGAGGACCGGAGGGGGCAGCGCCGCGGCTGCAACCATCCACGTCACGTGCAGCCCCGCGCGGGTTAACCCCTCGGAGGCCGGGAGCCCCCAGATTCACCCCAACCCGCGCATCCGGGGCGGGCGGAGGACCAGGGAAGGCCCTTTTGTCTGCCCGCCGCCGCCGCCGCCTCGGGTCTCGGTGAGGCCCCGGTTCGGAGCCGTAACCTGGGTCCTGATGTGCCGCCTGCCTGGCGGGTGAAGAAGTTTGGGGTGGAGCCCTCCCTCCCTCCCTCCATCTTCCCCAAAGCGAGCCGGTGGCCCGGATGAGGACCAGGGCAGGTAAGGGCTGGGACTTGACTGCCTCTGCTGGGACCTGGGGGAAAGTTGCCCCCGGCGAGAACCCCTCCCTTAGAGATCTCATTCCTCCCAGGAGTTGGAGTCCCGGCGGGCGAGTGTGGTTTGAAACGGCTCTGATCTGGGCTGGGGGCTGGGCGCTGTGCTAGCTGCACTGCGGGACCTTGAACCCATCCCGCTGCTGCCCTCCTCGAACTGGCTAACGGAGTCAATGCTCAGTCTCCATGTGTTCCTGGGGGGCCTGGGGCGGGGGCGGCAGGGCTGGGGCAGACTTGCAGGGGCAGCTGGAGACTGCCTTTGGAGCAGGTGAGCACTGGCCGGCTCTGAGTGTGAACAGCGGGCACGGAGTGACTGCCTTCAGTGGACAAGTGACCTGGAAGGGCCCGGGACCCACTGTAGAGAGCCCCCCACCACCACCCCACCCCACCCCGCAGCTCAGACCCAAGGGCGCTGCTGCCCTGGCCTTGGGTTTTGCAGGAGGGGAGGGGAGGATCGCAGCTGAGAGCTGGGGCCCTCCAGCCTCGGGGAAGCATGGGACCCGCACGGTAGCTCAGAATTTCTGAAAAGGGCAGCGACCCCCACCCAGCTCAGCTCCCGGAAGGAACGGCAGAGCGTCCTGCCCACGTCTGTGCACTGAGGAGTCCCAAGTACATACGGGTTTCTGTCTTTGTTTTCCGTGAGAAAAGGTGGGAGTCAGACATCATTTGTATTTCATTTGAATTCTCCCGTTTTAAAGGCATCCAAGAAGCCTGGTGTGAACACCTCCCCCTTCCGCCGGGGGCTCAGGGGGGCCTCGTGGCTGTCCTCGGCCGGGGCTGGGCTATAAATCAAGGCCAAACAGAAACCAGAAGCCTTGCATCTCCAAAGTAGTCATTAAGCCGTTATTAAACATACCGTAACTTCTCTGAAGCCTTATTGGCTTAAACACCACATTGGAGGCATTATGGCCATTAGGGCCCCTAATCACGGGCCTGCAGCCCGGAGGCGGCGGCGGGGAGAGCACCTGGGGCTGCCACTTCCAGCAGAGAGGCCGGCCCGGCTCCCGGGGAAGTTCCTCTCCAGGCCCGCTGCCCGCCGCAGCCAGCGGGAATCTGTCCACTGGGACCCAGTGGATCCCAGCACTCAGGCAAACAGCTCTTAGGATCACTTTGGACGTTTTCCACTGGTTGTGGGGTTGCTGGTGTGTGGGCATCCGTTTCCCTTTTCAGGAGGATGTTCACGTTGGTCAAGGACACCTTTGTCTGTTCAGCAAAGGCGTCGGGCCACTCCCTGTGGGAGTCACAGGCTGACACGGGACGAGTGTCCCCACCCACAGCGTGAGCGAGGCAGCCTGGCTTACCCGCCAAGGTTTTGCCTCCGGTGGTAAAGCAGGCCTTCGTTTGTTTAGTGTAAAAATGGGCCATGCTTGGTTCGGCTCAGTGGATAGAGCGTCAGCCTGCGGACTGAAGGGTCCCAGGTTCGATTTCGGTCAAGGGCACGTACCTCAGTAGGGGGTGTGCAGGAGGCGGCTCATCGATGTTTCTCTCTCATTGATGTTTCTCTCTCATTGATGTTTCTCTCTCATTGATGTTTCTCTCTCAATGATGTTTCTCTCTCATCGATGTTTCTAACTCTCTGTCCCTCTCCCTTCTTGTCTGTGAAAAATCAGTAAAATGTATTTTAAAAATGGGCCGTGCCCATGGATGAGGGGTATTAGAAAACCACTTACGTTCCAGTGGGTGTGGTGAACTGTGTTAGGAGACCGTTACTATGGTGACACCGTTCAGAAGCAGCCATCTGGACTTCTGGGTTCTGTCACCGAAGCGGGGGAAGGCTCCCGAACCCGGACTGAACGGGCCAGAGGCTGGGGCTGAGCCGACAGACTGGCGGACCGCTACCCGCTTCCCAGACCCAGCGGTTACCCTGGCTCTCTCCCACTCTACCAGGCCAACCTGCTCTCCAAGAGGCTGTTGCCAGTGAAACAGAGGCGGCCGGCGGCCCCAGGTTCACCCTCAGGTCGGATGGGTGGCTGGAGCTGCCCCCTGGGAGGGTCTGTCCCAGGACCATGCCAGTCGGGGCACGCAGAGGAGCCGTGCAGTCCCCTCTCACATCACCGCTGCCAGCTCTTCTCCTGAGCCATGCGTGGTCTGGGACGCGTTTGAGGGGGCAGGTACATCTAGAATGCCACACAAAAGGCCCCTCGGTGACGGAGTTTTTCCTCTGAGGAGGGCTGAGAGGTCAGGACCACCACAGGGCCTCGCTGTGCAGACAACAGACAAGAGCCCTAGCCAACACACAGCCCTTCCCGGTGCCAGGACTGCCTCCCGGGGCCTGGGTGCACTGACTCACTGACGCCTCACGGCGACCTCAGGAAGTGGGCGCCGTTCTCCCGTTTTACAGAGAAAGAGACGGGGCCGCCGAAGGGAGCCGGCCGCCCAGCGTGGGCACAGCCATTTCGTGGCGGGACCAGGGTCCGAGTTCAGATCCAGGGCCCCCGGGCCTTCCTCGGCTAACGCCAGGCGGTTGACACCACGCAAGGCTCACCCACCTCTTCCCAGAGGGGGGGTGGGGGTGGGGGGGACGGTCAGGGCTCCTTTCCAAAAGGGGCGAAGGCAGGCCAGCCTGATGGACGGGGACGGGGACAGGGCCGGTCCTGGACGGAGCCCCACGGCCGCCTTCCTGAGCGCCCAGTGGCGGTTTCTGGCGGCCCTGCAGCGGGAGGGGAGAGGTGTCTGCGAAGAGAGCCGAAATGAAACCGCGCGCCTCACACCTGAGAGCTTTTACGACCCACCGGGCGCGGCCAGATGTGAGGCAGAGCTTAAAGGGAATTTGCAAGTTCACCGTTCTCGCTGTTTAATAACCTACAGTGGGGCTGCAACAGCGCTTGGCACTGATGGATTGTCCCTGGACCCGACGGGGCGAACCGACCAGATGCTCCAGGAAATCCTAAGTCCTGTCATCACACACACACACACACACACACACACACACACAGAATCTCTGGTCCCCCTGAGAAAGAATTACTTTTATTTTTTTTAAAAAAATATATTTTATTGATATTTTACAGAGAGGAAGGGAGAGAGAGAGTTAGAAACGTCGAAGAGAGAGAAACATTGGCCAGCTGCCTCTTGTTCCCCCCCTCCCCCCACCGGGGATGTGCCCGCAACCAATGTACATGCCCTTGACCGGAATCGAACCTGGGACCTTTCAGTCCGCAGGCCGACTCTCTACCACTGAGCCACACCGGTTTCGGCGAAAAGAATTACTTTTAAAATGGACACCGCCTGGCTGTTTCTAGGCAAGTGTTTCTCGCTGGCTAATTGCTTAACCCATCCTTCGAGTAAGAGGATGCCCGTGCCACGTGACGGGCACCTGCCGGCCCTGGGACGCAGCAGAGAGCAGGACGGCCGGACCCCTGTCTTCGCGGAGCGTGCGCTCTGCCGGGATGAGCACAGTCGTACCGTGGACGGGAGGGGGAAGAGCGGCGTTCGGGCTTCTGGCCTCCGCGGTGCCGTCGGTTCTTGAATCCGGGACCCTCCTGCCCCTGCTGGCACTTTTTGTTTCCACCCCCCTCCGCCTACGTCCCCGAAGGCAGACGCCCTCTCTCTCCCCGGCCAAGAGCCAGAAGGGGTCGGGACAGCAGGAGAGAAGCAACCTCGCCTCTGACATTTGTTGGATGCACACAGAACTTCCTTCCGGGCCCAGCAGCTCCGGGGCTTTGTTTTCCTCCCCAGGGAGGGCAGTCGGGATGCCTCCGAAACCCTAAGTGGATCCCGTGGACGTGCCGGGTCCGGGAGCAAAGCGGCTTGTTTCTCATTAGTGCCTTTCTTCCGGGAAGGTCAGGCTCAGGAATGGTAAATAAACGTGCAGATCCGGTGCTTCCTCCTCAGTCGGCCGTGATATTTGAAAGAAAGAAAGAGAGAGAAAGAGAGAGAGAGAGAGAGAGAGAGAGAGAGAGAGAGAGAGAGAGAGAAAGAGAGAGAGAGAGAGAGAGAGAGAGAGAGAGAAAGAAAGAAGGAGGCTCTGGGTGGTGGGTACCCAGAATCTTTGCCTGTGACTCTCCCCATCCAGGCTGGCGTGTGTGCCTCCGAGTAAGATTTCTGGAAAGCGAGGGACCCGTTCCTCTGCGTCTGCTGATTTCCTCCGTCCCGCTGGGGAGGCACTGAGGCTGTCGGGGCCCCCCTTTCTCCCCTGGAAAATCGGGAGGAGCGGTTTCATAGCTCAGCTTTGCCAGAGTGTTTGTCCAGACGTTTCTTGGGCCTCTCTTCCTCGCTGCCCACCTCCCCAGGGCCGAGAGGGGGCCTCCACCCGGGACTGGCAGCACCCCGGGGTGGGTTTGCCGTATCTGCCTCCCTGCCGCCGGCCTTGGTGTGACGTCTGTCCGTCCTGGCTCTGGGGCGAGAGCCCGCACGGACCAGGCGTCCTGTGGGGGCCAGTCTCTGAGGAACTGCTGCCTCGTGTAAACCAGAAGGGACCAGGCTGACATTTCTTGGCCATTGTGACACTCTGACCAGTCAATCTTCCGCGTTCGTTTATTCGCCGATCCTTTACCGAAAGCCGGCTGTGGGCTCGCCGGGGCTGCACCGTGACGAGAGTCGGCCACGGCCGCTCACTCTCTGGGCTTTGCCGGGCCAGCCAGAGAGCCGGGAACGTCTAGCCAGAGAGCCACAGGCACCTGTCCCGGCCTTGGGGAGGGCCAGTGCTTCCAGATTGAACCCATGGAATGCCTCCAAGCTGAGGGGTGCGGGGTTAGCAGGGGAAGGGGTGCTGGGGCGGGGGGGGGGGGCAGGGAGAGAGGGCATTCCGGAGAGGACAGCCCGGCGGTGAGAGAAGACTGGGCTTTGCTGAGTGTTGCTGGAGCCTGGGCCGGAGGGGCATGGGATGGGGCAGGAGGAAGGGGGACAGTCGTGTCCACAGGAACCCAGGGAAACTCCAGGGGGAGGGCAGGTGGCTCCACAGGCATCAGTCCGTGTCCACCCACCGGCTCTGGTTCTCCAGTGGGAGGCAGGGAGGGGGAAGCCCAGGCCCGAGAGGTCCCCCGGCTCTAAGGGGGAGTCCAGGCCCAGCCCAGCAGGCGGGCAGGAGGAAACCAGGAGTATAAGAGCCGTGGCCGGGAGCTGGGGGGTGCAGAGTGAGGGCACAGGCCGTGGGGCCTGCGATGCGGCCGGGCTGGGACCGGGCGGGTGCCTCGGGGCTCTCCGGAGCTCTCTGAGGTGGGGGAAGCTGGCCGGGCCCCGGCTGACCTCCCTTCAGCAGGAAATCCATTGGTTCCGGAGAGCCGGCTCCAGATCGGTTATTTTCCAGGGCTAACAAGTATGTAATCGTCGCACGTGGGGCCTTCTGCAGGAATGCAGGCACACACCGCTGAACACCCTGAGAAGGGGGGGGGGGGGGGAAGCCGGCCTGGCGTTCAGGAAGGTTCTCCCCACCATGTCACAGACACGTCCGGCCGGCCTAGGGCTTCTCCCGCGTGGGAGGAAGACAGACAGACAGGCCTGGGCTTGAACCTGACAAGGGACCAGGAGGGAAGCAAGTGAAGTGAGGGGAGCTCTGCCCAGCTCCGCCGGGGTCTCCCGTGGTGAGGTGGTGGGGTAGGTAATGAATACCCACCCCCGACAGAACACCTACACCATCTCACTTCCTCCCCCCAGTGTTACCGAGCCCGCATTCACAGTCCCATTTCACAGAAGCAGCAGCTGAGATTGGTCTGTGTATTAGCCGCCGAATGCTGTGTAACAGAGCACCCCCAAGCTTAGCGGCGTCTAACTGAGTCCGTGACTGAGGTCCCAGGCATGCAGGAGAAGAGTGGCTTAGTGGTCTGTCTCGGGGTGGCCCGTGACGGGGGGAAGCTGTGCCCTCAATTTTCTGCACCCCCCAGGGCTCGCTCAGCTGTCACGGCGGACACGCTCCTTGGGGCTTCCTCACAGCACCACAAGCTGATCTTGGGGCGCCACGGGGCTCCTGGTTCATGTGGGTGAAGGAAGGAAGCAGACGCACCTTTTCTCCGAGGAGGGCATGGCACCCCTGTTCGCGTTGCTGGAGGCTGAGCACAGTGACCCCTGACCTTAGGCCTGGCGCTGACCGGCGGGGCGGAGGCAGTGCTGAGAGCCCGCCATCCGTTAGGTCCACACCGGACACGCTCTGTTTTAAAAGCTCATCTAGCCGAAACTGGTTTGGCTCAGCGGTAGAGCGTCGGCCTGCAGACTGAGGGGTCCCGGGTTCAATTCCGGTCAAGGGCATGTACCTTGGTTTCGGGCACATCCCCAGTTGGGGGGGGGGTGCAAGAGGCAGCGGATCGATGATTCTCTCTCGTCGATGTTTCTCTCTATCCCTCTTCCTCTCTGTAAGAAATCAATAAAATACATATTTAAAAAAATAATAAAAATAAAAGCTCATCTGATGGGCCCAGGAGGCGGCTGTGTTGTCTCCAGGGGATCTGAGCCCTCGGGGGCCGGGCCTGTGCTGGGCAGGATGGGGGCCCCCTCACTCCAAAGCTGGGGTAGACCCTCCTTCCTAGGCTTTTTTTCTTCTGGGGACACGAGATTTGGACACACGGACAGCCACATGGCAGCATGCCGTTTGCGAGTGTGAGACAGGCCGGCCTGCTGAGGGGCGGACACGCAGGAGGGGCTGGTGCCCTCCAAGGTCACTTCCAGGCAGAGCAGAAAACCCCTGGGTGGCGGTGAGCGCCAGTCCCCGGCCTCCCCAAGTGCACAGCCCCAGGGGCCCCGGAAAAGGCCGCTCCCCGTCACAGGGACATCCCGGAGCTCCGAGCTGGAGCCCAGAGCACGGGACAGGCCGGCAGCACACGGGCCGGTGGAGAGGAGGTGGCGGCCGAACCCCAGCCACGCGGACAGGACCTCCGTGCAGGGCGCGGGGCTGCC
The DNA here is from genome assembly GCA_963924515.1 of Vespertilio murinus. Taxonomy (NCBI): domain Eukaryota; kingdom Metazoa; phylum Chordata; class Mammalia; order Chiroptera; family Vespertilionidae; genus Vespertilio; species Vespertilio murinus. Next base: position 4,448,300 of record OZ004719.1, on the reverse strand, counting down.
TCCGGCGGAGGGTTTTGTGAAGGAGCCGCAGACCTGGGGGGACTTGCCAGGCTCTGGAACGCTGGGATGGATGCCGTCCTGGCGGCAGCACCGGGCACACCAGGCGCTGAGTGACAGTGGCCTGGCTGCTGGCTCTCCGGTCCCTCAGAGAGGACGGGCCACCCCGAGGGGCCTGGCTGAGAGACCCCGGGCGCGGCAGGAGGTAGAGAGCCCAGCCTGGAACTGGCCTGGTGCCTGGGGGGCGAGCAGGGTGCTTGCGGGGAGGGCGGGCAGGGGAGAAGACCAGCCCTGCGTGTCCTGAGTCCACCTGTGGAGATTGTGAAGCACTCCGTCCCTTTAAATGGGTGGGGAGGCTCCGTGGTTGAGCTTCAACCTATGAACCAGGAGATCACGGTTCGATTCCCGGTCAGGGCACATGCCGGGGCTGCAGGCTCGGTCCCCAGTGTGGAGGCAGCCGATCAAGGATTCTCTCTCACCACTGATGTTCTCTCTTCCTCCCTCTCCCTTCCTCTCTCTGAAATCAATAATATATATATATATATATATATATATATATATATATATTTTTTTTTTAAATGGGTGGGAGGTGGTGAAGGAGGTGGCTCTCTCCACAAAGGTCCCCAGCTTCGGGACTGAGGTGGCGGTCACGATCTGAGAAGCAGCCCCTGCGTGGCGGGCAGGGCCCCACGGCGGCCAGGGTCCCGGAGGGGGAGCGGAGGCTGGTGAGTCTGCCGCGGGAGCCCGAGCCCCACTGGTGGCGTGTGAACATGGCGTGTGCACGTGTGGACTCTGTGTGGCTCGGAACTCTCAAAGCCCCGCATCTGCTTTGAGGGGTGGGGGTGGGGGGCTGGCAGCCTGCTGCGTAGGCAAGCCCTGGGCTTTTGGGGTCCGCACAGGGAGGGGGCTGTGGCTCCGTCTGGGGAAAAGCAGTGCCGTGGGCACATTCACGCCAGACCGTCGGACCAAGAGGCCGGATACTTTGCTGTTTGATAAACTTCGTAAAACGGCGGAGCTGAGTGGTCTCGCTGCCGCCCGAGTGCAAGTGCTCTAAGAACCCGTGCCAAGAAGATAAATAAGGCCCGGCTCCCGGAGCGGCGCTGGAACAAATGTGCCGCGAGGGGCACATCAAAGCCGCGAGCTTTCCTGACGGCCAGGGGTTCCGCGTGTGGCGGGGCGCGTGCGTGCCCATGTGTGCGCCGCGGGACAAGTGTTTGGCAGACCCCGGGCGCATCGAGGGGCCTGGCGACGTACCCTGGGCTCCTGCCAGCCGCGCGGGAGGCGGCGGCTCAGCAGGCCTGCCTGGGACTCGGCCCTGCTCCGTACAAAGGAGCAGCGGTCCTCAGCGCTGGGGGAGCCGCAGGCCCCACGGCCACGAGCTGGGCTCAATCCCAAGTGGGCTGGTCGCACCGAGGGGTCAGGAGTCCCTCAGTGGCAGGGTGACCAGCCCCTGAAAAGCACTGATGACAGGGGGGGGGGGAGAAGGGGAGGGGACAGGCTGGAGTGTCAAACGTCAGCCCTCCCCGCCCCGGTGTGGGGGAAGCACAGGGACATGGAGATGGAAGGTTAGCTCAGGGGGCGGCTTCAACCTCACCTCGTCCAAAGGTTCTCAAAGGACGGCCCCCACGCCGGCATCGGGGCATCAGGAAACGTGTTAGAGCCCGGCTGGTGTGGCTCAGTGGTTGAGCATCAACCTATGAACCCGGAGGTCACGGTTTGATTCCCCGTCAGAGCCCATGCCCAGGTTGCAGGCTCCATCCCCAGTGGGGGACGTGAGGGAGGCAGCCGATCCATGATTCTCTCTCATCATGGATGCTTCTCTCTTTCCCTTCCTCTCTGAAATTATATATATATATATATATATATATATATATATATATATATATATATTTTTTTTTTTTTTTAAAGAGAGAAACTGCCAAAACCGGTTTGGCTCAGTTGAGAGAGCATTGGCCTGCGGACTGAAGGGTCCCAGGTTCGATTCCGGTCAAGGGCATGTACCTGGGTTGCGGGCACATCCACAGTAGGAGGTGTGCAGGAGGCAGCTGGTCGATGATTCTCTCTCATCGATGTTTCTAACTCTCTATCCCTCTCCCTTTCTTTCTGTAAAATATCAATAAAATATTTTTTTTTTTTTTAGAGAGAGAGAGAGCGAGAGAAACTTGTTAGAAAGGCACATGATTGGCCGCCCCAGACCCTCTAAGCTGGAAGCTCTGGGTGGGGCCCAGCAATCTTTGTTTTTACGTTTCCCTGGGGGTCTGGGTGATGCTGATGCTGTTCCAGAGCCGCTGATCCGGGCTGTCACCTTCATTGTAAAGTGAGGGAATGGAGGGGGGGTGGGCATACAGCTCATTAGGACCCGGCCACGTTTCTCCTCACCCACGTGGTCTCAGCTATTTCTTCTGCAAATAGCACAGTGGGGGGTGGTGGTGGTGGATTTTAATGGATCTTTTTCTTAGGGGTAACTGCTATGTGTTTATACATTTTTCATTTGTTGGGAAGCTGTTAGGTCAGCAGTGTTGCCGGGGCCCAAACCACAGGAGTCTTTGCAGTCAAGTTCAGGCTCGGGGAAGCGGACACTCCAGGTCGTCCTGAGCCCGGGCAGCCAGGCCACTTGCCCCCCCCCCCCCCCGCCCCCAGACACCCCCATGTCACCAGCACCTTCTCCCCGGGTCTGTCCCCAGATGCTGTCCCTGGAGGTACACCGCCAACCCCGCGGGCTCCCTCAGGGCTGGTGTTTGCTCCGAAATCCCTCCCTCCAGGTGCCAGGCCCCCCGAGGGTGGAGGGTAGACAGGCAGGCTTGGTTTGGCCCACGGGCCCTCCTGCCTGGAGACCTGCCTCTGCTTCCTTCCGGGCTCAGCGTGTTTCCAATATTGCATCAGCGCCTCCCCGGCGGCGGAGTAACGCTTTATGGGGCAGATTTGTTCCCGGGAGGGAACCATGTGGGCCCTTGTCAGAGGCCTGAGAGCACCCTGCCCTCCACCAGGGCCATCGGGTTACCTCTGGGCCCCATCCCTGAATTCGGGAGAAGGGCAGTCCCCGGCCCGTGGTGTGCGGAGTGAGGGGCCCTCGGAGACTTCTGGGTGAGTGACTCCTCCAAAGGGCAGCGTGAGGAGAGCGTGCTCCCAGCAGCCGGGAGGCCTGAACAAGCCACACCAGCGTTCTGGGGTCTGACTCCCCTAACACGGAGGAGCCAGTTTGCTTTGTCCGGGTGGACCGGACCTCACTGAGGGTTCTGGACGGGAGGAGAGGGAAGGGGAGGAGGGCCAGGTGGACATGGTTGGCAAGAGGGTTGGGGGAGAACCTGGCAGGACAGAGCCCCCAGCCCCTCTGGGCAGAGTCCTCTCTGGCCCCAAACTGTCCTAAAGTAACCCTCTGCCCCCCCCCCCCCCCGCGCGAACTGGGTGTCCCTGTCTGAGCCCTGAAATCCCCCCCAACCCCCACTTGGGGGAGCTGGGGCACCCTGGGGTAGTGCGTTTCATTGGAGAACACCTCCGGCCCCATCAAGGGTCCTAACCTGCCGTTAAACAATTAAAGTTAATTAGCGTTTATTTCATTAATTTTGGGGCATTTCACAAAGCCCCGGAGAGATAGCTGGAGTTCCCCTGGAGTGTTGCAAAACCGGGTTTGGCAATCTCCCTCCCGATCCAGAGACCTGGGCCCAGGATGGATGGCGGAGACAAAGGAGAAAGGCGGGGAGGGGGAGACAGCTCTCTGCGTTCTCTGGGCCCGGGGTTCCGGGCCGCTTTCCTGGCCGATTCCCATCCGATGTGCGGAGAGCGGAGGAGCGGGAAGGAGGCTGGCGCCTCTGGGGTCGCCCCAGGAAGAGGCACCCCGTTCCCAGCCTCCTGCCCTCGCTCCGCCAAAGCCCAGCGGGATGGCAGGAATTCGGGGCTGCCGATCTGAGTCTGGCCCCGAGCATGCCTCCTGCGCCGGAGGATTATTTTTTTTAACTCAAGTTCACCACTGAGTCTCGGCGTGGGTGTGGGTGTGGGTGTGGGGGCTGCCGAGGGGAGCCGGGCTTGCAGCTTCCTCTCCGCTCCTCGCCCCGCGCGGCAGAGAGCGGAAGGGGGTGGGGGGTGCGGGGCGAGCGCGGGCCGCGGGTGGAGAGGGCGGGGGTCCCCCCGCGCGCAGCGGCGCCCGGAGCCCGCGTCCCCCCGCGCCCCCGCCAGCCCGCGGAGATGTCCGCCCGCCCCGGCCCGGAGTCCGCTCCCCAGTAGCAACACGGTTGAAAGAGGGGAAAAGAGAAAAAAAAGCTTTCCGAGTTGAATGCCAGCATCCAACCGCCGCACAGCGATCGGAGGAGCAGGCGCTCGGTTCCCCCCGGACCTCCGAGAGGAGCGGGGAGCTGAGCCCGCGGCCGCCCCGCCGGCGCGTCCTTCTCCGCAGCCGGGTCGGCCGCCGCGCGCACCGCGGACCTGGGACCGGGGCCCGGGCGCGCGGACCTGGAACCGGGGGCCGCGCAGGTCCCCCGGCCGGCGGTGGGAGAGCGGGGCCGGGCGCGGCGAGGGAGGCGGGGGCCGAGGAGACGCGGCGGCTGGGACCCCGGGAAGCGCGATGGACCGAGGCCGGATCGGGGCGACGCCGGCCGCCCGGGCCCGGCTGCTCTCCCTCGCGGCCGCCTCGTCGGGCCCCAGGTTCGGGGAGCGGCCGGCGGCGGACCCCGCGCCCGGCCCCCCGGAGGCCCGTGTCGGTCCCGCTGCCTCCGCGCCTGCCCCGCTCCTGCGCGCGGCCCGGGCCTCCGCTTTCGTTTTCTCCGGGCTCCCCGGTCCCGTTCCTCCCGGTCCCGTTCCCCCCGGTCCCGTTCCCCCCGGTCCCGTTCCTCCCGGTCCCGTTCCTCCCGGTCCCGTTCCCCCCGGTCCCGTTCCCCCCGGTCCCGTTCCTCCCGGTCCCGTTCCTCCCGGTCCCGTTCCCCCCGGTCCCGTTCCCCCCGGTCCCGTTCCCCCCGGGCCTCCTTTCCCGGCCCGGTCTTCCGAGGCGGGCGATCCGCTCGCAGCGCCCGCTGGTGCCGCCGGACCGCCGGGGCGGGTCCGGGTCCGGGTCGGAAGGAAGGTCCCCGGGTTGGCAGCGAGGCGTGCGAATCGCCGGCGACCCACCAGCCTCCGGGCTCCTCGCCCCCCGGGACCGCGGATGAAGATCTACCCTCACATCTCCGGGACAAACAGAGAGGGCTTGATTAGTAGCAAAATGATGGTCTCTCCCTCTCTCGCCCCACATGAAAAGGAGCAGTAAATTTCGGGCGTATTCTGTACGGGTTTTATGTGCTGTAGCGTTCCCCCGGCTCCGGACGTAAATTTCCACGCCTGGGCCGCCTGCTCCCGAGGTGGAACCACATGTCTGTTTTGAGGGTCTCTGCTACGGGGCCCCGATAGCCCAGCTCAGCCGGGAGAGGGTCCCCGGATGGGCATGGATGGGAAGGGGGGGCATTTGCCTGTGGACACCTGGGGGCGGGGGTGGGGGTACCTTAGGGCTCACACCAGTAAATGAACCAGCCGAGGGGATGTCACTGCACATGTAGTCGGAAATTACAGGCAACTCGCAAGCAGAAAAGGGCAAGAAAATGAAAGAGAGGTCAAGGAAAAGAGAAATATTGAGAGAGAGAGAGAGAGAGAGAGAACACAAATGTGAAGAGACAGATACAGAGCTGTAAGACACCGAAAGGGGTGGAAATGTCACAACGAGATCCTGAGGGAAAGAGAAGAAGGAAAGAGAGCACACTGTCAGGAAGAGAAACCTCTAAAGGAAGGTAGCAGGAGAGGAAGGGGAAGGTAGCTCAGGAAGAGGGAGAAGGAGACAGCGCCCACCGCGGAGGGTGGGGAGGGGAGAGAGGGGTCCGGGAGCCGGGAGCCCCCCGGCGGTGCCTCCCCAGGGCCCGGCTTCTCGGGTTTCCCCACCGCCGGGGAGAGCTCCGCTTGTTTGCTCCAGACCCGGATCTGGTGATGCCGCTGATTTGGTTTTCAGACAGCGGGCTGCAGCCTCTGGGCCGGGCCGGGGGGCCTGCGAGCCGCCCTTAAACCTGCAGATTGGGTTGCATTTCGGCCACTTTGATGGCCCCGTAATTGTCTCCCCTTTTTTCCAATTTCCAGTTCCCTCCGCCCGGCGGGGGGTGGAGGAGGGACTTTAAAGACGCCTTTGATAACGTCTCAGAGTTACAGATTTCCATAACAATTTTCCTTACCAGACCTTTACGTCTGAGGCAGCCCCAGATGTCCCGGGAGGAGAGGGGAGCTGGTCCCCTCCGGCGCTGGAGACAGGCGTGGGGAGCAGACTCCAGGGCGGCGGGACCCAGACCCTCTGCCTGCCTCCAGCTCCTCCTGGGCCGCACGTTCGGGTCCCTCCCGTCCTCTGCACCCAGCCCTGGCACGCGTGGGGCCCCCGCCTGCCTCCCCTCCACCCACACGGCCCTGTTCTGAGACCCTCCCGGGCTCTCTGCTCGGTGACAGTCGGTGGTGTCGCTAAACCGCGCTGATGTCTTCGTGGGGCCAATCAATTCCAGGTGCCCCTCCTGCAGAATTTTAGCTGGCTCTCCCCAGACACCGCGGCCCCAGGAGCATCGGCGACTTCCCTTCTCTCTCTCTCTCTCTCTCTCTCTCTCTCCACACACACACCACACACACACACAGTCACTGACGGTTGCTGTGTGAGGGCACAGGGATGGATGCAAAAAGTCAATGCGATGAAAGTCGGCATGCGGAGCCCCACCCTTGAAGAATGCAGCCCGGCCTGGCTGCGGAAATGAGGCGTGTATGCAAATCGCTCGGCCGAGGCTGAGTGAGTGTGAGAATCGGGGAGAGAAGTGTAATAAAGCCGAGTCATAAAGTGGCCGCCCGGCGTTCCCGCAGCACAGCGGCTCAGGGGGGACATCTGGGAAAGCTTCATGGAGGAGGCAGTGCCTGTCGGGCGGGCCTGGGGGACCGGAGGGGTTAGACTGCGGTAAGGGGTGTGTGTGTGTGTGGGGGGGGGGGGATTAATGGTGGTGCTTACCATTCAGTCCCTCCTGGTGATCCCAGTCCCGAGAGTGCAGGGCCCGGGAGCCGCCACTAAGACCTCCCTGCTGACGGAGGAGGCTTTGGAGGCAGCCGTGTCCCCTCCCCAAACGTGACCTGGAACTAGTACCTCTCCTTGGGTTCATTTCACCCAACAGTCCTTGAGCCGAGGCACCGGACCGGGCATGTGCTGGGTGTGAGTGTGTGTGTGGGGGGAGGGGGGATGGAGGAGACAGATTCTTCCCTCCTGTATACCATCCACAGAATTCTGGGGTGTCGCTTACGGGGGGGGGGGGCTGCTGGGCAGTGAAGGGGCCACGCGGGCAGTAGCCAGCCCCCCCCCCCCACAGCCCTGCCGCCAGGCAGATGCACTTCTTAGGTGCCGGCTTCCGCGGACATTCCCTCTGGAGGAAAAGGGGGCGGAGCTCCTTGAAAAGAAGGGAAACCCCGGGTTCAGAGGGGCCCCCCGTGTGTTATGGAAAATGGCTAAGTGAAAACGAACATGAGACTGCGCCGGGAACCAGACTGTGATTAGGCCCTGAGCCCCCCCTGAGCAGGGGCCCCTGATTTCAGGAGATCCCAGGTCCCCCCTGTCTGGGGCCGTGGGTAGAGCATCAGGCCCCGGGCTGGCGTGTCCTCCCGTGTTCTCTTCCCACATCCTGCTCTTCCCCCTCCTCCAGCTGGTTAGGAGCGACTGGGTTCCAGCTGCTCCCAGAACACTCGGGGACCCTATCCTAATGACACCCCAAAACTAGGTTCCAAAGGTGGGGTTCAGAAATCCCACCCCCCCCCTTTTTTAAAAAAAATATTCCACCATTGCAATATGGCCAGCTGCCACCAGGGGGCAGGACAGAAGCGTGGGGCGCTGATCCCCGAGGGCCAGGCTTGATCCCGGTGGGTGGTGTCCAGGGAGAGTGTGGGGAGCCCCCTCTGCTCACTGCCTTGCCAGGGAGGCGAGGGGTGTGCACACGGCCCTGTCCGCAAGAAGGTCTCGTGTGACCTCCACCACCAGCTCCTTACTCCTAAGTAGGCAGCCACGTCTGGTGGGGTTGTGCTGGAACCCCAGCCTCGTGCAGCAGCCCTCTCCCCTCCAAGCAGTCCCTGCTGGGCCCCAGCCGCCTGGCGTCCGCTCAGGGTCCCCCTGGCTTGTCCAGCTGCAAGGACCACGGCCGAGGGGGCCTTAGGCTTGGCTCTGCCTCACCTCGGGGACCCCAGACACACAGGGCGGCACGCTGACTAGGGTGGGCTCCCTGCAGGCAAAGCCCCCGGACAGCGGGGTCCTGGAGGCTGAGACCTCTCAGCCGGGGGAAGCGAGCCGCTCCTGTGCCCCTTACCTCGAGGGCCACCAGAGGCCTGCCACTCAAAGACCCGTGTGCACGTGTGTGCACGTGTGTGCTCTGTGGAGAGGCGTGGGCAAGGGGCTCCGGGCATTCACGGGTGGCCGAGGTGTCCCCCCCACCTGCACCTTAGCCCCTCCATGGACGAGGAGAAGCCCCTGTCCGCTCAGGGCCCCGTGCCAGGCGCAGTGGGAGGGGGAGCCGGAAACTGGACGTGGGACTGCACCGCGGAGGGTTGGAGGGAGGACGGGGCGCTGAGCAGGGGGCTGGCCCAGCAGGCAGGCGGAGAGGCAGCGAGGATTCCAGGGGTTTGAGCTCTGGCTGGGGGTGGGGGCTGGGGGCTGGGGCACGTGTCTGTCATCTCACTGCTGAGCCCGTGTCTGGCACCGAGGAGGCATTTCTTTCTTCAAAAAAAAATTTTATTTTAATTCATTCATTTTTTTTAAAAAATTCTCAGTCAAGGATACTTTTCCATTGATTTTTAGAGTGGAAGAGAGAGGGAAAGACAGAAGTATTTTTTTGAAATATATATCTTTTTATTGATTTTAGAGAGGAAGGGAGAGGGAGAGATAGAAACATCAATGATGAGAGAGAATCAGTGATTGGCTGCTGCCTGCACGCCCCACACTGGGGATCGAGCCCACAACCCAGGCATGTGCCCCCGACCGGAAGCAAACTCAGGGCCTTTCAGTTTGTAGGCCAATGCTCTGTCTACTGAACGGGCTAGGACCGGAGAGAAATATTGCTGTGAGAGAAACACATCGATTGATTGCCTCCTGCATGCGCCCAGGATCCGGGATCCGGGCTAGGAAGGAGCCTGCAACTGAGGTACGTCCCCTTGACTGGAATGGAACCCGAGACGTTTCCATCCGCAGCCCGATGCTCTATCCACTGAGCCAAGCCGGCGAGGGCCCGCGTGAGCATCTCATCGCCATGTGGTGACTGACTGGAGGCGGGGGGAGAAGTAAGGTGTCCACACCAGGTGCTGGGCCGAGCCTGGGACAGGGGAGGCGGATGTCCGAGTCCCATAGTCAGGGCTGCTTCTAGGATGACCCGCCAGCCTGGGTGCAAACCTGCAGTCTGTCTCCCCAAGCCCTTTAGCCCAGGCTGGCCCCCCCATATCTGCTGCTCCCCCGGGAAAGCGCCGGTAGACCCCTCCCGCCCCCTCTCTCCTGTCCCCAGCAGGGACTCCTCTCGGTCTCCGGGGCCTCGCCCTGGCCCCGCCATGACCCCCCAGCCTGACCTCCAGGGCTGCCCACTTCCCTTTCACTCGGCCATTCCCGATAAGGAGACTCAAAACAGCTTTGCCCTTTCACCTCTGCATATCTCTCCGCGGAGCCTGCGGGTCCCCGCATCCCGGGTCACGTCCTGCCCGTCCCCGGCCTCCCCCAGGTGCGGGCCACCAGCCCGAGGACGGGGGGCTGCAGAGGCCACAGCCCCGGGGGGCCGGCGTCCCCCGTCCTGGCCGAGGATGGTCCAGGCGCCGGCTCCCAGGTCACAGAGCGGCGGACAGGGTGGCCCCGCTGGCCGAGCGCTCCCCGGCGTTTTGACTGACGTGCTCGGTGGAACTGGCCGGATGTTTCTCCTCCACAAGAGACACAGCCCCGGGCGAGACAGCTGTGCCCCCGGCCCGGCCCGCGCAGCTGGCGGCGCTGGGAGCCCCCTCCCCGCTTCCTGCTTCGGGATAGCGGCGTCGGGCCACAAGGTCTCCAGGGAAGGGTGTGGCGGCTTCTCCCGGGGCCCCCAGAGGTCAGCAGGCTGGCATCGGAATCCCTCCGTCCGCCCTCTGCTCCTGAGCTCCGTTCTCTGCCGGGGTCTGCGGACCCTCTCGGCCACTGTCATCTGACTCAGGCGGGCGGTGCTGCGTGCAAGGTCCCGAGTCACGTCCAGAGCCACCGATCGGGGACATTACTGTCCAGAGCGTCCATCTCCAGGAGTTAGAAGTATGATCCTCCTCTGTGCCCAGCTGGCGTGGCTCAGCGGTGGAGCACCAACCTGTGAACCAGGAGGTCACGGTTCGATTCCCGGTCAGGGCACAAGGCCGGGTTGCGGGCTCGATCCCCAGTGGGGGGCGTGCGGGAGGCAGCCGGTCCATGATTCTCTCTCCTCATGGGTGGCTCTATCTCTCTTTCCCCCTCCCTTCCTCTCTGAAATCAAGAAAATGATGTATTTTTAAAATTAGCAATAGTAGAATAATAATAAAAGCGAAAGGCCTGCTGTAACGCGGGCTGGTACAGACGGCGCCTCGTGAATGTGCAGCATTCGGGAGGTTGGCGGGGGCGGGGGGGGGCGTCCTCGGCAATAGCATCAGTTTGGGGACCGGGAGGCGGCGAGAACTGCACGCTCAGAGCTCCCCTTGAGGGAAGAGGAAGCTGTCCACCTGCAGCCTGCGGGCCCAGGGGGGAAAGGAAGTGTCTCCCCCGCCCCCTTGATCTTTGGGGTGCTCGAGGTGATTACGAGCGTTGTGTGAGAATACGAGGCTCGGGGCTCTTGTTTGCATCCCTGCGCCTTTTATAGCCGTGTTTTATTTCAGAGCGTGGTCACGTGGGTAGCACCTTCCCGTTTTTGGCCACATCTGAGTGCCACTTGCACGGCTAACATTTTTCCATTTTCCTTTAAATCAGTTCGGGGCACCCCCCCCCCCACACACACACACACACTCACACACACGCACGCACACGCGCACAGGAATATCTTTTAAGAGGAAATCCTACATCCCTACCATAAACGGAAGCCTAGAGGCACTTGCCATAAACAGAGGAGCCGTAAAAACAAATACAAGGAAACCATAGCCGCGTGGGCACGCCGTGGCTGGAGCGGCCCGTGGACGCTCGCCCGGAGGCTCAGGGTTGCTTTCCGTGTCCTTCACGGGGGATGCCAGCTGGAGTTAGAGGGTGCGAAAGGCCCGAGGGCCATGCTTTTAGGGACCAGGTGCGGTGTTACTCATGGGGCAGGTGGTAATCGCCTGTGAAAGGGCCGGAGAGGAAGAGTGTTCCACCCTGAGGCTGTCCGGGTCCCAGGAGCACCCAGTGGGCGCTGCCTCCCGGCCGGTGTTGACCAGGCCCTCCCAGCGCCCCGGCCTCAAACCTGCCCACCTGTGCCTTCTGCCCAGGGAGAGGGCCGGCCTGAGGAGTGGCTGAGGAAGGGGGTGAGAGGGGGGCGGTCTCGCTTTCTCTGATGTTGCCCAGAATATTCCGACCTTGACGGGACGGCCCTAGAGAGCCTGTCTCCACGCCCCTCCGTGGGCCACGGAGGTTTTCCGTCTGGGTTACAGGAAAAGGCCACGCGTGGGAGCCAGCAGGGCGTCTGGTGACACGTCCGGCTGCTGACGGTCCTCTGAGGATGTGCTCAGCTCTGCCCACGCGTCTGTCCAGCTGTCCGTTTGTCCTCTTGCAGACCTAGCATGTCCACGACTTAGAAGTGGCCAAGCAAAGCAGAACTCTCAATTTCCGGCCGTTCCCCCAAAACCTGCCTCTCTCCCTGGTCCCCGTCTCAGCTAAAGGCACCGTCCCCCTCCAGATGCTCAAGCCAAGACCCAATGGGCCACCTGCTGCTGCTGCTTCTTCTTCTTCTTTTTAAAAATATATTTTATTGACTTTTTACAGAGAGGAGGGAGACGGATAGAGAGTTAGAAACATCGATGAGAGAGAAACATCAATCAGCTGCCTCCTGCACTCTCCGCCCCCCCCCCCCCCCCCCGAGATGTGCCTGAAACCAAGGTACATGCCCTTGACCGGAATCGAACCTGGGACCCTTGAGTCCGCAGGCCGATGCTCTATCCACTGAGCCAAACCGGTTAGGGCTGGGCCACCTTCTTGCCCTTTCACCCAGATCCAACCCCCGGTGATGGGTGGGTGGGTGGGTGGTCTTCTGTAGGAGGAGGATCCGCTCCTGGCCTTGAAGAGAGAGCCCCGCCCTGTCTCCAGAGAGCTGGCTGGTGAGGTCAGATGCCCAGGTTGCCGGCCTGGTACCATGTCCGTCAGCTTCTGGGGACCCTGCTGACTCTCACCGCCCCCACCCCACACTCACTGGATGCTGGCCACCTCCACAGCCCCCTCTCCGTCACCACCTGTGGCCTGTGGCCAGGCCTCGCTGCCTGTAGCTTCCTCCCTCAGGCCCCGCCCCTCCCGCACTAACTCTGGGGTTGCCTCCCTCTTCCTCCTGCCCGAGCCGGGATGGGGGATGGAGGGGGTGTCACTCCAAAATCAATGCTGTGGACGATGTCGGCATCCAGGACTGAGGGCTTTTATGGGGGGGGGGGGGTAGTTCCCTCAGCGATGGGCGCTAAGGGGCATATTTGTACAACCTTGGGGGTGGGGATGTGGAGGGGGGTCCTGTGACCCTCCGTCACTGCTGCCCCGTCCCCTCCCCTCCCCCCACGAAGCCGGGCTGGCCACAGGCTCCCGGATTCCCTGTTTAGAGACTCAGGACTGCGCCCGCCCTGCGTGACCGGACGCCCCCTCAGCCCGACAGCTGCCCCCCACCCCTCGCCGGGCCTGCTCAGAACTCAGCGACGTCGCATCCCGGCCTCCCCGCTGCCGGCCCTTCCCCGGTGTCAGCAGCAATTTCCTGGCAGGCCCGGTGACAGTAGCCGGGGCCGCCCCGGGAAACCCAACGCCACGGTGCCAGAGCGGGTCCCTCCGCGTCTGGGGATGGGGCTGAGACTGCACAGAGCCGGCCGCCCGCCCCGGGCTGCCACCCCCACCCCCGCCCCCAAGGCCTCCCTGGGCCTCCACACTGAGTGCCCGCTCCTGTGGCACCCAAGGGCCCTGACAGAGACGCCTCCTTCTGGCTTCCAGGAAGGCGGGGAAAGGCACCCACAGCTGAGGCAGCGCCCGTTGGGGTGACCGTGCCCTGCTGGAATCCAGGGGCCCGGGGTGGGGGGCAGATGGCGGTGGCCCCTCACTCCCCATTCTAACCCAGCGCCAGCATTCAGAGAGGCGTCTTTTTTTTTTAACCCCTCCCCCAATTAGTTGATTTTGTTTGTTATATTTGGTTATTTGAAAATAACCAGAGGATATTTTCCCCATTGATTTTTAGAGAGTGGAAGGGAGGGGAGAGAGACAAAGAGAGAGAAACATCCACGTGAGGGACATGCCTCAACTGGTTGCCTCTTGCACGTGCCCCCACCAGGGCCAGGGATGGAGCCTTCACCCCAGGCAGGTGCCCTTGACTGGAGTCCCGCCCGGGACCCTTCCGTCTGCAGCCGGCGCTCCGTCCCAACAGGCTTGGCCTGGGTCTCCCCTCTCCTCTGCACCCCCTCAGGTAACTGGCTCTTTCCCCAGGCCGGGTCCTGAGGGCGGAGGCCGGCCCTCGTCTGCTCAGTCTGATTGCTGCTGACCAGGCGCAGAGGCAGGAGACACGCTAGTACACGGATTCCACAAGCGAAGGACAGCACAGCCGCATGGACTGCCTCCCGGGGTGACGCGTGTCCCCACCAGGGCAGAGCAGGGGCTGATCACCCCTGGCGGCGTTGGGTCAGGTCACCTCCACCTGCCGTGGGCGGCGGCGTGGCTCCCGTGGACGCGTGGCTCTGAGGCTGGTGCCAGCCTGCGTGCGGGGCTGGGCACGCACCCAGAGGCGGGGACAGTGCGCAAGGGGCCACGTGTGTGGTTTGGGCTTGAGTCCTGGAGGGCGGGCAGTGACGCTCTTTCCTCTTGGCCGGCAGACGTGTTGTTGTCAGAACTCTGTCATAAGGAGGCAGCTAAGCGTGTGTCTCCCCTGCGCCCCCTTAAGTCTCCTGGGGGAGAATGGGGGTGCAGCTCCCTGCAGAGCCTGAGACTGCGGGCCCTGCTTTCCAGAGCCCCTTCCCGCCTCACCTGAGGAATGCTGTGCTGGCTTCCCCTTAGAGCAGTGGTGGGCAAACTGTGGCTCGTGAGCCACATGCAGCTCTTTGGCCCCTTGAGTGTGTCTCTTCCACAAAATGCCACGGCCTGGGCGAGTCTATTTTGAAGAAGCAGCATTAGAAAAAATTTAAGTTTTAAAAAATGTGGCTCCCCAAAGGAATGTCAATCGTTGTGCTGTTGGTATCTGGCTCTGCGGACGAAGGTGTTTGGCAACCACGACCTTCGAGGCTGCCTGCAGGCCTGTCCGCTTCTCTCCGGAGGAGGACGCGGAGGCTAAGCAGGCAGCAGCATGCTCCGTCTGGACCCCGGAGAGCCCCTCCCAGGCTCTGCTCACCGGCGGCGGCGCCGGAGCCCCGGACTGCGGCCCAGGCCAGCTCCGAGTCTCCAGATGAAACGGTGCGGGTGTGCCCCACCTTGGGGCTTTCATGGACCCTCAGCATAGTTTCTCAGCCCCGGCTGGTGTGGCTCAGTGGTTGAGCATCGGCCTAGGGACTAGGAGGTCAGGGTTTGTGTCCGGTCAGGGCACCTGCCCAGGGCGCAGGCTCCATCCCCAGTAGGGGGCGTGCGGGAGGCAGTGGGTCAGTGATTCTCTCTCATCGCTGATGCTTCTCTCTCCCTCCTGCCCCTTCCTCTCTGAAATCAATAAAAACATTTTTTAAAAAAATTTCTTTTCATGGAAGGGATGGACAGTGGTTTAATCATTTTTTAAAAATATATATTTTATTGATTTTTTACAGAGAGAAGGAGAGAGGGACAGAGAGTTAGAAACATCAATGAGAGAGAATCATTGATCAGCTGCCTCCTGCACACCCCCCACTGGGGATGTGCCCGCAACCAAGGTACATGCCCTTGACCGGAATCGAACCCGGGACCCTTCAGTCCGCAGGCAGGCGCTCTATCCACTGAGCCACACCGGTTTCGGCTGATCATTTTAATTTTGCCAAGAATAGGCTTTCTAAAAGTTCTGCTTTCAAAGCCTTTTGTGATAAGGAGGAAGCCCCTCCTCAGGGGAAAAAATTGCTCCCTGCTGGCTTGTCGAGGCTCCAGGGTGCGGGCTCCCTCAGCCTCCTCCTTTCCTCCTCCTCTCCCTCCTCCCTCCTCCCTCCAGGTTGAGGATGATGGCCGCCCTCCGCTTAAAGGGAAAAGCTGTCTTTGCCTCCCTCCTTCCCTTCCTTCCCACCCGCTCCGCCCCAGCCCGGCCCGGTCCTCCCTCACAGCCCTTATCTGCCCAGGATCTGACCCGCAGATGCCCCCCCTCCGCGTGCTGCTGACCCGGGTGGCCGTGCGGCCGCCTGCCCCGGGCCAGCTCCGGCCGCTCCCCCCCTGGAAGAGCCCCCGTGGCTTGAGGCTGATTAAAACAAACACAGCTCATATTTTTGTTCTTAATCCAATTCTGCACCGGGCTGGGGTCGGGCGGGGAGGATAGGATGACCGAGCACATTCCTGGCTGTGGGAGGGGGAGAGGCAGCCCAGGTACGGCCCAGAGGCCCCCCGGGGCGGGGAGCCCCCAGGGGTCCCAGCCGATGGGCCCTCCCGGAGCAGGACTCAGCTGCTCCCGGGCAGGAGGGAGGGCATTCCCGGCGGGGCCCGGGCCTCCAATGAGGGCCTTTATCCCCAGCCTGGAAAGGAGATAGGACCCCCTTGTCTCAGCCGACCCCTCCTGCGACATCTCTCCTCCGCCCGTGGCCTCCGGTCCCTCAGCACCCCGACGCGCATGCGCTGCCTGCCCCCCTCGGGGACCAGGTCTGGGGCCCGGAGAACTCGGTTACGGTCGGAACCCAGACTGAATTTCCTGATGGGGGGGGGGGAAACCCCGTGACAGAACACGGAGAAGAGGGGTCACCCACAGCCCGGGGGCCAAGCGCCCCGGTTTCAGTCCTGCTCTGTTACTCCCGCCATGGGGCCCTGTGGGCATGTTACTCAAGCTCTTTGAGCCTCAGTTGCATCCTCTGTGAACTGGGGGGAGCAGCAGTCCCCACGGCGGGGGGCTGTGGTGGATGTGTGTGCTGGGGACACACCCTGGGGGCAGGGCCAGGCACCGAGCTGCCGGCTGGTTGTTCGGTGTGTGCTGTGGTAGAGTCCGGCCCTACGCTCTGCACTGAGCGCTCGGCTGTCCTTGTTGCCAGCGGAGCAGGCGGAGGCAATCCTAGACCCGCCCTCTAGCACAGGGGTGGGCAAACTTTTTGACTCCAGGGCCACCATGGGTTTTTAAGCTGGACCGGAGGGCCGGAACCAAAGCAACCTGACCATGCCAGCACTCTCCTCTTGGGCTGCTGGTGAAGGAGCGGAGGGGAGAGCAAGAGAACCCTCCGCTCTTTCGGCTCCGCAGGCCGGAGAGAACAGCTGAACGGGCCGGATCTGGCCAGTGGGCCGTAGTTTGCCCACGGCTGCTCTAATAGCTGGGTGGCTCCACATCAGCTTGGTGCCTCCTGTGAAATGGGAGCAAACGCCACCTCAGACGGCAGTGCTGGGGTTCAACTGTCGTGATACACACTGCGCGGCCTGACGCTGTGCAGGGAAGGTGTCCGTTGAACCTGAAACATCAGGGGATCCCGTTGTTACGTGAGACCTTGAGCGACAGCCTTGTCCGGGAGAGACAGATAGTCCCATCAACCAGAGACAGGAAGGAAAAGGGAGGAAAGGAGAGGGGAACACAAAATGGAATGGGTCGGAGAGTGGTTACAGGGATGAGGTTAAAGATCGGAAAAGGCAGGCAGAGGAGGGAGAGAAAAAACTGCTCCCCCCCAAAAAAGGGGCGGGGGACAGAGAAAAAGAGCTAGACAGGAGAGAGTGAAGAAGGAGGGCCGTGGATGGAGAAGGTGGAAGGGGCCTGAGAGAGGGGCCAGCCGGCAGACCCGGGGTAGGGGTCTCGGTGTTGCGCTGGGGGCGCTGCGGGCCCGGCTGTCTCTGGGGCTGTGTCTCTGGGCAGAGGCAGCAGCGGGCTGAGATCCGGCCGCTCCTCCCTCCAGCCGGCTTCTGGCAGCTCCCAGGCTGGGAGGCCACCCCCCAACCCTCAACCCCCCTCCCCACCACCACTTGCTCCCAAATGGGGTCGGGCTGGGCTCAGGCCTCCTGGGAGGTGCCGGCCTGGGGAGCATCGCTCTGCACCGGGGAGATGGTCCATAAAGCATCCCTCCAAATCCTCACAAGCCTTCCGGGCTCAACCAGATGGTGACGGTCCATGTCAGCCCCGGTCCAGACAGCCCGTCTGTCTGCCCCCCTCCCAGATGGGCGAGTCCCCCCCAGGGCCAGGCCTCGCTGCCCGTCAGGGGTGCCGGCGGGCCCCTTCCCTGGCTGATCTGCCGTCATTGCGGCCGAAAACCGGTCCACTGAGGACAACTTTGCAAGACCTTGCTGCGCGCCCCGCTGAGGGGCAGAGGACCAGCCGGGGGGGGGGGGGCAGCAGCCTGCCTGGCCCCAGAGGGCGGGTGTGAGGCCGGCCAAGGCTCAGGGGTCTCTCTCTCACCCTCTCCCCTGCCCCCTGGCCCCGGGCTTGGGCTGTGACAACCCCCACAACCACAGCTACAAGCCCAGCCGCATCAGCGGGTCATGGGAAGGGGGCTGGAAACGGCCCATAAACATCCCACTCCCGTAAAGGCCTTTGAAAGCCAGGGCGCTTTTATGCGCTAGTTAAAGGGCCTTCCTGTTGTGTCCCGGGATTTACAGGAGGGGGGGGGGGGACGGGGACAGGGTGAGGTGAGGCCAAGTGCAGCCCCAAACTCTCCCCCCCCCTCCAGAGGAGGAGTGTGTGTGTGTGTGGGGGGGGGGGAGAGGTCAGGCGTCTGGCAGTTTCTTGGCTCTGGCAGTCCCCTGTCCTGGCGGGGCCTGGGGCTCCGCCTTGGTGCTTTGCGACGCTGAGCCCGCTCCCCGGGACAGGGGGGACCAAGGCAGCGACGTGTGCCAGGTCAGCCATGCCCACAGCCAGGGGGCAGGAGCCCCTGGACACAGGGGCAGAGGGCAAGCTAGTGTGTGCCTGTTTTTATTTTATTATTTTTTAAATATATTTTATTGATTTTTTTACAGAGAGGAAGAGAGAGGGATAGAGAGTTAGAAACATCGATGAGAGAGAACCATTGACCAGCTGCCTCTTGCACACCCCCCACTGGGGATGTGCCTGCAACCCAGGTACATGCCCTTGACCAGAATCGAACCCGGGACCCTTCAGTCCCCAGGCCGATGCTCTATCCACTGAGCCAAACCGGTTTCGGCGAGCATGTGCCTGTTTTTTTTTTTTTTTAAACATATTTTTATTGGTTTCAGAGAGGAAGGGAGCGGGAGAGAGAGAAACATCAGTGATGGGAGTGATTGATCAGCTGCCTCCTGCACGCCCCATCCTGGGGATTGGAGCCTGCACCCCCGGGCATGGGCGCTGACGGGGAATGGAACCGTGACTGCTAGGTCACAGGTCGATGCTCAGCCCCCGAGCCACAGTGGCTGGGCCGCCGTTTAGTCTTTAAGCGAGGAGGGCCTAGAGGGCGATCCCAGTGGCTTCGTCTGGAGAGGATGTTCCGCGGCCAGTCTGTCCACCCCGGGCCTGATCCCACCACCATCTGCCCCATCTCGACCCCGTGAGCTAGGAAGGCCCGCCCACGACCCTGCCTCCACGGGGCACCTGAAGGAATGGGACGTCGTGAATTTACATGCAAAAACGTCCCCCCACGTGAGTGCGTGATCGAGTTTACTTTTCTCTCTGGGCGAGCTGAGGAGGACGCGAGCTGAGCCCTGTGGGGGAAGGTGGCCCGCCCCGGCCCTCCCCGATATCCTGACCCCCACAGGGCCCGGCCAGTCCGTCCGGGCAGACAGACACCCTGAGGCTCCCAGGTGGGCGCCCTGGGGCTGTGCCCGGGCATTGGCCTCCCCGTGACCCCGTCCCCGGCCTGCCGGCCCAGGTGCCACCGCGGCCGCGGGCCTCCGGCGTTCCCTCCTGACCCTGCAGCTCCCCTCTGCTCCTCTGTGGCCCGATTGAGTTTCCCCAGGTCTGGCCGACCGAATGCTGCCGTGCGGGGAGCCACGTTTCCTGTATGTGTGTCAGAACAGAGCGGAGCGGATGTGAAATAGATCAGACATGAATAAAAATAAACTTTTACGGAGTGACTGACTGGTCTCCTCCAGGGGGAACCAGTGGTTCGCTCTTCATCTGGGGCCCAGAAACTTGGCCGGGGCCTCGGGGACCGCTCCCCACGCTCAGCCCCCACTCGCCGAGCCTCGCCGAGCCTCCTCTCTCAGAGGCCTGCTCCCCACGCGCATGGGTGCCCCTCTGAAATAGGGCTGGAGTGGGTGAGTTTTCTCTGGGGGGGGGGCGTTTCTTGGTGGGGTAGCAGGGCTTGCTCCTTCAGCCCCCTCCCCCTGATAAGCTATGATCCTACAACCCTGGGCTACCGACCGCAGGGCCATCTGGTTACCTTGTCTGGCTACCACGATGACATCTCAGCTGCGTTAGGGTGAGGCCTGCTGGGCAAGGGTTCAGGGGTCTTTCTGTCCGGGCACCCCTGTCTGAGTTCGCCATGAAGGCTTGCCAAGGTCACCTGCAGGTCAAGGTCACCGTGCCCCCCCCCCCCCCCCCCCCCGCCTCTGGCTCACGGGTTCAGCTAAACGGGGCTCGTTCTCTTTATTGCTAAAAGTCTACGGGAGGCAGCCTCCCAGCCTCACACCAGAAATGTCCTCCTGCATATCATCCTGAATCCTTCTGCCCTTGTATCTCCTGACCCCCTGCCTCGTCCCTGCAGGTGGGAGGTGGGAGGGTCCGGTAACCGCGGGAGCTCGAGAG
This sequence comes from Vespertilio murinus, assembly GCA_963924515.1. Taxonomy (NCBI): domain Eukaryota; kingdom Metazoa; phylum Chordata; class Mammalia; order Chiroptera; family Vespertilionidae; genus Vespertilio; species Vespertilio murinus. Next base: position 4,428,366 of record OZ004719.1, on the reverse strand, counting down.
GGTGGTGCCCTGTGGTTTTGGACAGCCCAGGGGGTTCCTGCACCAGCCACCCTGTGACCCCGAAACAGCTGGGAGAGAAGGACCTGTGAGCCAACCCATGGAATCCCCTCCCGACCCCACGTGGGAGCCATGGGTTCCTGCCTGGTCTCATCCAAGGACCGGCCTTGGCCCCGAGGCCGGCAGCCAGGCGGAAAGATGGCGCAGCTGCCCGGTTGAAGGACCGGCCTGGCATCTCTCCGGGAGCAGCGAGGGGCCAGCGTGGCCGCACCCTTCCCGCGGCCACAGGCTTCTCCTTCGGCCCTGGCTGCGGACTGGCAGGGCCGGTGAGAGCCGGAGGGGTTCGGGCGGCTCTGCGGCTCCTCCTCGGCCCTCACTTCCCACGCGGCGTGGTGGATCTTTGCCGGGTGGTGGAGGCTCCTGCCACTCTGATGGATGACTCGGATCTTCAAAGATGCAGCCACCCCTGGAGGGGGAGGAGCATTCATCAAAGCCGCCCCTGGGGGTACCCGTCAACGTCAGCCCCCCAGGCCCCCTGCCCTCAGCTGCGGCTCCGGAGCTGCCAGCATCCTGCGTGACTCAGGAGCCCCCTTGCCTCTCCCCTCGATCCGGCCCAGGCGAGGCTAAATCTGCTTCTCTCGCTATTGCAACCAAAACTAGATTATAAGTTTTTTTGGGGAAGCAGCTTTACTCAGCCCCTGGTTCTGCCGGTCCGCGGCCCCGAGCGAGGCCCCCCAGACCCCTCTCACCCCTGCTCTCTGACACTGAGTGGGTGCCGACAGCTCCCCCCTCCCCTGGGGGGGCCTTCTTCGGCTGGCCTGGAAGAAGGCTCTCCACAGTCGGTCCCTCTGTCCTGAGGGCCACGGAGGCACTGGCAGAGGCTGCTCCTGCCTCAGCCTCCCCCTGGCTTCTCAGGCCTGTCCCTCCTGCTAGGAGTGAAGAAACCCGCTTCGTCCCCCCCCCCCCCCCCCCCCCGCCCATGTCCAAGTTCAGTCTGAGCGCCGCCTCTCGCTCCTGGTCAATTTGCAGAGCAGAGATTACCCCGCAGGTCAGTGCAAACGCCAGGCACTTACTCCCAGTGAAGCATGTCTGTGGGGCGCAATCGGGGACGTGTGAGTGTAACCAGCCTGTGCCCCGTGCATCCGAGCCTTCCCGGGCTCCGGGGCTCGCTGGTGCTGGCGGCAGCTTCTCCCAGAGTCGCCTTGCTGAGTGCCAGCCCTGAGGGTTATAATGCCACTCCCGAAGCTCAGGGTGCATTTCCTTAGTTTAAAGCAGTGTTTCCCAAACTTTTGACATATGTGTACCCCTTCTATAATTTTCATAATGCTGAGTACCCCTCGTAAAAAAAAAAAAGGGATCTATTTTAATAACAATCAAAATATATTTATTTTTTCTTTTTTGGGGTACATACACAAAATAATAATAAATTGAAAATAAAATTATTCATAATAAAATATAAATAAAAGTTATATTATAAATAACATTTATTTGCACACCAGACCATCTCACGCCTCACAAGACTGTCTTGACTTGACTCATGAGAACATAGAATTAGGCGCAGCTAAGCAGGGTGCAGTGCATATCCCCACCAAACTCTTCCTGTACCCCTGGGGGTATGCATACCACACTTTGGGAAACACTGGTTTAAAGGAATGCCCCAGCACTTTGGCCACAGCCTGAAGCCGAGTCTTTTCTAGCAGCTGGAACCACAGCCCGGGTGCAGACGGGCCGAGGAGTGCAGATGGGCCATGGTGGGAGCACCCCTCCGAGATGCTGGCCAGGCCTCCTGGGCGGAGGACTCACCCCTGGCAGCTTCTCGGGGGACAGGGCTCCTGAGTCCCTACAGGCCCGGGAGCTCAGAGGGAGAGCGGGGACAGTTTCTCCCCTGGCCCTGCGTAGGTGGGCGGAGCGTGCACGTGTGCGCGCCTGTGTACATGTGTGTGTGCGTGCCTGTGCATATGCATACACACGACTTTGTATGTGCATCGCGTACCTACGTGATTCATACCTGCGTGCCTGTGTCTGTGTGCGTGCGTGATTACGTACGTGGGTGCATGCGTGATCATGTGTAGGCATGCGTGCGTGCCTCGTTGCGGGCTGCTCCTTGGTGACGCCGGTGGCACTGGGTTTAGGGGGTGACACGTTCAGCGCCCAGAACAGACTTCTCTGAAGGTGACTGCCCTGCCTGCTCCTGCCCGTCCCCGCCGTCCCGTGGCCACCACAGGCTCCCCCACCCCCTGAGGCCGCTCCTGGGTGAAGCTGCCGACTGGCCCCACTCCCCTCGGGTCAGGGGTCCCTTCCCCTCCGTGGGCCAGTGTATGCAGAGGCTCAGGGCCGCTGTATGTGTGTGCGCCCCCACCCGACAGGGAGGTGCCTCAGCACCGGGCACAGCGCCCGCTCGGGGTGGGCACTCCCGTCTGTGCCCGGAGGTGAGCTGAGAGGACCCGGGGGCAGGACGGGCACCAGCTGGAGGTGGGGCGCCTCTGAGTGGGCTGGGGCCTGGCCGCTGGTCGGCCTCAGCGCCGGAGCCGGCCCGGGAGGTCAGCAGTGACACCTAGCGGTCACGGCGGGACGGGCCCGCAGTTTTCCAGAAGGTGAGTCCGGGTCCCACGTGGCCTCCGGGCGGGGTTTCCGAGCCGCCCCAGCCAGTGTCTGCCGTCTCCGCAGGGCAGGGCAGGGCGGGACCTGGGGCGGCTGCCAGGGCCCCGGCCTGGAGAGAGGCTGGCCCTGCACCATCAGGGCTGGGATGGCTCCTTCTGTGCCATCTGCTGCCCTCCGGCTCCAGGCTCGGGCCCTTCCACCCCAGCCTCAGCTCCCCAAGACCTGGGGCAGGCTCTGGGGTCCTCCCTGGAGCAGCCACAGACCCACTGTGGTGCATCTGCGAGAGAGCCAGTGCCAGCCAGCGAGCCACACGTACCCACAAAGCACCTACTGTGCGCCAGCCACCGCGGAGGACAGCCTGGGCAGGGGCTGCCTGAGGAGCTGGCCAGCCCGGAATGGGCCCAGAGCAGCCCCGGGCCAGCCTCGGAGGAGCAGGCCCCTGCGGACAGCTGCAGGCGGCCCCGGGCTGAATGGGGTCTTAGTGGCGCGGTGGGGGGCAGCCGCTGCCAAGGACATTTCCAAGCTCCAAAAGTGATTGGGGGGGTTGCCCCCAGGCACAGAAGAGGAGTTGGGTGGTGACTCTTTCACTTCCCTGACCCTTAATTCGGAAACCTTTGCCTTCGTGGCCCATTAGGACACGGGGACTCGGGCCCAGGGAGCCTGGGACAGTGCGGCCCAGCGGCGGTGACCCTCCAGGTCAGGGTGGGCACTGCTGTCTGTGCGCCTGAGCTGAGAAGGGGAACCTGTCTGCCCGTGGCCTGTGGCCTTGGTGCTTCTGGGCGCCCAGCGGACACGCCTCCCCAGGGGCGGCCCGTGCCCCGGGCAGACGGCTGGCTCCCAGCTTCCTCCGGGCCCGGGGCGCTGGCTCCCGTCCCTCCTCGGAAGTCCCGGAGCAGGGGAGAGAACAGCCCGCCTTCCTTCCGTCTCCCTGCGACCACTCAAACCCAGGAGGGCAGCCCCTCAGCCGTGGCAGGAACGGCCCCGGGAGGAGCCGATGGGGAGATTCTGAGCTACCGGTCGCACGCAGGCTGCAGGCCTGGGCTTTGGGCGGAAGAGGGGAAATGAGAGGAGGGCCCGCTGGGCAGGGGGGAGGCGAGCGGGAGGTGGGAGGTGCGGCTGGATCGGGCGGCGCACGCAGGTGAGGAAAAGGGCAGGCCGGCAGGGCGTCCCCAGCTGGGAGCTTCGCGTCTCTACTCGGGGGGATGTGGGCCACCCGCCGAGAGCGAGGCCACGGTGGCAGGGGAGGCCGGGCCGGCTGAGTTTGTGGCGTCCATGGGGGCCTCGGGTTGCCAGGGCCAGAAGCGAGGGGTGCGGGTTGGGGTGACCCTGGCGGTGGGGAGGGGACGTCGGGGCGGGTGCTGTGGACGGCCAGGTCTGGACACGGTCACTCCAGGGCAGTCCCGGCTGGAGGGAAGGAGAGAGCCAGGTCCCCCCCACACCCACTCCTTCCTAAAAGGAGGCGGCACCTCCCCCAGGAGCGCCCCCGTGTCAGGCTGTGTGTGTGGAAGGCTTGGCCGGGGGGACTCCAGTGGAACTGGAAACTGCTGGTGCAGCAGAGGTGCTGACACGGGGGTTGGGGGGTCCCCGGAGGTGTTCCTGTCTTCGCTCGCCTTGCACCGAGAGCGAGAGCCACCCTCATGCAGCGGACGACCATCTCCTGTCCCCACCACCCAGAGGAGCGGGCAGTCAGGGCCTCCGAGGACTAAATGCCCTCTCCCCAGGCACAGCACTCAGAGCCGGGCCGCTGCAGCCGGCACCTGCAGGTCCGGCTACGGGCGCCCGGCCTGTCCCTGCCCCTGTCGCTGCCCCTGCCCCTGCCCCTGCTCCAGCCCCTGCTCCTCCTGCCTCTGCCCCTACCTCTGCCCCTGCTCCTGCCCCTGCTCCTGCCCCTGCTCCTGCCCCTGCCCCTGCCGCTGCCCCTGTCCCTGCTCCTTCTCCTGCCCCTGCCCCTCCCCTGTCCCTGCCCCTGCCCCTGCCCCTCCCCTGCCCCCTCTGCAGGAGGCCTCCCGCCGGCTCTGGGAGCCTGGGTGCCAGGCTGTGCCTTTGCAGGGGAGATGAGCCTGTTATCTTTACATTGAGGGAACTAATAGCTCACTTCCCAGGAAACCTGCGAGCGATAAAAAGTTAGTGGGCCATTTTATTTCTTTTGCCGAGAGAAGCTGGCAGGATGGGCCGTGTACGCGGGGTGGCGGCCCTTATTGCTCTCCCGCTGGTGGGGTGTCCGCGCTGGCTGAGAGCCGCACCTCTGCCACCTCCGCGGCCACCCCCAGAGCGTCAGGGGGGAGGACCCGGTCCCAAAGGAGGAGGGAGGAGAGTTGTCCTGTCGCCTGTGCCGTGGCTGCCTCCCCCCCTGACCTGCCCTCTCGGCTCCCCTCCCCGCCCCCCTCCCGTCCACAAAACAGAGCCCAGGAGAGGACGCGAGGACGTGCGTGCCGCCTCCCCCAGGACAGTGTCCCCCAGCGCCGCCCCTGTGCGTGACAGGCTCTGTCCCCTCGCAGCTGACCTTGGCGGTCGGGGTCTATTGGGGGGCTGGGGGTGGAGCCATCCCTCACACCCCAGCCACGGGTTCGAATCCTGTTGTGTGGAGAGCCCCAGCTCGTGGCCGCCTGCCCTGGAGACCCTGCCCTGCGGCCAGCTCTCCTGTTTCTATATATACCCAGATGCACCTCTCCCCGCCTCTCCCCACCTGTCCCCCCCGTCCCCACCTGTCCCCCCCTGTCCCCGCCTCTCCCCCCCGTCCCCGCCTCTCCCCCCCTGTCCCCGCCTCTCCCCACCTGTCCCCACCTTTCCCCCCCTCTCCCCACCTGTCCCCCCTGCCACATGTGCGATGCTGGTTCTCCGGTGCCTCCTCCAGCCCTGGGTTTGGGTACAATGAGAAACGGCCTCACCGCACAGACGTTCCTGCTGCCACAACCTCGGAGCCGCCCACACCCCAGGGGGGCCCGCCCTGGGCACAGCACGCCGTGGTGCCCAGCGGCCTTGCTCACAGGTGGCCGTGCTGCCGGGAAGGCAGACGCCAGGCAGGGTCAGGGTCAGGGTCAGAGACAGCCAGCTGCCCCTCACAGTGCTGGGCCCGTCACCTCCTGTCGTGGGGGGGGGGACACTCTGCCCGGGCCGGCCAGCCGGCTCTGGCACCCTCCCTCTCTGGCTCAACTCCTGCCGTCCCCCGGCTCCTCCCCGGGCTGCCCGGCTCCGGCCGTAGACCCCTCCCCGGAAGGCTGTGGCCGAGGAGCCCGCAGGAAGCCCAGCGCCCTGCGCCCCGGCAGCAGCCTCTCCCGGCCGGTGATTTAGGGGCCCCCGGCAGGCAGCCGGCAGCAGCCCCCCGTGCCCTCGCGGAGAGGCGATAAATCTGCAGTGACTACCGTCTGCTGGCCGTTAAGCTGTCACGGCCGCTGCCGAGGGCCCGGTCTGCCCGCGGGGCCCACGCCCGGCCTTGTCAGCCAGCCGCCCTCGGGGGAGGCCCAGGGCACCGCGCCCGGGGTTATTTATGAGCGGGAGACCCGGGATCAAAGCCCCGTCCCCCAGAGAGGGCAGGGGAGCCGGGAGACCGCTGGTCCGCTCTCCTCCCCACAAGCTCAGCCCCCGGAATGACGGTGCCTCGTCCTCTGGGCTCCCAGCTCCCTGCCTCCTTTCCCCGACCACGTCCACGTCCACGTCCACTTCGCCCCTCCACACACACTCACACACACACACACACGCACACGTACACATACGCACGCACACACAGGCATGCACACACATACACATATGCACACACACATGCACACACGTACACACATGCACACGTGCACACATGCACGCGCACACACAGGCATACACACACACTCACACTAGAACAGGGGCTCTGTGGGGGGCTGTGACAGTGGATTCTGCAGAGAGGGCTCCAGCAGCCGTGGGTCAGGTGCCCCCCTGGGCCAGGGCAGTCAGATCCCCCCCCTGGGAGCTCAGTCCATGGTGGGGGTGGGGCAGGGGGTGGGCTAGCGCTGGGCCGCGGGACGCTGGGCTGGAGCTGGCTCTCCGCCGGACCCGGGGGTCCCGAGCAGTCGTTGGCTCCCAGGCTCCCAGGCTCCTGCTGCTGCTCTGGTAGGAAGAGGGGTGCTCTTGGCACCAGCAGGCGCCGCGAGGTCCCCAGGAACCTTGCTCAGTGGGATGCCAGGAGCTGGAGCCAAGCCCTCCTTCGGGCTGAGTGGGGCGGAGCCATGATGGCCGCAGCCGTGACCGTGACCCAGGCGCCTCTGTCTGGGAGAGCCTGCCTGGGAGGCACAGTGTGCCACCCTCGGGGCTCCGAGGAAAGAGCAGCTTTAAGGTGGCGAGGTCGCGAGGTCACGGTGCTGGGGGAGGGACGAGGGACTTGGGGGATTCAGACAGAGGACAGCTTGGAGTTGGGGAGTTACAAAGAGGGGGTGGTGGGGACCATTCAGAAATGGGGACAATGACGTGAAAGTGTGCGGAGGATAGGAATCTCAGTCCACCCCGGTGAGAATGATCCCATTTCATTTTTTTAAGACCGCTTAAGTTCTCCCGTCTTTATTGCTACCGTCACGTTGAGGGCTGTTTTCCTCCTTGGGAGTTTACGGGGAGCCCAGAAGTGGGGTGAGGGGAGGCGGGGGGGGGGGGGATGGTCAGGGCAGGAATGGGGCGGGGCTATCTGCCTTGGACATTACTGGCCCTGCAGGTTGTCAGAAAGCCCGAACCCCGTGGCTGCCCTCACGGCCTGGGGTCCTCTGCCCCTTTCACACCAGCCCAGGGGGGACACTGGGACAGTCGGAGGGTGGCCGGGAGTCTGGTCTCTGGGAACCATGTGCCCCAGGGGTGAGGAGGGAGGGGCCCTCAGGCCTCAGGGCGCTGGGGGTGCCCTGAGTGGGTGGGTGGCCGTGGGACCTCTCCGCAGGCCTCCAGGGCTCTCAGCGGCAGATCCGGCTCCGATGGATGGCCGCAGCCTCCCAGACGGAGCCGGTGTGTCTCCTCCCGGCTTTCCAGGCCTCCGGCGGAGAGCGGCTGGCTGGCTTTTCACGGTGCCTGGTGCCACCGCGTGACTTTCCAGACTGTATTTTCAGTCTCCGTTTGACGTCACACTCTCCCTCAGCCCCAGGGATCCGCTTTGTACATTTCCAGGCCATTAGGGCCGAGCCTCCCATCCCCTGGGGCCTCTCCTGTCACCCCCACTGCCGCCTCTGGTGGTTCCCGGGGCAACAGAGGGCCGGCTCCCTGGGGGGAGGCTGGAGGGGGACAGGGAGGAAGATGTGGAGGGAGGGGACCCCATAGGCTGGTCACCTGGAGAGGAGGCAGGCAGCCATCCTAGGGGGTGGCTGTCCTGTGCGTGGGGGTGGGGGTGGGGGTGGAGGAGCCCAGCAGGTGGAACAGAGGCCACAGGCTGCTGCTCTGCAGACACTCTGGACCAGGCTCCGTCCAGCGCCTACAAAGAGGGAGGGAGGGAGGGAGGGAGGGTGCGGACGGGGCAGTGGAGTGGGGAGAGCAGATGGAGGAGGACGGGAGGCTGCAGAGATGGCCGCGAGGTGGCAGAGGCGGGAGAACGGAGCCACTGCACAGCCACAGGTCACGTTCCCACGGGGGCATCGCTTCCCCGTTCACTTCCCCCGTTAAGCCCATAATAATGTGATAATAATGTGGCTGTGGACGTTGTTCCCTTTTCACAGACGGGGAGAGACTGCTGCAGAAAGACTGTCCCCGGGTCTTCCTTCACGCCCCCCCCCACCCCGACCCCACGTCGACGGTGCCTCCTCCGCCCCTGGTGGTCGCGGTGCCCCCACCTGGGGTCCGGCAGGTGGACAGCGAGGGGCCTTTTTCTTATCTGCTCGGAACATATCACGTGACGGGAAACATGTGATCTGAATACATCCAGGAGCTGGAGCCAAGCCCTCCTTCCTGAGCCTCCCCTCTCTTTTCTCCGCTGGCCACGGTATCCCCACGCTCACTCCGGGGCTGGCCTCACAACCGCTTCTGTCCCCCAGTCCCCACCGCGTGGCCCGGCTCCAGGCTCTCGTGGTCCCTGGGGGTGGCAGCGTCTCTGTGGTTACGCATGTGGGCCTGGGACTTCCACCTCAGTTCTGCCTCCCGCTAGCTGTGTGATGTGGGCAAGTTACTTAACCTCTCTATGCTGTAGTCTGGTCCCCCGTGGAATGGGGATGATACACAGCCGTGGGCAAACTACAGCCCGAGGGCCGGGTCTGGCCCGTTCGGCTGTTCTATCCGGCCTGTGGAGTCGAAAGAGTGGAGGGTTCTCTTGCTCTCCCCTCCGCTCCTTCACCAGCAGCCCAAGATGAGAGTGCCAGCATGGTCAGGTTGCTTTGGTTCCGGCCCTCTGGTCCAGTTTAAGAGCCCATGGTGGCTCTAGAGTCAAAAAGTTTGCCCACCCCTGGGCTAGAGTCTTCCCCTTGTTATTAGAATTAAGTGAATTCACACACACACAAAATACTTAGCGTGGGCCAAAAGCAAGCACTCAACAAATGTTAACTCTGGAACTGTTGCCTGGCACGTGGCAGTAACCCCCTCGCTGGCCTCTCTGCTCCCTGTTGTGGCCCCTCCACCGCCTTTCCCACTCAGTGCCCAGAAGGCTCTCTCTGTGGGCGCCGTGCAGGTTCCCAAATAAAATACAGGATGCCCTGCTCAGATCTGGCTAGAGGTCTGGCATCTTTTTATTTGCTAAATCTGGCAACTCTGATCCCATGCTTAAAGTGTTTCCCTGGCTCTCCGTGCATTTTCAAATAAAACCCAAGCTCTTAAGCGTGACATTCAAGTTCCCTGTGATCCCTGCCCTCTGCCTCACTTCTTCCCTCCCTTCCTCTTCCTGCCCCCGCCCCCCCATCTTATGCCAGCTGCCTCTGACAGCCTCCTTGGAAACCCAGAGGACGGATCTCCGCATTTTGGGTCTCGGGAGAACTGTTGGCCACATTTTCAGATGAGGGAGTGGAGGCCCAGAGAGGTTAACTACCTCCCCAAAGTCACACAGCAGCGTGGGAAGTCCGGGCCAGGGTCCTTGCTGGGACCTCACACCTCGGTTCTGAAACACGGACCGCCACAGGGAGACACTTTCGGAGCAGCAGAGGTATCAGGTGTGAAATGCCTGGCCTCGGAGGACTAGTGTGTGCTTCCCCGAGGGTGTGGGGGGGTGAGGATGGCCGGATCGCTGGCCCAGAGCCATACCAGGGGTCAGCCTCAGAGAGCTGCGATGCCAGAGAGGTTTGGGACTGAGGACTCTAAGTGTTCAGGAGCCCCCCAGGGCTCAGAGGAAGTGCTTCTGAGACTCAGGGTTTGGCCTGGAATGGGAACTCATCTCCCCAAACCCAGGCGGCTGGGAGTGGGGGGCGAGTCAGACTGGTGATTCTAAAGCGGGCCTACTGACCCTGTCTGGCCCAGTGGCCTGGGGGGCTCCAGGCGCGGTAGCCATCACGATGGGGCCGGGGTACGCCTCCCCGTGGGCTCCTGGGCATCCTCTCCCCGCTGCGCGGCCCCCCGCCCCCAGCGCGAAGCGGACTGGCTTCCCAGCTGGATCCCGGGACGTCCTGGCTCCGGCACAGCCCCTCGATGAAAACATCTCCGCTCGGTGCCGAGCGCCCGGGCCCGGTAATTGACTTGTAGCACATCCAGAGCCTGCACACCGCCAGCCCAGCGGCTGCAGCGTCGTTAGCAAAAAGATTTATCACCGCGTCCTGGCGGCCTCCCGTTTCTGGAGCAGAAGAAAGAGGGACGCTCCTTGCCAGGAGCCAGTCATCCTTAGTCTTCAAAGCAAATTCCTCCATGGTTGGAGGCGTCCTGGGCCCAGGCCGGGGCCTCTGGCCAACACGCTGGCCCCGGTCCCAGAGTCTCGGTGTCTCCACCTGCAGAATCTCAGCAGCAGCAGCAGGGGGCGAGGGGGGAAGGACAGCGCGGGGCGTAGGGGCCCCGAGTTCAGACCTGACCCTCCCACCCGCCGGCGTGAGACCTTGAGCAAGTCACCTGACACCCTCGGGCTTTCCCTTCCCCCTTGCGCAGTGGGGCCTGTGACTCCTGCCTGAGCTGTCTCTGAGCAGAAGTAGAAGAGGAATCCGCCATCACTTACCCTGTGGAGAGGCCGGGTGGAATCATGGTCAGCTGGATCTGTGTCAAGTTTACTTATTTATTTTAGTATATGTTTTTTATTGATTTCAGAGAGGAAGGGAGGAGGAGAGACAGAAACATCAGCGGTGAGAGAGAATTATGGATGGATTGCCTTCGGCACTGTCCACGTTGGGGGTTGAGCTGGCAACCCAGACATGCGACCTGACCAGGAATCCAACCATGACCTCCTGGTTCATAGGTCCATGCCCAAGCTCCGAGCGACACCGGCGGGGCTAGTTTCTTAATTCTGGCGTCTTTGGCTTGTGCACTGGGGGCACGCAGAGCGCCTGCTGTGCAGTGTTGTCGTCAGGAAGACAAGGAGAGGCTGCGCAGGAGCCATGAGTCGGGTGCAGGCGAGGGTCTGCCCTCCAGCCCCAGCCGGCAGCACTCGGATTAGCAACCCATCCCCCAGGGGGATGTGGGTGGCCACAGTGGTGGTTATAAGATTGGCCCATCGCTGTATGTGTCATCCAACTGAATGGCTCTCAACTCCAGATGAAGAAACAGATTTTCAGAGGTTAAGGACTTGTATGAGGTCACCCATTCAACTGGTCAGTGGCGGCAAAGGTGAGCTTCGAGCCCATCCTAGCCGACTCCAGGGTCCGTGTTTTTTCTGCCACCCACCCCACTCTGGCTTATAGACTCTCCAGTGGCCTGGTGCACGGATTTGTGCACATTGAGAGGAAATCAATTAGCAGGTGGTGCCGGGGTGGGACTGCTACCAGCCTCCACTGGGTCTTCGTCTCCATGGGAACAGCTTTCCCAAGGCCAGGTGGTGACAGGTCCACAGCTGATGTCTGCTTTTACTCTGTCTCCTCCAGGAATATTCCAAGGCCAGTGTTACTTAAAAAAAAAAATCTTTATTGTTCAGATAATTGCAGTTCCTTCTCTTCCCCCCTCCCCATAGCTCCCCTCCACCAGGTTCCCACCCCACTCTCTGCCCTTACTGCCTCCCCCCCAACTGTCATCCATACGTGTATGATTTTTGTCCAGTCTCTTCCTGCACCCCCCACACCTCTTTCCCCCCAAGAATTGTCAGTCCACTCCCTTTCTGTGCCCCCGATTCTATTCACCAGTTGATTCTGTTCATCAGATTTTTTTATTCACTTGATTTTTAGATTCATTTGTTGATAGATAATGTAGTTGTTCATAAATTTTTATCTTTACCCTTTTCTTCTTCCTCCTCTTCTTAGAGTGTTTCTTTGTCCATCTGAATCCTTCTCCTCCTGGACCCTTCTCGGCTGGCTGCTCGAGCCCATGCGATTGGATCACCTGACTCAGCCCTGAGGTTGGCAGCCTCCCGTCCCAGGACGTGGCCAACCTCAGAGCCCTGTCCCCTCCCCGGACACCCAGACCCTGCGCCACCACCAGGTACCTCCGAGAATGCTGCCCATCGCCTGCCTTCCCACCTCCCCCCGGAAGCCTTCCCGACCTCCGTGACCCGCCTTATGCCCAGCCCGGAGCATCCCGGGAGCACAGCTGCTGGCTAACAAGAGTCTCTCCTATTTGCTGATCCACGTGCACCTTAGCAGACAGCGGTGTGAGGGCAGGAGGGGGCTTCTCCTGCCTTCCCATCTCACCCCCAGCACCAAGCAAGGAAGGACAAGGAACGAGCAATGTTTGAAGGATTTGGCTAGCTGGGGTCGCATCTGGGATGTTCTGGTTGGAGAGATTCCCATAGGGTACCGGGGATGACACCTGTCTTGGCCCAGCGCTATGGGACGTGTCAGGGTTTATTCCCCTCTGTCCGCGTTTGCCAGGGAGGTGGGGGAAGGGCTGAGTCCTGGCACAAACTGAAGGGCTGTTTCCACCTGTCAGCCAGGTCGGGTCACCTGGGAGCAAAGGTTCTCAAGTTCCACTCACAGAGTCACCCCAGCCCAGAGCTGAGTCTCAGTTAGGTGGAGAGGAGCTTGCTAATCAATCTCTCTTTCTCTCTCTCTCTCTCTCTCTCTCTCTCTCTCTCTCTCTCTCTCTCACACACACACACACACACACACAGTTTTGTAACCAGCTTGCTGAGTGACCTTGGACAAGTCACTCCACCGTGCTGGGCCTGACTTTCTTCCCCCGATGACAGCGGTGGCCTGGAGGATTGTTAAGCTGCTTCCAGCCCTGAACCTTTGCTCCACTGACTCAAAGACGAAGTGTTCATAGCTGCACGAATCAAACGCCCCTCCCGGACGTGCAGCTTGGGGATCAATAATTCTGTGCAAGCACCCTTGCAGTAAAGCCAGAATCCTGCCATGTCCTCTCCAGACTGGCCGCGATCTTTAGCCCTCCCCCTCCCTTCACCGCCCCACTCCCAATCTAGGATGCGGCAACTTGCCTGAATGAAGAGCGGCTGGTCACGTGGCCTGGTCGCCGTGGCAACGGGTCCCTTCAGGCGAGGTAAGCATCAAAGTCACATGAGAACCCCAGAAAATTGGCTGAGGTATTTTTAGAAGCAGGCTGGTGCTTTTATGGAAATGGGTCTATATTTGACTCAGGTACAGAAAGCTCTGTGCTGGCCCCGGGAGCGGCAGGTCTTACATCTCATTCTCCCTTCCCAAGCCTTGGGGGGGGGGTGCCCAGTCCCCACCCTCCCTCCGTGCCCGGCTCAGTCCCTTCCCCACACAGGCCCACTGCTGCCCCCACTACCACAGCGGACCCCTTTCTGTTTACAGACAAAGCCCCCCTCCTGGTTGGGAGTTTGGGGGCCCGGATGCTGGGCAGGTGGGCGACTGAGGACACCCCCCCCCCACCCCTGGCCCACGTGCCACCAGGAGAAATGTCCCTGCCTCGCCCAGTAACCATCAGAGGTTACTGTGGTGACTCTGAGCCTCGGCCACTTCTTCCCGCTGGTTGGGAGGAAGCTGCTACGTGGAGGAAGGAGACATTGTAGGGACAGCAAGCCTTGGAAGGGACGGCTGTTCCGGAAAAACACGGAGATGCTGGTGGTAGCTGGTTGATGGAGCATTCACTCGCCGGTGTGCGTTATCTCAGTGAGCACCACCACAGCCAGTGCTGTAGAAGCTGCCGTCGCCCCGTTTTACAGATGGAAACGGAATCTGTGTGATCTTCTAAACGACTGGATCTGGGTTCCCTTCTGGACTCAGGGCTCTGCTTCGTGTTTCTCAGGACGAGGGCCGCACTGACTTACACTTGTAGCTTCCCAACCTGCCTTACCCCCCCGGGGGGGGGTGGACCCCCATCACACCCATTACCTCCCCCGCTAATTTCGCAGCTAACGGTCTGTTTCTTTTTCCTCATGAATCTCAGAAGCCACTTGTCTGATTACAAAGAAAACAGTAACCCCTTTGTTATTTTCATCGAGTCCTTTTAAAATTGTAAATTAATTTATATGTTTTTTTCTCCCAGTCTGAGAATATCATTTCTTTTCTTACGTCCAAATGCCCTTTATGAACTCTCGGTGGCCTCCAGATGTTTTCTTCATGTAAGATACACTACACATCTTGTAAAGTTCCTTCCAAGTGCACTTTTCTGGTTCTTGCCCTTGTAACTGAAGCATTTCTTGTATTTCCTCACTGGTTGGTATACTGGAAGGTGTATTTTACATGTTAATTTTGCATACATAAACATTCCTGAATCCTTTTTTTATGTTTTTTTTTAGTTGTGAATTATTTTTTAAATTTTTTTTATTGATTTCAGAGAGGAAGGGAGAGGGAGAGAAAAATAGAAATATCAATGATGAGGATTATTGATTGGCTACCTCCTTGCACATCCTCTTACTGGGACTGAGCCCGCAACCTGGGCCTGTACCCTGACCAGGAATTGAACTGTGACCTCCTGGTTCATAGGTCAACACTCAACCACTGAGCCTTGCTGCCCGGGCTAAATTATTTTTTCAAATGAAGCTTTCAGCCTTTAAGAGGAGAACACACACACACACACACACACACACACACGGCACCCTGGGGTAAGTGGCTATTTCATAATTCAGTGAGTTCCTAAGTGAAGGATATTTTGAGTAGTGCCTGGCCCATCATATGAATTACCGGTAATAGCAACAGTCATAACACGGCCTTGAGTTTGCACTGGGTCTCATTTCATTTAATCCTTACGACGACCCCATGAGGTTAGAGGACGGATTATTACCTCCACGTCCCAGATGAAGAACCCGAAGGTCAGAGATACGGAGCAGTTGGTCAGAGGTCACCTGGTGAGGCGGTGCTGGATCGGAACCCGTGCGTGTCTGACGGCACCTCACGCTGTCTCAGGGAGAGACCAGGCCGGTCCTGTGGCGAGGCGGAGGGTCCCTGGCATCGCTCCTTCTGATTCGTGTTCGGGGCACCCGCGCAGGGGTGTGCCTCACTGGGCCACCCCGCCCTGCACAGTAAGGACCCTGGATCCAGCCCCCGGGGGGAGGCAGCTTTCCAGCCAGAGGCCAGTGAAGGAACAGACTGGGGCCGGCCTGTGTTTGTGCGGCTCCCTTAGGGCCTCCCAACGGAAGGGGCCGCCCCAGGCGGACAGGCCAGGCCTCCCCAGGAGAGAATTCCACCACCTTCCGGCCTTCTCTCCCACTTGTCCCGCGTCCACAGCTTCCCTCCAGGCCAGCGAGGTCAGGGCGCTGGGGAGTCCCATCACTGCTCCTTCCCGCCTGCTCTCCATTCCTCTGAGTGTCTGTCCCCTCGCTCCAGACGGGAAGCGGAAGGACTTGTTAACACAGCCCGGTACCTCAAACCGTAATGTCACACACCTCGCTCAGACTGCAGCCACTTCTGCAATGTGTTACTTCTGGTTTTAAAAAATATATATATTTTATTGATATTTTACAGAGAGAAAGGGAGAGAGATAGAGAGCTAGAAACGTCGATGAGAGAGAAACATTGACCAGCTGCCTTTTGCACACCCCCTACCGGGGATGTGCCCGCAACCAATGTACATGCCCCTGACCGGAATCGAACCCGGGACCTTCTAGTCCACAGACCAACGCTCTACCACTGAGCCAAACTGGTTTCGGCTACTTCTGGTTTTTAAAAATATATTTTTATTGATTTCAGAGAGAAAAGGAGAGGGGGAGAGAGAAACATCAATGATGAAAGAGAATCATTGATTGGCTGCCTTCTGTACATTCCCCACCGGGCTTCGAGCCCCAAAACTTGAGAATGTGCCCTAACTGGGAACTGAACCGTGACCTCCTGGTTCATAGGTCAATACTCAACCGCTGACCCACACCGGCCAGGCCATACCCATGTTTCTAACCACCCTTTCTGTATTCTTTCAGCATTTCTGTGTGGGGAGTCCCTTCTGTGTTGAAGACAGGCATGGTCTCTGCCCTGTGGAGTGTCCACAGCAGCCAAGGCGACCATCACTCTGCAGCCGGGCTCACCATTACGCACTTCACTGCACTGTGACGAAGGCTGCGAAGGAGAGGACATGGCCAGCGGGGAGGCTGGCCGAACTCTTCTCCACGGTCAGCAGAGGCATGAGGAGCTGGGGCCCGAGATGAACTCTGTGGTGAGTGGGCAGGGAGCGAGGGGGGAGAAAAGGGGGGACCTTGGCAGAGAGGGCACGAGCGCTGCAGGCCGAGTCAGGAAGGAGTGGGCGAGCCGGGCCGAGAGAAGGTTGGGGCGGGGAGTGGGTGCAGGAAGGGCCGTGGGAGGGGGTGTGAAATGAGCCGGGGTGCGGAGGGCCTTGAAGGAGCTGCTGAAGGTGGGGCGCCGCTGTGAGCTGGAGAAGGACCCGCTCATCTCGGTGCTGCCGGGAGGGGAGCGTGGCGGCCATCTTGCTGAGGATGCTCGCCTAGCACCCGGCTTTGGAAGCGGGAGAAGGTGTCTCCCGGGGGAGGACGGGTGGGCTTGCTGTCCGGGATAATACGGGGTACGCAGTATAGCAGCATCTGGGGCCGAGGTGGGCAGGTTCGCTGGCCGCCCACTGTAAAAGAGGGGGCTTCCCCGAGCGGGGGCTCCCCAGCCGGCGCCGTGTTATCTGAGCACGGCCCCCCTTCCCTCCCATGGGCTCCGGGCGAAGGAAAGCTGATTTGACTGTAGCTTAAGCTTCCCGCCGAGCCTTGGGGGATAAGAGCCTTCGTCTCTGGCCCAGGAGCCTCGTCTCCTGCCAGCGGCCACCACGCTGCCGGGCGCACTGGTCAGACGGCAAGGGCAGAACCTCGGAGCCTCCGGAGCTCGAGACCACAGTCCTGTGCCTTTCAGCGGGGACCCCTGAGACAGCTGCCACCCCATCCTTCCCAGACGCCTGTGTCTAAAGCCAGGGTCCCCTTAACGTCCTCTAAAGCAGCAGTCCCCAACCTTACGGACCTCGAGGACCACTGGTTGGCGGCCGCGGCTCCAGAGCAGAGGCGACTCATCCCAGACTCTGCCAACAGCCCTCCAACGGCCCCTGCCCGCCTCCCTTCCTTCGCCCACTCCTGCTCCAGCGCGGGCAGTCACCCCCTGCCCGCCCCCCTGCACACCTCTGCTCTCCTGTGTCTTTGCTCTTGTCATGCTGGCCCTCCACAGGGGTCATCCTTGTCCCCTTCCACCTCTGAGGCCAGGATCCTGCCTCACCTCCTCCATGAGGTCCGCCCAGAGCCCAGGAACCTCCCTCTCCCTTCACTGCCCCCCGCTTTCCTCATCTTCGGGGGTCTTCAGTCCTCCTGCCTCGCACTGTGGCTGTCTGGGCAAACCTCTCCCAGAGGTCCCGGGCCACCATCTCCGTTTCCCCACCCCTGCAGCCTGTGGCTAGGCAGGAGCTCAGGAGCTGAGCGGTGCGTGAGGACCTCAGCTGCCCCGGGAACGGTCCTCCTGGGAGAGGGGATGGGAGGCCCGTGGGGGCAGAGAAGACATTGCCAGTGAGGAGCAGAGAGGGAACGGAGACCAGGAGGTGCGCACGGCTAGGGAGGGAGAAAGCCCGCCGTGGGTGGGCTGAGTTCCTGAAGGGGACGGAAGAGATGGGCCTGAACAGATGGAGAAAGGAGGCGCAGGACGCAGGGGGGCCTTGGCCACGGGGGTCCCGTTATTCCGCTCCGAGGCCAGAAACCCCAGCGACTCCTCCCCGGAGTCTGGACGGACCCCTCCGTCCGCGAGGGGCCTCCAGAGACTGCCGCCCGGCAGCTCCCGCCCCTCCTCCCGCGCCGGCCACCAGAGCCTCGCCCGCCCGCGGCCCCCGAGCCTCCCCTGACGCGGGCCGCGCGTGAGTCAGGCCTGCGTCACGGCGCCCGCCGCCCGCGGGGCGGCCTCTCCCGGCGGCGAGGAGCCGCGAGCGCGCCGCGCGCCGCCCGCCCAGCGCGTTCCGCTCCGCAGCGCGGCGTGACCGGGGCGCGGGGAGGCGGCGCTCCGTCCCGGCCCCGTGTCCGCGGCCCCTCGGGCTCCCTCCGCCGCGGGACCTGCGTCCCCGGCCGCTCCCCGAGGCCTGAGCGCACGGCGGGCGGGAGCCGGGCCGGACCGGCGGCGAGAAGCCAGCGGAGCCGGTGGCGCGCGGTCCGCGGCCCCTCTGCGCCCAGCCGGTGCCCCTCTCCGCCCAGCCGGTGCCCCTCTCCGCCCAGCCGGTGCCCCTCTCCGCCCCGCCGGTGCCCATCGGAGGAAGGGGCTGTGCGCCCGCCGGACCGGGGCTGCTCCGGGGAGAGCAGGGGCCGAGGCCGCGCGGCGGTGCCCCGGGGACAGGTGAGTCGCGGCCGCGCCCTGCCTGGCTCTGCGGGGTCCGCCTCGTCCGCAACTTCGGCGGCTCGGCCCCGCCCCGGCCGGCCGGGGAGGCCTGGGAGCCGGGGTGCGGGGCGGCGCTGCCCGGGTACCTCCGGGCCCAGCCCGGCCCCTCCCCACCCCGCAGCCTCCGTTGCCGGGAGACGGAGCCCGGGAGCCGCGCTCCGCGCTCGCACGCCCGCCCGCCCCGGGGTGTCTGGCGCCGGCTCCGGGCTCCGGGCTCCGGGCTCCGGGCTCGGACACCTGACGCCGGCTCCCGGGCTCAGAGGGGCCGGGAACTCCGGAGGTGTGGAGGCGGAGCGGCCAGGCCGGCGCCCGCGGACCCGGGAAGGGGGGGCCCCGAGCCCAGGGCGCAGCCCCCGCGGCGCGGCTCCTGCACGGCTGCAGACCCCGGCCCGGCCGCTCCTCCGGGCCCGTGACCTTGACGGTATCATTGGCGGCGGCTACGCGCTCCTGCCCGAGATGAGTATTTAGTTCCCAGGCCTGGGGCCGGTCCTGGCTGAGTTCCCAGCCAGCGGGAGGCCCCTCTCCCCGGAGGTAAGCGCACCGGAGCGGAAGGGCGGAGACGGGGGATGCGCGCGGGGAGCAGGTCTCCAGGGCGCCCCCTCCCGAGAGTGGCCTCGGCCACGTCTACACCTGGGCGTCAGGGCGCGGGTGTGGAAGGAAGCCTTGTGTTTCCCTTTAAATCCCAAACAGCCGGGTCAGGCCTCCTCCCAGCGTTCAGAGATCCTGAGGCCGCTCCCCTTACAGGGCCAGGTCGCTCTCAAGGGGAATTAAAAAAAAACAAAAACAAAAACTAAAAACAATTGGATCTTACTCCTCTTTCCTCCGAGAAGTGTTTTAACTAGTAGTTCTTTGGATTAGGAAGTTTCTAACCAGACCTGTCGTTGGGGCGGTTCAGCTGTGAGCACGAAGCTGGCGGGGCTGGATTGGAGAGAGCGGAGGATGTGTCGGAGGACACTGCCCTCGTTGGCAGGGATTTCCGGAAACTAAGAAGATCGTGGATGACTCAAAAAAAGAAAAATCAGTAAAAACTTTCGTTAGATCCCGTCAGGCCGTGCAGGATTCCCCGATTGCTGTCTGGAGGCCAAGGTCAGCGTGTGTGGAGGGTAACCGCGGGGCTTGTGTGTCTGAGGCTGCGCTGACGTTACCCCAGGGCCCCGTGAGGCGGGTCCATCCCCCGGTCGGAAGGGCTCTGAGGTCACGCCTGATTGTCCTTGGCCGTGGGGACCATGGGGACCATCAGCGCCGCCAGCTCCTCTGCTGGCTTTTCCTCAGACGGAGCAGCTGTGGCTTAGGAGGTGGTGAGTCTCAGCGAGTCCCCGTGGCTCAGCCTGGAGGTGACTCAGTGCAGGAGGCACACCGTGCCCACTCGCTCCGATCGGAGCGCGTTTGCTTGGCCTGAGTCACCGGCAGCAAGCATGGTGTCAGCTGCCGGTGAGTTGAATGGAGTTCGGTACCGGGACTCGTGAGCGGTGTCTGGGGGCCCCCAACCAGAAGAGGGCAGGTCCTCAGAAAGAGCTACGCAGGCTCGGGCTGCCTGGCTCCTGGGCAGGGGCTCTGGAGCTCGGCCCCCGGGGAAAGAGGGGCAGGGTCAGGCCGGGGTGGGGAGCTGGCGGAGAGGCTGCAGGGGAGGCTCTGGGACTGCGGCCAGAGTGGCCCATTGCCCTTCCGCGTGCCCGCGTGGGGTGACCTTGGGCAAGTCAGTTTCCTCCGGAGCCTCGGTTTCCTCGGTGGACAAACAGGGACGCCCCTGGTGCCTTCGCCACAGGCTTATTCTGGGCCCAGGGTGGCCACAGAGCGGGTGCTCACTGAGTGAGTTCCCGCCTCTTTCTTTATGGCCTTCACAGAAGAGGTGCTTCCCCCCTCCCGGCCCTTGCTCCTCGGGGTGGAGACAGAGGACAGTGACAGCGTTTCACACGTGGGAGAAGCACCCGCATCTCAGCTGCAAACTGACCTACTTCCGTCCCTCCGTTCTTCCAGGAGACCCGGGACGGGGGAGCCCGCGTGAGCGCAGGGCCGGTGGGGACCTGGGTCTGCAGGGTGCCCCCGGGTGGCTGTGAGAGTTCCTGGGTGAGACTCCAGCACAGACCTGGACTCCTTAAGACTGTCCGTGACCTGGACTAGGTGCCAAGCTGAGATGTGTTTGCCTCTGGAGTGGAGGCAATGCCCAGTGGTTGGCCATCGACCTATGAACCTGGAGGACACGGTTTGATTCCCAGGTGGGGCACAGGCCCGGGTTGCAGGTTCGATCCCCAGTGAGGGGGCGTGCAGGAGGCAGCTAGTCGATGATTCTCTCTCATCACTGGTGTTTCTATCCCTCTCTCCCTCTCACTTTCTCATACACACACATACACACACACACACACACACACACACACACACTTCTTTTAAAGAGTGGAGGCAGTAAGGGGGATCCCCAGAGTAGCAAAAAGGCCAGCTGACTCAGGGGACTCTAGCTTGCTCCTGGAAGTGTGTGTGTGTGTGTGTATGCATGTGTGTATGTGTGTATGCATGTGTGTGTGGGAGGGGCACACGCACCCTGCAAATCAATGCCCTTCCCTCTGGATCTGGCCGATTCCAAGGTGCTAGAGACTCCTGAGGAGCAGGCGTCTCCCGTCTGGGCACCTCCCCTCCCCTCGTGCCGGTCGGATTTGCTGCAGGAGCACAATTCATCACTAATCCCCGCAAAGCTGCTGAGCTAAGCAGCAGAACGTTTGAAGGGAGGGTGCATTGGGGCTTTTCTCCCCAGAAGCAGGTCTGACTTATCGCCCACTCCCAGGCCGGGCTCAGGGAGTCCTCACGGCCACCCGTGTGGAGCCCGGATCGCCGGGGCGGGAAATAAACCGTTACTCAGCCCTGCAGAGCCCTCCTGCATTAGCCACTCCCCTCCCGCCTCCCCCTCCCCTGCTGTCCCCGGCTCTCAAAGGTCAGGAGCACAGTACCCTACGTAGAGCTGTTAGTACACACCCCCAGTTCAGGTGGGATGGGGGGGGGTCGGTGGGGAGATGCCTAATCTCTGAGCTTTTAGGAGGGGCGAGTGCAGGCCTGGATTCCAGCAGCTCACCCCGGTCTTGGCACCCGGCGATAACATCCTGATTTTTATGGAGGCTCCTCGCTGTGCTAAGTGCGTTCTTCATCCACCATCCTGCCTGATCTTTGCTGCCGTCCCAGGAGACCCATCTTGCTCTTGGCGGTGGCGCCGCGGTGGGACTTGAGGCTCAGAGAGGTTAACTAACCTGGTCACGGTCACCCCGAGCAGTGCGTGGCAGACCTGAGAATTAGAACTCAGGTCTGCCGGGCTCCAGACTTCCTGCCCCGGACCACGATGTGATACGCCATGTTATTAGCTCTTCACAAGCGTTGGCTAACGACCCAGGCATGTATCCAAGTGAGACTGTCTAGATGCGCGTCCAGTTCCTGGAGGCCCTGCCCTGAGGCAGGGGGCAGCGAGCCTCCGCCAACGGGAAGTTGGGAGAGAACGGGCAGACCTAAACGGGCAAGGCTGGGGAACGCACTCCGCGCCTGCGCGTGGGTGGGGATCCAGAAGAAGGTGAGACCTGGGCAGCACTGCTCGCACGCCAGGGCTGCCCACGGCCGCTGCCTGCATGGGCTGCCCAGAGGGATGCCCCAGACAGCCCGCCCTCCTCCCCTCGGGGGCTCTGCCCCTGGCGTCCTTGGCATTCTGGGGAACTTGGCATCTGCTTCCTCCTGCTTCGCCCTCTCCTCTCTCTCTCTGAGAAATCACCCCGAGGCACAGGCCCACACTGCCCTCGCCCGCCTGGCACCTCCTAGCCACCCTTGATCTGGGGGGGAGGGTCCTGGGCGTGAGGGTGGATCGGCGTAGGCACTAATGCCCCCCCACCCCACCCAGTGGCTCCCAAGGCCTTTCCAGACCCCTGCTTCCTGGGCATCCATTCTGGGGAGATGGCTTGGATACCCCCACCCCTCTCCACCCGGCACGACTAATTTAAAAAATAAAAGCATTGCTCCTCTGTGGCTATATCCAGGTATTCAGAAACATAGTTAGATATTTGCCGCACAAGAAACTCACATGTGGGAGCAGGAGCTCGGGTTCAGGGTGACCAGGGGAGGTGCTGGACTGTGGTAGTCTTCTCACGTTCAGAACCAGGTATACTCATTAGAGAACCGTTCTGGGTCAGCTGAGCTCTGGGCAGCCTGAGCCCCCAGTTTGGGCGGTGGGACGTGAAGCCTTCACGGGGCCTCAGGGGGCCAGAGCAAGCCACGCCCCAGCTCCCAGCCTGGGGTCACCTCCCCGGCCCCCCTGGTCCCGCCGAGCTGCCACCCTGCCTTCCAGAGCCGGCCGAGGGCTCGTTTAAGATAACAAGCGGCCCCTCGCGGTAGTCCGTCGTTTCTAATTGCCCGCTTAATTAGAGCGTCTGCCGAGCTCCTTGCGCCGCTCCTTTGCCACCGATTTCAGTTGCAAGTAGAATCCATTGGTCCACACCCCCCATTCCTGCTGGCGGCGGCTCCCCAGTAATGATAAGACGCCTGAGCTCTGGTGGTTTTAAATCCCACTCGAGGTGGGGGGTGCTGCGTGATCGAGCCGCCTGTCAGGAGATGTGGACAGTCCCCTGGCGGCCCGGCCTCCCCGTCAGGTGTTCCCACGTGAGCATCCATGGAGGGCACAGACCTCCTCCCCCGGGCGTGTCTGAGGACAGCCAGTGGATCTGCTGTGCTGGGCAGCCCCTCGCCGGCTCCCGGGAGGGCCCGGTGGGCGCTGTCCACGGTCCTGGCACGCCGCAGAGACAGACTGTCTGCTGGCGATGAGCGTGTCCTTTCCAATGACCCGGAGAACTCCCCGAAAACTGCTCCCCAAACGACATCATGTCACTGGCTTTGGGAAAGGGCCCGGCCAGGGGTGGGGGTCGTGACCTCGGGGGGAAGCGGTGCCAGCTGGACGTGCCCACTGTCGCCTTGATGACTGAGACTCAGGTGTATTGCTTCGCCGAGCAGCATGGTGCCTTGGGGGACGTCCTAACCGGCGCCTCGGATGGGTGGCGTGTGCCCATCACCAGGGTGCCTTGGTCCTTTGGAGCAGCCTAGGGCGGTGGGTCCCCTCCGTGGACCCCAGTGTGCCGTAC
Organism: Vespertilio murinus; assembly: GCA_963924515.1. Lineage (NCBI taxonomy): Eukaryota > Metazoa > Chordata > Mammalia > Chiroptera > Vespertilionidae > Vespertilio > Vespertilio murinus. Next base: position 4,404,930 of record OZ004719.1, on the reverse strand, counting down.
CCGCCGGCTCTTCCCTGTGGTCTGACGCGCAGATGGCCGGAAAGCTCCGGTGCATTGGAAAGAGCGCGGGCTGCAGAGTTTGGGAGACCGCGGCTCACGCCCCCATCCTCCCACTGCCTGGCTGGGTCCTGGTTCTGTTCCTGGTTCTGGTCCTGCCTGAGCCTAGGCTTCTGTGTTTGTGAAACGAGAATTACGTTGCATCCCAAGTTGTCCAGGGGGAAGGATACATAATGTAAGCACAGTAGGTCTTCAGAGACGCTTGCTCCCTCCGCTGTGTCCTGATGGCTGTTCCCTGAGAGGAGGGCTTTTCTGCCCAGCCCTCCGCCACGCAGCCCTGCAGGCTGGCGAGGAAGCACACAGCGGTTTCCGTTCTCGGGAGAGAGACGTCCTGTTGGGGCTATAATTAAGGGTTCCCGATCCTGGTCCTTCAAGTGCTCTTCGGCAGTCTGCTGGGGAACGCAGATAATTGTAGGATTCGCCCTTGGCTCCCTCCGCCCCTCTCTCTGAGATGAGAGAAAATAGTGGCTTTGAGGAAATCCAGGTCAGAGGATTGGGGCAGAGCTGTGGGGACCCATCTGTCACCACCAGGGCCCCCCCCCCCCCCAGAAGGAGGGGAGAAGGGAGCGAGGCCTCCACCCGTCACCCCTGGACTTTTAACTTTCACCTCTGACCTTTAAAAATATGTGACTTGCCAAAACCGGTTTGGCTCAGTGGATAGAGCGTCGGCCTGCGGACTGAAGGGTCCCGGGTTCGATTCCGGTCAAGGGCATGTACATTGGTTGTGGGCACATCCCCAGTAGGGGCTGTGCAGGAGGCAGCTGGTCGATATTTCTCTCTCATCGACGTTTCTAGCTCTCTATCCCTCTCCCTTCCTCTCTGTGGAAAATCAATAAATTATATATATATATATATATTTTAAAAGATTGGGTTTGCACTGGCCCCGCCCACGTTTCCCAGTGCCAGTTGCTACCCCAACCCCCCCCCCCCCCCCGACCATCTGCCCATTTCTTGCTTTTCTTCCTCCTTGACTAGGAAAACAAAATACCGACTGCAGAGACCGCGCCTGGAGCACCCGACAGGACGGCTGCAGGAGGCTCCGCGGTGCCCGAGCCTGTGCCAGGAAGGGGCCCACCGCCCCCTGGCACGCTCTGTGCCAAGACCCTGCCTCTCTGGTGTCTGTTTCCCGGAGGGGAGGATGGGTGCTGTCTGCCGGGTGAGAGGTGGGTGGCTCCTTTACAAGAAGAAAAAGTCGATGAGCAACGGCCAGACTTCCTTTTCCTTAGCCGTGAACGTCCTCTCGGGGCACCCGTGGGCACCCGATGGTCTTGGGGCCGCAATATGGCAGCAGAATGAGGAGGGATGAAAGCTGGATGTTACATCAGACTCTAGAGAACTGGGGGTGGGGGGAATGACTCAAGCACCAGTTCATCTATTCACTTACTCAGCTCATCATGTCGTATTTACGAGCACGTGTAGCAGTAAGACGCCCGGATTTGGTCTGGCTCCTTGATCAGCTTTCCACTCTCGTCCCCTCTTATCCATGTGGGAACCAGGCCTGGCGGGTAGGTGAGCACTGTGCCCTCTTTTCCAGATGAATAAGGAACAGAAATCTGGCGCCCCAGCCCCGGGGTCCCCCACACATGTGCCGCAGGCTGCACTCCACCGCCCCCCCCCCCCAGCCGGGAGTGCAGACCTCCTGGGAGGCTTAACCGTCTCCCCAGGGAGATCTGTCGGCCCTCTGTCCCCGCCCCTGTGTCTCAAAGGCGAAGGCAGAGGGTAGGCTGTGGGCCCAGGAAGCAGGTGGCACCCGGAGGGTGGGGAGGCAGGGGCTCTGGGACAGCCGAGAGGACCACGCTCTGTCCCCCCGGAGCCAGGCAGGACGCCTAGAAAAGGCACCAGCCGTGCAAACACGCAGGCCTCCTAGAAAGGCAGGTGGGAGAAGCGTCCGAGTGTTGCCAGGAGCTGGCTGCGAAGGGAAGAGAAAGGACATCCGTTCTCTCTCGGAGAATCACAGGCAGTGTCACGGAGGCCGGACGTGGGCCTCGAGCTAGCTGCACCCTCGGGGGCTGGTGGCTTCGGCAGGGAGGGGCTGGGAGGGAGAGGTGGGACGGGGATGGAGGGCGAGTGGAGGAGCTGTAAATGCCACGGGAGGCGGAGGGGTTCGTGCAGAGGGAGAGGTGGGATGGGGATGGGGATGGAGGGCGAGGGAAGGAGCTGTAAATGCCACCGGAGGCGGAGCCAGGCGGTGTGGTATTTCATGCAGCCGCCTCCGAAGGCCTGGAAGGAAGTGAGCCGGGAGCCCGCGGGGAGGCCTGGACCAGAGCCTGCGGGCTGGGAAGGCGGACGGATCCGCACGCATGCACGGACAGGTGACTTCGGGTGGAGGATGCGGGATGCGAGGTCGGGAATGGTGCCGGGCTCCCTGCCTGTGGGTCCCCGGTGAGGAGCCCCAGGAGGGCGGCCTCCCAGCCACGGCCAGGGCCCGTCGGGTGACTGCCAGCGGTTCCAGGAGCACAGGTAGTTCGGAGGGCGTTGTCTGCCTGTGGCAGGAGGCACCTGCTCTGGGCTCCGGGGAAGCCCAGAGGCTCGGAGGCAATCCGGAGAGCTGCTGGCGCCCAAACCCACCGCTGCGTGGACATCGGGAAGCCATCGAGTTCTCGGGGAGAACAAGAATCAACTTGCTTCCTTCCTGAAGCAATTCCTCTTGAATGGGACCTTGGCTTTGGGGCCTGAGGACCTGGGGACCTGGAGGTTTCTCCCTGCTTTGGCTTGGGAAGGTGTAGCACTCTCTCCAGAGCGGAGAGACCCAAGGGCAGCAAAGCCAGGCGAGTGTCCCATGGGCTCAGAGAAGCAGGGCATTGTGGGGTCTGTAGTTCCCTCGCTGCCTGCTTTCCCCACGCAGCTCCCCTGGGCTCCCGACTTGGAAAATAAGTGAATTCCCTGGAGTTACGTGGCACAACCTTCCCAAGGAAGAGACGCCCCACCCCAGGAGGCGGGTGCTCGGAGGGCGGGCCGCAGCCTCTCGGCGGGGCCTGTGGGCTGGAGGGACTCGCGTGGCCCTGGCCCCGGGGCCGGGCGGCCATCCTGCACCCCTGGAGGCCATCGCTGAGCACCGCGCTTTGCAAAGTGGTGGAGCCCTCCCCCGGGCAGGAGGCATTTTTACCTGCCTGCTTCCGCGCCGGTGTTTTCATCTTTTTAGGAAGATGCGCCGTTCGGTGGCTCACGTGCTGTTCTGAGCCGCGAGCTGCACGGTTGCTAGGTGATGGACGTGGCTCGTGGCTCCCCGGGCCTCGGAGCCCCACCGCGCTGTGCCTTCAGTCTCGGAGGCCTTCCTCTCGGAGGACACCGTGGAGCCCCGAGAAAGCAGCCTTAGCAGCCCACCCGGCCACTCCGGGGGGTGACCCCAGTCCGGCCGGGCTGGCCGTCAGAGCGTCCCCCACGGCGCCCGACGTAACTCAGGGGAATCATTTATTTTCCAAGCCGGGACCCTAGGGGAGCGGAGCAGAGAGGCCACCGTCCCGGGGAGAGCAGGCAGCCGGCTCTCAGCTGACAGGTGGCATGTCACAGGCCCAAGCAGGTGCGGCGGCTGGAGCAGGGGGCACGCAGGCCTCCCTCTCACCCATGGGCACGGGCAGGGCTGGGGGGAAGGGGACCCCAGAGATCACCCAGACCGGCCCACTTCGCACACAGGGAGAGCGGGACCCTGAGAGGTGAGGGCGATGGTGGCGAGGGCACAGTTGGTGCCCGGGCACCCTGCACCTCGCCGGCCTTCTGATGCCTAGACGGCTGCTGTCTCCCCAACCGGCCGAGGGAGGGCCAGAGAGGAATCCTGGCTCCGTCTCCACCTGGGTGCTGGTCCCAGGCTGCGCTTGGGGCTCGCTGGCGGGGTCCACGTTGGGTTCCCGTGCGCTGGTCTGCACTCGGACCTTCCTCGGCGGCGGGCCCCACCTCCCCTTTCAAAGCACAGCGAGAGCGCAGGCGGGAGGGGGGCTGGGTGCCGACAGCTGTGCGTCCTGGGCACTGTCTCTGGGAGTCCCCTCCCTTCTAGGTGGAGGGCTCCAGCAGCGAACAAAGTGAGCCAGGTATCTATCTATTCCCGTGGGAGTTCCCGATTTCTCCTAAAAGGGCCGGGTGCTAAAGAAAGAAGCAGACGTATACGGGCGAGGGGTGGTCCTCGCTGTGGAGAGAGATAGCATGGGGCGGCTGCGGGGGTGGCAGCCAGGAGGGCTGCTGATTTGGGCTCCGGAAAGGCATTCCCACGGAGGACACATGGGAGCAGAGGCACTCAGAAATGCATGGCAAGTGAGCAATGGGGTGATGAATGAATGCGTGAATGAATGAATGAATGAATGCATGAATGAAAGAAATGGGGACCCTCAAACCCAGGTCTGTCTGGCTTCCAGGCCCCCGATCTTCGCCACCACCGCCTTCCTCCTGTGCCCGTCCCCGAGGAGTCAGACCCGGTGGCTTCGGGCCGGTCACTCACGCTCCGGGCCTCAGGGTCCCCATGTGTAAACTGAGGGCGGCGCCGGGGTCCCTCAGGCTTTCCTAGTCTAAGTGCCAGGCTCGGGCACTGTCATCCGAGCACGCTCACTGGGCCGGGGGGGGGTTCAGTCGTGGCCGCAGCCCAGCGCGGAGCCTCCGCTCATGCCCACCCCGGCCCTTTGCCTCCTGCAGGCCCGACGGCATGGGAGGCCCTGGGCCGTCCGGCCGCGCGGGGAGCTGGCACCGCAGGGGTGGCCTGGGAAGAGAGAGGGGAGACGCTTAGCTCGCATCGAGCCGTTTCTTGTGGTTTCCCTGATGCTGCTATGGCATCGCTCCCTGGCTTCACCACAGTGCGCTCCTTTGTCCTTGAGCCCTGCTCGTCTGCAGTGACGTGCCCTCCCCCGCCCCGGCCCCCGGCCCTTTTTCATGTTGGTGACCAGAGCTGCCACTCACGGGGCTATTTATGGGGAAGCATGCTCTCTGATGGGTCAGCAGTGAGATGAATTCTGCAGACGCGCGCGGGATCCCCCTTGCCTCGCTTCAGTTGTGGCAGGATGTGCAGTAAATCAAACCTAATGCGTTGCAGATCGCCCTGATCACATCCTGCTGCGGGCGGCCCCGGAGACAAGGAGACAGGCTCGGGGGGGAGGCACCCTGCCGACTGCAGTCTCTGAGCAGGGCCCAGCCCTTCTCTCCGCTCCAGTTTTAATCCACATTATCGGTGGCAGCGGTAGGGGAGGCGGGGCAGCGAGGCGAGCAGCCATGGCGGGTGCCTTGGGTTCGCTCCATTTGAGCCCCTTGGGGACAGGGACCTGCTGGCAGGGACGGGGGAGGGTCTCGCCCGGAAGCCCCCGTGAGATTGTAGGCCTCGGCACTTGCTTATGTAGCCCGGGGCAGGACAGCCGCCCGGGGAGGCTGAGGATTGAGGGTCCCCCCACCTTGGGGCATCTCCAGGACACGGTAGGCTATTCGGCTGGCCCGCTGCAGAGCCCCAGCGGAGAGCAAGGTGTATTCGAGCGAATCCTGGGGTCTCCTAGGCAAGCTGGCTCCGTCCCAGTCTCCCCAAAGCCCAAGACCCTGACGGTTCCTGGGCTGGCAAGGGGCAGTCACTGGAGACTCAGTGTCCTCACTGGTGTGGTCCCAGGCCTGACCTGGCAGGGTTGGCTCGCCCCGCAGACCAGCGTGGACTGCGGCCCCCATCGGCCAGGCCTCCCAGCCTCGACCGCAGGATCAGGCCGGCCAGGTCCCCTTGAAGTTCCATCTTTGCCGGCGTCACTCGGCGGCTGTGGGCCAAGGCCAGCCGGGAGGGAGGGCAGCGGGGCAGGCTTCTGCGGTGCCGTGACCTTGCCCGGCCGCTCAGGTGGCACAGCCGCGGGGGCAGACAGGAGGCGGCTTCCAGAGGCAGGCGGCTCCTCCCGCAGTTCAGCAGCGACAGAGCCGGGCATTTACGTCTCCGGGAAGAGGCAGGGCAACTGCAGGCCAGGTGTCCGTGTGTTTAATTTCACATTCTCCGACGAGGAAGCGCTTTGAAATGCAGCAGAATGCGGGGATCCTTCAAAGGAGTCGCTTCCTTGGTGCTTGTGTGTGTGTGTGTGTGTGTGTGTGTGTGTGTGTGTGTGTTTGAGGGGAAGCATGAGAGACGGATGAGGGATGGCGGGGAGCGCATTGCCTCCCCCGCCCCTCGGGCAGACGCTCTCTGCCGTCACACTGCCGCTGAGGGCCGGAGAGCCAGCTCTTGGCCGCAGTGGCCCTCAGAAAACGTCATCGGTGAGCGACGACCCGGGGTTTGTTGGCACCGAGCAGACACCTCAGGGCTCCGGCGCCAGAATCCCAGCCGAGCCCGGTCTGTGCGTCTGCCTGCGGACGGAGAGGAGGAGCAGGGGCCGGTGTGGGAGCGCTAACCCTTTCCCCACCCAGTGGCCACGTCCCTCTGAATCCCCTGGAGATCCTATGAAAATGTGAGGAAGATTGAGCAGGTGTGGAAGGGGCCTGGCACTCTGCATTGCTCACAGCCCCTGGGGTGCCGCTGGCCCACGGCGGGGTTTTGAATGGAAAGACCCTTCGTAGAGGAGGTCGCCACTGGCTTCCCGGGTCCCAGCGGTGTGTGTGTGTGTGTGTGTGTGTGTGTGTGTGTGTATGCGTGTGAAAGGAGTGAATTTAGTTCAGGGGTGGGCAAACTTTTTAAAAAATATATATATTTTATTGATATTTTACAGAGAGGAAGGGAGAGAGATAGCTAGAAACGTCGATGAGAGAGAAACATCGACCAGCTGCCTTTTGCACACCCCCCACCGGGGATGTGCCCGCAACCAATGTACATGCTCTTGACCGGAATCGAACCTGGGACCCCTCAGTCTGCAGACCAACGCTCTACCACTGAGCCAAACCGGTTTCGGCTAGGGGTGGGCAAACTTTTTGACTCGAGGGCCACAATAGGCTCTTAAACTGGACAGGAGGGCCGGCACAAAAGCAACCTGACCATGCTGGCACTCTCATCTTGGGTGAAGGAGCCGAGGGGAGAGCCAGAGAACCCTCCGTTCTTTCGGCTCCGCGGGCCGGATAGAAGAGCCGAACGGGCCTGATCCGGCCCGCGGGCCGTAGTTTGCCCACGGCTGATTTAGTTGGTCAGGCCCGCTGACCCTCCGCTGCTCCCTGGCTCCACAGGTCCCGGATGAGACGGTGCTGACAGCAGCCGCGTCCCACCTTCTCTGTGTGCCGGCGAGCAGGGCCAGCGGCCCCAGCGTCACCGATGCCGAAGAACAGCAAGGTGACCCAGCGTGAGCACAGCGGCGAGCATGTCACGGAGTCGGTGGCCGACCTGCTGGCCCTCGAGGAGCCGGTGGACTACAAGCAGAGCGTCCTGAACGTGGCGGGCGGGCCGGGCGGCAAGCCGGCGGCCGCGGCGGCGGCGGAGGAGGAGGAGCTGGACGCCGAGGACCGGCCAGCCTGGAACAGCAAGCTGCAGTACATCCTGGCCCAGATCGGCTTCTCCGTGGGGCTCGGCAACATCTGGAGGTTCCCCTACCTGTGCCAGAAAAACGGCGGCGGTAAGAGGCAGGCTGCCGGCCCTGGGGTGCCCCACGAGTGGGCTGGGCTGAGGGGTGAAAAGGAACCTCCCCCTGCCCTGGGCAGAATGGGGGCCCTTGTAGGTTGGAGCTTAGGGTTGTGGAGTAAGACCCCCGGGAACTGCCAAGCGCTAAGTTAGCAGTTAGAACCTGGACGGCCAGGGTTCAAGTCCCTGCCAGGCCCGCCGGCTCTGTGCGCGCAGCTTCAGCTCCCTGGGCCTCTTGGTTCCTCGTCTGTGAAATCGGAACGATAGTCACTCCTGCCGCACAGGAGAGCTGATTGCCAACCCACTTCTCTGACACCCCGGAAACCCACCTCCCTGCACATCTTGCCACCCAAGGGCATGCGGGAGGGAAAGACACAACCCATGGGGCGGGGTCCCTTTGCTGTGCGGCAGGCCATGTCTCCCCTCACCCGTCTCCTGAGCCCCGGATGGAGACAGAATAGGTGATGAGACTGACCCGCCCTCCTGCTAGGGCCGTGATGGGTGCGGGTCTGTGACCCGGGGCACCGTGTGTGCACGTGTGTGAGTGAGTGAGCTGGCTGCTGTGTGTGAGGCTCAGCGGGCTGCCCGCCCTGGAAGCCTTCCCCAATTAGCCCTAGGGTCAGTTGGTTCTGTGTGTGCGTGTGCATGTGCGTGTGTGTGTGTGTGTGTGTGCACGCACGCGCGTGCGTGTGCATGTGCTGACTTTGCTCAGGTGAGCCTGGAGGTTCTGCCATGGCTCCCAGGAGAGCGTCGGACCCTCTGCTGTCCTGATGTCCCCTCATTGCCATGCCCGGTCCAGATTAGATAACAGCTGACTGATGCCCAGTGCCAGGTCTCGTGCCCCAGGAGATGCCCATTCCTCGGGCTTGTTGGCAGATGGGGAGCATGTGGGGTGTCATGGGAGGGGGCAGGACGGTGAGGCTGGAGGGCTTGGTCTGGGGGTGCTGGGTGAGCATCAGGGCGCTGGTGGTGGGCGCCGGTCTGGCCCCGTTAGGCGGACAGGCAGGGCCGTGCCAACTGCATTGCTAACAGGACTGGGCCATTGGCACAGCTCTCGGCGGGATCGCTCGTCTGTGTCCAGACAAGGTTTTAATTGTCCTGCTAAATGCCCTGTCACGGGAAACGAGATTGTGGGCTGCGAAGCCCAGGACAGGGTTTAATTCATCATCTGGAATCCTCGGCGATTCCGCTCTCTCCTCACGATCCTCCCAGCTCCTCTGTCCTGAGCTGCTCCTTTCTCCCCGCTCCTCCCACGTCGCTGTAGATCCCGGCCACGCTGGTCAGAGCCGTCTCCCTGAGGCCTGGCCCAGCGCGGGGTCTGTGCCCCGGGCCCTCCCCCTGGGCTGCTGCTCTGGGTGGGAGGGTGGTGACCAGGGGGTCCCCAGAGTGCATGGCTGGGCCAGTGTGTCTGCCGGCGTCTGACTGGACATGTGGGTTCTGAGCGGCAGTACCGGGTCTGTCTGCCCACCGTCCGGCCTACCTGTCTGTCTGGGGGTCCCGCCTTGTAAGCGGGAGGCACTGATGGACCTTGGACCCTCCCTTCGGGGTTCAGGCGGGGAATCCCGGGAGGGGGGAGGGTTTGGGTGACCGGATGGTCAGCCGCACGGCGGAGCCGGACCGTCCCTGGAGAAGCACAAGGACCCGGGATGTAGGCAGGGCTGTGGGACTGGCTGCCAGCCCTCCTTACCCCGGTGCCAGCCGCAGACGCCTTTTCGACCCCCCTCTCCCCGCAGGCGCCTACCTGGTGCCCTACCTGGTGCTGCTGATCATCATCGGGATCCCGCTCTTCTTCCTGGAGCTGGCCGTGGGCCAGCGCATCCGCCGGGGCAGCATCGGCGTGTGGCACTACGTGTGTCCCCGCCTGGGCGGCATCGGCTTCTCCAGCTGCATCGTGAGTCCGCGGCTGGCCCCCCGGGCACTTCCTGGGGGGGAGGGCGGAGGGGCCGCTCTTGGGTGCGGGGTCTCCAGACAGGAGCCCTGGACCAGGCCAGGGGCAGGGAAGGGCCCTCAGTGTGGGGATTGCTCCCTGCTGGTGTTTTGGGACCATTACGTTCTGGCCTGGAAGCTTGTTCCCACCGCCTGGGGCGGGGCATAAACTTGGGGACGTGGTGAAGGCGGAAAGGCCAGGACATGTCACGGGGGCTGCAGGGGCGTCGCTGCTGGGGTTCGGGGACAGGCAGGCCGCCCCGGTACTCTGCTCCGCTTACCAGCCTGTCAGCTCCCTTCCGCTTTCCTCGGGTAAAGAGTATGTGACCTGGGCCAGTGCAGCCCCGGGCACGGGCATCCTTGCCGTGCTGCTGGGCCCATGGGCAGAGCCGGAGGGGGGTCAGGCGGGCGCTGCCGGAGGGGCGAGGCTTCGGCTCGGCGGGAGGCAGGAGACCCCCGGACGGGGAGCTCTGTGGGCGCTCGGCTCATTCTCTGGCCTGCTTAGTGCTCTGGGGAGGACCGAGAGCCGCCCTGAGGGACAGAGCCCCGGTGCCCTCGCTCACCTGGGACGAAACCGGGATCTGCTTCGGAAAGGGACCGAGGACGCTGTGGGACGCGGCAGCGGGGCCGGCCAGCCTGGCTGGGGCAGCGCCCGGGGGAGGGTCGGCGCAGCTGCCTCTTGCCGGGCATCGCTCTGCCCGGGTGCACGGTGCACACCGCCCACCCTGCTGGGGCTGCTCTGAGGGGGAGGGGGGCCCCCTTGGGCTGAAAGCACGCAAGGAAAGGAGTGGGTGCCCCTCTCCCCCTGCATCTCCTGTAACGCGTGCTGTGGGAGGGCCCGCTGCCGCACACCAGAGCTCGGGGGAAATCGGGGGAAATGGGTGCAGCGAGGGGCCCTCCGCTGTCTCACCGACCAGCGGGGTCCCTAGTGCGTGAGAGTGTCGCCGCCCCGGGAGGCGGAGGGGCCTGTCCCCGTCCGGGCAGCGAGAGAAAGCACCTGGGAGCCCCAGCCAGTTCTGCCAAGGGTAGTTCTGTTGTTTCCAAGAGAGGAGTGTCCCAAGAGAAGGGTGGGCACGGGAAAGCAGTAAGAAGCACCCAGGAAGTCTCAGGAGGCACCCACCCCCGTCTGGGCACAGTGACCCTGGAGGCGGAGCTGGGCGGTCCCACCTCCCGGGGCAGCTCTGACACTGGGCAGCCGAGTCCTCAGGAAGGGGTAGGTGGTGCTCCCAGCCTCCGAGGAGAAGGAGGAGGAGAGGAAGAGGAGGAGGAGGAGGAGGACCTGGAAAGGATTAACGTGTTCTTCGCGTTTGTTGCTTGAAGGAGAGAACTTTAAAGGGGAGGCATTCCTGGGTGGATTCTTTGAATGCCAGAGGAGTGGAGGGCTAGGAGGGGCCTTGGCTTCCCCGTCTCCTCACTGTCTCCTCCCCGATGCTCCTCCTCCAAGGCTGTGGCTCTGCCCAGCCTCCGGTGGGGGTGGGTGGGGAGGGAGGGAACTTCCTGCCGCCCCCATGACCCCGCCCCCCGGCCCTCGTCCTCAGGTGTGCCTCTTTGTGGGGCTGTATTACAATGTGATCATCGGCTGGAGCATCTTCTACTTCTTCAAGTCCTTCCAGTACCCGCTGCCCTGGAGCGAATGCCCTGTCATCAGGAATGGGACCATGGCAGGCAAGTTTGGGGGGGCCCCCCCGAATGTGACCGGCCAGGGACCCCGGCCAGCCCTGTCCGGGGAGGGAGTCAGGTGAGCCCGAGAAGCTTAGACACAGATTTGGGGTCGCGTTGACGCGCTGGGTTACCTCGAAGCAGACACCTGCGCTCTCTGGTCCCCCTCTCCCCTCCAATGCCCTCTCACCAGCCTGTAGCTCTTACCGGGATGGAATGGACGGGCGAGGGCGGGCGAAGCTCCGCCGGTGGGGACTCCTCTTCAGCTGGTACCCACCGCCCTGTGCTACACAAATACCACCCTCGCTCCTGAAGCAGTTTTAATTTGTATGCGCTTTCCACCGAGGCCTGGGCAGTTTATCCTGCCTCGCAGATGGGCAAACTGTGGCCCAGAACAACTTCCCTGGTCCCACCACTGATGTAACCCAGGGAGGGAATCCAGGGCTTCTGCTCCCAGCTCAGGGGACCCCCCCCCAAGTCCTGCCTTACCCTTCCTGCCCTCCACAGATGGGCGTGGGCAGGGGGGGCATGAGCGGGAATACAGATTAACTCGTCCAGAAGCCTCCCAGGCCCTGTCGGGAGCCCAGGAGTCCTCGGGGCCTTGGGTCAGCTGCCCCCTGGCCCCCGCTGCCTGGGGGGGGGGCGCCAGGCCCCGCCACCGCGGGGGGCGGGCACTGAGGCCCCGCCGCCGCCATTGCAGTGGTGGAGGCGGAGTGCGAGAAGAGCTCGGCCACCACCTACTTCTGGTACCGCGAGGCCTTGGACATCTCCAACTCCATCTCGGAGAGCGGGGGCCTCAACTGGAAGATGACCCTGTGCCTCCTCATGGCCTGGACCATTGTGGGCATGGCCGTCGTCAAGGGCATCCAGTCCTCGGGGAAGGTGAGCTGGGCGGGGGCACTCGGAGCCCACAGCCTGAGAAGGGGGGGGGGGGGCAGGGAGCCAAGAGAGCCGGGCCGCCCCACGCAGGGTCCTGCGGGCGGGCTTGGCCTCCGATGACCGGGAGGGGGTCACAGGCTCCCCAGGAGGCGATGGAGCGCCATTGCTGCAGCATCGTTCCCGGTGGACAGCCCCTCGGGGGACCCCCCACCCAGGTCTCCGCCGTGCGGCCCAGCCGAGCCCCGTACCCCTTCTCCCCACGGCTCGCTCCCCTCCCAGCGGGCTCATGCCTTTTGGTTACGTGTCACCATTCCCACACTGCAGCCCAATCCACTCCTTTGTCAGATGAAGAAACTGAGGCCCAGGGAGGAGAAAGCGCCGCCCTGAGGTCATACAGTCAGTGTCTGTCCTGGAGCTGGGATTGGAGCCCTGGCTGGCCGGGCCTCCCGGGTCTTTGCCAGACTCGAGAGCAAGGAAGCTGAGCCCCTCCTCTTCCCTCTCCAAAGTCCAGAATCGTAGCCGAAACTTCATGTGGCACGGAGTGTGTGAATGCCTGTGGTCCACAGCCACCTTATGAGCTAGGCGTTACCGTTCCCGTGTTATCGAGGGGGCGATGGAGGCACGCCGAGTGCATAGCCCAAGATCACGTGCCTCAGGAGTGCCCCCTCGCTGCAGACACGCATGCTCCTGACCGCCCCGCCGCCTGCCCGGCAGCCCCCGGGTCTGTCTCAGCGCAGCCGCCATGGCGTGAGCATCTTCTTCGCCCGAGGCCCCGTGCCAGGCACATGGGGATGTGGAAACGCACATGCTAGAGACACGCGTGCCAGGAAACGGGGCGTGATTTATAACCGCCGGGGGCAGGCCCTCCTTCTGATGTCTTCGCTCGCGAGCCGGGGCTGCAACCTCCCGGAGGCCTCCCGTCAAAGGCCTCTAAGGACAGCGGAGAGCCCCGGGGGCCGCCGGAGCCAGGGCCGGAGACGCAGGCTCCAGACGTGAAAAAACCGAGGGAGGGAGAGCAAAGGGTTCCTCCCCCCACCCCTGCCCGGGCGCCCCGGGGGGCGGGGGGCTGCAAGCCCAGCCATGCTGACTCCAGCTTTCTGGGCTCCTGTTTCTGCCTTGGCCCCAGGCCAGACATGCGGCGGGGTTGGCCCCGCGCCCGGGGTCCCGGGCTCTGCTCTCTGCAGCGATCGGCGGGGCTCACGGGCCCCCGGCGGTGAGGGGCGGGGCGGTGCCCGCTGCGGGAGGCCCGTCCCACGTGGACAGCCGGGCCCTGTCTCCCCTGCAGGTGATGTACTTCAGCTCCCTCTTCCCCTACGTGGTGCTGGCCTGCTTCCTGGTCCGGGGGCTGCTGCTGCGCGGGGCCGTGGACGGCATCCTGCACATGTTCACGCCCAAGGTAGGCGCCCGGTCCGCCGGCCTCGTGGGCGCCACGCTCCGGAGGGGGGGGACACGCTGGGCGTCGGGTCCTGGAGGGACGCCCTGAGGACGGGGCGCGGGCCCTGTCCCCGGGGTCCCAAGGAGAGGGGGCGTCACACGCATTGGGGTGCAATCAGAAGCGGCGTCAGGGAGGATGTGACACGGGAGCTGGGCCTTTGGGGGCAGGCGGGATGTCTTGATCGGCAGGAGGGCGTTGCGGTCCAAGGAGCCGCGTGAGCAGCATCGGGCGTGCTTGAGGGAAGCCGGGCTTGGCTGGAGCACGGGGGCAGGGAGGGGGCATTCGTGGGTGCAGCTGGGAAAGCAGAAACCCAGAAGGTGCCTCAGAGAAGGAAGCTCCCCCCGGGAACCCCGGCGTGTACGTGGATAGCGGCCACCTCAGCGACTCCGTCCACCGCTCTCCTTCCCCCCTCCCCACGGCCGGGCCGCTGTGCCTGCCTCACACGCCCGCACGGGCGCCCTGAACATGGTGGCCCAGGCTTCCGACCGGCGGTCTCTGCCCACCGTGTGCCCCTGCCTCTCCGTTTCCCTTCAGACCGCTGGGCACAGCTGGCATGTGCCAGTCCCCTGAGGAGCAAGAGAGTGACAAATGCAGGTTGGGGTGTCCTTCAAGATGCCCCGAGCGATGGAATGAGTAACCCTGTGGGCAGGCTGAGAAGCCCGCCCCCAAATGCCAGCTGACCAGCCACCAGCAGGGGCCTGGGTCAGAACCCCGCCCCCCTAGGTTCAGGTCTTAGCGTTGGCCTTCAGTAGTGCCATGTCACATGTATATCACACGCACGCTCATGTACACACACGCACAGTTACACAGAAAGCTCGTGCAGATCACACAGGGAGAGGAGTCCTGATCCAGTGGGTTTTGGACCCCCTCCCCTCCCCACTCCCCCAGCGCCCAGCTGTGCACAGCTCCCGGTGTCCGGGGTGGCAATGTGCGGGACACACGGCTCCCTCGCCGCCAGACCGACCGCGGGAGCCGGCCCTCGGCATGCTGGGAAGTGACTTCTGAGGTTTCCATGGGAACCACCGCGGAGGTCCACTTTACGAAGCACTTAGTGAATCTCGGGAGGCGTGCGTGTGACTTGAGCCACGCGGCCGGCGCGGCAGCTGTGAGCACGCGGTGCCTGACAAAGGAGGAACACACAACCCTGCTTGCTTTGGGGGAACCAGCCCTGGGAGGAAGGCCGGCTCTTTTATGAATGACTTCAACTCTGCTGCTAGAACCTGCCCGATGCGAGCAGCGGAGTCTTTGGGTTTTCCTTTCCTGAGCTCCGTGAGCAGAGGACAGACCCGGAGAGGGTGGAGGGCGGTGAGCGTGCAGAGGCACCGGGTCTCCAGATGGGCCTGCTGCCGGGAGGGAAGCGGGGGTTAATTCCGGGAGCAGGGGAGCCGGGCCGTGACGCGGCTGCCGGGCCGCACAGGCGCCCGGCCCATTCGGTTCAGGCGTCTTTCAGACACCCTGTGGCTTCATCTCAGGCGTACACTAGTCAACACACACGCTTCATTACACAGTAAACGTTCTTTTAAAAAAATATATTTTATTGATATTTTACAGAGAGGAAGGGAGAGGGATAAAGAGTTAGAAACATCAATGAGAGAGAAACATCGACCAGCTGCCTCTTGCACACCCCCTACTTGGGATATGCCCGCAACCAAGGTACAGGCCCTTAACTGGAATCGAACCAGGGACCTTTCAGTCCACAGGCCGACGCTCTGTCCACTGAGCCAAACTGGTTTTGGCCATAGTAAACATTCTTAAGAAAGAAAAGGTCGCCGAATCAGTCCAGCTCTCCCTGATCCCGCACCCTCCCTCCCCAAAGACAAGCACTGAACTGGGGTTTTACCCTGCTACTACACGGAAGGTTTGTTTTGTTTTTTTAAACATGTATGCGCGTCCATCAGCAACACATAGCCATTTGTGCATAACTTCTAAACTTCACGCGAATAGCATCATGTTATATCAACCTTGTTTTGTTTTTGCTCAACCCTTCTGAGATGTAGCTACAGGGGTGTCTGTGGCTCCCGTGCGTCCGTGTTGCCGCAGTCAAGTATTCCACCGCAGCACGGGACGCAGATGGGTGTATCCGTTCTCCGGGTGACCTGACCGTCACCGAGGTTTTTCCCAGGGCGCACCGTTGCTAGTAATGCTACCATCAGCATGATGGCACGGGTCTTCGTGGGCACAGGCTCTCTGTGTGTGTGTGTGTGTGTGTGTGTGTGTGTGTGTGTGTGTGTGAGTGGAACTGCTGTCCCGGAGGGGACGCTAGCTTCCGCGTTACTAGACGTTGGCCACATTGCTCCGAAGAGGCTGCGTCTGTTAACACCCCCACCAGCTGTCTCCGTGGCCCCACGTTTGTTAGACTCCAGTTATCATCAATCATGCGGGTGCGGAATGGTGGGTGTGCATTTTCGGCACCCTTTCCTGGAAGGCGGGGCGCTCCTTTCCGGCACCCTTTCCTGGACGCGCGGGAAACGGTGTGATCCCGCTGGAGCAGGGGCCGGGGTCTCTTCCTGAGGCCAGGTATAAGGAAACACGTACAGAAGGCCCCGGAGGGTCCAGGTCCCCGAGAACCAGCAGGCGTGGCCCCGGCCCACGGAACCGTGACTTTCAGCCCGGATGAAGCCTGTGGGTCCGTCCTGAGACCTTGCCCCCTGAGCAGTTATGGGACAACTCCTGCCTTTGACCCCCGAGGGAAAGGGGGCCTGAAGGTCAGCCACGTTCAGAGCGGCCCAGAGATCAGGCCATGAGGACTGAGAAACGGCCGAGGCGCTTGGCCACGGAGGGGGTCGCACGATCGTGGCCAGAGCAGCTGAGGGGGTGGCGTGCTGGGGACAGCCTCCCAGTAATGGGTTCGCGGGGACGCGGAAGGTGAGAACTTGAAGACAAGGGGTAGAAACCACTTATTTTCAGGAGTTCTGCTGTAATTGGGGCACAGACATGAGAAGCGGGGTGCTAACTGGACAGGGTCGTGAGATCAAAGGTGCTATTTCAGGATCTTCTATAGAAACGAGCCCTCAGACGCGGCTGGCGGGGCTGGAAAACGGGGCAGCTGCTCCGGGAGAAGGATCTGGCGGCTCCTCAGAAGGTTAGCCAGCACCAGCATGTGACCCAGCAGCTCCTCGCCCGGGCACGCGTCCAAGAGAGCTGAAAACATATGTCCACACGGAAACTCGTACACAAGTGTGCACGCACCGTTGTTCGCAATAGCCGCACAGCGGAAGCAGCTCCAGTGCCCACCAGGGGACGAACAGAAAAGCGGAGAACGGCGTGGCCGTGGGGCGGGCTCCACCCAGCCGGCAGCGGAGTGCGGCTCCCGTTCGTGTGTGCGTGAGCCGTGGAGACATCATGCTAAAGGAAGGAAGCCGTTCCCAAAAGACCACATGCCGTGTGATTCCATTTCCACGGAACACCCAGAGCAGGCACATCTGTAGAGGCAGAGAGCAGATCAGGGCTGGGTCTGTGGCGGGTCGGGGGAGGAATGGGGAGTGGCCACCACTGGGTGCAGCTTTCTTTTCGGGGTGCCGAAGACGCTCTAGCACTGATGATGGTCACGGCTGCTCCATGCCCTCAAACCTATTGCGGTAACGGCGGTGAAGTTGTGTTCCGAGACTCCGTTTCCAGTCCGGGGGGAGGTGTTACTCACGCCTCCAGCAAGCGCTTCTCGGCCAAAACTGGTTTGGCTCAGTGGATAGAGCGTCGGTCTGCAGACTGAAAGGTCCCAGGTTCGATTCCGGTCAAGGGCATGTACCTTGGTTGCGGGCACATCCCCGGTAGGGTGTGTGCAGGAGGCGGCTGGTCGATGTTTCTCTCTCATTGACGTTTCTAGCTCTCTATTCCTCGCCTTTCCTCTCTGTGGAAAATCAATAAAATATATTAAAAACCAACCAACAAACAAAAAAACCAAGTGCTCTCAGAAGCCCGCTGGGAGTGGGAGAACTCAGCTCGGTTCCACTCCGTTCTGAAACTGCCCAGAGATCGCGTGGCATCTCCCACGTTAGGTGTTCAATCCTCCCAGGCTTCCCAGACACCAGTCACAAGCCTGGGGCTAGAAATGAGAGGCTCCCATGACCCCCTCCTGGGGTTCCACTCATTCGCTAGAAAGGCTCACGGAACCCGGAGACGCGGTACCAGATCCCCGGTTCATAATAAAAGTCTGTAACTCGGGAAAAGGCAGGCGGGAGGGCTGCCTGGGGCAAGGACCAGGGCTGGTGGGAGCTCCCGTGCCCTGCAGGCGAGCCACTCCCCCCTCGTCTCCACCTGCTGCCAGCCGGGCACTCTGGGCTGCGTCCTCTGGTTCCTGTGGAGCATTCGTGACGTAGACGTGATTGACGGAACCACTGGCCACTGAGGACGGACTCGGCCTCGAGTCCTCTCCCCTCCCCGGTGTCGGGGGGTGGGGGGTGGCGGAGAAAGTTCCAGCCCTCTAATCACGGGCGGGTCCTCCCGGCCACCAGCCCCTCTCCTCAGGCGGGTCCAAACGCCACCTCACTCACCCATCACAAGGCACTTCACTCCGCACTTAGGACGTGCGAGGGTTGCAGGAGCTGGGAGGGGGCTGTGGACGAAGACCAAGTGTCTCGTCATCGCAGTGCCGCCGCCCACGGAGCCAAATGCCACGGATGACACCTTGTGGAGTGACTCAGCCGTGGCAGGGCCTCAGCCGTGGTGCCAAGCTCTGAGATGTGATGGAAACCACTGGGCCACACACCAAACAAATCCAGGAAAGGGGGAGTCCGTGGCGTCAGAGAGAAGGTGACCAGCGTCCTTGAATGAGCAGGGCAGAGGGGACCCCGTGCCCCGGGGGGGAAATGGTCTTAGGGGGGAGCACACCTATAGGACCTGGGGGGGCGGGCCAGCCTGCGGGCACAGACACTGGCAGCTGAGGGGCTGTGGTGAGGAGCTGCGCGTGGCGGGCGTCTTTGGCGCCGTTTTTTTGAGAGGTGGCAGCAAGGTCACCAGCTGGGTTCGAATGAGGGAGGAAGGCTGGAGCCTCAGGAGTGAGTGTGAGGAGCTGCACGAGGTGGGGAATGTGGGTGGCACACAGGGCTCCCGGGGGTCAGGGGCCAGGAGCTTGCAATGGCCTGGGCCAGCGTGTGCGTGCTTAGAGTGATCGCGTGTTCTGCAATGTGCTCGGCAGCTGCTCGTGGATTCAAAAAGCATCTTCGTGCCACGGAGCCAAATGCCACCAACACCTTGTGTAGTGACTCAGCCGTGGCAGTGAGTCAGCCGTGGTGCCAAGGACGTGACGGGAAGCTGTTGCTGCTTGGGGGGGGGGGCACCCCGCAAAGGGTGTGAGCCTCGTCTTGGCGGGGGGGGGGGGGGGGAGCTGGTTCCCACCTTCCTTCCTGCAGTCACGCTCTGATGTCCCGAAAGGACACTGAGCTTCCTGAGGTCGGGCCTCGGGTTCACTCTCTGCCGACTCTGTGGTCAGGACCTTGTAGACGTCACGCGCCATCGGCCAGCAGTCCTGAGGGAGCCCCTTTAGGTCCGGGAGCAGCGCGCCTTCAGCTCAGGTCACTTTAAGACTCAGGCCAGCTTTGCCTGTCTGCCCGTGCCTCCCTCCCCCGCCCCCAACTCTCTCCTCTTCCGTGTGCCAGGCCCCGCTCATGCAAAGACGGCAAGCGGGCTCCATCCCTCACCACAGAGCACAGACGGGGAGGTGACACACACGCACCAATAATTCTGGTGTGGCCGGGGATCGTGAGAGAGCCCCGGACCATGACTGGCTCTGCTGGAGGCCGCCAGGAAAAGCTTCAGGGCGGAGGCAATATTTGTGCTGGGTTTTGAGGTATGAATAGGAGTTCACCAAACAGTGCGTAGGAGGAAGGAAATTCCAGGCAGAGAGAACAGCCTGGGCAAAGACCACAGGCAGGAGATCATGATAGAAGAATAGCGCCCAATTTACTTTCCTTATTTATCATCATTATTATTATTATTATTTTAAATATATTTTTACTGGTTTCAGAGAGGAAGGAAGAGGAGATAGAAGCATCAGTGATGAGAGAGAATCACTGATCTGGTTGGAGCCCACAACCCGGGCACGTGCCCTGGCCTGGTTCACAGGCTGCCGCTCAATCGATGAGTCACACTGGCTTGGCTGGCGCACAATTTAAAACGTGGGAATCGTTTACTTCTGGAATGTTCCACTTAATATTTTGAAATGCAGCTGCCCATGGGCAGCTAAACCCATGGAGGATAAAAGCGGTTTGCTTGCCCTGGGAGGGAACGCATTCTGCGAGGCTGTTTATGGTCCTGCTGACGCGCGGGCGTGAGCTGCCTGTTCTGCGGCAGGAACCCAATGCGCTTGGCTACAGGCTTGTCCCAGCCCCGCTCAGGGAAGCGTGCAGCTCTGTGGCCTGCACACCCCGTATTACCCTCTGACAAGAAAATCAGCAACGGACCCCGATTTCCCAAACCAGCCTGGCCCGGCGTTTGAATAAGGAGGCTGGGGTCCTATTGGGGGGAAGGTGCCTGCTCCGTCTCTGGCCTCGTGCTCCGTGCTGGGACCAGCCGAAACCGTGGCGTTCACCCGTCTGCACGCCCAGGCCTCCCTCCCGGCCCCCGGGCCCCAGCGGGAGATTTCGCCTTCCTGCTGCCCAGCCCCCAGCGTCGGGAGGCGGTGGGAGGAGGGCCCCGTGGCCTGGCAGGTGGTGACCTGTAGTTTAGGAACTCCCCTGCCCCGACTGGCGAGCTCCGGTACTGTGAGCAACTCACTTCCCCTCCGGGCCTCAGTTTACCCTTTCAGTAATCCCTGCCCCCGCCCCGCCCCCACACGTCTCTGTCTCTACCAGGCCAGAGGCAGTGGCTGGATCGCATGCTGCTACGTGCCAGGCGTGACTGCTGGCTGTCCATGCCATTCTCGGTCACTCTCGGGGGGAGACTCGACTGTTATTCCCACTTTTCAGATAAGGAAACCGAGGCTCAGAGAACAGGCACCACCACTTGCCAAGTCCTCTCTCGGACCAGGGACAGTGGGAGTCAGATTGAGAGCTGGGTCTGTCTGACTCTAAAGCAGGGATGGGCAAACTTTTTGACTCGAGGGCCACCATGGGTTCTTAAACCGGACCGGAGGGCCGGAACAAAAGCAGCCTGACCATGCTGGCACTCTCATCTTGGGCTGCTGGGGAAGGAGCGGAGGGGAGAGCAAGAGGACCCTCCGCTCTTTCGGCTCCGCGGGCCCGATAGAACAGCCGAACGGGCCAGATCTGGCCCGCGGGCCGTAGTTTGCCCACGGCTGCTCTAAAGCCCTGTGCTGGCCCCACGCCTGGTCCCCGCTTTGCGTAACAAACAGTAAGAGGAGACAGACGGGGTGTGAAGAGACTGCGGAAGTTGCCCCGGGCCGTCGAGATCCTATGAGGCTCAGCCTCCATGAGGCTCAGCCTCCTGACCTCCTGAGGGGCCTGGGAGCCGACGGGTCAGGCACCGGCTTCCCCTCTGGACGGGCCTTGGATCTGAGCGTCAGGCTGGGTGAGCGAGGTGGGGTCCCTCTGTGACCCGGGGCATGAAGGCGTGTCTGAGTGAACCTTTTATTCCTGGGACAAGAGAGGGTGGTGTCCTTGTTTGTGGTTTGAGGAGGAGGCGGTCTCAGGGAGACCTTGAGGCTCTCAGTTCTCAGGCCGGACGCCGGACGACTCTAGGGGGCGCCACTCACACTGTAGTCTAAGTGAGTGGCTCGCCCTAGCGCCGTGCACAGCACGTCCTGTCTGAAGGCCGTGGAGATGCTCCCTCGCGAGAGAGCCCGTGGTAAGCAGTGCCCGCAGGTAAATGATCAAGGAGCCGAAACCGGTGTGGCTCCCTGGATAGATAGAGCGTTGGTCTGCGGACTGAAAGGTCCCAGGTTCGATTCCAATCAAGGGCATGTACCTTAGTGGCGGGCACATCCCCGGTAGGGGGTGTACAGGAGGCAGCTGGTCGATGTTTCTCTCCTATCGACGTTTCTAGCTCTCTATCCCTCTCCCTTCCTCACTGTGGAAAATCAATAAAATATATTTTTAAATATATATATATATATATATATATATATATATATATATATATATACATACACACACACACACACACACACACACACAATCAGGGGACTTACTGTGCACGTGTGCGCATCTGTCCCATCCTACCGCAGCCTGGCAGTGGTCCTCCCCCGCGGTGCTCTTGGCGTCTGCGTCTTTCCGGGGAACACCGTTCTGGGGGCTAGGGACGTGTCCCAGGTCGCACGGCCACCGGAGACTCCCTCCCACTGCGCCCCGCCGCCTCTGAGGAGAGGGGGGCTGGTGGGAACCCGGTGGCCAGTGAATGAGACCGTCACCGCGTGTCTCTTCCCTCCCCCGGCCTGCCCTGCCCATCCCGCACAGCTGGACAAGATGCTGGACCCGCAGGTGTGGCGGGAGGCGGCCACGCAGGTCTTCTTCGCCCTGGGGCTGGGCTTCGGGGGCGTCATCGCCTTCTCCAGCTACAACAAGCAGGACAACAACTGCCACTTCGACGCCGCCCTGGTGGCCTTGATCAACTTCTTCACCTCGGTGCTGGCCACCCTCGTGGTGTTCGCCGTGCTGGGCTTCAAGGCCAACATCATGAACGAGAAATGCGTGGTTGAGTAGGTGGCACCCCCTCCTGCCCTTCCTCCTTCCCCGTCCCACCCTCCTGGCGTGGGCTGGGGAGTCCCCGTCCCCCGGGGCTGAAGGATGGACACCGGGGGAGCTCTCTGTCCCCGGCCCTGGACCACATGGACAGGTGCCTCTGCGGCTGGCCGGCGGGTCCCCCCTGGGTGCCGGGGCGGTGTCCCCAGCTGCCCTTTTAACTGGTCATCTGCCCCCCTCTGTGCTGCAGGAACGCCGAGAAGATCCTGGGGTACCTCCACACCAACGTCCTGAGCCAGGACCTCATCCCCCCCCACGTCAACTTCTCCCACCTGACCACCACGGACTACGCGGAGATGTACAAGGTCATCATGACCGTGAAGGAGGACCGCTTCTCCGCCCTGGGCCTCGACCCCTGCCTGCTGGAGGACGAGCTGGACAAGGTGTGGGCGGCGGACAGGCCGGGGGTGGCCGGGGCCGGGGGGCGGGCTCCCCAGAGAGCCACCAGGGGCCCGCTCATCGACCTGGTGAGCGAGGGCCTTGTGTCCACGTGTCCGGAGAGGGAGAGAGGAGGGGGATCGGCCCAGACCACTGCCCCGAGGCCGCTGAGCCCCGGTGAGCAGAGACCCAGCATTCCTGCATTGCCCTCTACCCGGGTCCCCTGGGGTTCTACACACCCTGACACCCAGCTCCGTCTCCCGACCCACCAAGTCGTTGTCCGGGGCCGTGCCAGGCGTCGGAGTGTATAACGGCTCCGTGGAGGCCCCGGGGCAGCCGGCCGGGCGAGGTCACCACGTTCGGGCCTGGGGCTCAGGGCCCGGAGCAGTCAGGGAGGGCTTCCCGGGGGAGGAGGGCCTTGAGCCCAGCGTGGTGTTGCTCAAAGGGAGCGTCTTCGTCCGGGTCTCCCGGGGCCCCGGTTCACCTCGCAGACCCCGGACCCCGGCGCCGAGCCCCTGACCTGGCCGGTGGTGGCCGGCTACCCTGCGGGGGGGACGGATTCCGATGCAAACTCAGACCTGGGATGGAGGCGGGCGTGGGGACCGCCGGGAAGAGGGGAGAGCCGATCCTAAAGCCCTGGGGGCGGGGATGACGAAGTGGGGGGGGGTTCCCAGGGTGGGCGAGGACCCCCGCTGAGGCCTGGCCCGCCCCCCGCCCGCCCGCAGTCCGTGCAGGGCACAGGCCTGGCTTTCATCGCCTTCACCGAGGCCATGACGCACTTCCCCGCCTCCCCCTTCTGGTCCGTCATGTTCTTCCTGATGCTCATCAACCTGGGCCTGGGCAGCATGATCGGCACCATGGCGGGCATCACCACGCCCGTCATCGACACCTTCAAGGTGCCCAAGGAGATGTTCACAGGTACCTGCGGGCGGCCCCCCGGGGGGCGGCGGGGCGGCGGGGGGCTGTGACCGAGAGGCCTGGGCTCTGCCTGAGTCACCCCGACCCGCGGGCTGCAGGCTGGGCTGTCGGTCTGCGGGAGGGGGGGGGTGTCCTGGGTGCCCCCGAGAGCCCGGGCCCGCCGCCCGCCCGCCGCACCCCTGCCCCCACACCGGCCTCCGGCTCTCTGTAGTGGGCTGCTGTGTCTTTGCATTCCTCGTGGGGCTGTTGTTCGTCCAGCGCTCGGGGAACTACTTCGTCACCATGTTTGACGACTACTCGGCCACCCTGCCGCTCACCGTCATCGTCATCCTCGAGAACATCGCCGTGGCCTGGATCTACGGGACCAAGAAGTAAGGGGCGGGGCGGGGGGCGGGGGGCTGGGTGGGGGGTCCCCTGGGGCCCGGGCCCGGAGTCAGGAAGCCAGAGCGGAGGTGCCCCCGCAGACCGCGGAGAGACGGAGAGGGCAGCGCGCTCGGGCCGCGGGCGCCAGTCTCCTGGGCTCAGGTCCCATCCTCACCCTGAACTGCCTGAATGCTCCCAGCGCCTGCCCTGGGGCCCGGCTCCCCAGAGTTCAGTGAAGCTTAAGCACACAGTGGGTGTACGGGGGCCCTCCCTCCGCACTCCTGGGCTTGGCAGCCCTACTCAGCAAGAAGGCTGTCCACACGGGGCGGGAGGCAGGCGTGGTGTGGGCCCTCCTTTGGGGCCGGCGGGTAAGAGGATTCAGCAGGAATAAGAGATTGGGGCTCGTGGCCACACGGCTCATCGGAGAGCCAGTCTGTGCTCCTGGAAAGCCCCGAGACTAGGTCCCTCTCACTCGCTCAGCCCTCCCCTCCCCTCCCCTCCCTTCCCCTCCTTCCCCTCCCCTCCCCGATGTCTGGGCCGGGCCTTAGAATCCAGCTCTCTCTGATCCAGCCACCCACTTCCTGGGTAAGGGCAGGCGGCGGTGACAAGGCAGGGGGCGGCCGTGAGCAGGGCTGGGACACGCTGCTTGGGGGTGCTGACCACGGCCGCTGGGGGAGCCCCGTGCCCCTTCCCGGGATGTCATTTTTAAATGCCTATGATGAATAGATATCGGTGGACAGGCAACTCAGTGTATTGACAACTAGCAAAACACCGTTTCAGATCTGAGGTGTAGTGGTATCTGTGCACTTTAAATATATATATGTTTTTATTGATTTCAGAGAGGAAGGGAGATAGAAGCATCAGTGATGAGAGAGAATCATTGATCAGCTGCCTCCTGGGATTCAAGCCTGCAACCCGGGCATGTGCCCTGACCGGGACTGGAACCGTGACCTCCCGGTTCACACCAGCGGGCTCTGCTGTATTTTTACTGCCTCCCCTCACAAGACCTGGCTGAGGGTTTCATAACCACGGTAGCCTCAAGGCAGCCGCGAGCGTACGTGATACGAGGAGGGCGTCTTCAGCTGCAGTGCGAGAGGAACAGATCCGAGGTTTCATCCGCTGCTGGCAGTCACGGGGACTGTTAACACAGCTGTGGCTGTTTGCATTGATAATAGGAGAAATGCAGGATTTCGTTTAGGTGTTGTGGAGGTAGGGATGATTCTTTAAATGTCATTCTTTAAATGTCTGCTAGCACCCTCCGCTCCTCCCTCCCCCAAATTCCACAGGCAGGGGTAGTCAGAAACCCCTAGTCAGGGCAGCCTTCTGGACACTAGGGAAGGGCACTTCCCCCTCTTGTCCAGCAGGGGGAGTCTAGAGCCAGGCCAGGGCGAGTGGGGGTGAGGGCTGCCCGGAGCACAAAGCCCCCTGGTGCCCGCCTGCCAGGCTGAGGGTGCCCTGCGGGTTGTATACTATCCTGGGTGGGGTGGTTTGATGCAGTCAGAGGGTCTAGAGGAAGCCAGCGGAGCCTGCCCGGAGGCCAGCCGGCCACAGGTGGCATGCCGGGAGGGGGAGGCTATGGAGGAACTCGCAGGCCGGGGCGGGTGCCAGCTGCCGGCCCTCTGCCGCCCCCCGCAGGTTCATGCAGGAGCTGACGGAGATGCTGGGCTTCCGGCCGTACCGCTTCTACTTCTACATGTGGAAGTTCGTGTCGCCCCTGTGCATGGCCGTGCTCACCACGGCCAGCGTCATCCAGCTGGCGGTCACGCCCCCGGGGTACAGCGCCTGGATCAAAGAGGAGGTGAGGGGTGGCCGCCCGCAGGGGGGGGGGGGGACACGGGGACCTTCCCAGGCCCTGAATGCAGCAGGGCATGGAGACCCACCCTCGTGGGACAGCTGCCATGAGCCCGGCCCTGCGGGGGGCATCGCACGCCTGACTGGAACCTCCCCGACAACCCAGGGCATTAGCGGGGGCATCGCCCCAGTGGTGCAGACAGGGAGACCGAGGGCCAAAAAGCTAACACACTTGTCCGTCTTCTCGCCCCGGTGTGGATGGAGCCACCGACCCGCAGGTGTAGAAACCGGGGTGCAGATGACCGGCTCGCTCCAGGAGTAGCCCCCGCTGCCCCTCATCTCTGCGGGTGCCAGGCGGTGGGTGGGGCGGGGTGAGGGCGGGAGAGGGGCCCTGAGCGGGTGAGGCGTGGCGGTGCCCGGCGCCGGGCTCACCGCCGCCCGCCCGCCCGCCCCCAGGCTGCCGAGCGCTACCTGTACTTCCCGGACTGGGCCATGGCGCTCCTCATCCTCCTCATCGTCGTGGCGACGCTGCCCATCCCCGTGGTGTTCGTCCTGCGGCACTTCCGCCTGCTGGCCGACGGCTCCAACACGCTGTCCGTGTCCTACAAGAAGGGCCGCATGGCGAAGGACATCTCCAACCTGGAGGAGAGCGACGAGACCCGCTTCATCCTCAGCAAGGCGCCCAGCGAGGCGCCCTCGCCCATGCCCACCCACCGCTCCTACCTGGGGCCCGGCGGCACGTCGCCCCTGGAGCCCGGCGCCAACCCCAGCGGACGCTACGGGAGCGGCTACCTGCTGGCCGGCACCCCGGAGTCGGAGCTGTGACCACCGCCCGCCCCCAGCCCGCCCCCAGCCAACCCCCGCCCCACCCCGCCGGGCCCTCCCCCGGGAGAGGGGCTGCCCTGCCTCGTCCCGGCCCCTCCGCACCCCAGGCCCGAGTGGGGGCCGCGCCACCTAACCCTCTGAGACCCATCACCGCACGGCGGCCGGGGAACGGGAACGACCCGAGAGTCCTGACTCCCCCTGAGGGGAGACGCCCAGGGTCACCCCTCCCCTCTCCCCCCCCAGCCTGCTCCTGCAGACTTGGTCTCGGAGCCCCCGTGCTGCCAGGTGGTGGGGTGGTGACAGCATGGGGTAGGGAGGGGTACCCCAGAGGCTGCCTGGCTGAAGGCGGGGGGGGGGGGGAGGGGGGCGGGGGGAGGGGAGACACAGATGTGCCAGGACCTGGGGCTCAGGGTGGGGTGGAGCTCCTTCTTGTGAGGCAGATGGTGCCCGGATGGCAGGGGGGCGGGGGATCTAAGTGGGATCTCAATGTCCTAGGCCATGCTGGGTGGACGGGGTGGGGTGGTCAGGGGGTGCTCCTGCATCTTGCCTGGGAGGCCATGACAAGGTCCAAACCCCGGTTGCCTCCACTGGGGCTCAGCATCTCCCTGTCCCCTCCCGGCCCCCGCAGCCCCATCTGCCTCTGCCTCGGGTCCCACAGCACACGCCTCCACAGCACAGTCCGGGTTCGGAGCACAATTGCAAAGCACATCCCCTCCTCTCACCCGGGACCCAACGCTCTAGTGGCTGCTTCTCCCTGGAACGGGGTTCCTGGAGTTCGGGGCCCATGTCCAGGAAGCCCGGCACCTGGGAAAGAGGTCATCCCACTGCCCTGTGATGTAAGCACAGCTGCCCAGGCCGTGGCGGTCGGGGCCACAGACGGTGCTGTGGACGCTGAAGGCTGCCAAGGGGAGGGGCTGGGTGTCTGTGTCCCACCCCCACCCTTCCCTTCCGCCTGCCCTGGAACAGAACCTGACCAGAGTGATGGATGGGCCAATGGAAGGATGGGTAGATGGGTGATGGATGGATGGATGGATGGATGGACCACAGGAAGGATGGATAGATAGATGATGGGTGGGTGGATGAGTGGATGGATGGATGGACCAATGAAGGATGGATGGAAGGAAGGATGGATGGATGGATGGATGGAAGGATGGATGGATGGGTGGATGGGTGGATGGATGGATGGAAGGATGGATGGATGGGTGGATGGGTGGATGGATGGATGGAAGGATGGATGGATGGATGGATGGTTGGATGGATGGATGGAAGGAAGGATGGATGGATGGATGGATGGTTGGATGGATGGATGGAAGGAAGGAAGGAAGGATGGATGGATGGATGGATGGAAGAATAAGGATGGATGGATGGATGGATGGACAGACCAAGGGAAGGATGGATAGATAGATGATGGATGGGTGGGTGGATGAGTGGATGGATGGATGGACCAATGAAGGATGGAAGGAAGGAAGGAAAAATGGCGGGAACAGCAAACCTCTATGAGAGCTGTGGTAGGCAGGGAGGACCAGGCCTGGGCGCCATGACTGCGCTCAGCACTGGGGGCAAGGGGAGCACAGACTAGGCCCAGGTTCCCGCCTTTGCCCCTTAGGCCCCCCCCTTGCCTGGGGATCCATCCCCCCTGCCCTTCCTCCCTCCCCCTTTCTGGCCTCAGCCCTCCTGCCCTTCCTGTGAGGGGGAGGGAGGCCACATCTCCCCAGAGACACGAGCCCAGAGTCAGGGGCATAATAGGCCACTGACAACACCCCCTCCCCTGACAACACCCCCTCCCGGGGCCCACCCCTCGCCCCGCCAGCTCCGCAGCAGGAGGAGCAGGGTCCGGGAGAGGCAGCCTATACATACTCCTCTGTGTATTCTATTTCCATTGTATATGCAATCTGTACATGTGGGTGTAAATGCTGTTAAAGGACAACCCAACCTGCTGTGGCTGCTGGACTATTTTCACCCTCAGTGCTGCACAGATCTATTTTCATTGTATATCTGATATATTTTTAATTTTGTAGCTTGTGGCCCGGCCGAGCCCCAGCCGGCCAGCCAGTGCGCTCCTGGCCCCTCGCTGCGGCTGGCCTGGCCGGCTCCGTCTCCGCCGCGTTAGCCGTAGGGCCCGGAGCGTGGCGTGCGAGCGTGTACGTGTGTGATGTGTGCACATATGTGGGCGTGGGTGTGCGTGGGTGCTGACTCGTGAGCCCCAGTGTCCCCCATGTCCTGAAGACCCCGCTGCCCTGCCCGCCGCCCCCTCCTCTCAGCCAGGCCTCCAGGGCTGTGGGGAAGGCAGCCCACCCTTGCTGGTGACACCCCGGGGCTCCCAGAAACAGGGAAGGAGGGGCCGTGGGGAAGGAGTCCCCCCCCCCCCCCCCGATTCATTTTCCGGTTCCCACCTTGCTATCTCCACGGGAGTCACAAGCTCTTCCTCCTAGCAGAGGCCAGGCTTTGGAAGCGGTGAGACACCCCCCCCCCCAGGGACCCTCACAGCGCCTGGCCCTGCGTTTGTCTCTGAGCCGGTCCTGACCGGGTTCGGAAGGGACCAGCTGCCCATCGCCTGCGCTCTTGACACACACAGGCCTTTGCTCACTCCGCAGCGGGCGAGGCTGGGCAGGTGGGGCCTCGGGTGGGGTGAGACCCAGCCCCAGGTTTCCTGGGGGAGCAGGAAGTGGGCCTACGTCCCCGCACAGGGTCCCCACCACAGGAGGCGGCAGCTCCAGGGCGGGGTGTGCCTGAGCGAGTCCCGTCCCTGCCCCGCAGCCTGATCACCAGCTTCTTGCTCAGGGAGCCGCTCGCGGAGGCAGCTGGGAGCCCCAGGCCCGGAGCGGCCACCGTGGGGCACACAGGCTGACCCCAGGGAGCTTGGCTTTGCCCTCCAGCAATAAACCTGCGGAGACTGCTGCTTTCCTAGAGCCGGAGGCGCCTCCTGGGCCGGAAGCTGTGTGGTCCCGGGCCAGCAGGGCTGCAGTATTTCGGGCAGGCGCTGCCCTCCTGCCCGTCCTCACAGCCGCACCCCTGCCCCTGCCTCCCCACGGAGAAGAGACGGAGCCTGTCGGAAGGCACCCGACGCCCTGGGCATCCACAAGGCCCCCAGACGGGACCTACCGCCGCCTCTCTGAGGCCTAATGACCGGGGCTGGGGAGGGGCCAGGGTCCCCCCTCACCCCTCGCGCTGCTTGGAACAGGCCAAGTGCAGACAGCGAGCATCGCTTTAGGTCCTGCGCGAGTTCATGGCGAGCAGAGCCCTGGGTGCGTCAAGACCACTCAGCCCAGGGCAGGGACGAGGCATTGTCACCCTGGAGCCCCCTTCCTCGCCGCTCCCCCGTGGTGTGCAATAAAGTGTCTGTTCTTACCAACCCCCTCTCGCCTTTCTGACCCGCCAGGATCGGGGACGGGACGGGCCGCGCTGGGGTAAGAGCTTGGATGGGGTGCGGTGGGAGCTGTGGGTGTAGCTGGCTGGGGCTTGGGGAGGAGGAGGAAGAGGAGGGACATGTATTTACTCTCCAAGAACTGTCTGGGTGTCCTTGTAGCAGGCCCATGGACTCTAAGGGCTCTGCACGTCCACTCCCATTGGACGTTCGCAACGGGCTGTCTGAGGAAGACACTGGCCTTTGGACAACATGGGTTTGACCTGGACTTACACGTGGGTTTTTCCCCAATACATCTACAGCTGGCCCTTCACGAATTCAGCCAACCAAAGACAGAATTTTTAAGAATATATTTTTGTCAATTTCAGAGAGGGAGAGAGAGAGAGAGAAATGTCAGTGATGAGAGAGAGTCATGGACCGGCCGCCTCCCGCACGCCCTGCACTGGAGATCGAGCCTGCAGCCCGGCGTGTGCCCTGACTGACCGGGCACCAAACCGTGACCTCCGGGTTCCAGGGTGGCATGTGCAGCTGGGAAGCCGGGCGCGCTGTTCTGTGTCCCTTTCTAAGAGGGGCCTGACTCTGCGGGCTCGGCTGCCCTGATCGAGGGTCGGCTTGGCGGCCAGCGTTTTGCTGTCCATTTGAGGAACACGAGGCTCCATTGACGTGAGGATGGTGCTTGGTGTCCACTTGCGGGGCTCTGAGGGGTCTGTGAGCCTCACTCCCAGGAAGAGCTCTGCCTGCCGGCCCGGAGGGTGGGGAGGGTGGGGAGGGTGGAGGTGGGGGTGGAGACCCGCCTCAGGGAAGGACTGGGGCTGGCAGGGTGAGAGCCAGGTAAGGGGCAGCAGGGTCCCTTGGAGCAAGCCGTGTTCTAAGCCGCGAGAGAGCGGCCCCTCAGACAGAAGGTGAAGATGAAATGGGGAACTGGTCACTATGTATGTTCCCAAATTTCAATCTCAGTGTTTATTAAGCACCTAAGGAGCTGCGGGTGGGGGGAAGTGCTGCTTCGGGCCTCGCCCCCGAGGAGCACAGACTGGCTCTGGGGGAGGGGGGAGGCCCCCCGACCCCACAGGGCACCCCTCTCCAGCCTGGAGTGAGCGAGCTGCCCGCCAAGGTCCCGCCCGGGACTCCATTTCCTTCTCCTGCCGCAGGAGACAGTGTTGTTCCAAGAACGGCCAGCAGATGGCAGGAGAACCTTTCTATCCAGAGCCCGGTCCCCTTGCCTTCCATCACTTACTCCTTTGTTTGAATAAACAAACACTTATTTTTATAATTGATTTTGTTTTTAGAGAGAGGAAGGGAGGGAGATAGAGAGAAACACCGATTTGCTGTTCCACTTACTTATGCATTTATTGGTTGATTCTTGGATGCACCCTTGGGGGGGGGGGGGGGTCGGTGGCAGAGATTGGGACGACGCCCTAACCAACTGGGCCGAACAAACACTTACTAAGCTCCACTGTAACGGGCTCTGTGCCCGCTGTGGCCACACGAGGCTAAATAAATCATTCCCATTGTCCTGAGTTGGGGAAAGGGAAGGGAACCCCTTCTCCTCCCTCCCCCCCCCCACCCCAAATCTCCCCATATGCCTCTCAAACAGGGGAACGTCTTGGTGCTGGAAACGTCATGCCTTGAGAATGCGTCCCACCCTGTGGTTGAAGGTGATGCATTTGGTTGGAATGCCAACCCCCCTGTCAGGAGGGGCAGACAGGCCCCCTGAGAGGGAGCCCAACCCGGGCTTGGGTCTGAGGGCGTGCGGAGCCAGACCCCCCGAGTTCAAGTTCAAACGCCAGCCAGGCCTCCTGCTTCCCGGGAGACCGAGGCCTCGGCGCCTAACATGTCCCAGTCTGCAAAACAAGGAAAATGAATGAATGGACCGGAACGAGACGAGCATATGGCTGTGTTCAGGTCACCCCACACCTTAGTGGCTTAACGCAGCGTTTTATTCTGTCCGGCGGCGGTGTGAGTGAGGGGTTCAGGCGGGGCTTGTCTGGGTGGCTCTCCTGGTATCAGCTGAGGTCAGAGAGGCTGGTCCGGAGGGCCCACGGCCGCCTCGCTCCTGCTCATCCGAATGGCGGGCACCTGGGGACAATGGCTGCAAGGCGGGGCTCAGAGTGTCACGGGGGGGGGGGGGGGCGGGCGTCCCCACTGACCTCGGGAGCGTCGCTTACCTCCGGGTGGCAGGCTCAGGCCTCACCACCCGAGCTGGCGCGTCTGCCACGCAGGCCACGGGGCCAGGCCACCACTGGGTCCTTCACTCACATCGTCGTCTGTCGGAAGGAATCTGGGACGTGGGGAGACGACGCCTGTCCCTCCACAACACAGGCACCCTCGTTAGGGTCACCCCACGCCTGGCACGGAGCAGCGCGGGGCAGGAAGATGGGGCTGGGGCCGGCTGGGTGCCGGGTCTCTGCTCTCCCCACGCTGCCCCTGGCCCTCGGGAGCACCTACAGGAGCCGGGGCTCTGCAGATGCTTCCCTGCCCCCAGGACGCTGCAGGAGGGGCCCGGCCCATCGGGGCTGATGACCTGTTCTAATGGAACGAACCGGTCTGGCTGGAACGTGGCCCAGGTGGGAGGAATGGAGGCGGAGATGCACTGAGTGCGGAGTCTCGCCGGCTGGGCCCTGAGCTAAGGTACGTGCGTGCGCTCTGGGCGGAGGCTGGGGCTCTACCCCAGCCGCCCTGAGCAAGGAGGGCTCTGGGCCACGTGGCTGGCCCCGTGGCTC